>CM069131.1:124708882-125308882 GCA_035221665.1 Okamejei kenojei
CGATAGAGAGATAGTATTATTGTCTAATTGTATCAGTACATGCAGATTCTTTTTGTAGAACAATATGGCCTTCAACATAACATGCACCCAATAATCTAAATAGTTAATACCATATGTTTTGGAGGAAACATTCTCTCTTGGACAGTCCATCTGCCCCCACAGCTGGTGATGAATCTGTTGCCCCCACCATCCGAGAAAAAACTAGCTTCTGTTTGTAAAATTATTCAGGCTGTTGTATCAGAATGTTTTTAGCAGCTTGTGGGACATTTTCAATCCACCATTGTAATTCCAATAAATAAAGTTATTTTGTCTAATGCTAGGCCTATCAAAACAGGCCTGCTTGCGTTTTTAGAGCTCTTATTTGTTCCCTTGAAGGTTTTGTAATGTAATGGACAAATTCTACTGCCAGAATTGCTGCTACTAGTTTACCAATAACCCTATGCTAATTCTCGGATGGTGGAGGGATAAGGTTTGTGAATGGAGACCCCTACAGGTCAACCAAAAATATCATCAATCTGATTGTTGGCCAAAGTTAATAACATAGTAACTGAGTTATTTACAAACCCCATATTCGTTAATTGACTGTGCTAGCTGCATCTCTGGGACTTAATTGGATGAATCAAGAACCCTAACTTTTTCAAATAAAGTTTTAGTTGCTGACAACTGATTTTCCAGCTGATTCCTGATTACTATTGATGGAATAATCATGTCATACCAGATATAGCCATTATGATGTGCTTTTGTGCTCTTAATTGCACTTAAAGTGGTTTCAACAGCTTTGTAAAGAGCCTGGGAGGCTGAACTTAAACCCAATTTGGGCAAGCTCTTGAATTGCCCACAGCTGTCCAGCCTATTAAATTTTAAATACTTTCGAAAAGAACTGATGTGATGGAGTACTGAATAGTACGCCTCTTTAATCAATTGCTAGCCAAATAACAACCTGCTGATATCAAAAATGTCTTGCATGTGTTGAAATGTTCCCATTTTAAAATTGTTTATATTCGACAAAATTTATTAAGTTTTGTAGTCAGAATAATTCTGACAACCATCTTTTTTATTTCTTGGAAATATATTTGACACAAATTGATGCTCAATGTTCAACAGTTTTTTTTTTTTTTTTCTTCTCAATACACCTTTTTTAAACAATTTGTAAATTTCCTCATTTATTTATGCCCTCTTCAATTGCAGAAAACAAGAAACCATAAGCAGGATTTATTTGTACCGGAGAATTAACACCTTCTTTTAAATGTTACATAGTTAGGCTCCTGAATACTGTTTGTAAAATAAAACGAATCAGATGTGATGGCAAGCCATTCATCATAAAAACCATTTGTAATCTCCCTCCAACTGGGATTTGTCCCACAGTTTCTTGAAGCATAGAATAAATTTTTTGTACCATCTCCATTATGAACGCGGTGGTCTCCCTTCTCCCCGTATACGGCAGTGAACTTTAGGCTGTGTCGGATGATAATATTATCTTATTCATACTCCTCGCCTCTGTTTCCAAAATCAAATCCATTCTTGCGAAAAGTACCTTTTTTGTCCAAAGATGAAAGGTTCATGTGGCTAATAGATTTAGCCCTCTTCATCCATTTTATTATTTGTTTAGGCAGGGTTTTCTCAAATAGATAACAGGAGCTAGAAACACTACTTGTCGACACAGACCTGCAAACCTTGGTATGAAATATGGCGAATCGCTATTTCCCTCATACAATTAATTTCATAGAAGGAATTGCATAATAAGCCTAAGTATCTTTTTGGGATTTTATCCATCTCTAACCCCTCCAATTTGCCTTCCAAATAAGCAGTAATGGCAGCAGAAATCAATTTGAGGATTCTTTGATATTTCATTTACTTGTCCTCTCAAGCTGGAGTCATAGGGCGTCATATAGACGGATTAAACCGTATGCGTACCTTCAATGGGTGCAATTTTCGGTGTTTTATTTAATTCTGCACGTTTCAATCATCACAGAATCCTTGTAGTTGGAGAGATACCATATTAATTTATACTGGCAGCTAGGTTTCTTCTTTCCATAGCCTCACCACTTCCTTCAGGTATAACAAATCATTTTGCCATCTCAGGCAATCTGCCTTCTCCTTTTTTATTCGTGGTGTTGCCACTCATATCCACATCAACACTTGCAGGGTCTGTCTTTTGCAGCCCTGCTACACTTGGAATTATATCCAATGAGACTTCCTCCGCCTTAATCCTGGGTCCGGAGTTTCCAAATTCCCAAATTTGGCACTATAGCCCATACTCTGTGATATTTCAAGCCCCTCAGGGTCATGTTGGGAAACTTTGGGTACTGTGACCCTTGTTGTCTCATTATATTTTGGAGCACTTTCTTCCATATGTTTCCATTTTAGCACATATAGCTTTATTATCCGGAGGACTTTCATTATCAGAGTCATTATCAGAAAACCACGGGCCTCAGGATTTTTTTTACTATTTTCTAGGGAACATTTTCCTCCGGTGGTTTGTATTTTCCGGAGAATTTTATAGTCTCACTATCGGGTGTGAATCATCGGCCACCGGTATTGGAACGAATCCGCAATAAACTCTTGTCCCGTATCTTTAGCTTCACCCGGGACAGATCTTTTTCCGCGAACATTTTCCTTTGAGGACTTCTCATTTTCTTTCTCCATTTATCTGGCTAAATCGTACGCAGCGTGGACTCTTGATTATTAACTTTTACTTTCTCGTTTGCTGGTTTTACCAGCGTAATGTCTTTTTAGAACGTCCCCACTTCTCCTTACACTTACCTGCGGGTCCGTTCCGGCCGCTGCGAGGAGCTGCGCTCTGCAGCTCTTGCTTCTGCCGTCAGCGTCGACGTAATGCCGTTCCAGCGCCAGGCGGGGCTTCTTCACGTAGTCACTCACGTGACTCCGAAGTAAAATCTGCTTCTTGGTTTGCTAGTACCCAGTGATGGTGGTAAGTTGGACACAAAACCTCAAATCTAAGTTGGCATGGGAGGGCATATGCAGTATGCAAATTGTGATGTCGGTAGGTGTATGACTGAAAACATTGGTTTGATTGATTGATTGATTGATAGAGCACGGAAATAGGCTCTTCAGCCAACCAAGTCCATGCCAACCACCGATCACCCTTTCTGTTAGTTCTGTTTTATTCTACTTTTGTATTCACTACCTACACACAGAAGCTAATTAACCTAACAACTGGCAGGTCTTTGAGATGTGGGGGAAAACCAGGCATGGAGGAAACCAATGATGGTAGGATCTTAAGGGAGTATTGGGGAACAGAGGGACATTGATCCTTGAAGGTGCGGTCGGCAAGCATAGGTAGATTAGAAAGCCATATGAATACTTGCCTTCATTAGTCAGGGAATTGAAACAGAGAAGTAAGAAGCAAGAAGTATGTAGTAAGGAGGTTTATGTACAACTTTTATAAAAATCTTGACACATTCCGGCATGCAATTCTGCATGCATTTCTAATCATCATAGTACAGGAAGGGATGGTGATAGGCTACTGCAGTGGGTTAGAGGAGACTCACCATGATGTTGCAAGAATGGAAACAGACTCATTAAGAGGAGAGAGAAGCTTACATGTGATTTTCCTGTAATGGGAGGAGGTTCCAAAGGGACATGTCGGAGATTGTATGAAATTATGAGAGGCATTAGATAGAGAAGATACTGTCCTTATTTAAATGTTAATAAAAAATAAAGGATATAGAATTTAGGGTAAGGAAAGTTGGATTTAGGATAATGGACCTCTCTTCATTCAGAGAGATTGCAAGTAACCTGGGGATGCATCTGCTGAGGACTGTGGCCGAAGTTGGGTTGCGTTTAAGAAACTGTCTAGTTATTAGAATTTGTGTTGTGGACCAAATGTGAAGTTGCTACTTCTTGCAGGACAAATCAAATGGACGTACATGGTAAATGGTAGGGGAATTGAGGAATGTGTGAACAGGAGGGTATCTAGGAATAACTGTGCAATAGTTCCCTGAAGGTGGAATCACATTAAGATGTGGGTGGTTAAAGAAAGCCTTTGGGTGCTGGCACCTTTCTAATCAGAGCATTGAATATAGGGTAGGGAAGTAATGTTAAAATTGTGCTAAGGCATTGTTAACGACAATTCTGGAGTAATTGTGTGCAATTTTGGTTCGCCTAATTTATAGGAAGGGATGTCAACAAAATAGATAGAGAGTTTACAGAGGAGATTTACTAGGAATGTTGCGGGGGTTCAGCAAACTATGTACAAGAGAAGGCTTTGAACAAGTTAGGTTTGGAGCGCAGAAGTTAAAGGGGACTGTTTTGAGGTCTTTAAAATGATGAAAGGGATAGACAGAGTTGACGTGGATAAGTTTTTCCCATTGAGGGTAGGGAAGATTCAAACAAGATGGGCTTGACATGAGAATTAAGGGACAGAAGTTTAGGGGTTGGTAACGTCGAGGGGGAACTTTAATCAGAAGGGTGGTGGCTGTGTGGAATGAGCTTCAGCAGAAATAGGTGGCAAGGCAGGATCGATTTTAAACATTTAAGAGTTAAAAGTGGGATAGGTTATGGAGGGGAAGGGAATGAGCGGGTATGGTCTGAGTGCAGGTAGATGGGCGACTAGGGAAAAACAAATGGTCTGGGCACGGACTGGAAGGGCCGAGGGGGCCTGTTTTCGTGCTGTATTTGTTATATGGTTATCTGGTTAAATGCTGGGAGATGGACTAAATACTTAAGTGTCGCCCCACTGGTTAACTCAGAGAGTGATGAGTTGGGCAAATATCCAGTTTCCATGTTGTATGTTTCTACAAAGTACCTTGCCGGAGATACGATTGTTTCTGGTCGTGTTATGGTCGGCTCTGGTGGACCTAACATCTTGGGCTGGAGGCCTCGCCGGGACTGACTTCGAGCCCCACCATGGGGCACGGGAACTTACTTCGGAGCCAATCCTTGCCTGGGATAGCACCTTTACCATCGAGTGCTTGCAGTTTCGTGGATAAGACCGAGTCGGGATGATCCAACGACTCAGAAGGTTTGACAACGCCCCGATCCGGCGCGGGCGCGAGCTTAGGTTCCCCTCCGATTGCAGGTGCTGGATCGCCCGATGCGGAGGGCAACGCTGGTAGGAGTAAGATCGTCCCGTCAACGGAAGGCTCGAGGGCCCCGATCGCGGTTCGCGAGAACAAGGGAAGAAGATTTAACTTTATTATTCGCCTTTACAACACAGTGAGGATTTGTGGGAGGAGTCGCCTGTGGTGGATGTTTATGTTAAAATGTTATTTTGTGTGTTCTGTTGCTTTTTAATTTGTATGACTAACTTGGCAAAGGTGGGAAATTCATCGTATGTTGCAAATTACATATTGGCTATTAAAGTAGTATTGTTTTTTATTCAAAACTGGACACATCTGTGGGACTGTCGCCTTTTTTATTATGTAGGCATTGACTGTCCACGTAATAAAAATGAACACGTTTTTTGGCTGAGGTTACTAATTGTTAATATGCCAAGTTAGAAACCAGACACCAGATGTTTACAAGGAGAGCATTGCAAAGTTGACTGGGTTGGAAGTGCCTTTACTGTATCAGCATTCAGGGGTGGTTTATTCTTTCCCTGCTTGAACAGGGTGGATGGTGCAGGTGAATGACTTTATAGCTTCATTAGTAGTATGAAAACAGGATAGAGTTAATAGCAATCCTATCACATACAGTCACAGATGGCGGTGGACAATTAAACAGATAAAGGGAGGAGTAGGATCCAAAGATATTTCCAATCTCAATGATGGCATGGTGCAGCATGCTGGCCACTAATGCTGGATACGGGAATATGCACAGTTCTCTATCTGGACCACGTGTCCGGTTCCTCTGGTTTTTCTGTTTTTCCTCCGCACACATCCCAAAGATTAGGCGATTGGTAGATTAATTACCCTTAGCCATTGCTGGTGAAGAATGGAAAATCAGGACAAAATGAATGACAGTGATGAGAGAACGGTTTGCTTGAAATTGGTGGAGGAGATGGGGTTGATGATGATTGATCAGAAATCTCATGAGCTGAATGGCTCTACTGTTATGGCATAAGGAAATGATATAATCCCCTTATGGCATATCCCCACACTCTTCATTCCCTATTTCTTTTATTTTTTTCTCCCCTTAGTCTCCATGATTTTCCTTTTCTGCCTGTATTTCTCTTTCTTTCCTTTTCTCCATATTTAACCTCAATTTTCTGCTTCCTCATTTGCTTCCCTATCCTATTCTTTCTTTTCTACCTATAACCCGTCCTTTCTGTTCAACATCTCCTTGTCAGGATTGTGTAACACTAACTTATCTGCCATTTACATGGACGGCATTTTTCAGATTCATACCTATGTACATTTGGCACAAATTTAAGTGAAAGAAATATATTACGTAAATCTAAACGCAGCAAACTGTGAGTGAATGCGGAAATTGTGTTCATGTTCATGAGTCCTTAACTGTACATATTGTTTCAACAGAGGATATTTGAGTCCTGGGAAGCAATGTTTGTGGTCTCTGACTGTCCCACATAATAAAAAAAATAACATATTTTTTTGCTGAGGTGACTAATTGTTATTAAATAGCAGCTTTAAAAAGATCTGTAAATAAAATCCCCATTTATTTCTTATAGCATAGAAATTGGCTGGATCGGTACAACTGGTCATCAGAATTTATACACACTACAACTCCTTATCTTTCCCTTTTTCTATTTCAATCATTGTGTTTCTATCATTTATCCCTCTAAATGCAACTTTTCCTCATCCGATTTCAACCAATTACTTTTGGAAATGGGGTTCCATCTTTTCTAACAGTTCACTTTTGTGAAGTGGACTAAAATATCCATCCTAAACCCTTTATTTTCTTTCACGAATCTCTTCAGAATCCACCTCCTGACAAATGTTTGAATCCCCATTTTGTTGCGTTTCACCTTTGAACTACTGGATCTAAGTTCAGTCACACAGTAGAATATCCATCAGTGCATGTAAGTACTCCTCACAATTAAATTGGGAGAGTAATATTGAGGACTCAAGAAGCTACTCTTGCACCTATATATTGATGCACATGGTGTTCTTTGCCCAACCGTAATGGAGCAATCTTTATGCATGATTCTATGAGCATGAATATGTCATCCTATTGCTTGGCATTGTCCTTGCTACCAATAGTACCAATCTTATTTGTCCATGGAGCAGTTAATTGTAATCCAAAAAGTCCCTACGATCCACTTTATAATCTACAATTCAGATGCTTTGGTTTTTGAATTTTAGGTGAACCACACCCCTCTTGTCTTCTCCTCTAAGACACTCATCTGTCACCTAGTTTTCTTCTCCTTGTTTAATTATCTTTCCTTCTTCATCCATCTGGTTCCATTTGCGCATCTACCCCTCTCTATTTGGTTATACCTTTTCACCCACTGGCCTATGACCATTCATTCTCTCCTCCTGGTTCCACTTTTCCCACACCCTCCATAACATGCTATACACTGGCAAGATTTTTTCTCTGCCTTCTAGGTTCTAATTCAAAGTAGACGCAAAAATGACTGGCTCGCACACCATTTTCCCTCCATAGTTGCCTCCTTGGTTTTTTTCCAGATTTCTTTCTTTCCATTTTCTAGTATCTGTAGTCCATTTCTCTGCATTTCATTTATTTATACCCTCCCAACTGTTTTATTTTGAGAAATACCTATTACAACATTAATTGATGCCAACAATTGTCTTATTAGTGGGTTGCTAGATACATGATGCACCAGTTTCTTTGGGGCATTGCGGTTCAGTTCAAGCATGCCATACAACTTTTAAACATTAGATTTTGCAAGATCAGAATGTCACAAATCAGGATTTTGACCTAGTTAACAATAGGACAAATAGGTGCAGGAGAGTAGGCCATTTGCCTTCATAGCAAGTAAGCCATTCAATGTGATCATAGTGATCATCCACAATCAGTAGCACAATTCTGCCTTCTCCCCATATCCCTGACTCCGCTATATTCAAGGGCCTATATAAGCTCTCTCTTGAAAGTATTCCAGAGAATCGGCCTCACGCCCTCTGAGGCAGATAATTCCACGACTCCAACTAATCTGTGTGAAAAAAGTGGTTTCACTCATAACCATATAAACACTATAACAATTACAGCCACGGGGAAACTAGCCCTCTTGCCCTTCCAGCAGTCGTTGTGCCGATCATTTGTTTTCCCTAGTCCATTACCTGCCACTCAGAACATACCCCTCCATTCCCTCCCGTCCAATTACCTATCCAACTTAACTTTTAAATGTTTTAAAATCGATCTGCTCCAACCACTTCTTGCTGGAAGTCATTCCACACAGCCACCACCCTCCTGAGTAAAGAAGTCTCCCCTCACGTTTACCCCTAAACTTCCGTCCCCTTAAGTCGCATGTTCATGCCCTCTTGTTTGAATCCTTCCCTACCCTTAATGGGGAAACCTTATTCTCGCAAACTCTGTCTATCCCTTTCATCATTTTTAACAGATATCCTAATCAAGTTTTCCCCCCTTAACCTTCTGCGCTTCCAAAGAAAGAATAATAACCTAAACTTGATTAAACCTTTCTCTGTAACATAGTTGTGGATCCCAGGCAACATTTAGTAAAACTCCTATGTCTACTCTCTATTTTCCTTCCAGGCACAAATCCATGTTGGCTGTTCTCTTAATCAGACCCTGTTTATCCAGATGCTTATATATACATTATCTCTAAGTATCCTTTCCATTAATTTACCCACCACTGACGTCAAACTGAACAGGTCTTAATTGCTAGGTTTATTCTTTGAACCCTTTTTAATACATGGAACAACATGCGCAGTACGCCAATCCATCCGGCCACTATTACAGTTTCTTATGACATTTTAAATATTTCTGTCATAGCCTCCTGCATATTTCTACACTAACTTCCCTCAATGTCTAGGGGTATATCCTGTCGGACCTGGAGACTTAATCCACTTTTATCATATTTTTCAAAAGTGGTCAGTACCTTCCTCCATTTTTGATCTCACTAGTTCCATTAGATACTCTGACTTTTTTTTTCCTTACTTCACATAGTTCAAATATCCTTCTCCTTGGTGAAACCGAAGAAAAGAAATTGTTCAATATCTTCCCAATCTCTTTTGGGTCCTCTGCAGATTAGCTGGTCCATTCTGTATCTACATAAGGTCAATTTTATCCTAGTTTATCCTTTGCTAATTAATATAGGTGTAGCAAACCCTTTTGGATTCTTCTTTACCTTTCTTTGCCCAAAGCAACCTCATATCTTCTTTTAGCCTTCACTAATTCTTTCTTAAGATTCTTTTTACATTCTTTTTACTCCTCTAGCTCCTCATTTACTCCATATCTCCTATAAATTATTGTAGATATCTCTTTTTTTCGACAAACAAGTGTCCAATTTCCCTGAAAACCATGGCTGCTTTCAATTTTTTACTATTTTCCTTTCACACTAAACAGGGGACTTAAGTTTCGTACTACTTACAATATCCCCTTTAAATGTCCTCCATTTCTCTTCTACATCCCTTCCATAAAACAAGAGTGTCCCAATTAACTCCTTTAAAATCCTTACGCATTCCTCAAAGTTAGCTTTCTCAATCAAAAAAATCTCCACCTAGTCCATTTCTGACTCTCTCCATAAGTATATTGAAACGATTGGTCATTGTGATCACTGGTCCCCGATCGAAGTGCTCACCAACGCATACCTCCATCACCTGACCTGCCTCATTTCCTAACAGGAGGTCCAGCCACTGCCCCTTCTCTGGTCGATACCTCTATATACTGCGCTGCAAAAAACTATCCTGCACACATTTTACAAACTCCAAACCATCCAGCCCCCATTTACAGGGGAATGTGTTTCCCAGTTTATTTTTGGGAAATTGAAATCTCCCACAAATCACTACCTTGTGCTTACTTTACTAATATCTGCTATCTCCTTATATTTGCTCTTCCAATTCTCGATCCCCATTTGGCCGGGGTCTATAATACACCCTAAAAGTGTTGCTTCACGTTCCCACTTCTCAGTTCCACACCAAATAGCCTTCCCTAGACGAAGCCCTCTAATCTATTATGCCAAAGCAAGGCTGCTGTAATATCCTCTCTGGACAAAGCAAATGCAAACACCTCCACCTCTAGGTCCCTCAAATTTCTATCACACCTGAAGCAACAAATTAATCTGGAATATTTAGTTTCCAATCACAGCCTGTCCCAGTAGCCTTTTGCAAAATCTCCCTGCAGGATATTGGTCCCCCTCGGGTTCAAGTGCAACCCGTCCTTTGTGTACAGATCATGGCCTTCCCCAAAAGATTGGGTCCTGTGATCAAGAAACTTGAATCCTGCCACTGCACCAGTCCCTCAGCAGCCACGCATTTATCCTCACCACTCACCTCATTCCATTCCTACTCTCACTGTCCGCGGCGCAGGCAGTAGTTAAATCCTGACTATGGTTACCCTTTTCGGTCCTTCTCCTTAAACTTTCCCCCCAATTCCCTAAATTCTCCCCACTTCAGGACCACTCACATCTCTTTTTCTGCCTATGTCATTTGGTACCTATGTGTACCACAACATTAGGATCCTCTCCCTCCCTTTTCAGAATCTTCTGTACACGTTCCGGACACGTGCGAGACCCTGGCACCAGGGAGGCAAACTACCATCCGGATCCCCCGACTGCGTCCACCAGAATCGCCCATCCGACCCCCCTAACTTATAGAGTCCCCTATTACAATTGCCCTCCTCTTTTTGCTACCCTTCCGAGCATCAGGCCGGTCTCTGTGCTGGAGACCCGGCCGGTGTTGCTTCCCCAGGTAGACTGTTCCCTTCAATTGTATTCAAAACCGAGTACCTTATTTTCCAGTTGTACAGTCACAGGGGGTACTCTCTAGCCCCTGCCTCTTGCCCTTCCTAACCGTGACCAACTTTTTGCCTCCTGTGGTCTGGGAGGTGACTGCCTCCCTGTAGCTCCTCTCTATGACCTCCTCACTCTCCCTGACCCAGACGGAGGGTCATCGAGCTGCTGCTCCCAGGTTCCTAACACGTTCCTTTAGGAGCCCATCTCGACACACCTGGCGCAGATGTGGATGTCTGGAGGGCTATCAGATTCCCTGACCTCCACATCTGACATCCAGAAACAGTACACTGCCCTGGCCTTATTACTGCCCCTTACACAGATTACAATAGCAAACACAATACAAAGTACACAACAAAACTGCTGGGATCTGACTGCCAATCTGCTGCTTTCACCTAGTTCACTTCCCGCCAATCAGCTGCTTACCCTAGTCCACTTCCCACCAATTAGCGGCTTGTTAAAAAAAATATTAAAAAAAACACTTCTCTGAATGGAGTGTTATGGATTTAGGTAAGCCCGCACTTGATTTTTTAAACCTTACCGGTGGATGTCGCTCCTCCCCTCCTTCTCTTCCAACGGCTCCTGTGGGCCTCTGAAGGAAAACAAGCCCCGCGCTTGATTTTAAACCTTACTGGTCGGGTGTCGCTCCTCCCCCTCCTTCTCTTCCAACGGCTCCTGTGGGCCTCTGAAATAACAAGCCCCGCGCTTGATTTTAAACCTTACCGGTTGGGTGTCGCTCCTCCCCCTCCTTCTCTTCCAACGGCTCCTGTGGGCCTCTGAGGAAAACAAGCTCCGTACTAAATTGCTTACCCCTTATTATTAAACTGTGGCCCCTGGTTCTGGACTCCCGCAACATCGGGAACATTTTTCTTGCCTCCAGCGAGTCCAAACCCTTAATAATCTCATATGTTTCCATGTTTCATATGTTCCAATTTGACACCATTCAGATAATAATCTGCCTTCTTGTTCTTGCCACCAAAGTGGATGAACTCACATTTAACCACATTAAACTGCATCTGCCATGCATCTGCCCACTCACCCAACCTGTCCAAGTCACCCTGCATCCTCATAGCATCCTCCTCAAAGTTCACACTGCCACCAGCTTTGTGTCATCTGCAAATTTGCTAGTTACTTTTATTCCCTTCATCTAAATCATTAATGTATATTGTAAATAGCTTCGGTCCCAGCATGAGCCTTGCGGTTACCCCACTAGTCACTGCCTGCCCATTTCTGAAAAGGGACGCGTTAATCCCTACTCTGTTTCCTGTCTGCCAACCGATTTTTTCTATCCATATCAATACTCTACCCCCATTACAACGTGCTCTAATTTTGCCCACTAATCTCCTATGTGGGACCTTCGTACATCATCTTTTCTAGTTACCAGAGATATCTTTAAGGGCCCTGTCCCACTTTCACAACCTAATCACGATCTTTTTTACTCATGGATTATTTTTCATCAGGCTGGGAAAAACGCCTCCCCCCCCCCCACCCCCCCCCGACCTACTTGATGCCACAAGTACCTACGACTAGCATCAACGACCTCCTTACGATCTCGTGGACAACCATGCTGCGAGTATGTCAAGGGCAAACTCGGCAGAGGTCGTGAATTAGGTCATGAAAGTGGGACAAGCCCTTTAACAATCTAGTTTGTATCCAAGTTTTCTGGGTAGGAGATTGTTGTTTATTCTAACAACCCCAAGTCAGAATGAACGTGGAAGTATTTTGAAGTGGCAATCATTTCTTGCCAGGATTTTCTATTGAACAAGGTTGCATCTGAGATAACAGAGCAGGCTGTTGATTATAAAGACAGATTTATTAGAATTGTTCAGGCTGTGGAATAGGTAAATTGAAACACAAATATGTCAAGGGATCTCTGCACCAATTTAATGTAGTGAGCAATCAATGTGACTATATTTTTCATAGGACAATATAATTCTAAATCCACCCTCAGTATCAAAGGCAAAGGAAATTCATGGCCTTTGATGGATTCAGTAAATTTAACTAGGACACAGATCCCTGTTTTAAGCCTTACTTCTTTGCATGGCATTGTGAGAGTGATACCTTGGCCTTCTTTGTCTGTGTGCCTCTGATGCTGCTGCAAGCAAGATTCCATCGTACATGTACTTCATTTCACCATTCCTTGTGCATATGACAATAAACTTGAATTGACTTCCAAAGATGGACACACAATGCTGGAATAACACAGCATCTCTGAGGAGAGTAGGAATGTGCAACGTTTTGGGTCGAGGCCTTATGAGTTACTCCTGTATTTTGCATCTATCTATATTGTGTTTTAAACCTGCATCTGCAGTTCTTTTCCGACACATTTTGACGAATTCCTATGGGTTGACGTTAGGAGTGTGAGAAATATTTCTGAAGATCATGTTCCCCATCCCTCAGCTGGTTCTTGCCATGTGCCTATGACTGTACGTGAATTCAATAGCAGCATATTCCTAGTCCGTTGGATTGTGCATTTTTACCATTTGACTACAGGGAACCTGTAAGTTCTGAAGATCAAGAAATACAATTTTAGTTAAGACAAACAATAAAAGTGGGATGGAATGCCAGAGCAAGAGTCAGGGGTGAATTGGACCTACTGTTTTTATTTCTTATGTTCTCATGGATATTGCACATTAAATTCCTAAATGGTAGCTTTTATAAAAAGCAGTTTTATTTTATATTTATATTTTACATTTAACTTTAAGAAGAGGAATGTTTTATAAGACCCTTAGCCACAATAAAAATGATAACAACTCAAATATAAATATAAAATGCAAGGACTTCCAGGAAAAGATTGGCTAACTAAGGGTCACCCCATTCCTTCTCTTACCATGAGATGCTACCTGTCCCGCTGAGTTTACTCCAGCTTTTTTGTGTCTATCTTCGGTTTTAAACCAGCATCTCCAGTTCCTTCTTGGAAACATAGAAACATAGAAAATATAGGTGCAGGGAGTAGGCCATTTGGCCACGTTCGAGCCTGCACCGCCATTCAATATGATCATGGTGCTGACCATCCAACTCAGTATCCTGTACCTGCCTTCTCTCCATACCCCCGATACCCTTTAGCCACAAGGGCCACATCTAACTCCCTCTAAAATATAGCCAATGAACTGGTCTCAACTACCTTCTGTGGCAGAGAATTCCAGAGATTCACTGTGTGAAAATTCTCTGTGTGAAAAAATGTTATTTCATCTCTCGGTCCTAAAAGAGTTCCCCCTTATCCTTAAAACTGCGACCCCTTGTCTGGACTTCCCCAACATCGGGAACAATCTTCCTGCATCTAGCCTGTCCAACCCCTTAAGAATTTTGTAAGTTTCTATAAGATCCCCCCTCAATCTTCTAAATTCTAGCGAGTACAAGCCGAGTCTATCCAGTCTTTCTTCATATGAAAGTCCTTACATCCCAGGAATCAGTCTGGTGAACCTTCTCTGTACTCCCTCTATGGCAAGAATGTCTTTTCCTCAGATTTGGAGACCAAAGCTGTATGCAATACTCCAGGTGTGTGGTCTCACCAAGACCCTGTACAACTGTAGTAGAACCTCCCTGCCCCTATACTCAAATCCTTTTGCTAACATACCATTCACTTTCTTCACTGCCTGCTGCACCTGCACACCTACTTTCAATGGGTGTACCATGACACACAGGTCTCGTTGCATCTCCCCTTTTCCTACTTTCCTGTTTTTGCTACCAAAGTGGATAACCTCACATTTATCCACATTTATACTGCATCTGCAGTGCATTTGCCCATTCACCCAGCCTATCCAAGTCACCTTGCTGCCTCCTAGCCATCCTCCTCACAGCTAACACTGCCTCCAGCTTCATGTCATCTGCAAAAACTTGGAGATGTTGCATTCAATTCCCTCATCCAAATTCATTAATTATACATTGTAAATAGCTGGGGTCCCCAGCACTGAGCCTTGCGGTACCCCACTAGTCACTGACTGCCATTCTGAAAAAGTACCCGTTTACTCCTTACTCTTTGCTTCCCGTCTGCCAGCCAGTTGTCTATCCACATCATATACTGAACTGCCAATTACGTGTGCTTTAAGTGTGCATACTAATATCTTATGTGGGACCTTGTCGAAAGCCTTCTGAAAAGTCCAGATATAACACATCCACTTGTTCTCCCTTATCCACTCTACTAGTTAATCCACGAAAAATTCTGTAAGATTTGTCAGACATGATTTACCTTTCGTAAATCCATTGCTGAGTTTGTTCAATGATTTTACCACTTTCCAAATGTGCGGCTATCCATCTTTAATAACTGGGGACTCTAGCAGTTTCCCCACTACCGCTATTAGACTAACTGGTCTGTCAATTCCCTGTTTTCTCTCTCCCTCCCTTTTTAAAAAAGTGGGGGTTGCATTAGCTACCTTTCAATCTGAGGAAACTACTCCAGAATTAAAGAGTTTTGAAAAATTATCACTAAGGCATCCACTATTTCTGGGGCTACTTCTCTGGGATGCAGCCTATCTGGCCCTAGGGATTTATCGGCCTTTTGACCCGCGATCCCCTGCTATTTCCGACAAATTATTTATGTCTTCCTAGTGAAGACAGAACCAAAGTAGTTATTCAATTGGTCTGCTATGTCCTTGTTCCCCATGATCAATTCACCCTGTTTCTGACTGCAAGGGACCTACATTTGTTTTAACAAATCTTTTTTTCTCTTTTATTTGTTTGAACTATCTTTTTCTCTTCATATTTTTCTCTTACATATTTGATTACATTGCTTGGTGGAAGACCATGTGTTACGACTTCCGAATTGCAGGGGTACCAATAACGTAATCCCTTGCGCCAACCTTCTTAACCACCTGATAGGGACCACTATACCGAGCCTGCAGACTGGAAACAGGAATAGGCAACAACACCAGGACTTTGTCACCTGGAGAAAAATTCCTACTAGAAGCCTTCCTGTCGAACCAGCCCTTCATCCTAGGCTGAGCAGATGCAAGATTACCCAATTGCCATTTCGCATGCCCTCCGCAGTCTAGACCTAAAAGTACAGACGTGGTCTAAAAATACTACGTTTTGAATTCTCCTGCAACCATTTCTCCTTCAGGACCCTCAACGGACCCACGAAAGTATGCGCGAACACCAGGTCAGCAGTTCTGAACCCTAAAGATTCCTGCAACGACCTCACGCACCGCAAACATAACGAGATGAACACCCTCAATCCCAGTCTTTTTCAAACTCCAGGCAGTAAGTAAGTCCTCAACATGGATTTCAAAGTCTGGTGAAAAACCGCTCGAGAGCTCCCTGGCTCTCTGGATGGTACGCATTGGTAGTAACAATGCTCAATATCCAACAAACTTCATTACATGACCAAAAACCTTTGACATGAAGTTGGAACCTTGGTCGCTCTGCACAACCTTGGGCAAACCGAACAACGAAAAAAAAAACTTAGTGAGTAGATTTCACAATGGCTGGGGCAGTAATATATATAATATAAACATATAAACAATTACAGCACGGAGACAGGCCCTCTCGGCCCTTCCAGTCGTGCCGGACCATTTGTTTTCCCCTAGTCCCATCTACCTGCACTCAGACCATACCCCTCCATTCCCTTCACGTCCATATACCTATCCACTTTTACTTTTAAATGTTAAAATCGATCCTGCCTCCACCACCTCTGCTGGAAGCTCATTCACACAGCCTCCACCCTCTGAGTAAAGAAGTTCCCCCTCACGTTACCCCTAAACTTCTGTCCCTTAATTTCTCATGTCATGCCCTCTTGTTTGAATCTTCCCTACCCTCAATGGGAAAAAGCTTATCCACGTCAACTCTGTCTATCCCTTTATCATTTTAAAGACCTCAATCAAGTCACCCTTAACCTTCTGCGCTCCAAAGAATAAAGACCTAACTTGTCTCAACCTTTCTCTGTAACATAGTTGCTGGAAACCTGGCAACATTTCTAGTAAATTCCTCTGTACTCTCTCTATTTTGTTTGACATCCTTCCTATAACTAGGCGACCAAAATTGTACACCATACTCCAGAATTGGTCTTACCAATGCCTTGTACAATTTTAACATTACTTCCCTACTTCCTATATTCAATGCTCTGATTTATAAAGGCCAGCACACCAAGGCTTTTCTTTTACCACCTATTACATGCGATTCCACCTTCAGGGAAACTATGCACTGTTATTCCTAGATCCCTCTGTTCTGATTCCTCAATTCCTTACCATTTACCATGTACGTCCTATTTTGATTTGTCCTGCCAAGATGTAGCACTTCACACTTATCAGCATTAAATCTCCATCTGCCATCTTTTCAGCCCACTTTTCCAAATGGCCCAAAATCTCTCTGTAGACTTTGAGAATCTACTTCATTATTCACAATACCACCTATCTTTAGTATCATCTGCATACTTACTTATCCAATTTTCCACCCCTCATCACCCCATCAATTGTTACGCAAAGGGGACCACCTCCGGAAAGCGGGTAGACGCACACATAATTGTCAATAAAATACTTGTTGCCCCCCCTTGTCCGAGGTAGAGGAACCATACAATCAACTAGAATCCGTTCAAAACGGGCTCCCCGACCACCAGGGATTGGATATAAGGGCGCAGGAACAATCGATTGATTCGGTTTCCTGCCACCTGGCAAAATGTGACACCTGCAGGTCTCTGCTTCACGTCTTTTTTTCAACCCTGGCCAAAAAAATTCCGTAATATACGGCCATACGTCTTATTGACCCAAATGTCCACCAGAGGTCCATCATGAGCCAAAACAGGTATCTCGTCCCTATACCGACGAGGGTATCACAATCTGATTAACCACGCTCCAATCATTATGCCCTGACATATCCAAGGGAGACCACTTTCGCAATCAGCAAGCCATTCCTCAGAAAAATACCCCTTTGCTGTGGAATCCATATCCCCCTCAGGTACCGCGCAGTCGAACAGATCCGATAAACCTGGATCACTCTTTTTGCTCCTCAAACCAGCCGGTCACGTGACAGCGACACGGGCCACATTTTCAGACAAGACCCCATCTTGAGATGTAGAAACATCCTTACACAACACAGGATCCATCATCCTGATCCCAAAAATCTCTCACTCAGGTCCAACTAATCTTCAAACTTTGCCTGGCTCTTAGCCATTAGCCTTGTGACAGCACAAGCTGCGAAGACCGTCGGGATGCTGCATAGCCAATATATCAGGACTCTGCACATTCGGAAACAGCGTCACCTCAGGAATAATTAAAAAATTTCTACCTCCTTAGCCAAAATCATTCCCCAAAAAATCACAGAAAAACTCCCGCAACGGGAAAACACGGCCATAACCCATACAATTACCCGGCCTGAAACCAACTCGGACTCAGACTCACGTATGCAAAGGCACTACCATGTCCTCCAACTCGAATCCTACACAGGGACACTGGACCCAACGATGACTCCCCAGGAAAATGGCAGTTTACAAACTATCCAATATAACGGACTGAGTAGCACCAGTATCACGCAAGGCTGGATTTTACTGGAACTCTATGACCCCCATTCTCTAGAGAAACAAAAACCTTTCGTGATGAACGCAGAAATAATTCCTACACTCTTCAGACGCAGGCATCCCAGGAACACAGGTGCTCTTTTGGACCCACAAAGCCACAGGCTTTGCATTTTTCCTTTGCAGGATGGGACATGACTTTAAGATGTGCCGCTCTTCCTTTACAATAGAAGCACACAGGCCCTTCCTTAGTCCTGAAATCGGCCGTCAACCTTATTTCAGCTCGGGGTGGGGGACCTCCCCCTGTATTAATGAGCTGACACTTGCAGGCACAGAAACAGCTTTGGCATTGCCACGGTGACACCACCACGATTAAAAAAACGGCCGTACACCAAAACTAAAGGATTCGCCCAGCAAACTCAGTTTTATGAGTCAATACCATTACTCATCTGCTAAAACACTGCGGCCATTAGACACCTCCCGTTCCCTCCTAGAAGAGACTCGGGAGTCATTCAATTTCTTCTCCTGCCGCTCAAGGCGTTCATTTTAAGCATGATCTTCTTTCTCTCTTAAGGCCCTCTCCTCCTTTTTCATTTCAAGCTCTGATTGGAGCATGAGCTCTTTCTCTCTCATTTCAAGGTCTTTCTCTCTTAAGGCCCTCTCCTCCTTTTTCCTTTCAAGCTCCAAATTGGAGGCATGAGCTCTTTCTCTCTCAAGGCCCTCTCCTCCTTTTTCATTTCAAGCTCTAACTCCTTCAATCGAATGGGGTCCCCCATTTCCTGACTAGGCTTTGTAGAAGATAGAGGGACTGTCTGCACCCAGCAGGCAATACCCCACTCCTCACCCACGCAGACCAAACTCCAACTTTATAGCCTCTTTCTTCAAATGCTTATCAATAGGCCACCTTATAGGTCTCAGCCAGCATACACAAATGCTCCTAGGTACATTTATCAAACAACTCCTGACTAGGAGCCTCAGTAAATTCCTGTACTTTAAACTCCATATCAAATGTAGGACCAAAACCACCAGCCAAACCCTGGGCACAATGTCACCACAAACGGACGAGAAAAAAAAAATCTCCTCACACACAGAATTCCTCAGTCACCTCACAAACACAGACTTCCTCAGTCACCAGAAGCTACCAAAAAAAAAATCCCAAACTGTCTAGGGTCCTCAAAGCTTAGGACGAGCCCCATTTTGTTACGACTCCCCGAATGCAGGTACTTCAGAGCCGCGTAACATAGTCAAAAACCAGGCTCAAGATCAAGAAAATAGTATTTTATTTTGTTAAAACCCAACCTGATTCAAACAACCCAGTCAAGGACAAGATAAACTAATAAACAAAGATAACAGTGCTCCAGCCAGCCTCGCAATGGGCCGTCCGAACTAGAATCTCTAACCCGCCTAAATGGAAATAACCCTGAAACAAAATACACGAAAACCCTCAGGTCAGTCCTTATCCGTCCCAATTCAATATTAATTGACAAATGTCACAAAGTTCTATGCCATGTGGCCAGGCCTCCTGCAGTTCAGAATACAGTCTGTTCATGAGTCAGGGTCAACGAAGAGAGAGAGAATTCTGGGAGCTTTTGGTACTTAAGCTTCCAATGAGTCACCCGTCACCTGACGCAGCTTGGCCAATCAGGTACAGAAGCCCTTAAACCCCTCGATTCCTGACTCCAGCCACGGGGCCTGCACTAGGAGAGAAACAAAAGAGTTAAGTACATAGCATTCACCAGAGGGGAGGGGAAGTACCTAACACCATGTCACTAATCAACATTTAGCTTCTGGTGACGGGATGGTGGTGGAGGCAGGTATGATAATAGCATTTAAGACGCTTGAAGATGGGCATGTGGATAGGTAAGGGATGGTGGGAGATGGATCAGGTGTAGGTAGAGAGATTTGTTTAGCTTGACATCATGTAGAGCACAGATATTGTATGCCAAATGGGCTGCTCCTGTGCTGTACAGTTTTCTACGCTCTATAGAAAACATAGAACATAGAAAAAAATAGGTGCACGTGGTAGGTCATTCAGCCTTCGAGCCAGCACTACCATTCAATATGATCATGGCTGATCATTTAAAATCAGTACCCCATTCCTGCTTTTTCCTCATATCCCCCTGATTCCCCCCAGTTCTAAGAGCCAAATCTAACTCTCCATGGGATACGATGTTATCACCTGGCACTAAACTCATGCCTGAGACACCAAGACAGCAAGTACTCCAACGACAGACTCTAATGATCAAATATTACCTCTGGCTTCAACACAATAATCCCATCTAACTAATCTCCAAATTTCGGGACCTAGGAATCAGTATTCACCTCTGCACTGGATCCTCAGTTTTCTGACCCTAGACACATCAGTGAAGATAGATGACAACAACCCCTCTACAATAAATCTTAACAAGGTTGCATTTTTAGTCTCTACTATACTCCCTTTATACTACTACATTGTGGCCAAATTAGGCTCTAACTCCATCTACACGTTTGCAGATGATTGCCAGGTTAACTGGCCACTGTAAATTGCCTCAAGAGTGTAGGTGAGATCAGAATCTGGGGAAACTGAGAGGAGCATTAAATGGATTAGGGTAGGATTAGTGAAAAATGGTGTGCTTGATGGCCAGCAAAGACGAAAGGCCTGTTTAGATGTTGTACCTCTCAAACACTCTGTGATCCCCATTTCCAGTCGAGAATTACAGATATTTTCTGCTGCAATTAGTTCAATTCAGAGACAGTAATTGGTTAAGGAATTCATCTTTTTTCGTGGCGCTCCCAGAGGTTAGAGAGGCAGCTGTTTTGCCATTCGACAATTGTGGGTTAGGCAAGATTTTAATTTATGTTCACCAACTATGGGCCAGGGATTGCCTTAGTTAGTGGGATATTACAATGGTATTACTTGCAAAATCAAGCAGAATATGTTTTTTGTACAGAAGCAACAATAAATAAATTAGCCTCGAAGACAATAGGTACATAGTTTGTGACTGGGTTATGAGTGGAGAAGATTCATAGGGAGAATACAAATTTTTTTTCATCCATAACAAAAACCTTTATAAATGATACTTAGACATTCCACTATAAATTGCACATGGCAGATTTCCCCCAGAGAACATTTCACAGTTACATGTACCACTTGGCAGTCTGAAATGCATTCTCAAAAATGTCAAATTCTTATATCGAGAATACATTAAACCGTTCAATGCTAACTTAATACTCCACTTACCATGGATCAAGAACTTTCATTCGCTAGGGTAAGGTTCTGATTTTCCAATCTTCTCATTGCAGACATAGCACTCTTTCTCTGGAACGGTTATGCTACAGTGCTGAGGAACTATATTCTGCAATCTGGTATTTTCTCTTCACTCTACCTTTTTTACTTAGTTGTATTAATTGGTAATACTTTTTGATTTGATTGGCTAGCATGGAAACAAAAGCTGTCACTCTACCTCAGTACAAGTGACAATAATAAATCTAAACCTAATCCTAAACCTTGTGTTTAACATAGAAACATAGAAACATAGAAATTAGATGCAGGAGTAGGCCATTCAGCCCTTCGAGCCTTCACCGCCATTCAATATGATCATGGCTGATCATCCAACTCAGTATCCCGTACCTGCCTTCTCTCCATACCCTCTGATCCCCTTAGCCACAAGGGCCACATCCAACTCACTCTTAAATATAGCCAATGAACTGGCCTCAACTACCCTCTGTGGCAGAGAGTTCCAGAGACTCACCACTCTCTGTGTGAAAAAAGTCTTTCTCATCTCGGTCTTAAAGGATTTCCCCCTTATCCTTAAGCTGTGACCCCTTGTCCTGGACTTCCCCAACATCGGGAACAATCTTCCTGCATCTAGCCTGTCCAACCCCTTAAGGGTTTACATCTTAATATCTGCTGGGTTTCACTAGGAGGTTGAACAAGGTTCCAACAGAGAACCACAAACAAAATTTTCTCCATAGCTAAACCTCATAATTAGTACTTGGCCAAATCACCAAATTCAGCTTATCTTAGTGCTAACGGCAGGTACTCGGGAAGACTCGCTAATGGCAGAATAGCCCAGAATGCCAACTTAGTCACCATTGGCAAGTGGGGCTGCAGTGCCTGTTTCATGCTATGACTTTAAATAGAGAGGGTTGAGGAAAATTATGGTTGCCTGAAGAAGTCTCGACCTGAATATCACATATTCACTTCTCCAGAGATGCTGTCTGACCCGCTGAGTTACTACAGCTTTTTGTGTCCATATGCAGCAGACTAAGGTACATATGTGAGAAATTTCAGATGGCTTTTGATAGAGACCCACTAAAAAATGGTGTTACCTTATCCTCCACGATTGTGTTCACATATTTCAGGATCACCGATATAGAAAATATTGACGAGCAAGGTATGCAGACCTTTGTTTGAAGAAAGTCACTCTGATAATTCCCCGGATGGAGTAGTACATTCTGGAAAAGTATTGGCAAAATCCATTGCTAGAAATCTGTTTACAAATTGGAGCTGTGGAATCCTGTGATATAAATTCAGTGATGACAATGAGGTTGGATATTGAGGAAATCTGTTCAGTCTGTCCGTCTATTTCTTGTATCTTATTCAAAAAAGGGCTACGTAAAATAGGCAAATGTTAATTTCATTTTTCAATATAAATAACTTACAATGCATGTTATTAAAGGTGCCGTGACACTGATGTTAAAGGTTGTATCGCACATATTAATGGTTAGTCATAGGTATGCAGGGTCATTTTTAAACACACTTGCAGGTAATGCAACTCTGACAGTATGGCAACAATGAACAGGACAGAGGTAGACTGCTGGAATGAGTATATCAGTGGCAAAACAAATTTCATGCAGAGAGGAATACAAATAATGTTAAATCTTAATAAGCATAAGAGATAGATTAGATACACATATATATCTGTCTTAATAAATGTTTGATGCAAAAATCATAGTGTATACCACCCTCCTCTTTTGCAGATTTGTTATGTTTAGACTATTTACAGCAAATTAGGAAAAATCTATATATCGGAAGCTTCAAAAAAAAAAATCTAATATCTTCCCTGCTTGCTCATAGCATAGCACCAGCAAGTACCCTACATTCATACAGCATCAAATATAGCACCCACTGGGAATGGTGGAGGGAAGTCGTAAATGATTTTCACCAGTTTTCTTTTAATGTATAGGGAGATCATAGAGGCTGTGAAGTTGGTAGACGGAAAGTAGATGGTTGGGATTTTGATGATCTAGAAAAATTGAATAATAATGCTTAAGACAAAGGAAGAGTAACCCCTTGACAAAGCCTGTAGGTCTTGTCTGGTTACAAATTGAAAATGATTAGGATGAGGAAGTTGACGTTGACAGTTGAAAACATGCATTAGGTTTCTTTCAGAAAACATTACTGTCATTTTAAAGCAACAAAGATATTCCGACAAAAAACAAAGTGTGGAGGAAAAACTCAGCATGGTCAGGCAGCATCTGTGGAGAAAAATGGACAGGTAACCTTTTGGGCGGGTTCTTTTTTTCTTATTGATGGAAAGACATTATATATTTTTTTTATTTGCTCAAGATTTCCAGTATCTGCAGATCTTGCGTCTCTAAAGACATTTACTGCTTTGGGAAAAAGAATAGGAACTCTCTGGAATCTTTTTTTTTTTTTTTGGGCCACAGAGGGTAGTTGAGGGCCATTCATTGGCTATATTTAAGAGTGAGTTGGATTTGGCCCTTGTGGCTAAGGGGAATAAGAGGGTATGGGTGAGAGGAGGCAGGGTTACGGGATACTGAGTTGGATGATCAGCCTGATTCATATTGAATGGCGGGTGCAGGCTCGAAGGGCTGCTGAATGGCCTATCCTGCACCTAATTTTCTATGTTTCTATGTTTCTTTCTATGAACAGTTTAATTACAATGTGACTAAGCACAGTGAGATTCTTCGCTTGCAGGTACAATGCATACAAAAAAAACAGCACTACGGTGCTAGAGTTACAATGCACACGGCTCCACCTTTCATCCCCCCACCCCCACCACAGCAGTTCCCCACCGCGGGTCCCCAGTTGTCCTTTGTCCCCACCCCCCCCCCCATGTCCATTGTTACTCACCCTCTCCCCTCGCGGGTGGGTCTCCACGCTCTCATCGGCCCGCGAGGCTTCATCAACGCAGAGGCCCATCGTCGGAGGGCATCACCGCTGCCGCCGCCGATGCCTCACCCTGACATGCCCCACTTCATGCCTCTGGGCGCTGACCCTGGGCTCCCAGCCGCGGGTAGTTCTGCTGCTTCCCCGACCATCTACCCACGAGGCCCTGGCCTAGACCCCGACCGAACCTCTACGCGGCGATCGATCGGGAGGCGTCGAGACCACGGGTCACCTCGATAAAGGCCACTCCAGCTGCATCAGCAGTCCACAGCCGTGGCCCGTCGGGATACCTTATGGCCACGCAGCCCTCGGGAGCCTTTGTTCTTTTAATATGATCATCCATGGAATGTGGTACTTGGTAACATCTTCAGAGTTACTGGTGCTCTGGTAACATCTTCAGAGATTTCATAAAGAAATAAAAAAACACTAAAAATGGAATATTGAATATTTGGTTGTTGCACATAAACTATGCCTTTACCAAGCTATCCCGTGCTTCTACTCATCGCCAGCCTGAAACCCCACACTAGCCCCCTTTCCTCATCCTTTTATTCCGCACAATTGATAATTATTACAATTATCTGAAGTGCAGGAGTTTGCAGACAGTGGTTTTTATAACGATAATTCTATTGAATCAGTCTTTAAATTCAAAGGTTTCCAAGTGAGTAGTATGTGATGTGAGCGGAAGGACGGGAGAATGATTGTGAAAAGCATTACTACACAAAAAATTGGACATGAGGCTGAAAATTGCTTAGATTTCCAAAACTTATTTTTTAACTTACTTTTTGTCTATACCATTTCTTATTTTAGTTGGTTGTTTGATTTGGTGAGTTTGGTGAGTGCAGGAGTCAGGCCTTTGTTATATCTGTTTCTAATGACTGTAACCTGAGTGCTAGCTCCTAATAAAAGGTTCCAGGACAGGATTACCAACTCAGGTTCGTTTAGCTTTTTCCGACCAAGAAAGTACAGTGTACCTCAATCATTGAGCCTGTGAAATCTGTGTATTCTGTAGTTGTCCTGATGTTGTTTATTGCTACTCAGTATTTATCTAAAATACTTAAAGGGTATTTTTTCTTTGGCCAATCAATAGTGGTTCAGGTTTATTCTAGACCAAATAATATTCCTAAACTTTAATAATAGGGATTATCTGGAAATATTTATCTATGAGCACGAGGGAGAGTTGCTTCTTCATTTAGAGTTTTCTGAATGTATCTACAAATGAAGGGGTGTGTTGTAATAGTATCAGTTGCAATGGTTAATCTTAAACAGTGCTACATTTGGTAGGGCTGTTAATTCAGACATATACATTAGTGTTGTAGATGTTCACGTTCTATTTTGGTACACATTTGCACATCCTGTGCTCAGATAGATAAAACAGATTTAGACCATGTAGGCCCTCACAGGCTTACTCGTCAGTCGACTACGGTCACTACCGTTATGTAACTCACATAATTATCTTGTTATCATATCCAATAAAAAGTATTTCAGTAATGATCATTAGTAACATCTGCAGCATTTTAGGAGGGAAGAGACGTTTCAGATTTCTCATATTGTGAAAAAAAATGATTCCAATTTAAAATAATTTAAATTTTCAGGCCATTTGGCACATGAAGCAGGATCTTTTTGCAAATTTCCTCAAACGGAATGTGTTTTCTGTCTTAGGGCTGTTATATCTTCATCATTTAAAGATTTGAGTGACAGTTCTGTTCAGGTTAAGAATCGTTAGCCTTGTAAGTAGTCTTTTAGGCCTATGGAATTTTTGTAAATCTTCTGCAATATACCAAAGATAAATACGTCACTCTTTGTTCAGTGGCCATTAAAGAACTTGTACACAACGATTGAACTGACTCGGTTGAGCATATGAGCATCATTCTATTCCAAACCTTTGAGGTAACGCCAAATCAAAAATTATTTTCATACCACCGGAGACTGGACACCAGCTTGTCTTTCAAAGAATAAGGTTTGTAGGTTAATGTCTTGGTAAATGTAAAATTGTCTCGTGGATAGTGTTAATGTGCGGGGGATCTGATCGGGTGGCCGGTTGGACCGAAGGGTGTTTGTGTGCATCTCTAAATAAATAAACTAATAGGCCTAAGCAGCCCGATTCTCTATGGCTCAGGGTATCGCAGGTCCTGGCGACATCCTCTTACTTCTTCTCTGCACTTTTTAGCTTACTGACTTCCTTCTATTGAGAGTGCATAAAACTGAACGTAGTATTTCACAAGCGCGCCTCACTAAGTGGTACATCAGGTTATATGTTTTATCCCAGCAGGGCAGGAAATGCATCTTATTTTCTAAAAACATGATCATGAGGTTTTGAGGGAAATTAGAGCAGGTCTTTTTTTTGTGGTGTGCTGTGTTTTTTATGCAATGGAAGACGTAAATCTGTTATCCATATGACACCAGATTTGAGGGGCACATGATATATCATATTTTGCCAACAGATGACGTTAGGTTTTCACCGCCGTCATACTCATTAGAATTTGACATTGGGTACTTTAAGGTGGCGATTGATAGGTTCTTGATTAGCAAACAGTCGTCAAAGTTATGGGGAGAATACGGGAGAAGGGGTTGATGGGAATATAGATAGCCATTGATTGATGAGGGTGGTGACTGTAGGCTGCATGGCCTAATACTGCTACTGCTTCTTATGGTCATATCGCCTTGCCTGGGCAAAAACAGGACCCATCATACTATGAGCCAAATCCTGAATTGTTGCTGGACTGCAAATCTTTAACTGAGGGCAAATATATTTATATATTGAAAACAAATTGCAGTTAATTTTTAGGGCATGACATGTGATTTGCAGCAAGAAAAGTAAGCAAGAATTGTCGTTGCGTCTTTATGCCTGGGTTAAATTTTGAATTATTCTCAGAAAGGGAGTTTTATTAGCTTAGAGATACCATTGCATCTTGACATTGATCATTTTCTCATTTATTCCGCTGCTGTAAGTTTTATGGGGTTGTAAACCACACAAGATTTAATTGGTATTAGGGTTACATGGGCATAATAAAAGTAGGAATTCATTAAATTATGTATTGAATGATTTGGAAATTTTAAATTACATTTATTTTCATGTGTTTTAATTAAAAGAGGGAGGAAGTATTTGTAAAATCGATGTTACTATGATGTGAGCTTACCTTTTGACACATACATTTACCATTGGCAGATTTACCAGATTCATACATCCAGAACCATATCAGAAACGTATGCCTCATGTGTTGCAGGGCCCAGCTTTAGCCTTTCCGGCGTTGGAAAGTTGAAGATATTCTATAAATATAGCTTGTTGTTTAACAGTCTTAAAATGATAAACATACACTTAGAAACTAGTCTTTTTTATTTCCACATTCACCAGTGGTGGTCTTGGTATGCCTAAAAGTGCATGCACATGTGGGTACGGTAACGTAATTCGATGTGAAACTTTCATTATGGCGTGTGCGTGTGTGCGTGTGTGTGTGTGTGTGTGGGTGTGTGTGTTGTCTGTCAGGTGTGTCAAAAACACATAAAGACTGCGGCCTCTGCTGTCGTCGTTTTTTTTTGAATTTGTGTCCTGTTGAGTGTATAGTTAGGTTGTAGTTTTTTATATTGTTTTAGATGTGTATATGTGGGGGGAGGAGGGCGGCGACCTTCACGGAAGATGGTTACCCAGTGGCGGAGTCTGCGACTTCACCTCATGGAGCCGGCCAGTTTGGAAGATGGAGGAAGCTGTGTGGCGCGCGGCTGCCGACCCGACCGGAGGTTACGGAGGCACAGCGCAGGCACGGTGAACGGTGGAATCCGGTAGCTGGGGTTCCTGGTGGGAGGACGGCTTTTCGGAAGCTCCCGCAACGGCTACATCTCGTGGGAATGCGGGGTTTTGAAAAACGACCAGGAGCGGGGAGGGGCCTTACATCGACCGGCGGGGCTTTACGCCGTGGGAGTTACCATTGCCCGCCTGGGGCTTTAACATCGGGAGAAGAATGGAAAACAGGGAGAGCGACAATGACTTTGCTAGCTTCCATTCAAGTGAGGAGAAGAGATTCACTGTGATGGATGTTTGTGTAAATTGTGTTAATCGTGTGTCTTGGTTTTTTTTTTTTATGTTGTATGACTGCAGAAACCAAATTTCGTTTGAACTTCATTTGAGGTTCAAATGACAATCAACGGTATTGTATTGTATTGTATTGTAAAATCATTTTGCTGCTAAACTACGTGATCCAGAGAAATATATTTAAAGCTTTGAAATGTTATTTTGAGTTATTCTAAGAAAAATTATTACAGTGGATCACACGTGCATAGTAGTGCTTATAATTACAGACATACCAAAGATACAATTTAAAAACTTCAAAATTATACTGAAATTTGTTATCATCTTTCCTCAAGTCAATGAAATTACACCAGGGGTTCTATCATCTAATACTTCTAGTTTTGATCAGAAACTTAAACTTACTTATTTACTCTTGACTCTTTAATTTCATGTTTTTGTGTACCTTCTGTGTTGTGACTGTCGTCAGACCCAATTTCCCTCCAGGGGTGATTCAAGTTTTTATCATTTCATAGAAACATAGAAACATAGAAATTAGGTGCAGGAGCAGGCCATTCGCCCTTCGAGCATGCACCGCCATTCAATATATCAAGGCTGATTCAACAACTCAGTATCCTGTACATGCCTTCACTCCATACCTGATCCCCTTAGCCACAAGGGCCACATCTAATTCCCTCTTAAATATAGCCAATGAATGGCCTCAACTACCCTCTGTGGCAGAGAGTTCCAGAGACTCACCACTCTCGGTGTGAAAAAAGTCTTCCTCATCTCGGTCTTAAAGGATTTTCCCCCTTATCCTTAAGCTGTGAACTTCTGTCCTGGACTTCCCCAACATCGGAACAATCTTCCGCATCTAGCCTGTCCAATCCCTTAAGAATTTTGTTTCGTATCGTATTGTATCGAAACTCCACTTAGTTAGCTCAATAGTAATGCTGTTTTGAGCTTGTCTTACATATAGTTTAATTTTAGTTTAGTCTATTATTGTCAGGCGTAACCGATGTACAGTGAAAAGCTTTTTGAGCTTTTTGAGTCAAAGAAAATCAAGCCATCCACAGTGTACAGATAAAGGACTTTCTTTGAATATTATCCTAAAAATAGTGTAGTAAACATGGGTAGTGTACAATTCTGTTTACAAACCAATGTTGTTTTGTGTTTGGCTTTAGAAATCCTCAGTTATTCAGTTTGTGATGATTGTTCTAAAATTCATTGCTTTAAATAATTAAAACGGTGAATATAATAACTATGAATGTTACAATAGTTTGATTATGATAATGTAATGCAGAAAAGGAGCAGTGGTGTTTTTACTTTCATGTTCTCTTTATAAAACAGCACTTACCTATCATTTCTTGATGCTATCTTGAAATTTGTGACCGTACAATTTTTGTTTTATGTGGATTCTCTTTTATATCAAAGGTTTCCATTATTTAGATCTTGATAAGTTCTAAGACTTTCCAGAATACAATTAAACTTGATTCTCCTAGTAAGCTATTGCCACGTCTACATGATATACTAATTAAATGAATAATGCCAAGTGCTTACAAAGGATGAGAGAAAGATGTTGTGCAGCAGTAATGAATAGGTTTATAGAAAGAAATAGAATGACCGTATCAATAAATCTGCTAGAAGGAAGAGAAAAATAGTGATAAGGCTCTCACTGAAATATGTTTATTTTAAAATCTGATGTAAATTAGATGCTTGATCAATGGTGTTTTTATGATTAATGTCATTATTATTAATGTTAGTGTTTTCTGAGTCATTTGTAACTGTCACTGTATGTCATGTTGTTACTTGTGGGCGGAGCACCAAGGCAAATCCTTGTATGTGAATACTTGGCCAATAAACTTACTTACTTACTTACTTAATTACAAATGTGAGCAATTGACATTACATTTATTTTTTCCCTTTGTTACCTCTTTTCATGCATTTCACATAGATTTCATTGGGCAAGACTGAACTTTACATATGTTAATCACAATTTTATGCATATTTATACAACATAATTATGAAAATGCTGCTTCCATATGAAAAATGGGGAATGGATATAGTATAATAAATAAACTACTTACACTGATAAGATTAAACCAAACAAAATTTTAATCCCGGGTTTTGAAATATCCTAAATTTCATAATGTGCAATAAGGCATGATTACTCAACATTAGTTTTTACTTTATGCATGTAATATTGATTAACTCATTGCTGAACTTTACACCCAACATCTAGACATCCTCTAGAATACTTATATATCCCACCATTTCAGATTATTCTTCCACTACAAAACCATGCTTTCATCACTTAAAAATTCTTCAACCAAATATTTTCATTAGGTGTCTTTATCACTCAAATATTTTAACGAATAAAAACTCAGTGCCCAAATGCTCCACTGTAGAAGTTTATAATCATGCATATTCACATGTAAAAAACAATCCTCCGACTAGAACTTTCAAACCACTTCACTCTCTTATATTACTTTGTGATCTTTTACCCTATTAGTTCAAGAATCAATGTTCATTCAGCTGACTCTAGATTATGCCTGACACTCCCCTCTGTTCCATCAACCAAGCCAATTTTTCGTTTCAAGAACTCAAAGGTTGTTACCACTGATGCCTAAAGTAAAATGAACAAAGACAATATCTAAATGATAGTTCTTCCCTGATAGATATCTAAATTATGGAGTATAAATGAATAGTTATTTATGCTTTTAATTATTTATCAGGGTGCTGAGCCCAGGACGATGTTATGTCTGTACTGATAATCTTGTGTCTGATTGCACTGACCCATTGAGTTCCAACCAGCACTTTCAGTTTTTGCTCAAGATAGCAGCAGTTACAATCTCTTGTGTCCTGCATTATTTTGTGATTGCATCAGGGTGCTGGGTCCCGGGACAGATATGTATGTCCAGGGAGCTGAAGCTGATGAATCTCTCCGCCACTGTTCCATTCATGGAACCTCCGATTTCCCTGAAAAATTAGCTCCTTGATCTTTCTAAACTGTTGAGGAGAAGATCATTGTTCTAGCACCATTCATCAGATTATCAATCGCCCACCAGTACTCTGACTTGTTATTCGTCCAACAAGAGTGGTACCTTTGGCAAATTTAAAGATGTAATTGGAGCTGTGTGGTTACATAGTCATGGTTGTAGATAGTAGAGCAAGGGACTGAGTACACACCTTGAGGTGCTCCTGTGCTGATGGGTATCGAGGGGGAAGTGTTGAGTCAAATTATACTGATTGTGGTCTGCTAATGAGGAAGTCAAGGATCTAATTGCAAATGGACAGGCAGAGATCCAGTTCCCTGAGTTTAACTACGATTAAAAGGGACGATGGCGTCAATGAACTGCTGCAAAACTCTCGTCAGAGAGAGGAGTGTCTATCATCAGTTTAACCCAGCATCTGCAATTCCTTCCTACACATTTCGTCTGCTCCATTGCGAAATCGCCTCGAGGTATGTCTACTTTGAAGAAGTTCTCCTGCTCTCTCCGATGAGAGTTCTGTAACATCCCCTCTGTGATTCCTCCTGATCTTCAACTTTTTTGCATATCTTTCATTCATTATTCTATATCTCTCTACATTGCTGATCGTAGAGGGGGGACCTAATTGAAACAACAGAATAGTTGAAAGGCTTGGATAGAGTGGGTGTGGAAACGATGTCTCCACTAGTGAGAGAGTCTTGGTCATAGCCTCAGAATTAAAGGACGATCTTTTTGGAAGGAGATGAGAAGAAATGTCTTTTGTCAGAGGGTGGTGAATCTGTGGAATTCTTTGCCACAGAAGGCTGTGGAGGCCAAGTCAGTGGATATTTTTATAAGCTAGTCGTAGATAGATTCTCGATTAGTACAGGTGTCAGAGGTTATGGGGAGAAGGGAGCAGAATGGGGTTAGGAGGGAGAGATAGATCAGCCATGATTGAATGGTGGAGTAGACTTGATGGGCCGAAACGTCACCCATTCCTTCTCTCCAGGGATGCTGCCTGTCCCGCTGGGTTACTCCAGATTTTTTGTGTCTATCTTCAGTTTAAACCAGCATCTGTAATTTCTTCCTGCACATTTCGTCTGCTCCACTGCAAAATCTCAAGGTATGTTTGCTTTGAAGAAGTTCTCCTCCTCTCTCTGATGAGCAGTTCTGCAACATCCTCTCTCACTGCTCCCCCTCTGATTCCTCCTGCTCTTTGACTTTTTTGTCATGTAATCTCTCTACATCTCGTCTATATCTCAGATTTCCCTTTCCCATAACTTTCAGTCTGAAGTAGGGTCTCCCATTCCTTCTCTCCAGAGATGCTGCCTGTCCCGCTGATTTACTCCAGCTTTTTGTGCCTATATCCAGAGATGATGCCTGACCCCACTGAGGTTACTCCAACATTTTGAGTTTTTGAAGAGAGTTATTGTTTCAGGTTGAAAACCCTTCATCGGAACTGGGAAGGTGAGAAATGAAGTATGTGTTCTTTTTGTTCATGTGTTTGAGTGCAGAATAAAGACTCAGCGATATCACATCCACTGTTGATCTGTCGTGGTAGTAGGCAAACTGTAAAGGGGTCAGGTCCATACCAAGGCCGGATTAGATATGTATTATAACAAAAACACTTCATCACCATGGACATGAGTGACATTGGTCAGTTGTCATTGAAGCATGTCACCCTTCTCTTCTTGGGTATCAGTATTATGGATGTCCTTTTCAAGCAAGTGGGGACCTTAATCCGTTCAGGTGTTAAGAATATAGCCGGGTATATCACCAGCCCCAGATGCTTTCCATTGGTTCACTCTCATGAAGTATCTTCTGACATTGGCCTCAGAAACTGATCGGGGGCAATAAAAGTAAATAGGTACGGCTGAGGGTTTAATATGATTTATATCTGGTCTGCAGTATGCCCCTGTGCTCAATAGTGGATCCAGAGCAGAAGAGTAGAGTGGTGTATGTAATTATGACCCTCTAAGGCATTCCTGACTTCCACACTGCAGTGTGTTGGCATGGAAGTACAGAATGGGTTGCTGCGCTCCATAACTGGCCGGATGTTCTCTATGGGACCACTGAGTGAGTGTCACAGTGCTCCAGCCCAATATCTTAAATGGGTTGACAGCTATATTAAGATGAAAAACAGAGAGATGACATATGAATGTGTCCTATCTGCACCTATTCATGTCACCTATAGTTACATCTGGTCAATATAACAACCATCTTAACAAAAAACAAATTAATTTGTTGTTTTTATTCCAAATCGTAAAGCTCAATACTTCAACCTTTATTTTGTAATCTCTTCCTTTTCTAATAGCCTGAGCCTCTAATATATTTGGCCGCATTCTCAAATCTTAGTCATAGGTTGATATCTTTATCGCCATATGTTACAATTTAATGTTGCATTACAATATTTTCAGCACAAAATATGAAGAATCATTATGACAATATTTTCACATTAGTCGGCCACTTTCGCATACATATAAATAAAAGTTGCCTGGGGAAATGAACTGGTTCTTGGTGCCTCTTTCTAAAAAAAAGAATGAACATGAATGCTACTCTTTGTTTTAAATGACCTCTTGACTACCATATGCAGAAAAACCTCTGTCTTTACAAAACTGAAGCTTTTTATAGCATTGGTGTAAAGGTGGAGTTGAACCAGGTTAGATTATTCAAGAAAGGGGCTACGCTACTTGAATAAACAACAGGTACAGAACAGCTCAAGGTACACACAATTTGCCATGGAGAAGTTGGCAGAAGAGTGGATTAATTTGTTCACAATGTTATAGCAGAAGTATGTGTCTTGATACTGAAACTGATGCTGCACGGGACAATTTTGGCCACAATCAAATTTAAACTTCCATCTTATATTCTTAACACAAAGCTGTACTTTCTAATGGGAACACAAGATCTTTGGTTATTTTAGGAAATCGTTTGGTAATAATTTTGCAGAGCATTCATTAGTAAAATGCTATTTAATCATGACATGGAAGATTGTTTAGAAAAACCTTCAAAGCACAAAATAATTTTTAAAAAGCTAAAGTATAGTATCAGGTATGACTTTCTTTCTCTCAGACTGCTCATTCAAAATAGAGAAACAATTACCAAAAAAATAATAGCATGACGCAAATTTACTTGCATATGAAATTAAGTGGCTCCTCAACATGATGTGCACGTTCCTATTACAATTATTTTGCTATTATGACTTTAAGCAGCACATTTTACATTTCTGTTACCAAAGTTGCGTTTCTCACTATAGATGGAGCTCTTACACTTGCAATGCCTTGGATATAGTGACATTGAGACATTCTTTGCATCGAGTTTAACCATATCCTTCACTTCCCTTTGACATTGCAAATCAACACTTTTTTCTTAAAAGAGCTTCTCATCTACGCATTTAGATTAAAATGCTTTGACTAGTTTTTTTTAATATATGTGTTAGCTTCATGCAGAAATATGTTTGTATGTTGTATTATTCATGTAACCTTTTCAATATACTTCCATATTTGCCTATATTGACGCTCAATACTCAAAGAAACGCAAAGTATTTTCCTCAAGGATTGACATTATGGGTTTGCTCAAAAAGGTTATTGGGTAATTACTGTGAAAGAATGTACAGGAGTATGGAGGATGATGGATATTGCAAATAATTGGATGGATTTTTCATGGTGTGGGCATGAGAAAGATGCTGCCTTGTGAAATACATATCTGAATGCATTCAACGTCTGGTCCACAGATTGCCTTGATTAATCTAGGCACCACTGAGAAGCTTGATTCATGCACATTTGAGACACTGTATTCTCAACATTCATGCTGCGGAAGCATTGCATTCTGTTAGCAATGCATTCTGGCCGAGTTTCTATCAATCTGAACTTATCCACAATATTCAACAGTTCATCTGACTCGCCACACATAATTTCCCCAACATGGACTCATAGTCTATTCACAAATGACATTATTGCATAGTCAAAAGAGTCATACACATGGAAACAGGGCCTTCAGCGCAATTTGCCCATGACATCTGACATACCCATCTGCACTAAACCCACCTGCCCCTAACTCTTCTGTAGCTACATACCCGTTCAAATGTCTTTTAAATATTGTTATAGTACCTGCCTCAACTACCTCCTCTGGCAACTCGTTCGATATACCCAGCACCTTCTGTGTGGAAACGATCCTCCTCAGATTCCTATTGTTTTTCCCTTCTCATCTCAAACCTATGTCCTCTGGTTCTTGATTCCACTACTCTGAGTATGGGACTGATTTTACACATCCCTATAAGAACACCTCTCTCAGCTTCCTGTGCTGCAAGGAATAAGTCCTAGCCTGTCCAACCTCTCCCTATAGCTTAGACCCTTAAGTCCTAGCAACACCCTCGTAAATCTTTTCTGCACCCTTTCCGGCTTAACAACATCCTTCGTAGGAACAAAACAGACAATACCCCAAATGTGGCCTCAACGATTTTATAATGTTCATCCTTTTAGACATTAATCAGCAACACACTTGTCCCTCTATGGCAGGCAAGGTGGCACATAAAAGGAACCAACAAAGCTAATCAGTGAGGAGACAGGCATAGCTGCAAGACCTGATGCCCATTAGTGGAAAGGACATGTCTGAGGCCCTGGTCAACAGCAGGAGGAACTGAAATAATAGTAGGAATTATCGTATCACATCCCTTCTTCTCACACACCGCTCCCTCCTCATTACATAATCTGTTTTAGTTTAAAAAGTATTCTATCCTTCAATAAAATTATTCCCTCTTGCCTTTCTTTTTCAAATAAATTAGAACTTTAACCTGGCAAGATCGTGTTGGAAGAGCAAGAGTCACACTGTTACTAGATCCAAGCCTTCAGAAATCATTCAACATTTTTGGTGGATTGTCAGAACTGCAAAGATCCTGTGTGCAATGTCAAGGTGCAGGAAGGAGAATGTCTCGCAATTTTTTCCATGTTTGGTCAATGTTTGGAGCTCTGTATGTCTGCTATGGAAATGCTACGGAATGTGGGTGGAGTTGTAGGGGGAGAGGGGTGTGTGGGGCGGGGGGGGGGGGAAAGTTGAGGGGGAGAGGGGTGGTGTGGGCGGGGGGAAAGTGAGCTCGGAGAAATGACAGGGAAGAGCCATGGGCGAGAGGGGGCATCATGGGGGAGGGGGGTGGAGCCAGCGAGGGGGACCAGAGGGGTAGTGGCTGGAATTGGTGGTGCGATGGGGACTCACAGCGGGCGCTGGTCACTGGTCGTTCTCCTCCGCCGGCATCAGAGTCTCAGCTTTCCGTTGGGTGACATCTCCATCTCCAGGCTGGGCTGGGTCTCCCACACTGGGCTGGGCTGGGCAGGGTCTCCGATGCTGGGTCGGGTCTCTGATGCTGGGCTGGGTCTCCGATGCTGGGCTGCGTCTCCGACGCTGGGTCTCCAACGCTGGGCTGCTTGGGGCTGGGCTGCTTCGGGTTCCTCCGAAAATTGTGTCCGGTTGGAAACCTCCGCCGGCCATCCTCAGCTCCAGTGAAGACGCGATGGCGTAGGAAGGGGCAGACTGTCCCGGTGAGTGACGGGGAAGAGACTAATCCGCGCGGCGCTGAACGGCAGAAGGGATCGATCTGCGTATGCGCGTTTTTAAAGATTTTTTAAACCTCGCTAACTTTTATGACATTCAACCAATTGGAATGAAACATGGTGCAATCACAGCATAGGAGAACGGTGAGTGGATTAGCGAAAAATTGTAGCGCTATCGCAAACCGTTTTTGTGAAAATAGAAAGACCGCACAAACCGGAAGATAACAAGATCAGAGTTTTAGTTATGTATAGATATGTGCAACTAACTGTGATCTGCACAATAGTGAAAATTAAAACCGTTACATCATGGATGCCAACAAGAAAAATATAATACAATATCCTGATTTCTGAATAAAAATAGTAAGATTAAACAGGAATTAATAAGATTAAACCAGTTTGAAGTTTTATTTTTATTTTTTATATCTTTATTTATTAGAGGTTTATTTATTAGAATGTACAATCCCAATATATAGTATTACAATCATTGTACCCCTTATTTTTTTTAAGGCTTTAGAAAAGAAAGAACAAAGAAAGAAATATCAACAGAGAAAGTAGAAGAGTGAAAAAGAGTTGTGAAAGTGAAAAAGCGTGCCAGAGGGAAAGGGAACCCTTGGGCGAAGAGTTAGAGAAAGGAGATTAAGAGATAGACCCTGAAGAGGAGAAAAAAAGAGGGAAAGAAAGAGAAGGAAAAAAGAAAAGCCAGTTACTTTATTATAAACATCTCGCAAAAGGAGTCTACCAACTCGACAGTTTTTCTTCCCCCTTTACCAAGACCTGACACCGGTACTTATTTGAGGTATTCTTGCACCTTATCCTTGTAGTAGATTTATAAATGCAGACCACGTCTTATAGAAACAGTCTGATTTTCCTGCCAGTCGGAGTCTCATATCTCCAAAATGTAGTGTTTCAAACATAGTTGAAATCCACATATTAACTTTTGGTATAGGAGTATTTTTCCATAATGTTAAGATTAGCTTTTTTCCAGTTATTAAGCCATATACCAGTTTGAAGTTTTGGATCTTTATTTTATGAGGAGTTTTGCGATGAGCGATTACGTGAAGAACCCCGCCAGTCGGCATGCGCGTCAATCTTCAAAGCAGCGGTGTGAAATCACAGAAGAACAATAATTGAAGTATTATAGTAAGATTATAAACCTAGAACTACCAGATGAGCTTCGTGATATGAGGGTTGGGAGCAGTGGGCACGTAATCGCTCATTGTAACTCCTCATAAAATAAAGATCAAACTTCAAACTGGTAAGTTCTCATTTAATCTTACTATTTTACTTCGGAGTCACGTGAGTGATTCCATAAAGATTTCAAAGATCTGTGATTTCATGCCGATTCAAATCCAGGCGTCTCACACTGCAAATAGTTGACTCACAAGAGGAGTGAATAATTAGCAATACATCGAAACATGATACTGATTAACATGTTAATGCTCTAATTCACAAATAAACAAATATACAATAGCGACTCCTCTCTCCCAGGGAGAAGCTATGAAAGAGAACTTAAAACAGAATGAGCGAACACCCCAGATTCAACAAGCGGCTTATTATAAAACCTCTGAAATGTCAATTCATTTGACCATCCTGCGGCCGCGAGGATATGGTCTAGAGGGACTCCATTGCCCTCGCTGCTGATGTTGATGCCACCCCGGTGGAGTGAGATTTAAAATTGTCAGTATTAACTCCTGCACACCTCAACACTTGTTTAAGCCATCGTGAAATGGTCTGAGCTGACACTTTCATCTGTGGCTTTTTGTGGCTAATAAACAATGCTTCCTCAGCGCCTCTAAGGCTCTTCGTGAGCTTCAATATAATGCCGCAAGTGCGCCACTACACACAGCCGTTAAATCCGTGCGATAAGCTGACAGTACAAGCTTGAATCCGGACACCCCTGGTCTGCTTTGTTTAATTAGGTCATAGATGTAAAATTTAACGTCATTCTGTGATGACACCATCCTGTCCAGGCGCAGTTTGTGCAAGATCGAACCCTTTGCAGTACTGATACGAGTGCCATGAGCATAACCAGCTTAAGGGTAATCTTTGTTTAAGGACAAGAATGTGGCTGTACCCCATTGACAAAGCAGCATCAGTACCATGCTTACATCCCAGATTTCAGAATACCTAGACCTGGGGGGATTAGAATTAAAAACACCCTTCATAAATCTGGAGATTAACGGATGAGATCCTACAGACTGAAGTTCTGACCCCCAGCATAGGTACGATGACAGGGAACTCCTGGCACTGTTGATGGCACTATAGCTCAACCCTTCATCGAAATGTAACTTGGACATGAAATTGCGAGCACATCTGGGATGGAGGCTGTGTGTGTATGTAATGTTCCCCTGTAAACAAAATTCCTCCCATTTCCTGAAATGAGTGATGTACTGCCTTTTCATACTATCCCTCCAGGATGCTGTGGTGACATCCACGGTCCAATTGGATAGTCCCAGACCCAGATATGGCTTTCTTAAATCTGCAAATCAACAAATTTAGACGATCATACAATGGGTGTTGACCTCCAGCCACAGGGTGCACCAACAGATTATTATGTTTTGGAACCACCATAATAGGCTGTGTAATAATGCCCGAAATCAGAGGGAACCATGGCTGTGTAGGCCAATTGGGGAGTCCTGCTTGATCTTAGTCAAGCACCGACTGATGAGGCAGAAGGAGGGAAATGCATATAAAAACATTCCGCCCCAGTGCAGTGAGAACGCATTCACCGCAACTGCCCCTGCGTCTGGTTCCCATGAAACATAGTTCGGTACCTGGTGATTAAGTCTGGATGCAAACAAATCGATATCTGGCATCCCATACCGGGGAACAATTTCATTAAATACATCTTGATTCAACATTCACTCGGTGTTGTCGTTGAATTTGAGTGACCTGGTGTCTGCCACCATATTGAGTCTGCCTGGCAAGTAGACAGCTGAAATCCAAATATTATTTTTAATGCACCAGTGCCAAATAAGGTTAGCTAATCCATCACAAGAGTTCGACTTGATTCCACCCAAGTGATTAACAAATGCCACTGCCGTGGTGTTGTCAGCTGAAGTAAGTGATGCTTAGTGGTACAGTAAGCTTTGAGCCCTTAAAATGCTCCTAAAAGCTCTAAATAATTAATTCCATGTGATTGGAGAATCAACACTAGGACGAAGTCCACACTCCTCCACGCCACTCCACACTCCTCCACACCACTCCATGCGCCCATCCCGCGCTACCCACGCGCTATCCATGCGCTACCCACACGCTAGCAGGTCGCGTAAATGGCGCGCGAAAGACAGCCAAGTGGGACAGGCCCTTAAGTTTACACTCTATCACCATTAGCAATATGATAATCTGCTTTAGTGACGTTGATTAAAGGGATAAATGGACTGGGCAAGAAAGACAGCTCTCGCATGGTGTCACAGGATCTTACATGTTCATTTATGGGAACAATCAAGGTTACAGTTTTATCCATGGTCCAAAGAACAGCTGCTATGTCAGTTCAACCTACTGTACATTTCTGAACTGCCCTCCTCTAGACTTTTGAGCTTAGGACTTTTAAGTTAAGACCTTATAATTATTTTCCAAAATTGTTATACAGACAAATACACTGGTTCCCACATCCGTGGCCATCTACAAACAGCTGCGAGTTGAATAAACTTTTTTTAATGGTATTGTCAACTGAGACAAAATCGCTGGATGAGGATCTAAGAGAATTCTTCCACAGAGGGAGCATCTATATACTTTTAAAACTCTGTGTGTGTGTGTGTGTGTCTGCCGACTGTGTGTGTGTTGTGTGGTGTGTGTGTGTGTGTGTGTGTCTGTGTGTGTGTGTGTGTGTCTGCCGACCGGGTGTGTGTCACATTCCATTTTTTTTACAGATAAGATTTTCGCCCTTTGATTCCCTGGTCCGCCAAAACCAGACCCTCAAACGCCGCCATTTTTTCTATTTTGCTAGACATTACACTTTTACATTCACAAATGCACTCCTCATTACATTTAGACATTTCTATGTACACAATTTTTAATAAAATTCTCCCCCCCCCCCCAATTTTTCAAAATCTTAAAAAAATCAAACTGGTCTCACCCATAGAATGTTGGTGAACGTTACATCGTGTGATGTCACAATGCCCAGTGCTCACAGATGTCCAATCGGAATGGATCTCATTTACATATGCCTTTGCCCCAGCCCCAGCCCCCCCCCACCGCAGCTTCTGACGAAGCGCGTGATCATTTGTGTGGGAATAGAGAAAGAGAGATTGGGATAAGGGGGTGATAGGGAGTGGGGAATAGATGGACTGCCCCTATCCCTCCTCCCTCTACCCACTTTTCCCACGCACTTTCCCCTCTCTCACCCCACCCTTCAACTCTTCCCCATCCCTACTCTCCCTCACTCCCCCCTCCCCATACCTCATCATCCTTCCCCATCCCTCTCCTCCCCACCCTCTCTCCTCCCCTCTCCATTCTCCCTCTCCTCACTCCCTCCCTCCCCCCATCCTCTCTCCCACACCCCCATCCCCTCCCCCATCCCCTTCCCTCTCTCCCCCCACCCCCCTTCCTCTCCCCCACTCTTCTTCCCCCTCCCTCCACACTCTTAGCTCTCTGGGCTCCCCGTATTCCCCCATCTCCACCCACCCCTCCCTCCCCCATCCCCCACACCTCTCTCACCCCGCCCATTTCCCCCCCAACACACACTCTCTCTTCCCCCAGTTCTCCAATCTCCCCTCTCCTCACCCCGCTCCCACCTCCTCCCACCCCATCCCTCTCTCCCCCTACCCCTTTTTTCTACCCCTCATCTCCCACTCACCTACCTAAAACCCCCCCTAACCCCCTCCCCCTCCCCTTTCCCACTTCCACCACTCCCCCCTACCCCCTCTCTCGTTCCCCACTCGCTTCCCACATCTCTCCACCCTTCCCCACACCCCTACCCCATCCCACCTCTCCCTCCCCCTCCCTCCCTATCCCCCCCACCCTTTCCCCCTACCCCGGTTCTCCCTTTCCACCCCTCCCCCTCCCTCTCTCCCCTTCCACCACTCCCCCTACACTCTTCCTCCAACTCTTCCACTTCTCTCTCCCCCCATCCTTTTCCGCAACCTTCCCCTACCCCTCTCTCCCACTTCCTTCATCCTCTCCCTCCCCACACTTACCCCTCTCTCCGACTCTCCCCCTCCCTCCCCAACTCTTCCCCTCCCCTCCCCTACCACTCTTCCCTCCCTCCCACCCTCTCCCCCAAACTCTCCCCTCCCCCTCCCCTACCACCTTACCCCTCCCTCCACACCCTCCTCTTCCCTCTCTCTCCCTCCCTATCTTCCCCTCTACCATATTCTCCCCCTCATACCCTTCCCTCCAATCCTACCTTCTCTCCCCTTCGCCCACCGCTCTCTCCCCCCACTCCCCCACCCACTCTCTCACCCCCTCCCGAAAACCCTCTCTCACCTCTCCCCACCCCTCCTCCCCTTCCCCTCTCCCCTCTCCCCCTCCATCTTCCTCTCTCCTCACCCCTCCCTCCTCCCTCCCACCCCCTTTCCCCCCTGCCCCACCCCTCTTCAACCCCCTCCTCCTCCTCTATTCTTGCACCACTCCCTGCTACCCCAAGCTCCCGCTCACTCCCCACTCTTTTCCCTCTCCCTCCCCACCTCTCTCCCTCCCTTTTCTCTCTCTCTCTCCTCTTCTCCTCTCTCTCTCTCGTCTCTCTCTCCTCTCTCTCTATACTCTCTCTCTCTATCCCTCTTCTCTCTCATCCCCTTTCCTCACTCACTCATCTCCCTCCCACTCTCTCCTCCCCTCTTCCTCCCACATCCCTCTCCTCTTCTCTCTCTACCTCTCACTCCTAGCCCTTCACCCCCCTTCCACTCTCTTACCTTCCCTCCCATGCTCTCTCTCCACCTCCCCTCTTCCCCCTATTCCACTCCCTTTCTCCACCCCTTCCCTCTCTCCCCCACCCCTTCCTTACCCCTGCATTCCTCCTACCCCCCCTTCCCTTCTCTCCCCCACCACTCATCTTCCTTCCACTCAACTCCTGGCCCCCTTATCCCACCCTACCCTGGTACCTCTGTCCATTCCCCTCTGTCCCATGTTCCTTTTCCTTACTCCCTCCCCCCCTTCCCCTACCCTCCTCCTGTCCCTTTTCCACACTCCCCCTTGGCCCCTCTCCCCCCCTCATTCTCTTCCACTTCCCTCCCCTTCCTTTCCCCTCCCTCCCCTCACTTCATCTTACCACCTTCTCTATCACTTCTCGCCCTTCCCTTCCCACAACCTCCCTCCACCTCACCCCTTTTTTCGCTACCCCTCCTCTCCCTCCTACCCACACACTCCCACCACCCTCCCCTCCCTCCTACTCCACTTCCACCACCCCCCTACCCCTCTCACTCCCCCTCCTCTCCCACTCTTCCACTTCTTCTCTCCTTCCCCCTCCCTCCCCTCAACTCTCCCTGCCACCTCTCTCCCTCCCACTCTCCACCCTCTCTATCCCTTTCCCCTCCCTATCTACCCCACCCTTCCTCTACTCCTCTTCCCTCTTCCACACTCCCCGTTCCCCCTCTTTCTCTCTCTCCCACTTCTACCACTCTCCCCTACACCTCTCACCCTCCCTCCCCACTTCCATTCTCTCCCCCCATCCCCCACCTCTCCCATCTCCCTCCTACACCCCTCCCCCCTTCCCTCTCCCTCCCACTCTTCCCCTCTCTCTGCTCTCCCCTCCCTCCCACTCTTCCCCCTCCCCTACCATTCTCCCCCTCCTCCGCACTCTTTACCCTTTCTCTCCCTACCCCTCTCCCCCTCCCTCCACATTCTTTCCCCCTCTCCCCCTTCCCCTCCTCCATCCCTCCCTCCCCCCCACCCCTTCCTGAACCTCTCACACCCTCCCCCACCTCCCTCTCCTCCTCCTCTCCCCCCCTCTCCACTCCCTCTCTCTCACCCTCCCAATCCCTCTCTCCCCACCCCTCTTCACCCCCATCTCCCCCCACCCGCTTCCCTCACTCTTGCACACTCCCTGCTACCCTCTCCCCTCACTCCCCACTTTCCCCTCTCCCTCCCCTTTCTCTCTCTCTCTCCCTCCTCTCTCTCTCTCCACCTCCATTCTCTCTCCACCTCTCCCCTACCCCTCTTCCTCCCCAACCTCTCTCCTCTCACCTTCCCCCTCTCCCCTTCCCCTTCCCCCCACCCCTCCTCTGCCCCCCTCACTCACCCTCAGGGGACATGCTGCACCCACCCCCCCCCCCCCCCGCAACCGCACATTGGGAGAACAGACCCAATGGGTCTGCACTTGGTCTAGTTTGTGTTAAATATCTACTGGAACAGGCAAATGCAACCTTGGCCTGACAACATAAATTATGGCTCAATAAGCATTGGAAAACCTATGTTGGATTTCTGCTATCTTGAATAGTGGACATCAGTGGGCTATTTAATGATAAGAAAGGGAAACCCCATATTAAAGTCTTGGTGCCTGTCCCACTGTACGAAGTAATTCAAGAGCTCTCCCGAGTTTAAAAAAAAAATCAAACTCGTGGTAAGCACGTAGCATGTACGTAGCGGGTACGTCAGAGCTCGGGACGTCTCTTAGCGGCTCGTAACGCTAACGGCAGGTACTCGGGAAACGCGGTAAGCTCGTAAAGACTCGTGAAGATTTTCCAACATGTTGAAAAATGTCCACAAGAGCCCCGAGTACCTACGAGCGGCTATTACCGTAATTCTCCGAGTTCGAATCAGGGGAAACTCGGGAGAACTCTTGAATTAGCTCGTACAATGGGACAGGCCGTTTAGTGTGTCCTCATCCAACTACTAGATGCAATATTGTAATTGATGTGCGGCTGCAATCAGTTTAGTCAAACCATATGGTGAATAATGTGAATGTTTTGTCTTTTCATTAAATATTTCCCCACCAATCAAATGGCATGCAGCTACCAAACAACACTATCAACCATAATGAAGTTGATTAGTTCATACGTCAAGAATTCAGAATTAGGCCATTCGTCCCAATGAGTCTATTCCGTCATTCAATCATGGCTGATATATATATTCTCCTCTCATCCCCATTCTCCTGCCTGCTTCCCGTAAACTTGGGCACCCTTACTAATCAAGACCGTCAATCTCCACTTTAAAAATACCTAGACTTGACCTCCAGCGCCATCCGTGGCAATGAATTCCACAGATTTATCACCCATGGCTAAATACATTTCTCCTCATCTCCTTTCTAACGGTACGTCCTTTCATTCGACAGCTGTGCACTCCGGCCCTAGACTCTCCAACTCTCTTCACATCCATTCTATCCAGGCCTATCACTATTCGGTAATTTTCAATGAGATCCCCTCCTGATCCTTCTAAACTACAGGCCCAGAAACGTTCAACACTCCTCATAAGTACCAATCATCCATGGGTTCATTGTTGTAAATCCCCTCTGGATCCTATCCAAAGCCAGCACATCCGTCCTCAGATATGAGGCTCAAAACTGCTCACAATACTCCAAATGCAGTGAGACCAGCAACAAAGAAAGCCCCAAGCATTACATCCCTGCTTTTATATTCTAGTCCTTTCAAAATAAATTGCATTTTCTTTCCTTATTACTGATTCAACCTGCAAATTAACCTTTTGCGAATCGTGCACCAAATCTCCCAAGGCCCTTTTCACCTCTGAATCCTCTCCCATTCCCACCACTCACCACTTAACGCATGATTCCACCACTCACCCGTTTCCCCAAACGCGCCGTTCCCCCAACGCAATATTGCACCACTCACACATAGCCAGCACTCCCTCCTCTTCCTCTTTATCCTCCAACCCCTAGAGAGGGAGGGGTGGTAGAGAGGGAGGGGTGGTAGAGAGGGAGGGGTGGTAGAGAGGGAGGGGTTGTAGAAAGGGAGGGGTTGTAGAAAGGGAGGGGGATGGGGTAGAGAGGGAAAGGGGTAGAGAGGGAGAGGGGCAGAGTGGGAGAGGGATAGAGAGAGAGAGTGAGGGAGGTAGAGGGAGATGGAGGGGGGTATTAGGGAGGGAGGGAAGAGAGGGGAGAGGGTTTGAGGGAAAGAGAGGGAAGAGGCGTGGGGAGGCACCACCCACCCACCTCCCCTCCCCCCCACCGAGGGAAGAAGGAGGGTGTAGGTGAGGAAGAGTGTCGAAGGAAGGGGTTTGAGATTGTGGTGTGTAGTGAGGGTAGATAAGGAGGGGGCATCTCCCTCCTCTACACACCGCCCCCCCATCTCCCTCTACCCGGCCAACCCACTCCCCCATACCCCATCTCCACTCTCCTCATCATTTCCCTCATCCACCTCCCCTCACTCCCATTCCCTGTCCCAGGAACTACCCAGGTCGAGGATCAGCGCCAGGGTCTGGAGCTCGGCCTGGTTCTCGTACTTGACCCCAGGCCCTGGTTGTAGACTCCAGCCGTCCGCTCGGCCGCTGCCTGGTCTATAGTGCAGGCTGCGGCTTCATCTCCGGGCTCCTACCTGACCACTGACCCAAGCTCGTCATTGGTTCCAGCGGCAGCTTCTTTGTCGGCCCATATCACGGCCCCATCCCAAGCCCTGGGCTCGGTTCTCACTCCAGCTCGAGCACCGGGCTCGGCTCCAGCACCACCGTCGCCACCACATGTCGGGCGACGGCAACCGCTGCACGAGCGCCCCTCCCTCCCGGAGCGACCCGTCCTGCCTTGCGAGTCCATTGTGACGTCACTCAGGTTGTTTTTTTTTCCAAAATGGGTGAGTTTTCGGAATGTTTTTTAAACTTTAAACGATTAAAACGTTTGGAAATATAGCTGGGAATGCGATGGGAAGATGTTTATCACCACAACGGGAAAAATGTGGGTGGAATGTGAGAAAATGGGAAGGCTGTGGCCTAGTGTTTGGACGAAAATAGGAATTAACCAGATTGTGCCCAGATGACACACACACACTAACTACCCCCCCCCGCACACACACACTAACTACCCCCCCCCTTGATATTTTATTAATATTATTCATTTGCTCCTTTTACTCCATAACCACCTTACCCACTGATGCACAGCCCCCAACTCGCAGGCATGTCTAGAGAGGGAGGGGGGTTTAGAAAAAACCTACTTAACTCTGAATTAACTACTTAAACTCTGACAGTCACTCCCCCCCTCGGAGACACTCCTCCCTCCACTACATGTGACTAGATCCCCCCCACCCCCCCCGAAAATTGCACTACTGCTACTGTATATACATATATATTTTTAACTATTCCATTATTCTGTGTTCGCACTTCTGGGTGGGTGAGATGCTAACTGCATTTTGTTGCCTCTGTACTTGTACACTGCACAATGACAATAAATTTTGAATCTGAATCTGAGGGCAGAGAGAGAGGGGGCAGAGACAGACAGAGAGGGCAGAGTCGGAAGAGAGGGGTGGAGGGGGAGGGTGGGTGGGGAGGGGTGGAGGAGGGGAGGATGGGTCAGTGGGGGGGGATAGAGAGAGGAGAGGGGAGGAGAGAGAGGGGGAGAGAGGCAGGTGAGAAGGGAGGAGGGTGAGGAGGAGGGGTTAGGGAGAAGGAGGAGGGGGAGAGGAGTGGGGGGTGAGAGGGGGGGGCGAAAAAGGGAGAGGGGGGGAGGGGGTGAGAGGGAGGGAGGGTCAAGGGGGAGCAGGCGAGGATAGGGGGAAGAGGGGGAGGGGGTTGGGGCGAAGAGGGGGTTTGGGTGAGGGAAAGGGGGTTTGGGGGGAATGGTGGGGAGGGGGTGGAGGGGAGGGTAGGACAGAGAGAGAGGAGGGGGGAGAGAGAGAGGAGTGTTCCTGAGGGGAGAGAGAGGAGTGAGGGAGAGTTAGTTAGGAGGGGAGAGAGGAGGGGGGAGAGAGAGAGAGAGAGGGGGGAGAGAGAGAGAGAGGGGGAGAGAGGTTAGAGGGGAGAGAGAGGAGGGAGAGAGAGAGGGGGGAGAGAGATGGAGAGAGAGAGGGGGGAGAGAGGAGAGGGGGGAGAGAGAGAGGGATTGGGAGGAGAGAGAGGTATTGAGGAGAGAGAGAGAGGAGATTGAGAGAGAGGGGAGGAGAGAGAGGGGGAGGGGAGAGAGAAGGAGAGAGGAGGATGAGAGAGAGCGATGATGAGAAGAGGAGGGTGGAGGAGAGAGAGTGGGAGAGAGAGGATGAGAGAGAGAGGAGGGGGATGCGTGAGGAGAGCGAGGAGAGGAGAGAGGGATCTTCGGAGCTCAGCTACTTCAGCGCGGGGGGGGGCTGACAGAGTCCCAAGGACCAGGCACCGGCACAAGCCAGGCCCGGGGCAATCTGAGGACTGTCAAAAGCAGTGGAGGGCCGGTCGATCATGGCTTCTGCGAGGGGACGCCCACCCACCAGCGTGACAGTTGATTGGGCGGGGGAGACGGAGCGGAGATCGTCCTCTGTGACGGCCACCACGGCCACTTTTCCACCGTGCTTCCCCGCGCCCGCGCTGTGATAACGACAGCCACCGCCATGTTGTAGAACTTCAAGGAGCCCAGCGGACGTGTTTAGCGGCTTCAATACAGAGCCCGGGGGGGGGGGGGGGGGGGGGGGACGTCGGCTGGGCACGTAACTCACACTCTCATGGAAAACAGTGGCCAGCAGGCTGCGCGTTGAAAACTCTGCACAGCTGGCCGCGAGGAGCAGAGCCATTGTGACGTCATCAGCTAGCTTCTGCTCGTTAGCTTTTAAAAAGGAAATAATGAATCAAATTTTCAGATGAGTTGATTTTCGAGATCATGAGGTAAATCTCTACCGCAATATGTAAAAATGTCTCCATTAGCGCGTCGGGTTTTCAAGGAGATGTGAATCAAAGAAAAAGACTCAAGTAAACAAATAAGTAAACAAACAAGATCAGAGTTTTATAACTATACTAAACCAAGGGGGAGCCGTTGGGTCCTGTCCCCTCAACGCGCGGTTGTGGGGGCGGCCTGCGGCATCACACGCACACTAACCACCTCTCCCACAAACACACACTAACCACCCCCCCCATCCCAACACACACACACACCACACACACACAAGGGAGGAAGGAGGAGAGGAGGGGGAGGGAATGGAGGGGGAGGGGAGGAGAGAGAGGGAGAGGGCAGACTTGAACTCCGCAAGTGGGCGGCGCGGACGGGGCCGACTGCAAATGGGCGGCGGGCTTCGGCAGCTCTCTGGACCTTGAGGGACCTTGCGTGACCTCGTGGGACCTCTGAAGCCCAATCAAATTACAGCGTGTTCAGCTGGGGGGGGGGGGGGGGGGGGGGGGGGGGTGGGTGGGGGGGGGGGGGGGGGGGGGGGGGGTGGCATGCGGTGTCACATACACTAAACACCCCCCCCCGCACACATGCTAACTACCCCCTTGATATATTAATATTATTAATTTGCTCCTTTTACTCCATAACCGCCTTATCCAAGGCCGCATAGCCCCCAACTCGCAGGCACGTCTAGCGAGGGAGGGGGTGGGGGGTAGAGAGTGAGGACAGAGAGAGAATGGGGAGAGACAGAGAGAAAGGGGCAGAGACAGAAGGACAAGAGACAGAGGGAGGGGGGTGGAGGGGAGGAGGAGAGGGAGGGTGGGTAGGTGAGGGGTGGAGGGTGGGGAGGAGAGAGAGAAGGGAGGAGAGAGAGGGAGAGAGGGGGGAAGGGAAGGGGGAGTTGGGGGAAGGGAAGGGGGGGAGGGAGGGGAAGAGGGGGAGAGGTTGGGGGGAGGTGGGAGGGGGGGACGGGTGGGGAGGGGATCGGGCGGAGGGAAGGGTGTTGTAGGGGCTATGGGTGTAGTGGCAGGGGGGGAAGGAGGTTTAGGGAGGGAGGGTGGGGGAGGCGTGCGGGTGGGGAGAGGAAAGGGGAGAGAGAGAGAGAGGGGGGGAGAGGAGAGAGAGAGAGAGAGAGGGGGAGAGAGTGAGAGAGAGAGAGAGAGAGAGGGGGGAGAGAGAGAGAGAGAGGGGAGAGAGAGAAGAGAGAGAGATGGGGAGAGAGAGACGGGGAGAGACAGAGAGAGCAAAATGCAACCGTGCGTCACACGTTCAGAATGTTCTGGAAATGAAGCGTCCGCGTCTCATGCACGAAAGCTGTCGGCAGCTCTATGGAATTCTGGGGAGGGGAGGGGGAGGGGACACACAGCGGGTCCGATCTAAGCTGTCAATGAAGACAGCAAATTTATTTTTTTTAAACTGTCTTTGAAATTAAACGTTAATGTTAAGGGGGCCAGGTCTGGTGGGGCAAGAAGCAGTTGGGCCAGGAGCAAAGGCATTGTGAGGTCAGCAGCTGGGCAACCTTAATATTTTGTTTAAATGTCAGTTTGGTGATAAATGGTGATAAGGGTTCCTTTACCATAAGCTCCCTAATCAACACATGAAGTATATTGTGCTTTGAAAGATTGGTAATCACCACATCTGTGCCAATCTAGAATGCTTATAATTTGCCTACACGAAAAATAGGTCTACAGAGGACACTATCTCACATAGATCTACATTCAGCTGGATCACCTTCACAGATAACACTCATATCAGGATGCTATTCACTGACTACTGATAGCTTACAACACCATAAATACTAAATAAACTCATCCCTAAACTCCTGGACCTTGGACCTGGGGCCTCATTCTACAACTGACTTCTGACTTACTAATGGGCAGACCTCTTGTCTGTGTGGCCAAGCAAGGCACTAAAACCTGATCTTTAAGTTCACGGATGATACCACTGTTGTTGGTCGGACCAATAACAACGATGAGACAAAATACAGGATATAGACAGAGAAACTATCAAGGCAACATCAGCAAGATTCGTTTTTGTCCTAAAGAGGCTGAGTAGAGAGGTTTGTGTGGTAAACATATCCTGTCCTCACCAATGGTGCTACCATAGAGATAGATGGTCAACAACTACAAGTTTCTTGGCATCCATATCATGAGCAATGTAATCTGGCTCCTTCACATTGATGCAACGTTCAGGAAAGCGCATCCACCATGTACCTACTTTCGTAGACATCCTAGAAAATTCAGGATTCTTTTGACCGATAGAGTATTTGATGGGATCCATTTCAGTCTGGCATGCAACTACTCTTCTCTTGCAATGGCATAGTAGTAGAGCTACTGTCTTACAGCGCCTGAGACCCGGGTTCGATCCTGACTATGGGTGCTTGCCTGTACAGAGTTTGTTTGTTCTCCCCGTGTCTGGATGCCTTGACTAGGCTAAATTAGGTAGAACAGTGTCTTCCCATTGGCTATCAGACTCATGAAGCAATCACATTTTTTCAGAGGTGCTGACACATACTCTAACTCTTAATTTTGCCTTCTTCATTTATTCGATTATTACACGTTATTATACAATTTCATTACCATCCTTCACCATTCGACTGTTTTTACATTTGTTGTGTTTACTGTGTACTTATTGTATTTATTGTTTACATTGAGAGCATCATGTGAACTAGGAATTTCATTGCACCCTGGTGTATATAGCAGTAAACTAATCTGAATCTGAATCTGATGCAGTATTTCTACTTTCTTCTGGGTAGCAATGGTAGGAATCCTAAACTGCAGGTTAATATTCCAACAGGAAATAAATTTGTGCCTCATTCTTTGCACATCTGGTCTAAAGGAGGGTCTCGCCTAAATGCAATATTCCACCACTCACCCATAGCCCCCAACTCCGCAGGAGCGCCTGACGGATTCCCGTTGTGACGCCAGAGACCCCCGTTGTGACGCGAGTCATGGCAACCTTCCCCAACTGTGCCTCGCCATCCCTCTTCCTACCCCTATCCTCCTCCATTACCCCTCATCCCCAGCACTCCCTCCCCCTCCTCTTCACCCTGCCTCTTCTTTCCCTTCTCCTCCTCCCCTCCCCCACTCCCTCCCTCGCCTCTCACTCCACCTCCTTTCTCCTACCCTCCATCTCCTTTCCCCTACCCTCAGTCATTCCCTCTCTCTCTCCATAACGCCTCTCCCCTCCCTACCCCCCCTTGACGTCATTGTGAGGTGCAATATAGAAATATAGAAATATAGAAACAAGATGAGAGTTTTAGTAATATACTAGACCAAGTGGGACCCGTTGGGCCCCGCTCCCCCAATGCAATATTCCACCACCCACCCATTCCCTCAATGCAACCCGTTTCCACCATCACCCTTCCCCCAACGCAACCATTCCCCCAACGCACTATTCCACCACTCACCCATATCCCCCAACTGCACAGGCACGACTCATTTCCCCTCATCCCCCCTCTCCTTCCCTACCCCTCCTCTCCATTCCACCACTCTCTCTCCTCACCTCCCCAGGATCTCGAGGTTGCCGCTCCTCCGACTGGAGGCCGCACCGACCGGAAGCCATGCCGGGCAACACCAGGCAGAGGCGGGCACCGATGGTAACTGACAGCGGACACGACCAATCAGTGCGGTGATGGTGCAAGAAGGGGCGTGAACTGACAGGAGAGGAGAACAATCTGCACATGCACATTTTAAAAGATTTTTAAACCTTAGCATTATTATGTACCGTTTTAGCATAAATGTAAAAACAACGTAAACCAGAAGATAACAAGATGATAGCTTTTGTTATGTACTAGACCAAGTGCAGACCCGTTGGGTCTGTTCCCCCAACATGCGGTTGCGGGGCAGCATGCGGCGTCACACACACTAACTACCCCCCACCCCCCGCACACACGCAGAGAGCTGTTCCTGTGCTGTAATGTTCAATATGCTCTACTGCTAAGTTTTCTCTTCTATTGTAAATCAGCAGAAAACAAAATGGGACAGCCTTTCAAACAGTCACTAGTCATTATTGTCTTCTCTGTGTGCTGACTAATACAAATGGCACCCATCTGTCAGTAACTCGTTTGGATCTAAATGATAATGCTTTCATAGGAATGATCAAACTTGTATACAAATTAAATAGACAACTTCAAACAGACACTAAAGACAGTTTAAATGTGACTGTTATTATCTTTCTAAAACATCTGCTAACCATTTCTCCATTTTCTAGAATTTAGCAACTCCTTGCTATGACACACATTTCATTCCTATTGGAAAAGTGGCTATTTATCAAATGAGAACCAAAATACTGATGTCAAGATAATTGGTGCCAGGAAGAAGAGGGTCAACGCTGTTGATCTTGACCCAGTCAACTCTGTTCCTTCAAGAATCCTTTAGAGAACAGCCACGTCAATCAGTAGGACCGGGAGGCTTATAATTTTATTTTTTTTAATCTCAGGACTTTATATCTACTGGAGCTGTAGAACAAGCAAATGGGATATCTGTCCAACATTACATATGAAGGCCCTCTAAACATTGGCAGTCCAATTGGCAAACTGAATTATCTCTCCAGCCCCTTTGCTGAGATCACAATGGTATAGGAATGGAATCAAAGGTAATAACTGCAAAACAAGTAGCTTTGCAATTGAACGCTGATAAATCATGGGTTGACAGAGCCGGATTTACCACTAGGCTTCATAGGCTGAAGCCTAGGGCCTTGAAATCTAGGCGGCCTCCGGCCAAGGCAGGACACCTGCTGTTCAACTCTGGGCGGGCACCCCTCTCTATCTCTCTCTCTCTGTCTGTCACTCTCCGTCTCCGCCTGCCATCCGTAGCCGCCGGGTCTCCGCTCTCCGCTCGCTCCTCATCCGCCGGCACGTCAGGCCGCCTTGCACATGCGCACTGCTACGGCCAGCACATCCTCCCCACTGCACATGCGCACAACCACGGCCAGCACATCATCGGCCGCCCTGCGCATGCGCACTGCCACGGCAACTAGTCGGCGCTAGGCACTTTCTCCCTCGCTTTGAATTGTGGGAGATCTGGCCGCCATTGCTGTCCAGTCGCCACCTCGCCGCGACCGCTGAAAACCAACGCAAAATCACTCCCTGACACTGGATCTGGAGTAACTCCCTGGAGTAACTCTTGCTTCTGGTTTCCTGGTCCTCCATAAATATTCTAAATGAATTTAAAACTGGAGGTGGTGGAGGGCTGAAAACAATAACAAACCTATTGCATTTTATTTGTTTATTTTTTGTGTATATATATATATATATATATATATATATATATACACACATATGGTCTATTGTATATAAACACACTGAACTTTTATCTCCTGTTCTGTATTATGTTTATATATTCTGTTGTGCTGCAGCAAGCAAGAATTTCATTGTCCTATTTGGGACACATGACAATAAAACTCTCTTGACTCTTGACTTGGACTTAAGCAAAAAAAGGATTCTTGGGGAAAAAAGAGGTACCTTAAATTTAGTTGCATCTGGTTGGGTAAGTACGGTAGGGTGAAGACTATTCCATGCTTTAATTGTGCGGGGGAACTCCATGGAGCAGCCAGCTACTCTGGATAGAAGAAATTGGGTGACGTTTCGGTTTGAAACCCTTCTTTAGACTCCCTCTGGTTTAGTGTTTTTAGTTTAATTTAAAGATACAGTGGAAACAGGCCCTTCGGCCCACTGAGTTGGGCCAACCACCGATCACCCGTACACTAGTTCTATCCCACACGTTAGCGGAGTAAGTCAAGAGTCAAGTGTGTTTCATTCTCTCACGTCCCAGTTAGAACAATGAAATCCTTACTTGCAGCAGCACAACAGAATATGTAAACATAGTACGCTGCAAACAAAGTTATAAATGAGAAAACAAAATGGTGTATATTTATATATGAATATATATCTATATATATATATATATATATATGTGTGCGTGTGTGTAACACACACACACACAATTTCCCTCCTGGGATTAATAAAGTTCTATCATATAGTATCATGTGTGCAGGAAGGAACTGCAGATGCTGGTTTAAACTGAAGATAGACACAAAAAGCTGGAGTAACTCAGCAGGTCAGACAGAATCTCTTGACAAAAAGAAAATATAACATTTTGGGTTGGGTCTGAAAATAGGTTCCTGCACACTTTTGGAATGTGGAAGGAAACAAGAACACCCGGAGAAAACCCATGTGGTCAAAGAGAAAAGGAGCAAACTCCACACAGACAGTACCCATATTCAGGATCAATTCCGGGTCTCTGGCACTTTTAGGCAGCCACTTTATGGCCAAAGTACTGCCCCTTAGTCTAGAACTTAATTAAAACATACAATAGCTGTAAAGGGGGACATAGTGTCACTTAGAGATTTAAAACTGAAAATGTATATTTTAATTTGTTTAGAAACCAAAGTTAGCAACGTTTAATTTTGTGTGTGTTGGAAAACAAAATATAGTGGCACAGCTGGTAGACTTGCTACCTCATATGCCAAAGATCTGTGTTCGATCCTGTCCTCGGGCACTGTCTGTGTTGAATTTGCACATTCTCCCTGCAAGCGTGTGGGTTTCCTCCCACATCCCAAAGATGCATTGGCTTTGTAGGTTAACTTGTCCCTGTAAAATTGCCCCTAATGTGTAGGGAGTGGGTGAGGAAAGTGGGATAATAGAACTTATGTGAATGGGTAGACAAAAATGCTGGAGAAACTCAGCGGGTGAGGCAGCATCTATGGAGCAAAGGAAATAGGTGACGTTTTGGGTTGAGACCCTTCTTCACACTGATGTGAGGGTGGGGGGACGGGAAGAAGAAAGAAAGAGACAGAGACAGTGGGCTGAGGGAGAGCTGGGAAGGGGAGGAGAAAGCAGGGATTACCTGAAATTAGATGTCAATGTTCACACCGCTGGGGTGTAAACTGTCCAAGTGAAATAGGAGGTGGTGCTCCTCCAATTTACAGTGGGCCTCCCTCTGGCCATGGAAGAGGCCCAGGACAGAAAGGTCGGATTTGGAATGGGAGGGGGAGTTGAAGTGCTGAGCCACCGGGGGATCAGGTTGGTTATTACGAACCGAGCAGAGGTGTTGGGCGAAGCAATCGCCAAGCCCACACTTGGTCTCACCGATGTAGCACAGCTGACACTAGAGCAGCGGATACAACCCGACCCGAAACGTCGCCTATTTCCTTCGCTCCTTAGATGCTGCTGCACCCGCTGAGTTTCTCCAGCCTTTTGTGTACCCCAGTGGATACAATAGATGAGGTTGGAGGAGGTGCAGGTGAACCTCTGCCGCACAACACCTCCGCTTCACACACACACTTTTCTTATTGGCCACGCTAGGCTGCAAATCGTGTCAATCTGGTGGACCATCTTCCTCTGGTCATGGGGGTGGGGGATTGGGAGGAGCCTCACAAGTGGAAGAGCTTAGTGCCTCACTTCATCTGAATCCGGCCCTGTATACACCTTACACCTCTATAAGATCACCGCTCATCCTCCTGCGCTCCAAGGAATACTCAACCTCTCCCTACAGCTCACACCCTCTAGACCTGGCAACATCCTGGTAAATCTTTTCTGAACCCTTACAAGCTTGACAATATCTATCCAATAACATGGTGCCCAGAAATGAACACAATATTCTAAACGCGGTCTCACCAAGGTCTTATACAACTCCAACATGACCTCCCAACGTCTGTACTGAATATAACCAATATACGAGCCCAACAATATACGACCCCAACAAGGATAATAATCACCGGCAGAAAATAAATGTGACTTTTCCACCGTTTAATTTTATCACGGTAAAGACACTTTGCAAATGTGATATTTCGGAGGACTTTGGAAGGTCCGCTTGGGATCAATGCGTGTGTCGCCTATGTACTGACCAACTGTGGAGGAGGTCAACTTCTCCACGGGAGAAACCGACGTTAGAAAGGCGACAGGCAAGTGAATCTACCCAGTGAAACAAGAATGACGAACAATAACACTGAGGTCCAAGTTTAATCGCCTGATATCATTTTGCAATAAAGGCATTAAAAAAAATTTCAAAACTCTCGATTCCTTCGTTCATGGGTTCACCTTTTGTGATAACCTCACCTTCTTTTGGCAAGTTTACTCAAAATGTTCAGTAATTTTTTTTTGAGAATGTGACTTTAGTTCAATTTCAAAACCTCGCAGCTTTCGCGTTTAAAGTGTTCACTCACCCCGAGATCGCGGAGAGCTTTTGGTGTGCGCTTTGTGCCATCTCACAACCCTTGGTCCGTGTCTTCTGCATTTCAGATCGCAGGCAGGGACAATCCACGGAGGCATCTCCAATGGAAATGACCAGTTCGCGGAAAAGGGCTACTTGGGTGTTGAAGTCTTGAACCATCTGAAAAAAAAAAAAATCGGATCACCGCTTTGAAGACTTTACAGTAGTTCCTTTTGTGAAGGAATGGGTTTAGAAAAAAAAAGGTGGGCTTTTGCTCCCACTTAAGCAGGAAATAAATCTGAAGGTCAGTAGCGGCTCAGCTAAGCTACTCAGCTTCTTCATACACTATTATGTATGCATACAACCCCAACAATATAGCGAGTAAGTAGCGATGCACTATTAACAATCGCGACCCCTTAAAATATTTCTATAAATACAACTCCAATAGTTGTACCTGTCCAGCTTCCATCTGAGCCGCAAATCAAAGCAACAACTGCAAATACGTCTGATTAGTTTCTGGTGTAAGATCCATAAATTGGCACAATGTTGGTAAACGAAAACATGTTCGCTCTTTCTCGGAATGATGCACTATCGTCCACCCATAGCAAACAGTTGTGTTTACACGGATACTTAATTAAAACGCCAAGGTTGATTTTAGTTACGCAGAGAGAAGGGACTCGAGTCCTTTAGGTACGGGAACTCCACTTAGTATTCAGTAAAGCACTTCAACATGCAACGAACTCACATGCAATAGATAAGCCCTCGCCATAAATAGACGCGTCAGAATAACACTGACATTCAGTCATCATTCAGGCCATTGCTCCACATTAACAAATATGGTTGTGCATTTGCACGTGACCGAAATTGGAAGTAGTTTTGATGGGTGGGGGGTGGGCTGGAGAGAGTCAATGTAGATTTAAAAATGCTTTGACTAGTTCCTACACTCGTCCAGGGTCGCGGAACGACTTAGCGGCGCTCTCGGAGCTGCCTCCCCGCTCCGTGTCTATATCTATGCTCCTTCCCGAGGTGCAGAATGGAGCCGGGCGACTTGAGGGCGGTTTTGCGCCCGATCAGTGCAGAATTCATGCACACACATCCAAGATGAACTGGTCCACGCTAGGGTGAGGCGGGTTGCGATTGATCGCGCTGTCCGGGAAATAAATAGGCTCACAAAATGCAAGAAAATGGTTGTTTTCTGTTTTCTTTCCCCTTCTCTTCCCTTCTCTACATAACCTTGAGGCTGCAAATCAGGCGCTGGCTTTCGTCTTTCAACATGCTTCAGAGTCACCACTATCTCGGATCAGGCGAAATATCCTAATGTTAGCATGCTCCGGACAGTTTGGGATGGTGATTACATCGCGCAGGAATTCACATCTCGAAGATTTAGGAGTTTCCATTAAGAATTTGACGGATGCAGGAATCTTACATGGGAACGATCTCGCTTTTAATTCCTCACTGGGTGGGGAAATCACAGTGGATTTTTAAACGTCGTCTTCGTAAAAAAAAAACCCCAGAAGAATCCAGGTGATTGGAAGTGGCCGTAGTTGTTTTCTCTTACCTTAAGTATCGCCGAATGGCCTTTCTGCCGTTCTAACCTTGGTGGAAATGCGAAGCGCAGGGATCAGCCAGGCTGACGTGGATGGCGACAAAACAATTGATAGGACGGGAATATTAATACAATGTCAAGAGCTGACTCTTGCTGCTCCGACAGTGAGCCAAGGAAATGCGAGACAGCGTTGACACATCCTCTGCACGGTGTGCTAACACTGACACGTTCAAATGTTAGGAAGGCAAGTGACTTGGCAATTAAATCAGAGCAATTTCCTCAGCGCGAAGTATTTACCGTTATGCGTGAAATATGATTCCGGTTTGTTTCAACAAAACAATCATTGTCCTTACCTTAAAAACATGCATCGATCCGAGCTTCAGTGGTACTGTAGCCGTACCACGCCATTAGCTAGACGGATAAAACATATAGACGATAAACGTCGCCCATTCCTTCTCTCCAGAGATGCTGCCTCACCCGCTGAGTTACTCCAGCATCGTGTGTCTACACGATATTACACCTCAGTTCTCCGCATGGTAATTTTATGAAACGCTGTTACACGAGAACCCCCTATTTCTGAAAGAGCGAAAATATAGGGAGACGCTTCAGAGAACAGAAATGGTGTGAATTTTAAAAAAGAGTCCTTTTTGTTATTACCGTAGAAATGATCATTGTATTCGTTTAAATATTCTCTCGGAGATGCCAATTCATTGGTAGGAATCCGATAAACACCTGTTAAGTAGCTGCACAAAAAGATCAGAGGCAGTCATTTCTAATAACAGATCACACGGGAAGCTTTGCTTCACTTGATAGCTGTTATAATCCAGCTCCATTCTGCAGCGTGAACCACGAGGATAAGAAAACGCATAGCAACAATCTGAGAATGAATTAACCATATCTCCTTAAAAACTGTTTTCTCTCCTTTCCAATTCTTATCAAGGGTTCCACAGACGCTGCCTGACCCGCTGAGTGTTTCCAGGATTTTCTGATTTTTCGAGCTACATCTGGATGGCAGCTAGACCCCCAAAGAAGAGCAATACAATGATAATCGTGGGTCAAATAAAGGGTACGACTGAACTGTTTTGTTTTATTTCTACGTACAGATTGGTAAAAATGTTAGTGGGACTGTCGGTCACCATTGATATCGCGAGGGTTGGAAGAAAGAGCTATTTAACCAGATTAACATAGGAACAGGTGGGGAAGGGACGCCGGAGATGGTGTCGGAAAGTTGCTGGTTTACACCGAAGATGGACAGAAAATGCTGGAGTAATTCAGCGGGACGGGCAGCATCTCTGGAGTTAAGGCAATGGATGAAGAAGGGTCTCGACCCGAAACGTCACCCATTCATTCTCACCAGAGATGGTGCCTGTCCGACTGAGTTACTCCAGCATTTTGTGACTATCTCCGGAGAAGAGGGCCGTACAGAGGAAGTGAGTAGGTTCTTATACACCTTGTACATACAGGGTGTCCTTGTACACCGGTCACTGACAGTTGGCTTACAGGTACAGCAGGCTGTGAAGAAAGCTAATGGAATGTTGGCCTTCATAACGAGAGGATTTCAGTACAGGAGTAAAGAGGTTCCTCTGCAGTTGTATAGGGCTCTGGTGAGACCACATCTGGAGTATTATGTACAGTTTTGGTCTCTTAATTTGAGGAAGGACATCCTTGTGACTGAGGCAGTGCAGCGTAGGGTCACGAAATTGATCCCTGGGATGGCGGGACTGTCATAGGAGGAAAGATTGAAAAGACCAGGCTTGTATTCACTGGAGTTTAGAAGGATGAGGGGGATCTTATAGAAACATATAAAATTATAAAAGGACTGGACAAGCTAGATGCAGGAAAAATGTTCCCAATGTGAGGCGAGTCCAGAACCAGGGGCCACAGCCTTAGAATAAAGGGGAGGTCATTTAAGACTGATGAGAAAAAACTTTTTCACCCAGAGTTGTGAATTTATGGAATTCCCTGCCACAGAGGGCAGTGGAGGCCAAGTCACTGGATGGATTTAAGAGAGAGTTAGATAGAGCTCTCGGGGCTAGTGGAGTCAAGGGATGTGGGGTGAAGGCAGGCACGGGTTGTTGATAGGGGACGATCAGCCATAATCACAATGAATGGCGGAGCTAGCTCAAAGGGCCGAATGGCCTCCTCCTGCACCTATTTTCTCTGTTTCTATGAACCATCGAAATCACAATTTTATAGAGGTGTATAAGATCATGAGAGGAATAGATCAGAATATAATTGAACAGGCCCAATCCCACTGGCCTCAATTACCATCCCTATATTGAAGAGCAAAAATGTGCTGGAAGCACAGAGGAAGTAAGTATAAGACTACTTGTTGGAGTATTAACTAGACTCATTTGGAACTAGATCGCAGAATGTTATTCAGAAGCCAACATAATAATGATTTGTCACAGCCGATATGTTGACCTAATGTACATCATGTGAGAATGGATATCTGTAGCAACAATGAGGTGATTTAATTTACTTTATTATGACTATTGACAGTGTTGTCACTATGGGCACGATTTGAATTTGATTGAAATGTTTTGCAGTCTTATTTTCAGTCAAAAAGTCTCCAAACAAGCCTTGTTGCACCCACTTCCAATTTCTATGACATTACTGTCGTTTAGCATCTTCGCTTTCTCATGTTGGACAGCAAGTCTTCAGACCTTGTGTTCACTGTAGCCTTAAGGAATAATCCCTGTTAAACAACAGGTTTCTTTAGAAAGAACAGAGGGGGCAGACACACCCCCATCCATATAAGCGGGACTGAAGTGGAGCGGGTCTTCAACTACAAATTCCTCTGGGTACACATCTCGGAGGATCTGTCCTGGTCCCTCAACACCTCCAAGCTGATCAAAAAGGCGCAGCAGTGCCTTTACTTCCTGAGTAGGCTCACCTGTCCCCCCAGATCCTGACCAACTTTTACCGCTGTACCATCGAAAGCATCCTGACCACCTGCTTTACGGTATGGTGCAGCAGTTGCACCGTAGCAGACAGGAAGGCACTACAACAGGTGGTGAAAACCGCCCAGTACATCATCGGTGCCCCGCTCCCTGCCATGGATGCCCTCCACTGAAAACGGTGTCTGAGACGGGCCGGGAAGATCATCAAAGACCCCTCCCACCCTAACCATGGACTGTTTGCCCTCCTACCATCAGGGAGGCGGTACAGACCTCCCAACATTTGATTGTCAAAATTCATAATATTTCCCCTCAAAATTCATATTTTTAAATGAAAATTCATAATATGTCGCGGCGCCCTATTCGGGGTCCCATGTCACAAATTCTAAATTGTGAAGAAGTATTTTAAATGCCAAAATGTGAAAAAGGTACATGTATGCTGAAACATTTATAATTCTTTGTTAAACTTTGATAAACTTGGCACTAGACTCACCTTAATTTCTCTCACTTGGGGTTGTTGCCTGCGCACTGGTGCAGATCAGCGGGTGCCGGCGGGCGGGTGCGGCACATGCATTTGGCCAGGTTGCCGGCGGGTCTGCGCCTGCGCACTGGGTGGGGGTGGGGGTGGGGGGGGAGGCCCGGTGATGGGGCTTTAAAGAAGGAACTGCAGATGCTGGAGAATCGAGGGTACACAAAAAGCTGGAGAAACTCAGCGGGTGCAGCAGCATCTAAGGAGCGAAGGAGATAGGCGACGTTTCGGGTCGAGGACCCTTCTTCTAGCTGAAGAAGCTCCTTAGATGCTGCTGCACCCGCTGAGTTTCTCCAGCTTTTTGTGTACCCCCGGTGATGGGGCTGCCGCGGGCCGAGCGTGCGTGGCTCGAAATGGCGCCAGGCCGGCAACCCTCCCCCACTGCGCTCGCGCGGCCACTGGGGCCCGGCAACCCTCCCCCACTGCGCACGCGCGTCCACTGGGGCCCGGCAACCCTCACCCACTGCGCTATAAACCGGGACCGGGATAATTAGGGTACAAATCGGATGGCGGGAAGGGAACCTAAAAGCGGAAAATATCCCGCCAAAAGCGGGATAGTTGGGAGGTCCCCGCACTAGTAGAAACATCGGCCCTTCGAGCCTGCACCGCCATTCAATATGATCATGGCTGATCATCCAACTCAATATCCTGTACCTGCCTTCTCTCCATACCCTCTGATCCCTTCAGCCACAAGGACCACATCCAACTCCCTCTTAAATATGGCTAACCAATGAGGAACAGCTTCAAAAACAACACCGCTGAACTCGGAGTCCCACCGATAGATTTCTCCAGTATCTCTGTCCACATTGTCTGCATTCTGTATCTATTTATATATTGCTATTACTACTAAATGACGCTAAACTGCATTTCGTTGTACCCATACTTGTATCTGTGCAATGACATTAAAGTTGAATTGAATTGAATTGAGAAAAAAAAATGTGTTGCGAAAAGAGAAGCGACTACAACATAAATAAAGAAGAAAAAAGGAAAAGTGATGTATTTTCACTGCATCAGATATAACTTGAGATTTTAAAAGTAAAACTATATCGCGGAACATTTGACTGAAAATCTTATACCTGCGCAATATTTAAAGTTTTGATTGCTATTGAAATATTCTAATTTTACTGTACCATCTTCCATTTGAACATGGAGGAAACAAAAGTTTTCTAATGCTTCCTATTTCATTGACAACGCGATTACAGCATAGGACATAGAACATGCTTCGTGCAGCCTACTTTCATTCAGGGGCTCCCGCTTTGTTTCCAAGTCACATGGGCGGCAGCGCTACTTTCAGGAGCCGTGCGCGACTCACCCCCCCCCCCCCCCCCCCCGATCGGGGCGCGCGCGCAGTCCGTCACAATGGGCCTGGCGCCCCGCACGTGGCGCTGCGAGGCGGCCGAGGTTCGACGTTGCTATGACGACGGCCGGGCGGTTGCCGGCGGCTCCCGGGCTCGCGCTGCCGACGTTAGACGATGGCGGCGACCACGGCGGCGACCACGGCGGCGACCACGGCGGCGACCACGGCGGCGACCACGGCGGCGACCACGACCCCGGCCACGACCCCGGCCACGACCCCGGCGCCACCGGGTGCGCTCGATGCGTCGAGTGAAGCTTCTGCTGCAGGGGCTCCGCTTTTAACCATCCTCCACTTAAATGATGTTTATGAGATCCAGCCGCGTGCAGAGGAGCCCGTGGGGGGCGCGTCCAGGTTACGGTCATTCTTTTTTTTACACGTTTACACGGTGCAAAGTGTGAGTTATTAAACCACGAGGACTCGTCGCCGTGAGAGTTTTATCATGGTTCTGAGTGAATTGAGCGGGAAAAAAACACACAGTTCATTCGGTACATTTAAACGCGCCATGAGCATAGAACATCTGCATGATTTGTAGAAAAAATAAAACCATTGCAATAACATTTCCACAGCTTCGTGACCAAAGATTAGAGTTTTTTTTTAATGACAGCAATACCTGGGTGATGTAGTTGGGAAGAAAAATTCGCTTTGTGAGTTGTAATCTTAATGATACAGTGGCATAGTTATTAGAATATTATAGTAATATCGAGAGACTTGGAATATTGATCTAGTGACATGTGTTCAATTCACCATGACCAAATTCGAATCATTAAATAACTTGGCAATTCAAGTAGCATCATCAATATCCTTGCATTACATTGCAAGGCAACGTTGGGAATGAATTGTTAGCAGTTTGCATCTGACAAATGAATGCTGCAAATAGTGCGATAAGCATCCCGTCTTTGCATCATAAAGGAATTACATTTGAAAAAGGAAATATTTAAAAACGTTTTGAAATATGAATCTCGGGATACTTCTGTCACAGTTTCAGTTCCCAGCATTCCTTCCCCTGGTAGCAAGCCTTCTACCATTGCGAATAATGATTTTTCTCAGTTTCCCAACATTTTTCTTCCATTTGCTTTATGCTAGGACACCATTTGCTCATATCACAGTAATTTGTTCTAGCTGCTCCTATATATTTTGAACCCCTTTCCCAATATTCATAGGATTCCGTGGTGCACAACTTAAGGATTCAAATCCTTCACCAATATTGGTAGAAAGCATTTAGCCTCCTGGAGTACAATCTGCAGGAGGCCATACTGAAAGCCCAATAACATTAGACTCGGGTTTGTGCTGCAACTCCCAGTGTCGTCCAGATGACAGTCCCAGACTTAACACAAATTTCAGATCCTGTCCTACTGATATAACATGACCAGGAATAGCCCCATGTTCCTAAGTTGCAGTGTTGCATATCCTTGTTCCTTCCACAGTGGTTTTATTTGTGATCAAATCATTAGATGTAGAAGTAGAAGCAGAAGAAACCATTGACCCTTTAGGCGTGCAGATTAATTCCATGTCACACCCACGATTTTATTTTATTTCCATTTCCATATTCTATGATTTCTTAAATGCCTGTCAAAAATGTGTTAATCTGCAGCACTGGACAGTTCCAACCTTCTGCATAAGGGAATCTCAGTTTTGAATGGATGTTCAAGCTGAAATACGCAGCCATACATACCTACAGGCTTATCGATGGTCAGATGTATTAACGAGTTTTGAATTTTTGTGAATGTCAAATAAAAAAAAAAATTAACTTTTAACTGATTGAACCATTTAAAATATCAGAGAACATTAAAAACATATGGACAACGTTTAAGAGGCATCTATGGAGCGAAGCAAATAGGCGACGTTTCTGGTCGAGACCCTTCTTCAGACTGATGTGAGGGTGGGGGTGGGCGTGAAGAAGAAAGGAAGAGGTGGAGACAGTGGGCTGAGGGAGAGCTGGGAAGGGGAGGAGAAAGCAGGGACTACCTGAAATTGGAGAAGTCAATGTTCATACCGCTGGGGTGCTGCTCCTCCAATTTACAGTGGGCTTCACTCTGGCCATGAAGGAGTCCCAGGACAGAAACAAAGAAACATAGAAATTAGGTGCAGGAGCAGGCCATTCGGCCCTTCGAGCCTGCACCGCCATTCAATATGATCATGGCTGATCATCCAACTCAGTATCCTGTACCTGCCTTCTCTCCATAACCCCTGATCCCTTCAGCCACAGGGGCCACATCCAACTCACTCTTAAATATGGCCAACGAACTGGCCTCAACTACCTTCTGTGGCAGAGAATTCCACAGATTAACCACGCTCTGTGTGAAAAACGATTTTCTCATCTCGGTCCTAAAAGATTTCCCCTTATCCTTAAACTGGTACCCCTTGTCCTGGATTTCCCCAACATCGGGAACAATCTTCCTGCATCTAGCCTGTCCAACCCCTTAAGAATTTTGTAAGTCTCTATGAGATCACCCCTCAATCTTCTAAATTCCAGCGAGTACAAGCCAAGTCTATTCAATCTTTCTTCATATGGAAGTCGTGCCATCCCAGGAATCAGTCTGGTGAACCTTCTCTGTACTCCCTCTATGGCAAGAATGTCTTTCCTCAGATTAGGAGACCAAAACTGCACGCAATACTCCAGGTGTGGCCTCACCAAGACCCTGTACAACTGCAGTAGACCCTCCCTGCTCTTGTACTCAAGAAAGGTCGGATTCGGAATGGGAGGGGGAGTTGAAGTGCTGAGCCACCGGGAGATCAGGTTGGTTATTGCGAACTGAGTGCAGGTGTTGGGCGAAGCGATCGCCAAGCCTACACTTGGTCTCACCAATGTAGCGCAGCTGACACCTAGAGCAGCGGATACAATAGATGAGGTTGGAGGAGGTGCAGGTGTGCTCTGCCGCACAACACCTCCGCTTCACACACACACTAACCACCCCCCACACACGCAGGGTGGGCAGGGGGGGGTTGGGGGGTGAGAGGGGGAGGGACGGGGGGGAGAGGGAGGTGTGGGGGATAAAGGAGAGAGGGGGAGACGTGGATGAGGGAGGGGCAGAGGGGGACAGGGGAGAGAGGGGGGAAGGGGAGGGCAGGAGAGAGAGGAGGGGGGTAGAAGGGGTTAGAGGGTGGGAGGGGCGAGTGCAGGGAAGGAGGAGGGGAAGAGAAGGGGAGGAGAGGGAAGGGGAGAGGGGGAGGAGAGGTGAGGGGGAAAGGGGGGAGAGGAGGAGGAGGCGGGAGAGGGGGAAGGGGGGAGAGGAAGAGGGGAGGCGGGCGGGCGAGTGGGCTCCGGGGCCCACGGCGAGCAGGCAACGGAGACTCGAGGGAGGCCGCGATCTGAGGACGGTCAAAAACAGCGGAGGGCTGCTGAACGTGACTTCCGCGAGGGGAAGCTCACCCACCCGCATGACAGATGATCGGGCGGGGTAGACGGAGAGGAGATCGTCCTCCGTGATGGCCAGAGATCGCCAGGTGGGACCGGGTTCACCAGCGAGGAAAAGGCATCACAATTCCCCGAGTCCCTACGCCGACGGAGGAATCGCAGGTCTCCATAGACGGCCTTTCCCGGAGGGAATAATGGCCGCCACGGCCACCTTCCCAGCGTGCTGCCCCACGCCCACTCGGCGATAACGACCGCTGCCGCCATGTTCTAGAACTTCAAGGAGCCCTGCGGAGCGCGCAGCATGACCTGAGCAGCAGTTTAAAAACGCTAAGTGACAAATTTAAAGAAGTGAAAGCCAGGAAGTACAGAAGACAGAACAGGGAAGACATCACTCGCAGCGCGAGCAGAGGCAGGCAGTCAGATCCATTGTGACGTTATCAGCGAGACCATCTCGTTTATTTTCTAAGTTATTTGAAATTTTTGAACATTTTCATAAATAACTCGAGAAATAGTGCATGAAATTTTCAGATAAGGCAATTTTTGACATCATGGCGCAAATCTCTATCGGAATATGTAAAAATTTCACCGTTAGCGCGTCGTGTTTTCGAGGGGATGTGAAACGCACACGAACAGCACACAAATAAATACACATCCAAGATCAGAATTTTATGAGTAAGAGATAAAGAGGGAGAGCATGAACAAAGCAACATAAAAGCTATTAAATTAAGACAGAGAAAATGTCATAAAGGATAGTGTTTGGCGGAGACCGAAGAGCAGACCAGGGAGTTGTGAATGGAATGGTCCTTGCACAATGCTGAAAGGGGAGGGGAGATGAAGAATCCTGGTGGAAATTGAAAGGGCTCATCCACTGAACGGAATGGGTGATGAGGTGGGAGGTGAGGACCAAGGGTGTGTCATAAATCTGATAGTTCTTTGAAGAGGTTACCGAGTGGTTTGATGAGGGCTAGGCAGTGGTCTTTAGCAAGGCCTTTGACAAGATCTCTCATGGAAGATTGCATGGAATCCAAAGTGGACTAGCCAATTTGGATTAGTCCAAAGTGGACTAGACACAAAATGCTGGAGCAACTCGGCGGGTCAGTCAGCATTTCTGAAAAAAACCAATAGGTAACGTTTCACAACAAGATCTAGATCAGTTGGGAAAGTGGGCTAAGAAATGGCAAATGGAAATGGAATTTTCTGGCAAGTATGAGGCTTTGCACTTGGGGATGTCAAACCAGGGCAGGGCATACACAGTAAATGGTGGAGCCCTGGAGATTATTGCAGAACAGAGAAATCTCAGAGTATGAATGCACGGTTCCCTAAAAGTGGTGAGCCAGGTAGATAGTGTGGTGAAGAAGGCATTCAGCACATTTGCCTCCATTAGGAAGGGTATTGTATACACAATTTTTTGACATCATGACAGCAATGCAAGTTGTTGGTGAGATACATCTAAGAGTAGTGTAAAGTTCCTGGTCACCCAGCTATAGGAAGTATGTTATTGAGTTGGAAAAGGTCCAAACGAGATTCATCATGATGTTGCCTGGACTTGCATGATTGAGTTAGAGGAATAGGTTGGATAGGCTGGGATTTTTTTCTTTTGAGCGTAGGAGGTTGAGAGATTAACTTATTGAGGGGTACAAGATCACGTGAGACATAGATAAAGCAAATGTTCTTAGTCTTTTGCCCAAGTGAGAATTCAAAAACTAGAGGGTGTAGACTTAAGGTGAGAGGTGAGAGATTTAAGTGGGTTCTTTGGGGAAGCTTTTTCACACAGGGGTAGTCTGCTTCTGAATGAGCTGCCAAGAGAAACGATAGAAGCAGATACAATTACGACTTTTAAAAGACATTTGGACAGATATATGGATAGGAAGGATTTAGAGGGCCATGGTACAAATGCAGGCGAATGGGGCTAACCCAGATTGCCATCTTGTCAGCATGGACAAGATGGGCCGAAGGGCCAGTTTCCCTGCTATACAGCAGTACGGCTCTATGACAGGGTGTGAGAGCAGAAGTTCAGGAAATAGATGAGATGCAGTCAAATGTTTGGTTAATAATGATAGCAGAAAGTCACAGTTCCAGAAGAAGAAAGGCATCTCAGGCACTTTTTCATGGAAACATAGAAACATAGAAATTAGGTGCAGGTCAGGCCATTCGGCCCTTCGAGCCTGCACCGCCATTCAATATGATCATGGCTGATCATCCAACTCAGTATCCTGTACCTGCCTTCTCTCCATACCCCCTGATCCCTTCAGCCCCAAGGGCCATATCCAACTCCCTCTTAAATATGGCCAACGAACTGGCCTCAACTACCTTCTGTGGCAGAGAATTCCACAGATTCACCACTCTGTGTGTGAAAAACGATTTTCTCATCTCAGTCCTAAAAGACTTCCCCCTTATCCTTAAACTGTGACCCCTTGTTCTGGACTTCCCCAACATCGGGAACAATCTTCCTGCATCTAGCCTGTCCAACCCCTTAAGAATTTTGTAAGTCTCTATGAGATCACCCCTCAATCTTCTAAATTCCAGCGAGTACAAGCCAAGTCTATCCAGTCTTTCTTCATATGGAAGTCGTGCCATCCCAGGAATCAGTCTGGTGAACCTTCTCTGTACTCCCTCTATGGCAAGAATATCTTTCCTCTGTTTAGGAGACCAAAACTGTACGCAATACTCCAGGTGTGGCCTCACCAAGAACCTGTACAACTGCAGTAGAACCTCCCTGCTCTTGTACTCAAATCCTTTTGCTATGAATGCCAACATACCATTCGCTTTCTTCACAGCCTGCTGCACCTGCATGCCTACTTTCAATGACTGGTGTACCATGACACCCAGGTCTCGCTGCATCTCCCCTTTTCCTAATCGGTCACCATTTAAATAATAGTCTACCTTCCTGTTTTTGCCACCAAAGTGGATAACCTCACATTTATCCACATTATACTGCATCTGCCATGCATTTGCCCACTCACCCAGTCTATCCAAGTCATCCTGCAGCCTCCTAGCATCCTCCTCACAGCTAACACTGCCCCCCAGCTTCGTGTCATCCGCAAACTTTGAGATGTTGCATTTAAATCCCTCGTCCAAATCATTAATGTATATTGTAAATAGCTGGGGTCCCAGCACAGCCTTGCGGCACCCCACTAGTCACTGTCTGCCATCCTGAAAAGGACCCGTTCACTCCTACTCTTTGCTTCGTGTCTGCCAGCCAGTTCTCTATCCACATCAATACTGAACCACCAATACCGTGTGCTTTAAGTTTGTATACCAATCTCTTTTGTGGGACCTAGTCGAAAGCCTTCTGGAAGTCCAGATACAACACATCCACTGCTTCTCCCTTATCCACTCTACTAGTTACATCCTCAAAATATTCAATAAGATTCGTCAGACATGATTTACCCTTCGTAAATCCATGCTGACTTTGTCCAATGATTTCACCACTTTCCAAATGCGCTGCTATCCCATCTTTAATAATTGACTAGCAGTTTCCCCACTACCGATGTTAGACTAACTGGTCTGTAAGTCCCCATTTTCTCTCTCGCTCCCTTTTTAAAAAGTGGGGTTACATTAGCTACCCTCTTTAGATTCTGGAGTAGTCCTCAGGAACTACTCCAGAATCTAAAGAGTTTTGAAAAATTATCACTAAGGCATCTGCTATTTCTGGGGCTACTTCCTTAAGTACCTTGGGATGCAGCCTATCTGGCCCTGGGGATTTATCGGCCTTTAATCCATTCAATTTACCCAACACCACTTTCCGGCTAACCTGGATTTCACTCATTTCCTCCATCTCATTTGACCCGCGATCCCCTGCTATTTCCGGCAAATTATTTATGTCTTCCTTAGTGAAGACAGAACCAAAGTAGTTTTTCAATTGGTCTGCCATGTCCTTGTTCCCCATGATCAATTCACCCGTTTCTGACTGCAAGGGACCTACATTTGTTTTAACTAATCTTTTGCGCTTCACATATCGATAAAAACTTTTGCAATCAGTTTTTATCTTTCCTGCCAGTTTTCTTTCATACTCCATTTTCCCTTTCCTAATTAAGCCCTTTGTCCTCCTCTGTTGGTCTCTGAATTTCTCCCAAGTCCCCTGGTAGGCTGCTTTTTCTGGCTAATTTGTACGCTTTATCTTTTTCTTTGATACTTTGATACTCTGATAGAAAGTCTTACTATCTGAGGGAATATGACAAAGATTAACAAAAAGGGAGAATTGAATGGAATCTTTGCAGGAGGCAGCTTGAGGGATGTAGAGCTGTGGGATTTTATATAGGAAGGAACTGCAGATGCTGGTTTACACCGAAGATATACACAAAATGCTGGCGTAACTCAGAGGGACAGGCAGCATCTCTGCAGAGGAATGGGACTTTGTAGGCTTGTCGTGTCACCAACTTGTCCTGAATGGAGGCAGAAATATCCAGGAAGGGAAGAGTCAGAACAATCTGAGATATGTTTTTGTTTTTCATTTTCTCTCTTCAATCCCATTGCCTAACTGAGCTCTTTTACCGTTTATCCCAGCAACCCTGACCTCATCTTAACAGAGATATTCCCTCACCTCTCTGTAACTGTAACCAACTTGTTTTCTCTCTTTCCCAGGACTGACAAAGGATATTTGACCTAAACCATTAACTCTGTTTCTCCTTTCTTAAACACCTGCTGAGGGCTTACAGGATTTTTTGTTTTTGTTTCACAGTACCAGCATTTGCAGTTTTTTTGATTTTCACAAGTGGTATTTGTTTGGTTTTCTGGATTTATTTTATTCCACCAACTCAATTTTTTACAGGTTTGCCACAGCATTAAAACAGTTTGAAGCACTAAATCCCCTGATCCTTTTTAGTGGTGACTGTTTAAATCCTTCCCTCCTAAGTACAACTACAAAAGGACGACACATGATACCAATTCTCAATGCTTTTGGAGTACAGTGTGCAGTATTTGGTGAGTAATTTTGTATTTATAAGTTGATATCTGTTACCTCACTTGATTTTCATATTTCATTCAGATATTATGATTTCTTTGGATTGAAATTACTTTCAGTAAAATAGAATAATGTCTAGCCATTACTTTTATTTGCTTTAGTTATAGGTTTCTATAATTACCATATCAGATTTTATGCAAAAACATACTGCAGAAAGAAACCGCTGCAGATGCCTACATCAGCAGTCTTGTGTATCATAGTTTCAGAATTTGTGGTTTTCTCCATTTTTATTGCTGAAATTATTTTGCATTTCTCTATGGCTGCATTCAGAAATGGATCAGTACATTATTGTTTACAGGATTTTTTGCTTACAGGAAATCATGAATTTGACTTTGGAGTTGACCTGTTGGAAGAAATAATATCAGAGATGACTTTCCCTTGGTTGCTCAGCAATGTATATGACTTATTTACGTCTGAACCACTAGGACATGGTATAGAAAGCAAAATATTGGAATGGAATGGTGTAAAAATTGGTTTAATGGGATTGGTGGAAGAAGAATGGATTGATACTTTACCAACTATCGATAAGACGAATGTGAACTTTATTGATTATGTCGTTGTTGCTAACCAACTTTCTCAAGATCTTCAAACCAAAGGTGCACAACTTCTGATTGCCTTGACACACATGAAATGGAGTAATGATATTAGACTTGCAAGGAATGCTGATGGATTAAACCTGATTCTCGGAGGTCATGATCATGACTATGGCATTAAAGTGATTAATGGAACTCTAATCATCAAAAGTGGATCAGACTTCAGAAGCCTAACCAAAATTGACATTACAAGAACTCTTGAGAATGATTACAAATACAGCACACAAAGGGTAGACATTACAAAAGATTTGGAGGAAGATACTTTTGTGAGCAACATTGTCCATGAATTTACATATAATTTGGAGGTATGTTGACCACAGTCTAATGATTTTAACAATGCAATTTTATCCTATCAGTTTGTCTGAACAGTGAGTTTGATGGAACGTACTTCTCTGTTTGATCATATGTATAACTTAGTTGTTTGTTGACATTGAATTAACAGATAATTAGTAATGAAAAATATTCCTGTTCAAAGCACATACATTCTAAACTATCTTTGCCATGAAAAGTGTTATTGTGGTTAAAGAGTATTTATTCCACATTGTCTCCATGAGGTGATCAATTTTGGATTTGCATTAGGTGATTTCCTACTGTGCAACATTTTAGCTGATATTTTAATAAAGTGTGAGTTTTCTTTTACATTCTGTGATTTCAATCTTGTAAATATTAATTAATTTGGAATGGATGTGAAAGCTTGCCAACATGTTTCCTGGTTTCAAGTTGGTTAAGAGTGGTTCAAAGCTTTTGAGAATAGAAACATAGAAACATAGAAAATAGGTGCGGGAGTAGGCCATTCGGCCCTTCGAGCATGCACCGCCACTCAATATGATCATGGCTGATCATCCAACTCAGTATCCTGTACTTGCCTTCTCTCCATACCCCCTGATCCCTTTAACCACAAGGGCCACATCTAACTCCCTCTTAAATATAGCCAATGAACTGGCCTCAACTACCTTCTGTGGCAGATAATTCCAGAAACTCACCACTCTCTGTGTGAAAAATGTTTTCCTCATCTCGGTCCTAAAGGAATTCCCCCTTATCCTTAGACTGTGACCCCTTGTTCTGGACCTCCCCAACATCGGGAACAATCTTCCTGCATCTAGCCTATCCAACCCCTTAAGAATTTTGTAAGTTTCTATAAGATCCCCCTTCAGTCTTCTAAATTCTAGTGAGTACAAGCCAATTCTATCCAGTCTTTCCTCATATGAAAGTCCTGACATCCCAGGAATCAGTCTGGTGAACCTTCTCTGTACCCCCTCTATGGCAAGAATGTATTTTCTCAGATTTGGAGACCAAAACTGTACGCAATACTCCAGGTGTGGTCTCACCAAAACCCTGTACTACTGCAGTAGTACCTCCCTGCTCCTATACTCAAATCCTTTTGCTATGAATGCTAACATACCATTTGCTTTCTTCACTGCCTGCTGCACCTGCATGCCTACTTTCAATGACTGGTGTACCATGACACCAGTTTCGTTGCATCTCCCCTTTTCCTAATTTGCCACCATTAAGTTAATAGTCTACCCTCCTTTTTTGCCACCAAAGTGGATAACCTCACATTTATCCACATTATACTGCATCTGCCATGCATTTGCCCACTCACCCAGCCTATCCAAGTCATCTTGCAGCCTCCTAGCATCCTCCTCACACCTAACACTACCCCCCCCTTAGACAACTGCCAGCCAGTTGTCTTTCCACATCAATACTGAACCCCCAATACCGTGTGCTTTAAGTTTGTATACTAATCTCTTATGTGGGACAATGTCAAAGGCCTTTTGAAAGTCTAGATATAACACATCCACTGGTTCTCCCTTATCCACTCTGCTAGTTAAATCCTCGAAAAATTCTATAAAATCCGTCTGACATGATTTACCTTTCGTAAATCTATGCTGACTTTGTCTAATGATTTCACCACTTTCTAAATGTACTGCTATCCCATCTTTAATAACTGACTCTAGCAGTTTCCCCACTACCGATGTTAGACGAACTGGTCTGTAATTCCCCGTTTTCTCTCTCCCTCCTTTTTTAAAAAGTGGGGTTACATTAGCTACCCTCCAATCCTCGGGAACTACTCCAGAATCTAAGGAGTTTTGAAAAATTATCACTAATGCATCCACTATTTCTGTGGCTACTTCCTTGAGTACTCTGGGATGCAGACTATCTGGCCCTGGGGATTTATCGGCCTTTAATCCATTCAATTTACCCAACACCACTTCTCGGCTAATCTGGATTTCACTCAGTTCCTCCACCTTATTTGACCCCCTGGCCCCTGTTATTTCCAGCAGATTATTTATGTCTTCCTTAGTGAAGACAGAACCAAAGTAGTTATTCAATTGGTCCGCCATGTCCTTGTTCCCCATGATCAATTCACCTGTTTCTGACTGCAAGGGACCTACATTTGTTTTAACTAATCTCTTTCTCTGCATCTCGATAAAAACTTTTGCAGTCAGTTTTTATGTTCCCTGCCAGTTTTCTTTCATAATCTATTTTCCCTTTCCTAATTAAGCCCTTTGTCCTCCTCTGCTGAACTGAATTTCTCCCAGTCCTCTGGTAGGCTGCTTTTTCTGACTAATTTGTATGCTTCATCTTTTGTTTTTATACTATCCCTGATTTCCCTTGTTATCCATGGATACACTACCTGCCCCGATTTATTCTTTTGCCAAACTGGGATGAACAATTGTTGTAGTTCATCCATGCAGTCTTTAAAAACCTTCCATTGCACATCCACTGTCAACCCTTTAAGAATCACTTTCCAGTTTTATTCAGAATAATTCAGTTTTGGGGGTGTCCCTTTATGCAAATCTATGAATGGCACAACAGCTGATAACAAAGAATGGGATGCAGAGATAAATGATACAAGATTGCAAGTGTTGAAATATAAGGGCTTCATATTAATTGTTTGATTAGATTGGAGAAAACTCAGAAATGGCATATACTTATATGTTCATAGTTAATCCTATTGTCCACAGTTTATATATATATATATATATTTGTAATATATGTATTTAAGATTTCCCATTGTGTGTTTTTCCTAACTATAGCTCTTGTTCTCTGTTATTGGTGTTTTTGGCGAATGACTGCAATTGTATTCCTAATCACAAGATTAGGTATTAGCTTCAGTATCTTTTTTGTTTGTGTTGCTCAGGATACATTCTTGCTTTAAGTCTACACATCCAGAAACTGAAATAACCTTCGCCTTTCCACTCCTGAATGCACAAACCCTTGCTTTGACAGTGTTTGCCAAAAGCTGGTTGATATCTGTCTTCATACTCCTAAGCTGCTGGGGGGTAATATCTCTGACCTGTGGTTTGGCTGGCATCAGATATCTAAAAACATAACAGGTTAACTTGAGTCTTTTGTTAGGTCAATTGATCTATTTGTTTGCAGAATTAGTGTTCATAAAACCTTTTATTATCAATTGAAGATGTATATTTGCTACCACTGCAGATTAAGTTTATCTAACAAATAGTATCATTTGGAATCACTGTGCTAGACTTAGTTCAACTGAAAGTACATTAAAGCATCTAACATTTTTTTAATGTCATGTTGCCAGCTCTGGATGTTTTTTTGGTTGTAGAAGCGAGAATGCTACACTGAAGTAGAATGATTCAATATCTAATTGGGTTGTCTTTAAGTAGAACATTCCTTGAAAGGGATCATGAAATTAAAAATGATACATAAAATAAATTAAAGTTTATATTGTTTACATCATAAGTTGCGGTTCAGTATTTAGAGCCCTTCCACCCCTAAAGGACTTGGTAGGTCTTCCACTATGCTGCAATTTGTTACATAGCTGGAGGAGTATTTTGCACCTCTTGATTGCTGATCCATTTTTTGACCACACAGCTTGATCAGAGGACCTTAAAAACATGTAATGCAATTAGTTTGGTTAATATTCAGTACTTAAAATTAGTGGATATATAATCATAATGAACTGAGATCTGGTTTGATGCGGGTACCAGTTGATAATTTACTAGAGTATTCACCATAAATAACATTTAAAAAAGTTACAGACTTTCATTTTTATCTATACAGCACCTGATGGAAGAAGTGCTTTGTCAGATAGAGGTAGAACTGGATGGCCGTTTCACCACAGTAAGAAAATCAGAAAGCAGTCTAGGGAACCTTGTTACCAATGCCATGCTTGAAGCCACGCATGCTGATGTGGCTTTGCTTAATTCAGGTATATTTTCTTCTATAAATCCTTGTTTTCAGTAACTTAGTAGGAACTATCTGTCCATTTCTAATAAGGACTTTAGGTTGGATTCAAACATTGAGATCAGTTCTGATCCTTGCTACCTGACCACTCCACATAATATAGAACAGTTTGATCTTTGATAAAGTGTATGACTAGGGATTTTCATGTATTAAAATTTAAGAGAGACAAAAACACACTTTCTTTATTAATTTTCCAAGGATTATGAGAAAAAATGGTTATAAAGAACCTTTATACTGCTATGAAATAAAAATAAACAAACACGTTTTGCTTATCATTAGGTATCTTGAATTAATGATCTAGTCATTCAGCTGCCAACCTTCATATATCATAACAATCCCAGGAAAAAGGGAACTTGTGCAGTCATGTTTTATTTAGGCATTGTAAGAAACAGCAATGAAATCAGTCTCAGTAGTGTTTGAACAAGTCAGGATGAAATAATATTTGTAATTTACTCTGAAATGAAATGAAGGTGGTAATATAATGTAAGGCTTCCCTCAATAGCACAGTGAGTAAATGCAATATGATGTAATATCGATCAGTAGAAAATGGCAGGCTGTTTCCTGCTCTGAAACAGACAAGTAATTAGGTGTTGTTTTTGGCCTTGGTATATTATATTCCATTCCTAATTACAATCTAGTGACTTCTACTGAAAGCTTAATTACTGTATTTAAATAAGTGCAACATTATTTTCAAGTTATTCTGCCTGCGTGGTTACATATCAAGCTTGTTTGGGAACACTTCGGAAGAATTGGCACTTTATGGAAGTTTACAAGCGTCTTTGGAAACACATACCTAAATGTCAATGTCTTCATGGGTGAAAAGGGAAACAATCTCGAAAATAAATCTTAAAAAGTAAGATATTCATAGAGTCTGTTAATGGCAGAATACAAATCAGATTTGGTATATCCATTCAACTTAGTGTTCATACAGCAGGAAGCTTTGTGATCTCTGCTGTTTAGTGGAATGGGAGTCGTAATCTGATTAATTGTACAGATCTGTTGCAAAATTAGAATAATAATGGTTCTTATATATTATATATGCCACCCCACATTTGTTACCATATTTTCAGCCTGGCATTTTCAGTTTTTGCTCTGGTTTGTAGGAATTATCACCATGATTGACGAGGTCCTGAAGGGAGAATTTAGGGAGTTGGGGGGAAAGTTAAAGAGAAGGACCAAAAGGGTAACGATTTCAGGATTACTGCCTGTGCCGCGTGACAGTGAGAGTAGAAATGAAATGAGGTGGAGGCTAAATGCGTGGCTGAGGGACTGGTGCAGTGGGCAGCGATTCAAGTTTCTTGATCACTGGGACCTCTTTTGGGGAAGGCATGATCTGTACGCAGAGGACGGGTTGCACTTGAACCCGAGGGGGACCAATATCCTGGCAGGGGGATTTGCAAAGGCTACTGGGGAGACTTTAAACTAGAAAGGCTGGGGGGAGGGACTCGGGTAGAGGGGGCTAGGGGACAGGGTGTGGGGCAAGAGGCAGAGAAGGGAAGCACTCGGACCCAAAATGTAGGCGAGAAAGATGAAAAAGATAATAGACAGAGAATAAAGGATGGTGGGTTTATAAAATGTGTATATTTTAATGCTAGGAGCATTGTAAGTAAGGTGGATGAACTTAGAGCCTGGATTGACACCTGGAAATATGATGTTTGTGGCAATCAGTGAAACATGGTTGCAGGAGGGCTGTAATTGGAAACTAAATATTCCAGGATTTTGTTGCTTCCGGGGTGATAGAATTGGAGGGACCAGAGGTGGAGGTGTTGCATTGCTTGTCAGAGAGGATATTACAGCAGTGCTTTGGCAGGATAGATTAGAGGGTTCGTCTAGGGAGGCTATTTGGGTGGAACTGAGAAGTGGGAACGGTGTAGCAACACTTTTAGGGGTGTACTATAGGCCGCCAAATGGGGAGCGAGAATTGGAAGAGCAAATATGTAAGGAGATAGCAGATATTAGTAGTAAGCACAAGGTAGTGATTGTGGGAGATTTCAATTTCCCAAAAATAGACTGGGAAACACATTCTGTAAATGGGCTGGATGGTTTGGAGTTTGTAAAATGTGTGCAGGATAGTTTTTTTGCAGCAGTACATAGAGGTACCGACCAGAGAAGGGGCAGTGCTGGACCTCCTGTTAGGAAATGAGGCAGGACAGGTGACGGAGGTATGCGTTGGTGAGCACTTCGGGACCAGTGATCACAATACCATTAGTTTCAATATAATTATGGAGCGAGTCAGAACAGGACCTAGAGTGGAGATTTTTGATTGGAGAAAGGCTAACTTTGAGGAAATGCGTGAGGATTTTAAAGGAGTGAATTGGGACACTTTGTTTCATGGGAAGGATGTAGAAGAGAAATGGAGGACATTTAAAGGGGAAATTGTAAGAGTACAGAATCTTTATGTCCCTGTTAGGTTGAAAGGAAATAGTAAAAATTGGAAAGAGCCATGGTTTTCAAGGGAAATTAGACACTTGTTGCGAAAAAAGAGAGATATCTACAATAATTATAGGAGGCATGGAGTAAATGAGGTGCTAGAGGAGTATAAAGAATGTAAAAAGAATCTTAAGAAAGAAATTAAGAAGGCTAAAAGAAGATATGAGGTTGCTTTGGCAAGAAAGGTGAAAGTAAACCCAAAGGGTTTCTACAGCTATATTAATAGCAAAAGGATAACGAGGGATAAAATTGGACCATTAGAGAACCAGAATGGACAGCTATCTGCAGAGCCAAAAGAGATGGGGGAGATATTGAACAATTTCTTTTCTTCGGTATTCACCAAGGAGAAGGATATTGAACTCTGTGAGGTAAGGGAAAAAAGTAGAGTAGCTATGGAAACTATGAGATTCAAAGAGGAGGAAGTACTGACACTTTTGAAAAATATAAAGGTGGATAAGTCTCCAGGTCCTGACAGGATATTCCCTAGGACATTGAGGGAAGTTAGTGTAGAAATAGCAGGAGCTATGACAGAAATATTTCAAATGTCATTAGAAACGGGAATAGTGCCGGAGGATTGGCGTACTGCGCATGTTGTTCCATTGTTTAAAAAGGGTTCAAAGAATAAACCTAGCAATTATAGACCTATTAGTTTGACGTCAGTGGTGGGCAAATTAATTGAAAGGATACTTAGAGATAATATATATAAGCATCTGGATAAACAGGGTCTGATCAGGAACAGTCAACATGGATTTGTGCCTGGAAGGTCATGTTTGACAAACCTTGAATTTTCTGAAGCGGTAACTAGGGAAATTGATGAGGGTAAAGCAGTGGATGTTGTCTATATGGATTTCAGTAAGGCCTTTGACAAGGTTCCCCATGGAAGGTTGGTTAAGAAGGTTCAATCTTTGGGTGTTAATGGCGGAGTAGCAAGATGGATTCAACAGTGGCTGAATGGGAGATGTCAGAGAGTAATGGTGGATGGCTGTTTGTCAGGTTGGAAGCCGGTGACCAGTGGGGTGCCTCAGGGATCTGTGTTGGGTCCACTGTTGTTTGTCATGTACATCAATGATCTGGATGATGGGGTGGAAAATTGGATAAGTAAGTATGCAGATGATACTAAGATAGGTGGTATTGTGGATAATGAAGTAGATTCTCAAAGTCTACAGAGAGATTTGGGCCATTTGGAAAAGTGGGCTGAAAGATGGCAGATGGAGTTTAATGCTGATAAGTGTGAAGTGCTACATCTTGGCAGGACAAATCAAAATAGGACGTACATGGTAAATGGTAGGGAATTGAGGAATGCTGTGGAACAGAGGGATCTAGGAATAACTGTGCATAGTTCCCTGAAGGTGGAATCGCATGTAGATAGGGTGGTAAAGAAAGCCTTTGGTGTGCTGGCCTTTATAAATCAGAGCATTGAATATAGGAGTAGGGAAGTAATGTTAAAATTGTACAAGGCATTGGTAAGACCAATTCTGGAGTATGGTGTACAATTTTGGTCGCCTAGTTATAGGAAGGATGTCAACAAAATAGAGAGAGTACAGAGGAGATTTACTAGAATGTTGCCAGGGTTCCAGCAACTATGTTACAGAGAAAGGTTGAACAAGTTAGGTCTTTATTCTTTGGAGCGCAGAAGGTTAAGGGGGGACTTGATTGAGGTCTTTAAAATGATGAAAGGGATAGACAGAGTTGACGTGGATAAGCTTTTCCCATTGAGGGTAAGGAAGATTCAAACAAGAGGACATGACATGAGAATTAAGGGACAGAAGTTTAGGGGTAACGTGAGGGGGAACTTCTTTACTCAGAGGGTGGTGGCTGTGTGGAATGAGCTTCCAGCAGAGGTGGTGGAGGCAGGATCGATTTTAACATTTAAAAGTAAAGTGGATAGGTATATGGACGTGAAGGGAATGGAGGGGTATGGTCTGAGTGCAGGTAGATGGGACTAGGGGAAAACAAATGGTCGGCACGGACTGGAAGGGCCGAGAGGGCCTGTCTCCGTGCTGTAATTGTTATATGGTTATATGGTTATATGGATTGCAAATTCAAATTTTATCTTTATTGAATGCAGATTTTTTTTCACAAGGCAAATCTGTGTTGACACTGAATGGATCTGATTTAGTGGATCATTGATTCAGACAGATAGAATCAATTCCAATCATGGCAGCTGTGGAATTTAAATTCATAAGATTCAATAATTCTGGAATACTAGATTTTTGTAAAGAATCACTTGGGTCCTGTAATGTCTACCGGGACTTTAAAAGTCTGGGATCCTTACTCATTCTGTATGACTGCAGGTATATCAAAGTGGATGACTTGTAATTCCCTCCTTGCTTCACGAGCTGTTACAGGTTTAACCTACAAGGTTTGGTTTGTTAGAGATGTGTATGCCACATGATTTAATCATTGAAAATTTACATGAAAATATCCATCCCAAAAAAGAACGACTAAGCCTAATGCCACCATCCAGCAGGTCTGCAGATCATAGCTTTTAAGTACACATCAGGTACTTAAAAAAATGTATTTCAACCTCTACTATCATTTCAGGCAGAGTTGCTTCACTGAGTTACATTTTTTTCCCCTTAAAACCCTTGCTAATCCTTTTACAAATTACTTTAAATAAATCACCTCACCTCTGTATTTTTGAGTCATCTGCTAAATGAAATAGGTCTTCCCTGTTTATGTGGGCATTTCATAATCCTATGCAGCTCAATTAAACTTCAATTTTTAGCCTCTGCTGCTCCAAAAGAAAACAACCATAGCCTTTCCAATCTTTCCTAATTTCTAATATTCTCTAGTGCTTGGCAACACCTTCTTAAATCTCCTCTATACCATCTCTAATGTAACCAGGTTTCCCGCTAATGTGACCAGAACTTCATATGTATTATCCAACTGACTTTTTACACTAATCTAGCAATACCTCCCTCATTCTTCTATTCTTTCTTCGGCTAATAATGGAAAACACACCAAATGCCTTTTGAGCTACTCTATTCACATGTTCTGCAACATTTAGAGGTCCTTTTGACCTCTCAGTAATAAAACAAATTAACTTCACTCCCTGATTATTATAGAATTATACAGTACGGAAATATACTCTTCGGCCCAACTCATCCATGCTGACCACGATGCTCCATCTAAGCTAGTCGCATTTGCCTGTTTTTAGCCCATGTCCCTCCAAACCTTTCCGATCCATATATCTGTCCAAATGTATTTTAAATGTTATTATTGTAAGTGTCTCATCTATTTCCGCTGGCAGTTAGTCCAAAATACCCACCACCCTCTAAATGAAAAAGTTGTCCTTCAGCTTCCTAATAAATCTTTCACCTCTCACCTTATGCTCTCTAGTTCCCGATTCCTGCACCCTGGGAAAAAGGCTCTGTGCATTCACACTATCTATTTCTATCATGATTTCATACACTTCCGTAAGATCATTTTTCAGCTTCCTTCCAAGGTATAAAGTTCTAGTCTGCTCAATCTCTCTCCGTAGTCCAGGCCCTGAAGTTGTGGCAACATCATTTGTGGCATACGATCAGCCATGATCACAATGAATGGCGGTGCTGGCTCGAAGGGCCGAATCGCCTCCTCCTGCACCTATTTTCTATGTTTCTATGTAACAACCTCATAAAACTTCTCTGCATCCTTTCCAACTTAATGATATCTTTCTGTAGCAGGGTATCCAAAGTTGAACACAATACTCCAAGTACAGTCTCACTGATGTTTTATACATCAAATAGTACATCCAAACAAATCATGGAAATAGATATCTAACAAGAAATAAAGTAATTAAAGTCATACTTTGGACTCCGTTTGAGAATTTGGACCAAATCTTCAAAAGTAATCAATATTTTTCAATTCTTAGGTACTTTGCGCTCAGATCGCTTACATCCACCAGGTAACTTCACCATGCACGATCTATTGTTGGTTTTGCCTATCGTGGATCCACTCTTGGTTGTCCAGGTGACAGCAGAACAACTGTTGGAAGCTTTAGAAAATGGTGTCAGCATGTACCCAGAACTTGATGGAAGGTAACTAATTCTGGAACCTTTTTACCTTGGGGTACAGTGCATTCAGAAAGTATTCAGACCCCTTCACTTTTTCCATATTTTGTTACGTTATAGCCTTATTTTAAAATGGATTACATTTTTTTTTTTAATCAGCAATCTACACACAATACCCCATTATAAAAAATCAAAAACAGGTGTTTAAAATTTTTTTGCAAAGTAATTAAAAATAAAGAACTGAAATATCACATTTACATAAGTATTCAGACCCTTTACTCAGTACTTTGTTGAGGCACCTTTGGCAGCAATTACAGCCTCAACTCTTCATGGGAATGACGCTGCAAACTTGGCACACCTGGATTTGGGTAAATTTCTCCCATTCTTCTCTGCAGATCCTCTCAAGCTGTGTCAGGTTGGATGCGGAGCATCGATGCACAGCTATTTTCAGGTCTCTCCAGAGATGTTCGATTGGGTTCAAGTCCAGGCTCTGGCTGGGCCACTCAGGGACATTCACAGACTTGTCACGAAGCCATTCCTGCATTGTCTTGGCTGTGTGCTTTAGGGTCGTTGTCCTTTTGGAAGGTGAACCTCCGCCCCAGTCTGAGGTCCAGAACGCTCTGGAGCAGGTTTTCATCAAGGATTTCTCTCTACTTTGCTCCGTTCATCTTTTCCTTGATCCTGACTAGTCTCCTAGTTCCTTCTGCTGAAAAACATCCCCGGAGCATGATGTTGCCACCACTATGCTTCACTGTAGGTATGGTATTGGCCAGGTGATGGGCAGTGCCTGGTTTCCACCATTCAGGCCAAAGAGTTCAATCTTGTTTTCATCAGACCAGAGAATCTTGTTTCTCATGGTCTAAGAGTCCTTTAGGTGCTTTTTGGCAAACTCCAAGCGGGCTGGCATGTGCCGTTTACTGAGGAGTGGCTTCTGTCTGGCCACTCTACCATAAAGGCCTGATTGGTGGAGTGTTGCAGATATAGTTGTCCTGGTAGGTTCTCCCATCCCCACAGATGAACTCTGGAGCTCTGTCAGAGTGACCATCGGTTTCTTGGTCACCTCCCTGACCAATGCCAAGCGATATAACAATCTCCTGGAATATTACCATATATATTTAGATTAATCGTGAAAATATTTTCCCACTGCCCCGAACATTAGTTCACAAATTTACCTGTATGCAGGTGGAATGTTAATTTCAATAAGATGCTTCTTGTCCCCTACAACACTATTCAAAAAAGAATAGGGACTTTCTAGTAGTTTACAATTACTAAATTTACTTGTGTCCTATTTCATTGTAGTTGGTTGGCAATCAAGGTAAAAATCTGATTTTATACCTAAATCCTGTCAGCAGTTAAAATCCTTCCTCAAATCTTCTTAGATTTATTCATGTAACTGCTCATCAATATCCAGGATGATAAAATAATTAAAAAACAAATCTTTTTTGAAGTGGGTATTGGGAAAGAATCAAGAGTGTTTAATTGTCATATCCTTCATGCTGGGTGACTTGCATGCTGCCTCAGATAAGCATCCAACAAGGACTTGTCCTACCCCATCCATTCCTTCTTCCTGCTTCTGCTTGGCAGAAGGTTCAGAAGCTTGAAAGCACGCACCACCGGACTCAGGAACAGCTTCTAACCGTCCGCTATCAAGCTTCTAAATGCTCTTTCCATATCCTAGCGTGCTGTCTGATTTACCTCTACCTCATTGCAGACATTAGACTTTGTCTCGGAAACTGGTGCTGAGAACTATATTCTGTACTCTTTATCTTTCCCTTTTCTCTATCTATTGTACTTTAGTTTGAACTGTTTGTATTCTGGTATGGTATATCTGAACTGTTTGCATAACATGCCAAATAAAGCTTTTCACTGTACCTTGTACATGTAACAATAATAAACCTAAACTGAAATGTCCGTATACCAGCCCCCTCACATCCATCCGGGGACACCAGCAGTTCTTCCAGGTGAGACCATTTGCCTGCATTTAGCCCATATCCTTCTCAACCATACCTACCCATGTATCTCTCTAAAGGATGTTCCTTTAGGAAGGAGATTAAGGAGGAATTTATTTAGTCAGAAGGTGGCAAATCTGCAATTCATTGTCACAGAAGGCTGTGGAGGCCAAGTCAATTGATATTATTAAGGCAGCGATAAATAGATACTTGATTAGTACGGGTGTCAGGGGTTAAGGGGAGAAGGCATGAGAATGGGGTTAAGAGGGAGATATAGATCAGCCATGATTGAATGGCGGATAGACTTGATGGGCCAAATGGCCCAATTCTGCTCCTATCACATGAGATTTTAAATGCTCTAATACCTGCTGCTATCACTTCCTCTGGCTGATTATCCCACATACCTACCACCCTTTGTATGGAAAAATTGGCAATCAGGTCCCCGGTTAAATATTTCCTCTCTCATCTTAAATCTGTGCCCTTTAGTTGTAGATTCCTCTATCCTGGGACAAAGACTGTGAGCATTTACCTTATATCTGGCCCTAATGTTTTAATAAACCTTTACAAGATCACCATGCAGCCTTCTGTGCTCCAGGGAAAAGACCCATTCTATCCACTCTAATAAGGGAGTTTATAATATGGAGAAAACGTGTGCATAAGATCTAAATATATAATAATTTTTACATAACTCTTTCAATCTTAATAACTAGTCTGCATTATTTGCATTTTATAGTTTTTTTAATGTACTTTTAACGATTTCTGAATCTTGTAAATTGTCAGATTGCTAAGTTGTTAACTGGAAATAAAACAGCTACCTCTTAATTCGATTCACGCTTATGTAGTAAGAATAGCATGTTTTATTTTTCATGTGAAAATTAAATCAGGGTATCATGCAGGAATATTACTTATTTAGTGCTAGACAACCCCCCCCCCCCCAAAAAAAAACGTAGTCATTGAGATGAAAGATTTAAGCTTCTACCTGCTTCTACCTACTTTGAAATTTGTCTGTCTACATCAGTCTACATAGGTGTAGGTGTTTCCATTCTAGCAAAGATGTTGTTTGTTTTCATCATATTTTTGCTTTACTACGGTCGTTTGCATGTTATTGCTTTATAATTAGTTTCCTGTCAATGTGTGTAAGTCTTCTAACTACTGTAATTGTCATATTTTGTTTATTTATTTTTATTCAAGTATTTGTCACGCTCTCTCTTATTGTTCCTTTTGCTAGTTTTGTTTTTGGTAAAGACAAACATCATATTTGATCAGTTTCACTACCTGTTATCTGCACGATAGTCCTCCCCCCAGGACTGTAGTTGTGACTTACATATTCTCTTGCCGATGGCTTATAAACCTGTGAGACGTGCTGTGATAATTCTTTCATATTAACAAGCATACTTGTAACCATCATAGTTAACATTTTGTGTTTTAAATATTAAACATTAAACATTTTACAGTAATTTGTAACTTAAACCCCTGATCTTAAAATCTGTACCATGTTCCATTTATACATTCCTTCTTGTGAAAATCATTTTTCACATATACATCATTCTTTGATTTTGCTAATATCTTACATGTCACAGAATGGCTTAGAACTAATTGTAAATTGTTGTTTAGTATTACCTACAAATTGTGATGAAATATTCCTCATGCCACAGAATGTCTTAGAATTGTAAATTGTAGTTTAGTATTACCTACAAATTGTGATGAAATATTTCTCATTCCCAAGGCATGTAACTGATGAAAAACAATTAATTTTACGGTTAACATTTCACATTAGAAGATCTTTATCAGAAATATGAACGATATGAAAAAAAGATTGTTTTAAATTGCAGAGAAGTGGCAAGGCAGATAAATAGGACAAAGAGAAATCTATGTTAATGTGATGGCAGAGTTTTGTGGAGAATAATTCATAGTCTAATTGGTTAATGCGGGCAGTTAGACCGCATTGTGAATACTAAATCTCAAATGCAGTAGTAGACTATAAGAAGTGCAAATGAAATGCTATTTCATCAGGATCGACTGTTTGGATCAGAAATAAAAGGATAATGGGCAAAGGGGGAGGTATAGCAGACCCAGAAGATATAGTGTGTGTGTGATGGGCAGATGGAACCAGGTGGGGGAAAGGAGGAACCTGTGTGGATATGAATATGTAAGAAAGAAGCACAGGGAGTGCAGATTGCCTGAAATTGAAAAAAAATAAATGTTCATACCCTAGGGTTGTAAATTACCCAGGCAAAATACGCAGTGTTGTTCTTCCAATTTGCATTTGGCCTTACGCTGGCAACGGGGTAGGCAGAGGACAGACATGTCGAGGTGGAAATGAGACAGGGAGTTAAAATGGCATGCGATGGTTATCGTGGACAAAGTGCGGGCACTCGGCAAAGCAATCTATGCTTGGTCTCGCCAATGTAGGGACCGGGGGTCATAGAGAGAGTGATCCCGGCAGAAAACAGAAAAAAAAGTGCAGGGTGGAAGATGTGCACTGCTGGTGGGATCCCATTACAGCTGGTGGAAATAGCTAAGGATGCTATGCTCGATGTGGAGGCTGGAGATGTGAAAAGTGAGGACCAAGGGAACTCTGTTCTGTCGGGGAGGAAGGGATGTGGGTGAGAACAGACATCCGGGAAATGGAGAAAATTCCCTCCTGCTCCATCCTTCCCTCCACCCATGCGACTCCATTTACCCCTTTTCCTCTCTCCTTGTCTGCCTCTACCTATTACCCAACAGCCACTGTCTCCCAACTTCATCCCTCCCTCTCCCATTGGCTCCACCTGCCCATTATCCTTCTCACTTGGTTCTATCTATTGCCTGCCAACACCTATGTGCCCCTCCCTCTTTAGACTGGCTCTCTCTCTGCACTTGGTCCTGACTTTAACGGAAGTGTTGACTATCTCTTTGCCTTCGCTGATGTGCTCGACCTATTGAGTTCTTCCAGCAATTTTTTTGTTTGTTCCAGTTGAAAGTAGTTTTGAACAGTTAAAGAAGGCTCTCTACATCAGTACTTATATACTCATTGAGCACACTGCATATTATTCCAGCTATAGGAATAAAGTCCTCAATTGCTTTCACTTAATGAAATATCAATAATACCTTTCATCTTGTGCACAACATTCTAACAATTATTTTGCAAAAAACAAAGAAGAGCCATGGCAACTTTTATTCTGATTGTCATCACTGTAGTTAAAACTATTGACATTCTTGCAGTTCCAATGGTGACATTTTTAAAAAATTAATATGAACTGCAACCAAGTTGAATAATTTTGTATACTCCCCTAGTAAAGGGAATGTATATGGTGGCTGACTGGCTTTGTGTATGGATAGCCTTTGGCCTTCCTGAGGCTGAAATATGAGGTGGAACAATTAAAAGTTCAACTGCTTTGGAAACATTCTAGCCCATTCACTTTCGTACATGGATCAAGTATTCTGCATCTGTGGGAAGGTAATGTCAACCAGTTCAATAGAGATATTAAGTTCTGTCAAAGGAGAAAATGAAATAAGCTCGCCATAAAGTGGGGCTCATTAAGTGAAGTGAATTAATGAGTTGAGAAGGGTCCTGACCCGAAACCCTGACCCTATTCCTTTTCTTCAGAGATGCTGCCTGTCCTGCTGAGTTACTCCAGCATTTTATATCTACTTTTGTTGTAAACCAGTATCTGCAGTTCCTTCCTACACGAGTGAATAAATAGGACAGGGGGGGGGGGGGGGGGGGGGGGTAGATAGGGGAGAGGTAGTGCAGTGCTCCTCTTCTTCAAACATCTTTTATTAATTTCTGTACATTGGGGTGATTCTAATGAATAATCATGCTTGCAGCTACACCACCAAGTATGTGCCAATGGATTTCTTTATGAAGTTGATGGTCTGTAAACATATCATCACTGCAAATTGGAGATTTGTGGTGCTTGATTTCCCAATGGGATCTCCCAGTGAGCATCGCTTTTGGCAGAACATTAGAGATCAGACTACAGAGGTAGACTAGAGAGGATTTTGCACATTAACACACCATGCCAATGTAGTAAATGGAAGGAATTGCGTGGGTACAAAAAGAAAGCATGTGGTTAAAGGAAAATTGATAGAATCGCTACACAGTATTCCTCACTCAGCTCTGACAATATTACTTTTCTTCACCCCAGCAGGATGACACTGATGCACAGCTACAATTAATGACTGATCAATACCTTGAGCAAATTTGCTTTGGATCCTTCACTCTATCCATAAGAACAGAATGAAGGGCTGACAAATTTTATTTTTTTAATTAAATCCATTTCATGCTCTATCCCTACCATAACTGCATTCTATCTGTCATCAGCCTGGCATCCTCTTTTTTCTTGAATCTTCTGAATGAGATTTCATAACCAAATGAGAGTATTATTTGAAATATGGTTTGCCTTTTTCAATCTTTTTCTGAATGTATTTTTTTCACCACATTTTGCTCTTGGGCAAAGGACAGAATTTATGTTTGGAGTCAGAGGATATCGGCGAGGAACTAAACAAATACTTTGCATTTGTATTCACCAAGGAGAAGGACATGGAGGGTTGTAAAATCAGTGAGTGATATGCTAATATGTTAGGTCAATTTAGGATCGAGAAGGATGTGGTATCAGGTTTCTTGAAACGCAATAAGGTGGATAAATCCCCAGGGATCTATCCCAGGTTATTGAGAAGAGCAAGAGCGGAAATTGCAGGGGCCTTGACAAAGATCTTTGTATCCTCTCTAGCCACGAGCAAAGAAGTCCCAAACTATTCTCCAGGAGCCAATGTTGTTCCTTTGTTTAAGAAGGAAAATAGAGATAATCCATAAAATTATAGGGCAGTTAGCCTTATATCACTTGTAGGGAAACTATTGAAGAGGATTTTTTGGGATAGGATTTACTCAGATTTGGAGGAGAATTAGATAATTAGGGACAGTCAGATTAACTTTGTCCACGGCAGGTTATATCTTACTATCTTGATTGAGTTTGTTGAGGTGGTGACAAAGGTGATTGATGAAGGTAGGGCAGTGGATGTTGTCTATATAGATTTTAGTGAGGTATTTGATAAAGTTCCTTATGATAGGCTGATCCAGCAGATTAAAATACATGGGATTCACGGTGACTTGGTGGTTTGGATTCAGAACTAGCTTTCCCACAGATGATAAAGGGTAGTGGTGGAAGGGTGTTATTCTGACTGCAGGTTTGTGATCCATGGTGTTCTGCAGAGATCTGTGCCTCTGTCACTTGTGCATTGATGTACAGAGGGATCTTGGGGGTCCTTGTCCATACTACCCTGAAAATGACATCACAACTAGATAGAGTGGTAAAGAAGCTGCATGGCATGCTTATATTGTTTGGTCTTGGCACTACGTGTAAGAATCAGGAAGTCATGATGCAGCTTTATAGGATTTCGGATAGGCCGTATTTGGAACATTGTGGGCAATTCTGGTTGCCTCATCACAGGAAGGATGTGGAGGCTTTGGAGAGTGTGCAGAATAGGTTTACCAGAATGCTGCCTCGATTCAAAGGTATTAGCTATAAGGCGAGATTGAATTATTCTTTCGGGATCATTGGAGTTTGAAGGGAGACCTGATAGAAGTATATAAAATGATGAGAGGCAAAGATGGAGTGGATTTAGTTTCACCTGCAGACCAGCACATCTCCCATGTTTCCAATGTTTCTGATCAGGCCCAGGAGTCGGTGAATGGAGTCAGCCATTCCGTGAGGTGGACGGGTATGTACGGTGGGGTCCAGGAGTTATGTGCAATGTCGGGCACCCCAGAGGTCGGGCACTCCAGAGGTCGGGTTCTCGGCCTAATCAGGTCTCAATGTAGAGGGCACTAAGGCATATAATTAGAATTTAGAAATTATAACCTAGCTTACATTCCAATATTTTTTTAAATCCATTTGAATACATGTAGAATCCTTTATTTTAATCTATCAAGAATAACTTGATAGATTAACTTGAATGTTGAAAGAATGTTTACATTGAATAAGTAAATTTGCCTGACACAGTTAAGCTTTGCATTCTAAAGCTGACTAAATATCTTAATAAAATCTACTTCAATATTTGAAACTTCATTTAGGTTTCGTATTTTAAAGGTTCCCTCAAGTGGCAGGATTAGAATTTGGATTTGATCCAAGTGCAGAGCCTGGACATAGAATTGTTATGGACTCGGTCAAGGTACAGGGACAATACTTGGACAAAAACAGAACATACTTACTTGCAATCAAGGAATACCTAGCCAAGGTAAGTTGCAATGTATAATTTATTTTTATGATTATTTTTTGCTTATTTTTATGATTATTTTATTTACCTTAAAAATGCAGAAAACTGTCTAAAAGCTAATAGGTGCTTCAATTTGTTAGTAAAACAATTAACAGAAATGATAATTTGTGCTAATAGCTTTCAAATGCACAACATATCAATCACTCATACGTGGATAGGACAGGTTTGGAGGGATATGGGTCAAACCTGGGCAGGTGGGACTAGTGTAGCTGGGCCGTTGACTGGCGTGGGCAGGTTGGGCCGAAGGGCCTGTTTCTACGCTGTATCAATCTATGACAAGTCTGCGTATTGTTGTTAATAGAGTTAGTTAATTAATCAATTAATCAATTAACTAATTTTGAGACACTATTTTTACCTTGCCATATTATAAAACATCCTTATCAATATGCAGACACAAGAGACTGCAGATGCTGGAATCATAAGCAAAAAACAGAGTGCTGGATGGTCGGGACCCTTCATCAGTTAGGAAATTGAATGAGGCTCACATTTGATTGGGACATTGTGTTACAGTTGTATAAGACCTTGCTGAGAGCGCTCTTGGAGTATTGTGCTCAGTTTTGGTCACTCTGCTATAGGAAAGATGCCATTAAGCTGGAAAGTGCAAAGAAAAACAAGGATGTTTAAGTTTTAGGTTTAGATTTATTAATGTCATGTATACTGAGGTACAGTGCAAAGCTTTGCTTTGCATGCTATCCATTCAGATCAGATAATACTATGCGCATAAATACAATCAAGTCAAACTCAAGTATAATAGGTAGAGCAAAGGGGAAGATATAGAGTGCAGAATATAGTTCTTGGCATTGTAGTACACCAGTTCCATAGACAAAATCCAATGTCCGCAATGGGGAAGAGATGAATTGGAAAGTACCTAAGCATTTGGTACGACTATAGAGAGGCATAATTACAGAAGACAAGTAGCTATCCCTGAGTCTGGTGGTGCATGCTTCCAAGCTTCTCTAACTTCTGCCCAACAGGAGTGGGGTGAAGAACGAATGACTGGGGTGGGACAATTTTTTGATTACGTTGGCTGATTTTACGAGCAGCATGACGTGTAAATGCATTCCATGGTGGGGAGTCTGGTTTATGTGATGGACTGGGTAACATACACAACTCTCTGCGATTTCTTGCAAATGTTGCCAGATCTTGAGGGTGTGGCATTTAGAAAGAGATTGGACAGGCTAGGACTTTATTTCTTGGTGCAGGAGGTTGACAGGAGAACTTAGATGTATAAAACCGTGCAGGAAATAGATAGGGTAAAAGCACAGAACAGGGGCATTCCCAAAGTAGGGGAATCGAGAGCTGAAGCGTATAGGTTTAAGTTGAGAGGAAAGATTCAATTGAAACCGGAGGGGCAACATTTTCACACACAGATAATGGGTATATGGAATAAGTTGCCAAGGGAAGTAGTTTGCGGATGATGCAAAAATAGTGGAAGGGCAGGTAGTGTTGAGAAAGCAAGAACAGGTTGAGAGAGTGGACAGAGAAGTGGCAGATGGAATATAGTGAAGCAAAGTGTGGAGTCATGCATTTTGCTAGTAGGAATAAAGACACAGACTATTTTCTAAATGGGGAGAGAATCCAGAAATTGGAGGTGCAAAAGGACTTGGGAGTGCTGGTGCAAAATGCTGGCATCTGCAGTTCTTTCCAAATCTGCAAGTCGAATTGGGAGTAAAGAAAGCAAACTCAATACTCGCATTTATTTCAAGAGGACTTATATACAAAACGGATGTAATGCTGAGGCTCTATTAAAGTTAAGTATCCTTTATTGTCATTCAAACTTTTAGTTGGAAAGAAATTACGTACCTTGCAGTCATGACAGAGAATAAAATAACAGAACGCACAATGAACACAGTTTAACATCCACCACAGTGAATCTACAAGGCACCTCCTCACTGTGATGGAAGGCAAAAGTCTTAAAGTCCTTGTCTCTTCCTTGCTTGTTCTCCCTCTGTGTTGAGGCGATCCAGGCTTTCGATGTTGTGCCCTCCGCCGGGTGATGGTAAGTCCCGCGGCCGAATCCGGGTTCTGCAAACGGGCCGGTTCAAACTCCGCAGCCTGGGGCGGACGAAGCTGCCACTCTCCAGTCCAGCAGACGAAGCTGTTGTTGTGGGAGTTCCAGGAGAATCGGTCACCAACCTGGGACCTGCGAGCTGCCGATATTGTTGTCCACTGGGCCCGAGGGCGAAGCCTCCGAGGTTCGGAAATCGGGCCGCCGCTGCAGTGCCACCACAGCCCCGATGTCGGCCAGCTTCGCGATGCTGAGTCCTGGCTCTGCCTCCGGAACCTCGAGGTCGGCTTCAGTTGGAGGCTGCCAGCTCCGCGATTAGGTCTTAGCGCAGACGGAGATGGAAATATGACAAAGAAAAGGTCTCATCCCCCCAAAGGAAGAGACTAAAACAAGTTTCCCCCGCCCCCCCACACATACACAACTAAAAATAAACTAAAACATACGTCCAACAAGACAAAAGAAAACAAAAAAAAAGAAAAAGACAGACGGATTGCAAGCGAGCCGCAGCTGCTTGGGCAGCGCCGCCACTTCCGGGCACTGGTAAGGCCGTATTAGGAATATTGTGAGCAATTTGGGGATGACATCTGAGGAAAGATGTGCTGGCTCTGGAGAAGGTCCAGATGAGCTCCAATTCTTTGTGTCTTTCTTTTTGGAACATCCAGTGTTCCTATCATTGGGTGGTAAGCTGTCCATGCAGAATATCTTCTCTGCCACAGAAGGTAGTTGAGGCCAGTTTGTTGGCCATATTTAAGAGGGAGTTGGATGTGGCCCTTGTGGCTGAAGGGATCAGAGGGTATGGAGAGAAGGCAGGTACAGGATACTGAGTTGGATGATCAGCCATGATCATATTGAATGGCGGTGCAGGCTCGAAGGACCGAATGGCCTGCTCCTGCACTTAATTTCTATGTTTCTAATATGAGCTGCTGTTCTTCCAGTTCGCTTATGTCCAGAGTGTGGGTCAAAGACAGAAAAATCGATATGGGAATGGGAAGGTGACTTAAAATGGAAACTAACCAGGAGATCTAGCAGGTCTTGGTGGACAGAGTGCATGTGTTCAGCAAAACAATTGCCTAGTCTACACTTGGTCTGGCTGATGTAAAAGTGATGATATTAGCAATACATAATGCAGCAGACAAGTTTGAAAGAGGTGCATTTTACCCTCTATCTCACCTGAAAGGGCTGCTGAGAACCCTGGATCGAGATGAAAGAGGAAGTGTGGGGACAAGTCTTCCTATGCTACATTTGACCATTTGAAATTGATAATCAAAAATCCCTGAGATGCACCTAGTCCATTTTTTAATTAGAAATTTGGTGGATTTATACTGGGTTCTTAGTTTCAAGCAGGTGAGATCATAATAATATTTAATTGGACTTTATAGTTTTTTTGACACTGCTTCAGTATGAACTTTGGACAGAGAAATTAGCTGCATTAGAGTATTTTAAACTCATGACCAGCTTAGCAGATTGTAGTGAATGGTTCTCTCAACCATTTTCAAGTAACATTAAGAAATGTAAGAGAAAACTCAGTACCTTGGCTGCAACAACCTTTAAGGATTGGCTTGACTGATGCCTCTGCCACTGAGCTCAATAAATATCCACTGCTTCACTTCATTCTGGCCATTGATGATGAATTATTATATCTATTTCAGTTTAAACCACCTCCCAGACTTTAGTTTATAGAAGTTCACAACAATAGGCAGGGATTGGAAAGGCTGATCGTCACTTTTTTAATCAATTTTTCAATTCTGTCCTTAAGTTTTTTTGGGTGCAGAAGAAAACTATTCATTTCCTTGAGGCTGCCCTAGCTTTTGGTTCAAATGATCTAAAACGAATAATTTTCTCTCCATAACTTTGTATCTCTCTCCTTCAAATATGAACATATTTTGCTTCTAAGGTGCTGCGCTTATAACGTAGAGCTGTACAGCACAAAAAAAGGCCTTTCATTCACAATGTCTATGCTGAACATGATGCCAAGACGTTCTGCTATTCACCTGCATATAATTCATATCCCTCCATTGCCTGAATATGCCTTTCCACAAGTCTCTTAAATCCCATTATTGTATCTGCCGCAATCACTAACCCCGGCAGTGCCATCCAGGCACTCATCACCCGATATGTAAATAATTTACCTTGCACATCTCCCTTAAACTTTACCCCTCTCCCTTAAATGCTATGCCCTCTGGTATCTGATTTTTCTATACATGGAAAAATTTTCGACCTTATCTATGCCTCTCATAATTCTATCAGGTCTCACTGCAACCTCGGCGTTCCTGAGAAAACAATCCAACTCTGTCCGACCTCTCTTGTAGCAAATAGGCCCTAATCCGGGCATCATTCTAGTAAATCTCATCTGTGCCCTTTACAAAGCCTCCACATCATTATTGTGATTGGATGACGAGAACTGTATGCCATATTCCAAATGCGGTCGAACAAAAGTCCTATAAAGCTGCACCATGACTTCCTGACTCCATGTCCTGACTTATGAAGGCAAGCATAACATATGCCATGTTTACCACTTTACTACTTGTGTTGCCACTTTAGGAAGTTATGAACTTGGACCCCAAGATCCCTTTGTACATTAATGCTGTTAGAGGTCATGCCATTAATTGTAATTTTTCCCCTTACATTCTACGTCCCGTAGTTTAACACCTCACATTTGCTAAGATTAACCTCTATCTGTCATGTCTCGGCCCATCTCTGCAGCTGATCTATATCCCACTGTATACTTTGACAGCCTTCCACAGTTCACAACCCCAGCAATTTTGTGTCATCTGCAAACTTACTAATCAAGCCATCTACGTATATGTCCAAAGACTTTGAAGAAGGGTCTCGACCCAAAACACCACCTATTCATGTTCTCCAGAGATGCTGTATGACCTGTGTAGTTCTTCCTGCACTTTGCGTCCTTTTACGTTTACATCCAAGTCATATATAAAATGTCACAAACAGCAGGAAGTCCCAGCATAGATGCCTGCGGAACTCCAATGGTCACAGACATCCAGCCTGAATATTGTCCTTCCACCACAACCCTCTGTATTCAATCAGCATGCTGGTTCTGAATCTATATGACCAAGTCACTGTTAATTCCATGCATCTTAATCTTCTCGATCAACCTACCTATCTAATGCCTTTGAGACTTTATCAGATGCCTTTTTAAAATCCACTGCCCTATTCATATCGATCGTCGTCACCTCCTCAAAAAACTTGATCATGTTAGCAAGACACAACCTGCCGTGTATAAATCTATGCTGACTATTAACTTATTCTCTTCTAAATAGTACATCCTACCCCAAATAATCCTATCCGATAGCTCCCCACCACTGATGTGAGGCCAGGCACGTGCCGTGAGTAATTACTCAGGGTAGGCAGTCAATCGGCTTTTAAAAAAAAACTTAAACCTCGCATGCACAGATTGTTCCCTCCGTAAAAATAAAAAATAAAAATAAAGACAGTAACAATTCAATTTGCCCAAGGCTTCCAAGTCTCCTTCATTCGGAATTACTGAATGGGTGGGGGGTGAAGGGTGATGGCAGGTGGAGAGATGGTGGGAAAAACGGGAGCACAGGGAAAAGTTGAATCAGTTGTCATCTTATTGAATGACGACACTTGTTCAAGGGACCAATTGGGGGGAGAGTTCCTTTCACAGCATGTGGAGAGTCTGTGCCAGGGATAAAGTTGTGGGGAGGGCAGGAGTGTTGAGAAGCAGGGGATCGGGGATAATGCCAGTAACTCACTCACTCGCTGCTGCGGCGCTCCAGACGTGGAGCCACCGTATTGTAGCCGGTGATAGAAGCAGCTCGGGTAGCTGCGAGCGGCTGCCGGGACCTGACAGCAGAACTGGCAGCCACTTCAGCGCCTTCTGCCGACCCGCTCACCTCTGGCAGTGCTCTCCGTATGAACACCTCTCACCTGCCGCTCGCCGACCTCACTCACGTCAGCTGCTTCCCGCAAATCCTTAAATTCCCACACCGAAGTAACCTCAATCGCGCTATCGGAATTTAAGGATTTGCGGGAAGCGGCTGACATGAGTGAGGCGAGTGAGCGGCAGGAGAGAAGTTTTTTGACGAAGAGCTGCCAGAGGTGATAGGGGGCTGGAAGAAGGCGCTGAGGTAGTGGCCAGTTCCGCTGTCCGGCCCGGCGGCCGCTCACAACCACCTGAGCTACTTCTCCCTCCCCCCTACCCGGCCTCAATGCGGTGGGATTGCACGCCTCCGTGCAAGGAGCGTCGCAAGTAGCATGATCCTGACCCCCCTCCTTCACAACACTCCTGCCCTCCCCGCAACTTTATCCTGGGCCAGACTCCCCAAACGCTGTGAAAGGAACTCTCACCCCACCCCGGGAAATACGGTATTTAAAAACATATAGCACCAAGAAATGCTTACCACATTATTGGTACACAAACTCCATTTTTCTCTCTTTGTTTCCTAAGGTACTCTTCAGATAATGGCAATCCATATTTGAAAAACCCGCCAAGAAACTAGCGCAATAGGCTGCTGTGCCTGCGCAGTACAGCAAAGGCAGAATTTCTGCCGCCTTCAGCTCCCCTCGAAATTGACGGCTTGAAGCAGCGCTGACGGCACGTGGGCTGCACAGACCTTCGCGTGTTGCAAGTGCTGCGGATGAAAGGCACGGAGCATTATGCCTACCTAAGAGATCAATCTCTTAGATAGGCATAATTCTCCCATGCCTTTACTATTTATATTTAGTAATTACCATTTTATAATTTTAATCAGGGTAGGCAGTGCCTACCTTGCCTACCCTGGCGGCACGTGCCTGTTTGAGGCTCACCTGCCTATAATTCTGTTGATTCCTTCATATCTTGTATTATAGACCGCCAAATGGGGAGCGAGAATTGGAAGAGCAAATATGTAAGGAGATAGCAGATATTAGTAGGAAGCACAAGGTAGTGATTGTGGGAGATTTCAATTTTCCAAAAATAGACTGGGAAACACATTCTGTAAATGGGCTGGATGGTTTGGAGTTTGTTAAATGTGTGCAGGATAGTTTTTTGCAGCAGTACATAGAGGTATCGACCAGAGAAGGGGCAGTGCTGGACCTCCTGTTAGGAAATGAGGCAGGTCAGGTGATGGAGGTATGCGTTGGTGAGCACTTCGGGACCAGTGATCACAATACCATTAGTTTCAATATAATTATGGAGAGAGTCAGAACTGGACCTAGGGTGGAGATTTTTGATTGGAGAAAGGCTAACTTTGAGGGAATGCGTAAGGATTTTAAAGGAGTGAATTGGGACACTTTGTTTCATGGGAAGGATGTAGAAGAGAAATGGAGGACATTTAAAGGGGAAATTGTAAGAGTACAGAATCTTTATGTCCTTGTTAGGTTGAAAGGAAATAGTAAAAATTGGAAAGCCATGGTTTTCAAGGGAAATTGGACACTTGTTTCGAAAAAAGAGAGATATCTACAATAATTATAGGAGGCATGGAGTAAATGAGGTGCTAGAGGAGTATAAAAAATGTAAAAAGAATCTTAAGAAAGAAATTAGGAGGGCTAAAAGAAGATATGAGGTTGCTTTGGCAAGAAAGGTGAAAGTAAACCCAAAGGGTTTCTACAGCTATATTAATAGCAAAAGGATAACGAGGGATAAAATTGGACCATTAGAGAACCAGAATGGACAGCTATCTGCAGAGCCAAAAGAGATGGGGGAGATATTGAACAATTTCTTTTCTTCGGTATTCACCAAGGAGAAGGATATTGAACTCTGTGAGTTAAGGGGAAAAAGTAGAGTAGCTATGGAAACTATGAGATTCAAAGAGGAGGAAGTACTGACACTTTTGAAAAATATAAAAGTGGATAAGTCTCCAGGTCCTGACAGGATATTCCCTAGGACATTGAGGGAAGTTAGTGTAGAAATAGCAGGAGCTATGACAGAAATATTTCAAATGTCATTAGAAACGGGAATAGTGCCGGAGGATTGGCGTACTGCGCATGTTGTTCCATTGTTTAAAAAGGGTTCAAAGAATAAACCTAGCAATTATAGACCTATTAGTTTGACGTCAGTGGTGGGCAAATTAATGGAAAGGATACTTAGAGATAATATATATAAGCATCTGGATAAACAGGGTCTGATCAGGAACAGTCAACATGAATTTGTGCCTGGAAGGTCATGTTTGACAAACCTTCTAGAATTCTTTGAAGCGGTAACTAGGGAAATTGATGAGGGTAAAGCAGTGGATGTTGTCTATATGGATTTCAGTAAGGCCTTTGACAAGGTTCCCCATGGAAGGTTGGTTAAGAAGGTTCAATCCTTGGGTGTTAATGGCGGAGTAGCAAGATGGATTCAACAGTGGCTGAATGGGAGATGTCAGAGAGTAATGGTAGGATGGCTGTTTGTCATGTTGGAAGCCGGTGACCAGTGGGGTGCCTCAGGGATCTGTGTTGGGTCCACTGTTGTTTGTCATGTACATCAATGATCTGGATGATGGGGTGGAAAATTGGATAAGTAAGTATGCAGATGATACTAAGATAGGTGGTGTTGTGGATAATGAAGTAGATTTTCAAAGTCTACAGAGAGATTTGGGCCATTTGGAAAAGTGGGCTGAAAGATGGCAGATGGAGTTTAATGCTGTTAAGTGTGAAGTGCTACATCTTGGCAGGACAAATCAAAATAGGAAGTACATGGTAAATGGTAGGGAATTGAGGAATGCTGTGGAACAGAGGGATCTAGGAATAACTGTGCATAGTTCCCTGAAGGTGGAATCGCATGTAGATAGGGTGGTAAAGAAAGCCTTTGGTGTGCTGGCCTTTATAAATCAGAGCATTGAATATAGGAGTAGGGAAGTAATGTTAAAATTGTACAAGGCATTGGTAAGACCAATTCTGGAGTATGGTGTACAATTTTGGTCGCCTAGTTATAGGAAGGATGTCAACAAAATAGAGAGAGTACAGAGGAGATTTACTAGAATGTTGCCAGGGTTCCAGCAACTATGTTACAGAGAAAGGTTGAACAAGTTAGGTCTTTATTCTTTGGAGCGCAGAAGGTTAAGGGGGGACTTGATTGAGGTCTTTAAAATGATGAAAGGGATAGACATAGTTGACGTGGATACGTCTTTCCCATTGAGGGTAGGGAAGATTCAAACAAGAGGGCATGACATGAGAATTAAGGGACAGAAGTTTCGGGGTAACGTGAGGGGGAACTTCTTTACTCAGAGGGTGGTGGCTGTGTGGAATGAGCTTCCAGCAGAAGTGGTGGAGGCAGGATCGATTTTAACATTTAAAAGTAAAGTGGATAGGTATATGGACGTGAAGGGAATGGAGGGGTATGGTCTGAGTGCAGGTAGATGGGACTAGGGGAAAACAAATGGTCGGCACGGACTGGAAGGGCCAAGAGGGCCTGTTTCCGTGCTGTAATTGTTATATGGTTATATGGTTATAAGGAGGTGGCCAAAACTAATTGTGCTTTGCACAAATTTATTGGAACTTCTTTGTTAATATTCTGATTTTCCAAAAAAGACAAGAAGTTCTGGAGTAACTCCACGTATCCACATCTCTGGAGAGCATGGGCAGGCAACGTTTGGGCCAGGATCCTTTGTCAAACTCAATGTAGTAGGGGTGACAAAGCTGGAAAAGAGATGAGGGTGGAAAAAGCCTGGCAAGTGATAGGTAGGAAGACACAAAATGCTGGCATCTGCAGTTCTTTCCTACACAAGTGATAGGTGGGTACAGGTGAGAAGGGTTTTAATTGGCAGGTGGGTAGACCAAGGCCAGAGATAGGAAGAAGACAAAAGAGCATGAGATAAGGAGAGAAGATTTGAAACCTGTGAAGTAAGAGGAAGGGGATATAGATGGAAGGGGACGAGGGAAGGGGAGTGGGTTGTTGATGGTTAGTTGACAAATCTCCATGTTCTCCCAAGATGCAGCCTGTCCCACTGAGTTACTCTATCACTTTGTGTCTTTTCCAGATAATTCATATCAGGCATGGGCTGAATGGGCATTTGGAATTCCAGCAAGCAGAAATACAGTATGTCAAGCAAATGGACAGAGTCAGTAGCAGAAAGTCCAGTCCATGGAGTACTGCTTCTACAGATTACCTAACTATGGAATGTGTGGGATGGGGTATTTTGTGTACGGTGAATAGGAGGGAGGAGATCTTGGAAATACAGGAATTGGAATCAGCTGGGGAATCTTGAGCTTAATGATTTGGCACTTGGGCAACAATAGACAATTGTCGAGGTATCATATTCTGTGGATTTGGAGGTTTTCGTATTGTTTTTCCGTTCTGCGATTCGCATTTTGTTTGATGGTTATACATAGAAACATAGAAAATAGGCGCAGGAGGAGGCCATTCGACCCTTCGAGCCAGCACCGTCATTCATTGTGATCATGGCTGATCGTCCGCTATCAATAACCCGTGCCTGCCTTCTCCCCATATCCCTTGACTCCACTAGCTTCTAGAGCTCTATCCAACTCTCTTAAATCCATCCAGTGATTTGGCCTCCACTGCCCTCTGTGGCAGGGAATTCCATAAATTCACAACTCTCTGGGTAAAAAAGTTTTTTCTCACCTCAGTCTTAAATGACCTCCCCTTTATTCTAAGGCTGTGGCCCCTGGTTCTGGACTCACCCAAATTGGGAACATTTTTTCCTGCATCTAGCTTGTCCAGTCCTTTTATAATTTTATATGTTTCTATAAGATATCCCCTCATCCTTCTAAACTCCAGTGAATACAAACCTAGTATTTTCAATCTTTCCTCATATGACAGTCCCGCCATCCCAGGGATCAATCTCGTGAACCTACACTGCATTGCCTCAATCACAAGGATGTCCTTCCTCAAATTAGGAGACCAAAACTGTACACAATATTCCAGATGTGGTCTCACCAGAGAGCTATACAACTGCAGAAGAACCTCTTTACTCATGTACTGAAATCCTCTTGTTATGAAGGCCAATATTCCATTAGCTTCCTTCACTGCCTGCTGTACCTGCACGCCAACTTTCAGTGACTGGTGTACAAGGACACCCAGGTCTCGCTGTACCTCCCCCTTACCTAACCTAACCCCATTGAGATAATAATCTGCCCCCTTGTTTTTGCCGCCAAAGTGGATAACCTCACATTTATCTATATTATACTGCATCTGCCACGCATCTGCCCACTCACTCAACCTGTCCAGGTCCCCCTGCAACCTTCTAACATCCTCTTCACAGTTCACACTGCCACCCAGCTTTGTGTCATCCGCAAACTTGCTAGTGTTGCTCCTAATTCCCTCTTCCAAATCATTAATATATATGGTAAACAGTTGCGGCCCCAACACCGAGCCTTGCGGCACTCCACTCGCCACTGGCTGCCATTCTGAAAAGGACCCGTTCACTCCTACTCTTTGCTTCCGGTCTGCCAACCAATTTTCTATCCATGTCAACACCCTACCCCCAATACCATGTGCTCTAATTTTAGTCACCACATGAGTGTTCCCAGGAAGAGAATATACTCCTGTTCAGCTCCTCCTTCCCAAAATACAAGGATATGTATCCCATTATGATGGCAGGTATGATCGTTGGGCAGTTACTATATGACTGGACAATCTGGAAATATGACAGCTTATCCATTGAAAACAGGATATTTCCACTCTACCCATTACTACCCTACCAACCTCAGTAAAGTGTTCGGAGGACTCATCAGTGGCCATTGGAGAGTGATAGTTCAATTTCTGCCAGAACCACTGAATACCAGACTGCATAACAGCTCTACTTTAGACATAGCATAAGCAGTGAGCTGCAATCATCTGTTGGGCATGGCGATGAAAAAGTTTTGAATTGTTCGCTGCGTACTGCTGGTAATAAACCTTGTTAAAATATTGGGGTCCGAGAGCGATCTGTAATATTGGGGAAAAGATTTAAACATATACAGTCTTTGTGTTAATTAAATGTTTTAATTTCTCAATTTGGTGGCTGTCTAGTGTGGTCCTTCTGTTGACTGATAGTTAAATATCAGGAAGATTAAGTTATAGTGAGCACAACCAGCCCACCACCAGTTTAGTTTAATGGAACACCATTTTATGTTCAAGTTCACATTTATTGTCACATGTATCATAATAATAATAATAATAACTTTATTACGGACTCAAGGTCCAGACAAGGGGCAACATGACATTAAAAAATTCATTGCATCTCAAATATCATAAATATATATAAAATCAAGGTAAATCACATAAAAACATTATAATTTATATATTAAAAAAAAACCCTACAATACTTAAGTTAAAAATCCAGAGTAAAAAAATGATCAATGTCGTACAACGAGACAACGATACCAGTGTCCCCACAACTGGGATTCGTAGCGTGTAGTGCTAACCCTTATGTTTGTCAAGGCCATAATAAGCACATTTTTAGAGTCATTTATCCTGCAAATGAATTTATACATGTGGTGTCTTAGGATAGCTTCTAGAGTACTGACTCCTGCAGCCACAAACATATTACTGGCACTACACCATCTTGGTTGCCTTAGCAGTGTTCTCATGGCATCGTTATATGCCACCTTTAGTCTCTGCATACTTGTCTTTAAATAGTTCGACCACAGGTGTGCAGTGTAGAGGGGTGTGCAGTATGCTCTAAATAGCGACATCTTCACCACATCTGCACACGCACCAAATTTACGCAAGAGGATATTCGCCTGTATATACAGCATGCGTCGTTGCCTATAAATACCCTCATCATCTGTCATTTGTTCTGTGATAATATGCCCTAGATATTTTATCTTATTACAGACACTAAGATTGTTATCAGACAATTTAAAGTCAGGATATTTTAGGCTTTTATCCTCTTTGGTTCTACAGACCATAACAGCACTCTTACTAGCATTATACTTAATGTCATGTTCCAAACCATACACGGAACATGCAGTAAGGAGCTGCTGGAGACCAGCGCTAGATGGACTAAAGACCACAAGATCATCTGCATACATAATATGGTTCACTAGAATATTACCAATCACGCACCCAGTGTTACAAGCTTTCAATTGTTTAGACAGATCATCAATATATAGATTAAAAAGGACTGGGGATAAAATTCCCCCTTGTCTAACACCATTGCTAACCCCAAATGGGGCTGAGACACTATTGCCCCATTTTATTTGCATAGTCTGGTGGGCATACCAGTAGGCCAGTATTCTCACAATGTATTTAGGCACCCCTCTTTGACGCATTTTACCAAACAGCTTTCTGTGATTAACACGGTCAAAGGCTTTGGAGGCATCAATAAAGCACATAAGGATTGAAGAGTTTTTGCCTCTATATTTGTTTACAATCTCCTTTAGGGCATATATGCATAAGTCAGTGCCATGTTTAGCTTTAAAGCCAAACTGGTTATCTGTGGAGTTAACAAACTCATGTATTCTATCCAGCAGAACTCTTTCTAATACTTTTGACAATATGCTGGCTAAAGCTATGGGCCTGTAATTATTTAAACTGCCTACTTTACCCGCTTTGTCCTTAATAACCGGCACTAACAGGACAGACAACATTGAGTCTGGTAACATGCCATGAATCATAAAGCCAGTAAAACAAATAGCTAGGAGAGGAGCTATCCTCATACTCGCATACTTAAGATGTTCAGCAGAGATATGATCCAAGCCACTTTGTTGTTGGACAGCTTGTTCATGGCATGATACACCTCATGTGACATAATCACCATTGAGTCATTACTCTCAATATTGTCCACCCTATACAAGTCACCTTGGACACAGTTGAATAAAGTGCTATAATGTTGTCGCCATAACTCCGCGATATTAGCCGTTCCGGAGATTCCATTTACAGTACATGGTAGAGATGTTTTGCAACTGCTAAGAGCTCTCACTTCCTTCCAAAAATCTGTAGCATTGTTACTTAGCAGCTTCTTAGCCATGGAATCAGCCCTCATAGCTTGCTCATTTTTACAGATGAAGCAAACAACATACTTATACCTTGCATTAGTGAGCTTCTTGTGCTCAAACACAGGCCCCTGTCTGGGTCCACCTGCCATAGCCCATGCTTTGGTGGCTTCACGGGCTTCAGTATGATACTCAGCTACATACTTAGTCCAGCCAGGTCTGATGTTATGTGTCTTATTTTTATGCTTGCAGTAGGGCTTACTGCCTACATATAAGGCACTTACTATATCATTATACATGGAGCAGATATCTCTCCTATGCTTCATATCTTTACAGTTAACATTACTACATATTATTGCATCTTTAGGTAGATGAATATTGCTTAAGGATTTATCTGTATGGGCATAATAGGCTAGGATGTCTTCCTTTGTAAGCGTTGACCAGTCCAGTTTTTCTGTATTAAGGCTATTTCTATCTCTGGATACCACAGGTATGTGTTCAACATTTATTATCAATTAAGGTACAATGATATTTGAGGTACCATACAGCCATACAAGTAAAAAAAGAACGCAATACACAATAATTTTAATATAAACATCCACCACAGTGGAATCAATATTCCTCACTGTGATGGAAGGAAATAAAGTTCAGTTATCTTCCTCCTTTGTGCACCCGTGGTGGTCGGGGTGTTGAACCCTCAGCACTGCCTCTGCTGACGGCCCAATGTTAAAGCCTTCTCGTTGGGATGATGGCGACTCCGGCGTCGGGACGGAACAGAAACATTACGTGGCATGGAGCTCCCGTGTCTGCCTTTTCTTACCGGAGATCGCGGCATCACAGTGTTAAAAGTCCTTAAGCTCCGTGGTGGGAGCACCTCCACTGCGAACCTTGGCGAATGATCGCCAGCTTCGCGATGGTAAGTCCGCACTGCGCTTGGGGCTTGAAGCTCCAGGCCAGTCTCCCGAAAAGGCCGCACCAATCCAGTTGTTAGGCCGCGGGGAGGGGACGGAGACCTGACATGGAGAAAGATTGATTGAAAACGGTTTCCCCCTATTCCCCCCCCCCCCCCCCCCCCCCCCACCACCCCCCACATAAAAACATACCGAGAAACTTTACCTAGACCTAAAATACCTAGACACACTAAAAATAACAAAAAAGTTGAAATAACACACAGGCTGCTGGCGAGGCTGCCATCTTGGCGCCACCTGATGACGTAGGATGGCAAATAATTATCCAAACATTAGATATATTATTGCGTGTTCAATAACTGAAAGACTAATGTTCATCTCATACATGTATCTTGAATGACAATTTTGGGCTTCATTCTTTCTACCTATAATGAATATGGTGGCCTCTTCCACCTGTTGGAGGATTTAACCTGTTTTATGGCTGAAAATTGGACATATCACCATTGAATCCATAGCCACCGTTCTTGCACCAGAACATAATAACAGAATATAAGAAATTATAGATGCTAGAATAAGAAAGGTCCACTGTATCACATTTCCTCCACTCCCTACCTCCCTCTCCATTTTCCAGTCGGGAGTCTTCAGGTGACGGGCTGAGTATTCTCCCTCAGTGGAGAATACCTGTGTATTCGCTCCTTGCTTATAACAAAATAATATCTTGCTAACTTCTAGGATTTGCAGAAGTTTGTATACCCTAATAATAACGTTGGCGTACTAAAAACACGCAGTATTGAGTGATCTAAATTATTGTAGAGGAGGTATCTGACAGGAAGTGTGATGATAATATTCTTAACTGAATGTTCTTCGAAGGACACTGCAGCAACTCCCAATTCCAATATTAGCTGATCGAGTGATTACTCACTCCAGTTTAAGCAAAGAAGTGAGTCTAATGAGAGCAAACATTTTTGTTTGATGACAGGGGATCGAGCAACACAAATAGTCTGCCACGGCTTTCAAGCCGTCTAGTGTCTGTACCTTGGAGAAATATTAGTTGCTCAGATATTTTTAACAGCTGTGGGAACACTGAAGCAGTTCATTAGAAGAAGGAAGATGTAGAAACAAAGAATGGCAATATATTGGTTTACATAAACAGACATAAAGAGCTGGAGTAACTCAGCGGATCAAGCAGCATTTCTGGCAAGCATGGATAGGTGATGTTTCGGGTCAGGACCCTCCTTCAGACTGATTATGGTGGAGTGCTGTGGTCCAAATATTCTTAAATAGACAAAAACACAAATAAAATCAGTAATCAAGCAGTACAATCTTTATTTCGCCAGGCGGATGTGGTAGGACTCTTACAGTATGTAGATTACAGACTATACAGAGTTCTCATCCCCACACAAGGGGCAGTGATTAGGTACATGTATTTCTACTCCAATAATCATCAATTCAGCAATACCTTATCTACAGAGTATAGTACAGCCTCTTGCTTCTTAAGATTGACAGCTTCTTCTGACAGAGGAAGGGTTAGCCATATATGGTTATATGAGGCGGCTATATTTCTGCAGAACAAGCATTTTGTTTTTTTCTACTAATGATGCACATTATAATCTTATAGAGCAAGGGTTGGTGCCAAAAGTTTGAACCTCCTCTAAATGTTTATATTATAGAGACATTCATGAAGCTGTGCTTGTTATCACGATTATGTTAATGGAAAAGGGCACATCAACATTTTGTTGGCCTTGTTAGTGTACTGAAAGCAAGGATTAGTGCTTTTTGCTGGCTTTGCAATTTAATAGGAGAAGGTGACAACTTGTCTTAGTTTCAGCAGAATTCATTTTGTAAAGTTTAAATCTTTTTACTTCCACATTCCTTCCTCTTTATCAGTTTATGATAACTTTCACAGAGGCATAGTGTAATATGGTATTCCAAAGTCCATCAAGCCAACTGAATGGCCAGCAGCTCCCATTTTACTTCATTGTACCCATGCATGTCACTGTCAACCTTATGGATTTTCTCAATTTCTTTGGAAATGTTGGTAGCAAGGTCATTTATATTAGAGGACTCATCAGGGATCCAGGCATGACACCTTTCTTATTATAATGCAGGTTCCTCTTTGTTGATTTTTATGATCAATACTTACTTCATAGTAAGAAAGTTTTTTAATATACAATAGTTGTAAAACAGTTAACACGATTACAGACAAAGATTATCAAGAATTGAGAATTAAACTGTCAACTATCTTTATGCAGAGCTTATAAAATAAATGATGAGTAATATTTAGAATTCATACGTTTCAGTCTGTTACCGTTAATTCTTATACATATTTCCCCTTTAATTGCTTCATACCATTTATCCATGACTGGGATCTGCAGATTAGTTTTTAGCTTATTTAAGAGATTAACATCCATAAATTCAAATGTTAAAAGATACCATGAACTAGAAGCATTATGTGTCTGATTGTAATTTAGTTTTGAAACTGTCCTTGAACTGTTCTTTAAAAGCTTCAAAGTGTTTAACTTTCCACATTCTCTTCCCTCCTAATCCAAAAATGCATTTGTCTTGATTTACATTTTACACGGAAACCAAATTGAAGCACATTGGTTTTTTTTTCCAATTCTCAACAATCCTCACAACATAGTTAATTAACAGCAGCTTCGAGGCGTGTGGGGGCAGGAACGCGGAAGTCGGGTGCTCCCGCTGATTCAGGGGCCGACTCACCGGAATGGTTTACCGTGCCGGAGCTGGAGATGTCAGATCCAGACTTCGAGCCCCCTTCCCCCAAGGAAAGAGGGGGAAAGCAGGTACGTGGCAAGGGGTCTCGCTTGTTACAAGCCACCTCTCCCCGAGCTCCAGTAGACCCGAGGGAGCTGGGCCGGGGGACAGCCGCACGACAGGGTAGCCCTGCAAAGTGCCGATACGTACCACAGCCGGGGATATCTGCCATCGTGCAGCCCGGGCATAACACTGCTGCGTCGTGTAGGCCTGCTGGAGCAGATACCGCCGACAACACACACCGTCAGGCTGCGGTCAAGGGCGGAGGTGGCAGCAGGAAGCGGTCGGTCAGCTCAGCTCTGGGAGCGGCCGACCATGCGCCTCCACGTCAAATAATGGGCATGTGTGGAGGTAAGCCTGCACGGACTCCGGGGAGCTAGGTTCCGGGGGCCGGCGCCGATTCAACTCACCTGCCTTCTTATCAGGTGGGCCGCCACAGTCTGGGAGAAGACAGACTAGCGGAGAGTCCGTGCGGGAGTCGTATGACCCTACTTGGGCTGTAGGTCACGACGACCTGCCATTGGACCCTAGACAGCACTCTAAGGGGGTGAGGTCCGATGGTGGAAGCCCCAGTGAATTCGCAGGGCCTGGGGAAGTCGGCTTGTCCGCTGCATATAGCAGGGACGGTCGCATTGAGCGGTTGGAGCTCTTAGTGGAGCATCTCCTCCAGCGGGACCGAGAACGAGAAGAACGGGACTCGCGGGCATCCACCAGCCGTGCGAGGACTCCGCTCAGCATCTCGTCATCTCCAGCAGGAAGCATGAGGGATTTCCCAGCTGCTGTGTTCGAAGAGGACCCAGGGCAGCCAGTCACCGCTGAGCCAGAGCAGGAGGAGGATATGCTGGAAGTGGTGAGTAAGGTTGCCGCTACCACCCAGACAGGTGAACCTCTCCACCACAAATTGGCGGGCACCATTGATTACCTGACCACACATCAACTCCAGAGTCAGGTTCTCAATGATACATTGGAGAAAATCAAACCGCCCGAAAACTGCGTCAACCTCAGTGTGCCCTTGGTTAACGCCCAGATCTGGGGACACTTGAGCACGGCCACCAAGACGCAGGATGTCCGCCTCCAGCGAATATTAAAAGTTCTCTCCACAGGCATCACGGCGTTTGCAAGAACCCTGGATGGGGATAATGTGTCGAGCGATCAACAAGACGCACTGGCACTATTATGCAACGCCCAATACGAAATCAACTGCCTGCGTAAGAGCTCCATTAAGCCCACACTAAACCCTAAATTCGCGGGGTTGTGCCGACCATCAACCGCTCCACCGCAGCATCAATTGTTCGGAGACCTAGCCAAACAGGTGAAGGAACTGGATGAGGAGGCCAAAACAGTCGGCCTCATGAAGCCTCAACAGACCAGGCCTCACCCATATTACAGGCAGCAGCCTACTTCCTCATGGAGAAATCGGCCGCCGGAAAGGGTACAGAGATCCAACCCACCTCCATACCAACAAGTGCCACGACCTTTTTTAGGGCAAGGCCAACAAAGGCCTGCATGGAAAATGCGGCCTCCGGCTCGTCAACCTCCACAACGCCCATTCAAAACACAGTATGTACGGAACCGCCGTTAACCTTAGAGGTAAGGGGGTCTGGTTCTTCTCACGCCGTAGCATCTTCCCCTGCACAAATAGGTGGGCGGTTGCGGGCGTTTTTGGACATTTGGAAAACTGTCACCACGGATGAGTTTATTTTACAAAGTGTTCAAGGATATGTTATAGAATTCATTGAAGGTATAAATCCCCCTACGCAGCATTCGCCTCGTAGGAAATTTACTCTATCCCAAAAAGAGATGGAGGCAGGACAAGCTGAAATTATACGGTTAGAACAAAAAGGGGTAATTGGCAAAACTAAGCATGAACCAATTGAGTTTGTGTCTAATATATTCACTAGGATTAAGAAAGATGGGGGATGTCGTATTATAATAGACTTAACTGAATTGAACAATTTTGTACAATACACCCATTTCAAAATGGACACGTTTGAAACAGCTAAGCAGATGCTTTACCCAGGGTACTTTATGGCATGCATCGATTTAAAAGATGCATATTATACGGTACCCATTGCAGAGGCTTATAGGAAATTTTTGAAGTTTGTCTGGAAGGGTCAGTTATGGGAGTATAAAGCATTGCCCAATGGAATTACCACAGCTCCTAGGCTGTTTACCAAACTGGTAAAACCTATATTGGCTCTTCTCCAACAACAAAATTATATAGTAATGGCATATTTGGATGATATCCTTATAGTGGGTCCGACCCTCCAATTGGCAATTAAAGGAGTGGCTGCAACCAAGGATTTGTTTGAGAAGCTGGGGTTTGTAATTCATCCAGACAAATCAAAATTGCACCCGGTATGGGTTATGGATTATTTGGGGTTCACCCTAGACACTAATTCAATGAAGATTACCATCCCAACTAATAAAGCTACTACTATTATAGAAGAGTGCCACAATCTTGCTTGCGCCAGGGTACCGACTATTCGGCAAACGGCAAAAGTTATAGGGAAATTAGTAGCTGCATTCCCAGCTGAACGATTCGGACCGTTACACTACCGAAATTTACAAAGATCAAAAATCTCAGCGTTAAAAACAAATGCTGGTCACTTTGATCGGCCAATTCGGTTACCATCAGAAGCCAGAAATGAGCTACAATGGTGGGTTGACAATATTAAAGAATGTCATAAACCTATCATAGTGGGCAACCCTGATGTTGTGTTACAAACTGACGCAAGCGCACAAGGTTGGGGAGCAACTGATACTATGTCCAGTTGTGGTGGCAGATGGAATTCTCATGAGGCTACATTTCTGGAGCCACATGGGATAAATTATATAGAAATGTTGGGCGCATTTCATGGACTGCGGGCTTACTGTACTAATTCACAGAATTTACATGTCCGCCTTCAAATAGATAATACTACAGTGGTGGCTTACATCAATCATATGGGTGGTATCAGGTCGCTATCTTGTGATGAATTGGCTAATACAATTTGGCACTGGTACATTGAAAGAAACATTTGGATTACTGCGACCTATTTGCCTGGGAAGCTCAATACAGTGGCGGACACCAGGTCACGAGTCTTTAATGACAACATTGCGTGGATGTTAAATCCCCAAATTTTTGGAGATATTACAGCTCGCTTTGGGACACCAGATATTGACCTATTTGCGTCCAGGTTGAACCATCAGATACCAACGTATGTGTCATGGGAACCAGATCCTGGGGCAATAGCGATGGATGCGTTTTCGATCCATTGGGGGAAATGGTTTTGCTACGCATTTCCCCCATTCTGCCTCATCAGTCGGGTGTTGCAGAAAATTAAACTGGACTCTGCAACTGGTATATTGATTATTCCCGACTGGCCTACACAACCATGGTACCCGATGGTTGAGAAAATTTTAAAACAACCGTGGATGGCGATTGGGAAACACCCCAAATTAATTACTCACCCTATTACGGGGATCAGTCATCCTTGCCATGGTCATTTAAACTTGTTGGCTTGCAGGTTCTGAAAAGACCGCTCATCCGGGCAGGCATCTCGTCAAGAGCCATGAACCTCATTGCAGCATCATGCCGGGAATCCACCCGGAAACAATATCTCACTCAAATCAGAAAGTGGGAGGATTTCTGTGCCCGGAACAACATGTCCTCCAACTCGGCAACAATACCGGATGTGTTGGAGTTCCTCGCAGGCCTCCACTTTGATGCTGGCCTCAGCTACAGTGCCATCAACAGCGCCAGGAGTGCGCTGTCTTCATACCTGGATATAGGTATCGGCTCCCACCACCTGGTGTCTAAATTAATGAGGGGAGTATTCAATACCAACCCTCCACGACCCAGATATACAGTAACGTGGGATGTGGGGATCGTGCTGACCCTACTGAGGAGCTGGGCTCCAATAGATGAGCTACCATTGAAACAGCTCACCCTTAAGGTGGTGATGCTCATGGCACTGACGACAGCCCAACGAGTCCAGACGCTACAAAAACTGCGTCTGGACAGCATGGTGGCCACCCCTGGTCGAATAAAAATTTTTGTTAAAGAATTATTAAAACAGCACAGGCCAGGGGCGCATGGGCTGCAGCTGGAGTTTCGGGCGTACCCTGTGGATGCCACACTCTGCATAGTGACCCATCTCCACTGCTACATCCGAGTTACTGGTGCTATCAGGATGAAGGAACAGGGACTCTTCATCAGCCATAAACCTCCGCACCGTCGAGTGACTACACAGACTATCGCCAGGTGGCTCAGGATAGTGTTGGTTGCAGCAGGGGTCGCTACTGACATTTTTAAGCCTCATTCCACCAGAGCTGCATCCACATCAGCAGCGAGAGCCATGGAGGTGCCCATGGACCACATTCTCGCCACTGCGGGCTGGGCCAGTGAGAAAACGTTTCAGCAGTTCTATAATAAACCTCTGGCCGCCCCTGCGACATTCGCAGAAGCTATCCTGGGTATTGCTCAGTAAATATTTGTCCCCGAATTAGGGGTTTGTTGTTTATTTTAATAAATTGTGTTGATTTTTCAGCCACTGTCAACTGAACTCCATTAACAGTCTTACTCCATCAGAAAGGCGGCAGTGTGATAAGCATGGACGTTGTTCAGGGCGTGAAATCACAGAGCTTTGAAATCTTCACGAAGTCACTCACGTGACTCCGAAGTAAAATAGTAAGATTAAACGAGAACTTACCAAGTTTGAAGGTTGATCTGTATTTTACGAGGAGTCGCGGTGAGGGATTTCGTGCCCACCGCTCCCACCCTCTATCATAAGGTCAATCAGGTAGTTCTACGGTTTTCATCTTACTATTTTTAGTCATGGTTTGGTTCTGTGATTCCACACCGCTGCTTTGAAGGATGCCGCGCAGGCGTGCTGGCGGGGTCTTCACGAAATCCCTCACCGCGACCCCACGTAAAATACAGATCAACCTTCAAACTTGGTAAGTTCTCGTTTAATCTTACTATTTTAGTTGTGTGTGGGGGGGGGGGGGGAGAGACTGTTGTTACTCCTCCTTCGGGGGTATGCGACGTTTTCTTGTATCCTCCGTCTCCGTCTGCGCTGAGGCCTATCGCGGAGCTGGTGGCCTCCAACAGGGACTGACCTTGAGGCTCTGAGATAAATCAGAGCCAGGACTTACCAACGCGGGGCTGGCTGTCCTCAGGGCTGTGGTGGCATTGCGGCGGCGGCGACCCGACTTCGGAGCCTCGGCTGCGGGCCCAGTGGACCCGGCCGCGGGCCCAGTGGACGACAACGTCGGGAGCTCACAGGTCCCAGGTTGGTGACCAGATCTCCGGAGCTCCCGCAATGACAGCTTTGTCCGCTGGACTGGAGGGTGGCAGCTTCGACCGCCCCAGGCCGCGGAGTTTGAACCAGCCCGTTCGCAGAGCTCGGGTGCGGCTGCTGGACTTACCATCACCCGGCGGGGGGGCCAAACACCGGAAGCCTGGATCGCCTCAACGCAGAGGGAGACGAGGAGGGAAGAGACAAGGACTTTAAAACTTTTGCCTTCCATCACAGTGAGGAGGTGCCTGGTAGACTCACTGTGGTGGATGTTAAACTGTGTTAAGTGTGTGTTTTGTTATTTTATTCTATGTTATGACTGCAAGGTATACAATTTCATTCAGACTGAAATGTCGGAATGACAATAAAGGATATTTAATCTTTAATCTTAATTTAATCTGCTCAATTCCTGAGAAATTGTAATTGTTTTTATTGTTAAAATATCTACAAATAATGTGTTCCAATTGGCAGTATCATGTAATATTACTTTATATGATATCAGTTTTTAGTTTTCAGTTTTCCAAAATGAGTAGAATCATTGCTTTTCTAAAAAAAACATTTATTACTGCGGAACCTTTGAGAAATTAATTGCTATAGGTTGGCAATAGTTGTCCCATGAAGACAATATATTTTGTTTTTACAGGGAAAAGATGGATATATAATGTTCCGTAATTGTCAGTGGATGGTTGATACAGAAACGGCTCCCAGTCTTTCCACTGTTGTCGTCAACCACTTTGAATCAGTAAAAATTGTTCAAGGACTTAAAAAATGTAAATCTGGACATCGGATGGGTTTAATCAAAGTCTCACACTCTGCATCCATAACAGGTACTTTATTTTCCTCAGTTAAAACTTGTCCAGAATTGTTCCATGCCTGTGTCTTTGGCTTATGGCAGTTCAACAAATATTTTGTTTGAAGTCCCAATGCTGGGAAATTCAGCTGCAGATGGAACACGAGGCATGGTGTGTTACTGAATAGGACCTACATGCAGAGAAGCCTTCTCTTTATACAAATGATAATATATTTAAGTCAGGCACTGAGGGGGCCAGGAATCAGAAGATAGGTGTGATAGCATTGAGGGAAAATGAGGTTTTGGAACGGGAGGATTTTAGATGTGTAAGTGATATAGGGAGGCATGGGTAGGGCAGAAGTCATGAGGGTGCACTTGCGAATGGCAATTGGTAGTTAGAAATATTGGTTGGTAATCCAGAGTCCCATCAATATTTGAACATGATTGGTAGAGTTAGAAACATAGAAAAATAGGTGCAGGAGTAGGCCATTTGGCCCTTCGAGCCTGCAACGCCATTCAATATGATCATGGCTGATCATCCAACTCAGTATCCCGTACCTGCCTTCTCTCCATACCCCCTGATCCCTTTAGCCACAAGAGCCACATCCAACTCCCTCTTGAATATAGCCAATGAACTGGCCTCAACGACCTTCTGTAGCAGAGAATTCCAGAGACTCACCACTCTCTGTGTAAAGAATGTTTTCCTCATCTCGGTCCTAAAGGAATTCCCCCTTATCCTTAGACTGTGACCCCTTGTACTGGACTCCCCCAACATTGGGAACAATCTTCCTGCATCTAGCTTGTCCAACCCCTTAAGAATTTTGTAAGTTTCTATAAGATCCCCCCTCAATCTTCTAAATTCCAGTGAGTACAAGCCGAGTCTATCCATTCTTTCTTCATATGAAAGTCCCGACATCCCAGGAATCAGTCTGGTGAACCTTTTCTGAACCCCCTCTATGGCAAGAATGTCTTTCCTCAGATTTGGAGACCAAAACTGTACGCAATACTCCAGGTGTGGTCTCACCAAAACCCTGCACAACTGCAGTAGAACCTCCCTGCTCCTATACTCAAATCCATTCGCTATGAATGCTAACATACCATTTGCTTTGTGTTAAAGAAGGAACTGCAGATGCTGGAGAATCGAGGGTACACAAAAGGCTGGAGAAACTCAGCGGGTGCAGCAGCATCTAAGGAGCAAAGGAGATAGGCGACGTTTCGGGTTGAGACCCTTCTTCGTACCATTTGCTTTCTTCACTGCCTGCTGCACCTGCATGCCTACTTTCAATGACTGGTGTACCATGACACCCAGGTCTCTTTGCATCTCCCCTTTTCCTAATCTGCCACCATTCAGATAATAGTCTACCCTCATGTTTTTGCCACCAAAGTGGATAACCTCACATTTATCCACATTATACTGCATCTGCCCATTCAGTCAGCCTATCCAATTCACCCTGCAACCTCCTAGCATCCTCCTCACACCTAACTATACCCCTCAGCTTGGTGTCATCTGCAAATTTGGAGATGTTGCATTCAATTCCCTCGTCCAAATCATTAATGTATATTGTAAATAGCTGGGGTCCCAGCACTGAGCCTTGCGGTACCCCACTACTCACTGCCTGCCATTCTGAAAAGGACCCGTTTACTCCTACCCTTTGCTTCCTGTCTGCCAGCCAGTTCTCTATCCACATCATTATTGAACCACCAATACATTATGTTTTAAGTTTATATACTAATCTCTTATGTGGGACCTTGTCGAAAGCCTTCTGAAAGTCCAGATATAACACATCCACTGGCTCTCCCTTATCCACTCTACTAGTTACATCCTAGAAAAATTCTATAATATTCGTCAGACATGATTTACCTTTTGTAAATCCATGCTGACTTTGTCCAATGATTTCACCACTTTCCAAATGCGCTGCTATCCCATCTTTAATAACTGACTCTAGCAGTTTCCCCACTACCGATGTTAGACTAACTGGTCTGTAATTCCCCATTTTCTCTCTCCCTCCTTTTTTAAAAAGTGGGGTTACATTAGCTACCCTCCTATCCTCAGGAACTACTCCAGAATCTAAGGAGTTTTGAAAAATTATCACTAATGCATCCACTATTTCCGTGGCTACCTCCTTGAGCACTCTGGGATGCAGGCCATCTGGCCCTGGGGATTTATCGGCCTTTAATCCATTCAATTTACCCAACACCACTTCAGATTCAGATTCAGATTCAGATTCAGATTCCTTTATTGTCATTCAGACCTTTCGGTCTGAACGAAATTTGTTACCTTGCAGTCATAACATGTAATAAATTAAAACAAAACACACAATAAACACATAATTTAACATCCACCACAGTGAGTTCACCAAGCACCTCCTCACTGTGGTGGAAGGCAAAAGTCTTAAAGTCTTTGTTATTTTCCCCTACTTGTTCCCCCTCTGTACTGAGGCAATCCAGGCCTTCGATGTCATCGTCCACCAGGCCCGCGGCCGAGCCTCCGAAGCCAGGCCGCCACCGCCGCCGCCGCCGGAACGCCGGAACACCACCACAGCCCCCAGCCAGGATCGACCACGGGAACGCTGGAGCCGCCGGAGCTCTGAAGCCGGGCCGCCGCTGGAGCACCTGCTGGAGAGCCGCTGGAGAGCCGCCGGAGCACCGAAGCCGGGCCGCCGCTGGAGCACCCGCTGGAGAGCCGCTGGAGCACCCGCTGGAGAGCCGCTGGAGCGCCGAAGCCGGGCCGCCGCTGGAGCACCTGCTGGAGAGCCGCTGGAGAGCCGCCGGAGCCGCCGGAGCGCCGAAGCCGGGCCGCCGCTGGAACACCCGCTGGAGAGCCGCCGGAGCGCCGGAGCCGGGCCGCCGCTGGAACACCCGCTGGAGAGCCGCCGGAGCCGCCGGAGCCGGGCCGCCGCTGGAACACCCGCTGGAGAGCCGCCGGAGCGCCGAAGCCGGGCCGCCGCTGGAGCACCCGCTGGAGAGCCGCCGGAGCGCCAATGCCGGGCCGCTGCTGGAGCACCGCTGGAGCGCCGAAGCCCCGAAGCCGGGCCGCCGCCGCCGCCGCTGGAACACTGGAGCTCTGAACGCTCACCACAGCTCCGAGGCCACCAGCTCCGCCATTAGGCCTCAACACAGACGGAGACGGTGACGGGGGACACGACAAGAAAAGGTCGCATCCCCCCGAAGGGAGAGACTAAAAACCTTGTTTCTCCCACCCTCCCCCCCCCCCCCCCCCCCCCCCCCACACAAACACAGCCTAATAAACCAAAATTCTAACTAAAAACAGACACGAAAGGACGAAAAAAAAGAAAAAAACAGACGGACTGCAGGTGAGCCGCAGCTGCCACGCAGCGCCGCCACTTCCGGATGCAAGTTCCGGATAGCACTTCCCGGCTAACCGGGATTTCGCTCGGTTCCGCCATCTTATTTGACCTCCGGTCCACTGCTATTTCCGGCAGATTATTCATGTCTTGAGTGTGATCCGTGCTCAGGGGCAAGTTGTCACAGGATAATTGGATAAACGTTCTGATCTTGCGTAGGGGCTGTAGTAGGCTAGTGACTGAACGAGACTAGGTAAGCAAACGACTTAAAAGAAACCTGCCAATTGACTACAAATGTTTTAATGACATTTACAGAAATGGCACCCAATCCGTTACATTATACTAGATGCCACTGTGCATGTCCAGGCTCCCGAGCATTAGAGTGGCATACTCATGATGGATCGGAAAGGAAAATTAACGGTTATGCGGTAGTGTGGTAGTCACATTTAATATTTAATTAAAGATGAATTACATGGTGTATAAAGATGTGAAACTGCTCAATCCACTTTCCAGGCATCTATTCCACTATGTATATTAATATGTTTGTAAAAATACCCTTTTAAGATACTCCACCACCCCCTTCTTCATCTCAAACTGCGCAGGCATATTTGTATATCCTGTACTGATCCCACTATTCTCCATGTCCATCTCTTAATATCCTAGATGGATACAGATTCAAAGTGCTCGATTAGTACCTCACTTACATCCTAGCCAAGCATTAAATCCCTCCTTTATCCTTCAGTGGTCCTACCTTCTCCCTAGTTAACCTCATGTTTTTAATGTATGTATAAAAAGCTTTGGGATTTTCTTTAATCTGATTTGCCAATGACATTTCATGGTCCTTTTAATTGCCTGTTTTTGAGTTCTTTCCTGCTTGCTCTATATTCCTCAATGGCCTTGTCTGATTTCATCTTCCTGAATCTTACATATGCTTCCTTTTTCTGTTTGACCAAATTTTCTACCTGCCTGATCTTCTAAGGTTCCCTTAACTTGCCATCCTTATCCCTCCTCCTTACTTGCATTATAGAATACCTGGGGTGCAAATCCGTTTAGCAATAAAGAGGAGAATGCCATTTCCCCCCCAAATTGGAATTTTGGAATTTTGTTTATGCGTTTATTACAAGAAAAAGTGGAAAATGTTTGTTTTTCATTCCCTAAAATATTGTTTTTATTATTTCTTAGATTTTGAAAAGAAAGCTGATGACAAAATTGTGGTTGCGCCGGTCCCTGATGTAGAAGGAAGGATATATCATGTAACTGAAGAAATGAAACCACACCTCAGGCAACTACGTTCTGAACGAGAAATAGGTCAAAGGACATTTCCCTTGGATCTTTGTGGTGCAAATAACTCTCTTGGTTGTGAATTAAAATAGTACAAATAACTTAATCTTTGTATTTTCAGTATTCATTTTACTTGTTATTCCTATGTAAAATCTTTGTAATAAAATAAAACCTTTACTCTATGGATATGAGTAAATGTCATTTCACAGCACTGATTTTGTAACTTAACAAAAATCTTTAACAGATTATTGATGCAAAATCGGCTGAAAAATGTCTTAGTAAAATAAAAGTTTATTATTGATCCATTGTTCTCATTTGTCTTGTCAATCTAAATATAAAAAATATTTTGTTTCCTTTTGAGACCAACATGCTTGAAAATATGAACATTTCTGAACTTTATCAAGAGCTCACTATTTCTGTGCATTATATCTTTGCACTTTTATTATTTGCTATATTATTGAATTGGCGATAATGCTGGACAATACAAGGAGACAACACAAAACTGATTATAGGGTTATTTATAAGAAAAGTGCGTAGCTTTTCATTAAATCTGATGACAAACTCAGTATGTCGTGAACATACTTGCACTATTTGATCTGACAGTGAAATGGTAGACGGGATTTATTTGCCAAAATATAGATTTTGCAAAATAAATGGTTTAGTCGTTAGTCAGCAAATGGGGAAAAACATCCAAATCAGTAATGTGCTTAGTAAAAAAAAGGAAAATCCAAACAATAAGCAAACCAGGCTGGAACATTAGACAAAAAGATCAGTAATGACTGATAAAATACATCTCTTGATGCTCCTGAACACATCATCTGTGATGTAACCTGGGGTCATTGTAAAACCTATAAATATTAAACAAAAATTTAGGAAGTGCTTAATATCATTTTTGTTCAAAATTCCTTTTAAAATAAAATAAAAATATATATGGGTAAGTCTTGGTTAATCAGACTCTACTTCATAAATAAAAATAGCAAACTACGCATTCTCTTCTGAAGAAGGGCCAGGTGCTGATGCCTACTTCTATTTCTTGACATTATAGGTATAAATATCCAGCCCTAAACCCACTTGGTAAGGTAAAGCTAGTGAAGACTCAGAGCTGCACAATGCTTTTTAAAATATTATTGAAAGTAAGTAACACTACCACAAATTCACAGCAGAATAGTACAAATAATATTAGAGATGTTCAAAGAAACCACTAAAGAATTAAATAATATGTAATAAACTATAATAAAGTACCATGTGCATCTTTTAAACTACCAATCTTACACAGGTTTTAATTCTCAACCAACTTAACTTCAAAACTCCATGAAGTGGATTCAGCTCTAACTCTGATTCTGAACACACCTCACTCTGTCTACTTTATTTGCCCAGATTCAGCACCGTGACAACTGCAGAGATGCCAAGTGTCCCGGATTCGCCGTATTTTGTCCCGGCGAAATAACCTTTTTACGGTGTTCCGGCAGCCAAACATGCTGTTACGGAACACCGCCGCGCCGGTGTTCCTCCCGTGGTGAACGCCGGCGCCATGTGCCCCCGGTTTGCCAGCCCGGCAGCTCGCAGCCACGCCCGGCCCAGAGCCCGGGCGGCGCCGGCCCGCGCGATCAGCGGCACTTTCTTGCCGCCAGCCGGCCGCTAGCGGCAGCCCCATCACCGGGCCTCCCCCCCACCCCCACCCCCACCCAGTGCGCAGGCGCAGACCCGCCGGCAACCTTGCCAAGTGCGCATGTGCCGCACCCGCCCGCCGGCAGCCCGCTGATCTGCACCAGTGCGCAGGCGCATAGCCGCCGGCAACAACCCCAAGTGAGTATGTTACGGAGAGAAATGCATTTAACCCCATTTGTTACGGACAAATGGGTTGAATGTTACTGTGAACTAAATTTAGGGTTGGCATCTCTGCAACTGAATGACCCAAACCTCTCCCGGTGTGATTGTCCCATCTGTATGCAATTTATTCCAAGTAAGAGCATGCACCATAACCCAATTAAGTCTCATCGATTTTCACAGAAAGCTTTTTTTAACAAAGCATTGATTATATCACCAGCATGTAGTTACTACGGCAGGTGAAACAGTAGAAAATAATGTAAATTGCATCCTCGGATGAATCGTGCTCATCTTTTCCTTTCAGCTTTTTTCCACTTGCAGCTTTCTCCCCGCCCCCCACAATCAGTCTGAATAAGGGTTCCAACCCGAAACATCTACCATGTTCTCCAGATGATGCTGCATGACCTGCTATTACTCAGGCACTTTGTGTCTTTTTTTTCCACAAAATCAGCTCTTATCTGATATGTGAATCTAAGTCTTTTGGTTGTATTCAACAAGGGCTGAGCTGGTTGCCAAAGCTCTTTGTAGGTAGACCATCTACAAAACGCCTTGGCAACCAGCTGAGTCCATGCTTACTGGCTACTAACACCATAAAAATGGTTTAAATTTCGTAAATGTTTTTGTTATTCACAAACATTCAGTAGCAGGGAGAATTAAATGGGCGAAGAAATGGCAAATGGAGTTTACTCCTAGCAAGTGTGAGGTCTTGCACTTTGGGAGGTTGAATATAAGGGGAAAGTATACTGTTAATGGCAAAACCCTAAGCAACATAGATGCATAGAGGGATCTTGGGATCCAGGTCCATAGCTCCCTGAAAATGACAATACTAGTAGATGAGTGGTAAAGGTATATGGTATGCTTGCTTTCTTCATTTGTGGTATTGAGTAAGGATTAGGAAATCATGTTGCAGCTTTATAGGACTTTGGTTAGGCCACATTTAAAATATTGCAGTTTAGACTTTACATGAGAGATACAGCGTGGAAACAGGCCCTTTGGTGAACCGAGTCCATGCCGACCAGCATTCATTCACCTTGTATACTACCACTATCCTGCACACGGGATAATTTATAATTTTACCAAAGCAAATTAACCTAAAAACCTGTACGTCTTTGGAGTGGGAGGAAACCGGAGCGCCCGGAGAAAACCCACGCGATCACAGAAAGAACATTCAAACTCCACACGGACAGCACCCGTAGTCAGGATCGAACCTAGGCCTCCGGTGCTGTAAATCAGCAACTCTACCCCTGCGCCACTTTGCTGCTCTCGGTCTGGTCACCGCATTATAGAATGATGTGAAGGCTTTGGCGAGGGTGCAGAGGAAGTTTACCAGAATGTTGCCTGGGTTGGACGTGGTTAGCTATAAGGAGAATCTGGACAAACTTTGATTGTTTTCTCTGGAATGTTGGAATTTGAGGGGAGACCTGATAGAAGTATATACAATTATGATAGACTGGGTATCTTGTTCCTAGGGTGGAAATGTCAAAGTCCATAGGGATAGTTTTAAGGTGAGAAGCAAAGATTTAAAGATGTGTGGGACATGTTTTTTTTACACACAGAGTCGGGGGCATCTGGAATGCAATGCATTATACCTTATAGGATTGACTCTTTGCTGGTGTTTCTGACAGATGGAATAGCAGGGAGAGGAGGCCAATGAGGCAGGAGAGTGACAAAAGGAGAGAAATAAAAGGCTAAAAAAAAATAAAAGGCTAAAATGGAAGGGAAAGAAATCAAGAGCAAGAGACAAAATGGGTAATGATGCAAAAATAGCTTACATAGTTAATATTGTTAATGGGACATGTCTAATGGCATTGTACCTTAATGTGTAAGCATATATATGCCATTACAATGTTGAAACTATTATGGAGATATAGCTGTGCAAAGCATCCAAGAGGTATTTAACATTTATGCAGAACAGACAATAAGAGAAGGGAGATGGTGGTTTTCGTATAAAGGTCAAAGCAAAAATGAGGGTGGACATTGGCTTGGAAAATCATGATGTGAAATCAGGAGTCAAGAAATACATGACAGAAAATGTTAATTATTGGCTGAGGTTTAGGAGATCTGATAGAAGTATATAAAATTATGAAAGGCATAGATAGGGTAGACAATCAAAACTAAATTATTTTCCCAGGCAGATCCTATAGAGACATTCAAGTGGCTTTTAGATAGATTCATGGATATGCAAGGAATGGATGAAGTTGGATTATGTGCAGGCAGATGAGATTAGTTTATCTTGGCATCATGTTCGGCACAGACATTGTGGGTGAAGGGATCTGTTCCTGTGCTGTACGTTTCCATGGTTTATGTTCTAATTATTCATTCTTGCTTGGTATAAAAATAAGGCAGAAGAGGGCTTAATTTTGACATATGAAGGAAAAAAAAGGAATTGTATTCGATCCAAGAAAGGAGACTAGATACAGCTAGGATGTTGCTGATGGCTAGGAAGTCTAGAACCAGGAGTCAGCCTCAGGATACAGAGGGTGTAATTTGTAACTGAGATGAGGTGACATTTCTTCACTCAGAGGCAGTGAACCAATGGAATTCACTGCCACAAAAGAAAGTGGAGGTAATCATTAAATATATTAAAGATTGTGATCGATATATTCCTTAAAGCCAAAGAGGGGGAGGCAGGAACAGATAGTAAGGTGTACAATCAATCATGATCTCATTGAATGGTTGAGCAGGTCCAAAGGATCTAATGGCCTGTGCCTGCTACTCCATTCTCTGCTTCCAGCACACTGATATTATTGGGAATAGAACAATTTGACACTTTGCCGATTTTATCATTCATGTTTTCTTCACAAATTCTTACTTGGTAATGGCTTCACTTCCAATAGCTCTTTAAATACATGAACACATTTATTGCAATAATTCAGAAAAAGGAACTGGCAAATACCCCATCAACATTCACTATTTGAATGCTTTTGGATCCGATTCTTTTATTAACGGTCACAAGAATTTTTTTAACATGTGAATGTTTGAAACATTAACTGTAAGCGAATGTACAAATGATGTCTCCATGATGGAAATGCAAATTTAATTACTGGAAAGGATATCTTTATAGGTCCATTAGTAAATAACTCCTCAATAGAACTATCCAGATTGTTCTTTCAGCATAATTGTTAGAATGGCTTTTTACTGTGGTATACAGTTCAATATTTCAATGAAATAATGTGGAATTCAGAACCACAAAGTGTTGGACATTGGCAAAAATTAGTATAAATGACATTAACATGCTGCATTTAATTCAAGAATTTTTAATGAACCATATTCAGTTTATAAAGGTATATGTCAATCTCATGCAGACTCCATCCAAGGTCAAGAAATTGCATTGAATAAAACAACTTTTTCCTTGCGTGCACATCTGTGAAGATCTTTCCTGGTCCGAGAACACAGATGCAATTATTAAGAAAGCTCATCAGCGCCTCTACTTCCTGAGAAGATTACGGAGAGTCAGTCTGTCAAGGAGGACTCTCTCTAACTTCTACAGATGCACAGTAGAGAGCTTGCTGACCGGTTGCATCGTGACTTGGTTCGGCAACTTGAGTGCCCTGGAGAGGAAAAGACTACAAAAAGTAGTAAACACTGCAACGACCCGGTTCAGGAATAGCTACTTCCCCACAGCCATCAGGCTATTAAACTTGGCACGGACAAAACTCTGAACATTAATACCCCTCCACCTGTTTTTTGCACTTTATTAATTTATTAATTAATGTGTGTATTTACGTATATAATTGTAGTCAATGCCTACTATGTTCTGTTGTGCTATGCAACAAAATAATTTCATTGTCCTGGCAGGGACACATGACAATAAACTATTTTGACTTTGACTTTGAACTTGTCTTTACTCTAATAAAAGATACTTAGCTCAATAGAATTACCCAAACCTATTACAGGGAAAGACATAACCGGGAAAACAAAAAACAAAGTGCTGGAGAAACTCGGCAACATCTATGAAGGAGATAGACAGACGACAATCCAGATCGGGCCACTTCTTCAGACCAATGGCATAGAGGGGAGAAAGCGAGGTGGGGTGTGGCAAAGCCTGCCAAGTGATAGGTTGATACAGGTGTGGGGGGAAGGGATGATTCACACATGGGTAGAGAAATTGGCAAAGGCTAGAGATAAGATTGAGGAAAAGCGGCATTAGATAAGGAAAAAAGAGTGAAATGTAAAGCTGCAGGGAGGAATATGGGTGAAAGGGGACAGGGTGGAGAGGAAAGGGGGAAATCCAGCATCTCCTCAATGCATCAAGGAGATATGTTTACTGGCAATGAACTTCAGACGTTCATCCCTGTTTATTTTCCTTTAGCACCCTTTTACAGTCTACCCAATATTCAAGCTATACCTCCCTGCTCAGAGTATTGACCTTAGCTCTCATCATTTTATGCACCACAATGAAATTTTCCCTTAACTTCCTATGACGTAACAAAAACCTGTAGCTTCCAGAGGATTACGCATGGCAGAAGCTCCCGGAGAGCCACGGACTACTGCCATCCCAAGACAGGCAGCAGGCCTGGCTCGCCCGCCGTGGAACTGGGAACCCGCGTGCTGTGGGAGCCTCATCCGAGGCTTATCAGCTCATCCTGGAGTAGTTCCTGAGGATTCACTCATTCTGAGGATTCACTCACTCAATCAACTCATTCTGGAGTAGTTCCTGAGGATTGGAGGGTAGCTAATGTAACCCCACTTTTTAAAAAGGGAGGGAGAGAGAAAACGGGGAATTACAGACCAGTAAGTCTAACATCGGTAGTGGGGAAACGTATTTGGAAATTGGTGAAATCATTGGACAAAGTCAGCATGGATTTACGAAGGGTAAATCATGTCTGACGAATCTTATTGAATTTTTTGAGGATGTAACTAGTAGAGTGGATAAGGGAGAAGCAGTGGATGTGTTGTATCTGGACTTTCAGAAGGCTTTCGACAAGGTCCCACACAAGAGATTGGTATACAAACTTAAAGCACACGGTATTGGTGGTTCAGTATTGATGTGGATAGAGAACTGGCTGGCAGACGGGAAGCAAAGAGTAGGAGTGAACGGGTCCTTTTCAGGATGGCAGACAGTGACTAGTGGAGTGCCGCAAGGCTCAGTGCTGGGACCCCAGCTATTTACAATATACATTAATGATTTGGACGAGGGAATTAAATGCAACATCTTGAAGTTTGCGGATGACACAAAGCTGGGGGGCAGTGTTAGCTGTGAGGAGGATGCTAGGAGGCTGCAGGATGACTTAGATAGACTGGGTGAGTGGGCAAATGCATGGCAGATGCAGTATAATGTGGATAAATGTGAGGTTATCCACTTTGGTGGCAAAAACAGGAAGGTAGACTATTATTTGAATGGTGACCGATTAGGAAAAGAGGAGATGCAGCGAGACCTGGGTGTCATGGTACACCAGTCATTGAAAGTAGGCATGCAGATGCAGCAGGCTGTGAAGAAAGCAAATGGTATGTTGGCATTCATAGCAAAAGGGTTTGAGTACAAGAGCAGGGAGGTTCTACTGCAGTTGTACAGGGTCTTGGTGAGGCCACACCTGGAGTATTGCGTACATTTTTGGTCTCCTAATCTGAGGAAAGACATTCTTGCCATGGAGTACAGAGAAGGTTCACCAGACTGATTCCTGGGATGGCACGACTTCCATATGAAGACAGACTGGATAGACTCGGCTTGTACTCGCTGGAATTTAGAAGATTGAGGGGTGATCTCATAGAGACTTACAAAATTCTTAAGGGGTTGGACAGGCTAGATGCAGGAAGAATGTTCCCGATGTTGGGGAAGTCCAGGACAAGGGGTCACAGTTTAAGGATAAGGGGGAAGTCTTTTAGGACCGAGATGAGAAAATCGTTTTTCACACAGAGAGTGGTGAATCTGTGGAATTCTCTGCCACAGAAGGTAGTTGAGGCCAGTTCGTTGGCCATATTTAAGAGGGAGTTGGATGTGGCCCTTGTGGCTGAAGGGATCAGGGGGTATGGAGAGAAGGCAGGTACAGGATACTGAGTTGGATGATCAGCCATGATCATATTGAATGGCGGTGCAGGCTCGAAGGGCCGAATGGCCTGCTCCTGCACCTAATTTCTATATGTTTCTATCCTGAAAACCGGGAACCATAGAGAAGGGTCGGCTATGGAAGCAGACGCTAGACAAAGGGCCAGAAAGAAGAACTTGGAATCTTACTTTCTATGTCCTCAAGGTTGACCGCGGGAGGCATCCCTGGGATACCAAGGCTGAAGGCGGCCAGGCGATGAGAGGGACAATAGTTCGCGGGCAATCCGGATCATGGCGACGGCTGCAATCGGCCGTTATTCCCAGCTACCACTGGGGCCATGTAAATGGCGCTAAAACCTGGCGACACTTGCAAATGGACTCAGTGGGCTGTTGCAATGCTTTCTGTACTAAATCGGAGATTGTACTTATGTCTGACAATAACCTAATTGGTCTGAATGCAAAAAAAGAATTTCACTGTATCTTGGTACAAGTGATAATAAAAGACCCATTGAACCATTGAAACCTTCCAACCTACCTGACAACCAGAGCTTGATTATTTTGGCTTTTATCAACATTAACTGAAAAATACCCTTGAAAGCCTTCTTAAATTTTCTTTTCATTTGGTTGAAAAAAATTAACAGGTCCAATCTGTGTTCTTTGTTTAGTCTAGAGACACAGCGCAGAAACAGGCCCTTCGTCCCACCGGCTCCGCGCCGACCAGCGATCCCCGCACATTAACACTACAGTACTTGCATACTGTATCACAATGAATCTCATGCTTCCTAACCATCTGAATCAGCCTCCCATGAGGGACCTTATCACAACATGGTGTCAAGACAATAACCTGTCTGTCAATGTGATCAAGACGAAGGAGCTAGTTATGGACTTCAGGAAACAAGGTGCTGGACATGCCCCAATCACAATCAATTGTGCCGAAGTCGAGATGGTCAGAAGCTTAAAGTTCTTGGGCACAAATATCACTAACAATATGTCCTGGACTGATCACACTGACGATAAGGCCAAGAAAGCACACCAATGCCTCTACTTGCTCAGAAGACGGGGCAAGTTTAGCATGTCTCCAATGACAGACACCAAAATAGATACAAAAAGCCGGAGTAACTCAGCGGGACAGGCAGCATCTCTGGAGAGAAGGAATGGGTGACATATCAGGTCAAGACCCTTCCTCAGACTCTTGACCCGTGGTCCCCTCCTACACATGTCTTCAATGACTCTTACCAACTTCTACAGATGCACCAGTGAAAGCATACTATCAGGATGCATCATAACTTGATTTGGCAACAATTCTGCCCAAGATCACAATAAATCACAGTTGTGGATGGAGCCCAGTAGGTCACCCAAACTAGCTTTCTCTCCTATTGATTCCAGCTACATGTCATGTTGCCTTGGGAAACCAACCAGCATATTCAAGGACATGCCATTTACACTTCAGACATTCCCTCTTCGAATCTTTCCCATTTTTATCTGGCTTGAAAAACATTATCTCACCATTTTCCAGCACAAATTATTTTTGTTGGTTTTACCTATCCAACTGTTTCTTGGAGCCTGTAGTTTTATTATTCACTCAATAACATGACCTGTTTTTTTTAATATCAAGGTCAAGAATGCTGAGGATATATTTTTCTGAGGGGAGGGGTAGGTAGGGTGAACTGCTGGGTGTAAATCAAGTGAAAAGAAACCCAATCTAGAGGCAGAGCAAAATACAGTTTGTGGGCAATTGTTTGAATATTTACTGTCCAATGCAATGTTTGAAAAATGTCCAAATGGGAAAACTTGCTTGCTCTGAAAGTAACACATCTGTAACTATACCCACTGTCAAGGACACAATATCTCTGATATGCCTTTTGTAGCTCAGATAGGATCCCTGAACTCATCATCTTTAGGATAACTGGAATAACCGTCTCAAGGAACATTAACCTTCCTATTAATTTCCACCATCCTCAAATTCACTTGGACTATCTCTGACATCTCTCTTCCCTTTCTCGATCTCTCCATCTCCATCACAGTGGACAGACTGTAGATTGACGTCCAGTGCAAACTCACCGACTCGCACAGTTACCATGACTGGCCCTCCTCCCATTAGCCTCTTGCAAGGACATCAGTTACTTTCAATTTCTCCGTCTCTCTCACATTTGATCCCAGAGGATACTTTCCACTCTAGGACATCCGAGATGTCATCTTTCTTCAGTAAATGTGGTTCCCAACACTATCTGTTGAGGACGGAGAAGTAAATTATGTATCCCCTGTGTCCTGAAGTTCTGCTTTTGCCCCCTCCCCCCATCCCTGCAGACAGAGCAAGAGATCATCTCGTTCTTGCCTTCCCATCCAATCATTATCCTCCGATGTTACCGCCGTCTTCGACGCAATCCCCCTGCCAGTCACATCTTCCCGCCTCCACCCCTTTCCGCTTTACACAGCGGTTGCTCCTTCCACAACACCTTGGTTCGCTCATCCCGTCGCACCTGGCCCAGCACCACCGCAGGTATCATTCCCTGTAATCACAGGAGATGGAACATTTGTCCCTACACAGACGCTCTCACTTCGATACTCCAACCAAGTGAGACACACGCTCACATGCACCTCCTCTAGCCTCATCTACTGCATTCAGTGCTCCCACTGCGGCCTATGTCAGTGAGACCAAGCAAAGTCTAGGCGACTGTTCGCTGAACACTTGCACAATGTCCTCCAAGGCCTGCTGGGGTTTCTAGTTGCTAACCAATTTTCTTTCAATTCCCATGTCGACTTTTCTCTCCTTGGTCTCCACCATTTGTACGCAGATATAGTTATAGAGTCACACGGCAGAGAAACAAGGCTTTTAGCCTAACTTGTCCATGCCGGTCAAGATCCCAATCTAAGCTGATCCCATCTGCCCACTTTTGGTCCACAACTGGTGCAAGTGTCTTTTAAATATCTCCTCCAGCAGCTCATTTCATATACCCACCACCCTCTGTGAATTCTACCACCACCCTCATCAACCTGCTACTTTCCCCTCCCTCATATGTTTATGTCCCATCCCCAAGTCCCACATTTCCATTTTATGCCTTCTCCTTCACCTTCCAACCATATCCTTTCCTACGGCTTTATAGTTCACACTTCCGTTTCTTTTCCTCGTCTGACAGCCTCTCGCCTCTAGCCTTAGTCACTTACTCCACTCAGCTGCCAATCATTCACCCACTCCCCCACCTGTATCTGCTTATCAATTATAGGCACATAAAGCTGGAGTAACTCAGTAGGACAGGCAGCTTCACTGGAGAGAAGGAATGGGTGACGTTTCGGGTCGAGACCTTTCTTCAGACTGAAGAAGGGCCTCGACCCGAAACGTCACCCATTCCTTCTCTCCAGAGATGCAGCCTGTCCCGCTGAGTTACGCCAGCTTTTTGTGTCTAACTTCGGTTTAAACCAGGATCTGCAGTTCAATCCTACACATTTCGTCCGCTTATCAATTGCCAAGCCTTGTCCCACCCTCGCCTCTCCTTTCTAGCTTTTAACTCCTCGACTCGAATCAGTCTGACGAAGGGTCTTGACCTGAAACATCTTGTCTATTTCCCTCCACAAATGTTGTCTGACCTGCTGAGTTCCTCCAGCACATTGTTTTTTGCTTAATGATCGTAACAGTTTAATACACTTGTCTGGAACCATATGCAATTCTTGCTTTGTACGGAATGCATTCTGCACTATTCCCTGTTACTACCCATATTAGCCTGGATATAATATCTTCTTCACAATGAAAGTAAACACCAAAAGCTGCATCAATTGAATAAATAAATCATGTTGTGAGTTGGTTACATTTAAGTTTTTGAACTAAGTTCAATTTCAAAAAAACAGTACTCGAAAAATTGCATTGGCTACACACTGCAGACTCCACTTACGGTAGCTTGAATTTGAATGCTATTGGTTAAAACTACAGAAGGCAATCAAAGATGGAAAGAATACGGTTATTTCAATCCAAGCATACCTCCATCATATTCCTGGACATTAATTAATGTGCAATACTTCAGAAAATATCTTCTAAGCTTATTGATCAACATGATGTGGTTGAATTATTATCATGTTACCAGTCCTATAATAACCCCATTCAAAATGATGGGAAAAAAAAGTAGCAAAGAAAGCAAAAAATAATGAACCCAATGACCCAGTTGACAGAATAGATATATATGATAACCATGTCCATATCAAATCTCCAGCCACGATTGTCATCTTCAAAATCCAGCCTGTAGGCACCATGAGGGAATTGTCTTCTTGCAACAGGATCTGGACGTCTTCCAAAACCTGCGAGAAAGACGACGTTAATGACATATGGCCCAGTAGTCTCATACAAATGAGAGCAGTAAATCTGGTACATTAAACAGCAGAGCAGTCCAGGCCTTAAGAGAACAGGCATTTATAAAGCGACAATAAAGTTTGAGAACTGATGCCTCTTAACCAAGTATCACTGTGCACTCAATAGACCACATGGCCTCTTTCTGCGTGACGCCGATTCAATTATTGTTCTTTTTCAATCTGTAACTGAAAACATTATAGAGAAAAACATGGTTAGAAAGTTAAATAACAGCAGAAACTACAGGAAACACGCATTAGATCACGCAGTATATGTGGGAGAGCAGCAGAAAATGTTACAATCTGAAATGTTCATTGTAGTCTTTCCACAGAAGCTGCCCGACCAACAAAGTTGGTCCCTTGTTCCCCATAATAAAAGGTGAATTTATTATGGGGAACAAGGAAATGGCAGATGAGTTGAACAGGTACTTTGGATCTGTCTTCACTAAGTAGGAGCTGAAGAAAATCCACATTAGGCAGGAAATGGTGTTGGCTAGACTGATGGGACAGAAGGCTGATAAATCCCGAGGGACCGATGGTCTGCATCCCAGGGTACTTAAGGAAGTGGCTCTAGAAATCATGGACGCATTGGTGATCATTTTCCAATGTTCTATAGATTCAGGATCAGTTCCTGTGGATTGGAAGGTTGCTAATGTTATCCACTTTTTAAGAAAGGCGGGAGAGAGAAAACGGAATTATAGACCAGTTAGCCTGACATCGGTGGTGGGGAAGATGCTGGAGTCAATCATAAAAGATGAAATAGCGGCACATTTGGTTTGCAGTACAAGGATTTACGAATGGGAAATCCTGCTTGACTAAACTTCTGGAATTTTTTGAGGATGTAACTAAGAAAATGGACAGGGGAGAGCCAGTGGATGTAGTGTACCTGGACTTCCAGAAAGCATTTGATAAGGTCCCACATAGGAGATTAATGGGCAAAATTAGCGCACATGGTATTGGGAGTAGAGTGCTGACATGGATAGAAAATTGGTTGGCAGACAGGAAAAAAAGAGTAGGGATTAACGGGTCCCTTTCAGAATGGCAGGCAGTGACTAGTAGGGTACCGCAAGGCTCGGTGCTGGGACCGCCGATATTTACAATATACATTAATGATCTCGATGAAGGGTTTCAAATAAACATTAGCAAATTTGCAGATGACACAAAGCTGGGTGGCAGTGTGAACTGTAAAGAGGATGCTATGACAATGCAGGGTGACTTGGACAGGTTGGGTGAGTGGGCATATTCATGGCAGATGCAGTTTAATGTATTGGCATGTTGGCCTTCATAACAAGAGGAGTTGAGTATAGGAACAAAGAGGTCCTTCTGCAGTTGTACAGGGCCCTAGTGAGGCCACACCTGGAGTATTGTGTGCAGTTTTGGACCCCTAATTTGAGGAAGGACATTCTTGCTGTGAGGGAGTGCAGCGTAGGTTTACAAGGTTAATTCCCGGGATGACGAGACTGTCATATGCTGAGAGAATGGAGCGGCTGGGCTTTTATACTCTGGAATTTAGGATGAGAGGGAATCTTATTGAAACATGTAAGTTTATTAAGGGTTTTGACACGCTAGAGGCAGGAAACATGTTCCCGATGTGGAGGGAGTCCAGAAAAAGGGGCCACAGTTTAAGAATAAGGGGTAAACCATTTAGAACAAAGATGAGGAAATACTTTTTCACACAGAGAGTTGTGAGTCTGTGGAATTCTCTGCTTCAGAGGCCGGTAGAGGTCGGTTCTCTGGATACTTTCAAAAGAGAGCTAGATAGGGCTCTTAATGATAGCGGAGTCAGGGGATATGGGGAGAAGGTAGGAATGGGGTACTGATTGGGGATGATCACCCATGATCTTATTGAATGGCGGTGCTGGCTCAAAGGACGGAATGGCCTCCTGCACCTATTGTCTATTGACTATTGCTGAGCATTTCCAGCATTTTCCCTTTTTACTTCAGAGTAACGGGATTTACAGATTAAAAAAATGCTAGTTAGAAAGTTGTTTTAATTATTGTGAACTGAATTAAAAAATCAACAAGTTAAAATTGTTCTTACTACGTCATCTCATGAATTTTGCCATTTCTCTTTGATCACCCCTCTTTAAAATAATACCTCTATGTCTTGAAGGCCTCTGGGCCCCTACATTTATTTCCCCTTGGATGCAGCTGCACCATGGTGTTTCTGGCTGTTAGTCAGGGTACAATTGGATGACTGCTAAGACCCAAAGCGTCACGAGAAGGGTTAAGGGTGTTTTATTAGAAACATGGAAAAATAGGTGCAGCAGTAGGCCATTCGGCCCCTTTGAGCTAGCACCGCCATTTAAATATGATCATGGCTGATCAACTAAAATCAGTACCCCGTTCCTGCTTTTTCCCCGTATCCCTCGATTCCTTTATCACTAAGAGCTTAATCTAGCGCCCTCTTGAAAACATCCAATGGTCTCCACTGCGTTCTGTGGCAGAGAATTTCAAGAATTCACAACTATGTCCCGAAACGGAACAATGACATTCTTACTTGTAGCAGCACAACAAATGTGTAAAAATAGTACTCTGTGAACACCATTATAAACAACAACAAAAATCTTAGATAGAGATATAGAGAGAGATGGAGATATGGGGAAAGATAGAGAGGGGGGTGGGGGAGAGAGAGGGGGGAGAGAGAGAGGGAGAGAGAAAGGGAGAAGGGGAGAGAAAGAGAGAGGGGGGAGAGAGGCACAGAGAAACAGACAGAGAGACAGACAGAGAGACAGACAGACAGGCAGACAGACAGACAGACCGACAGACAGACAGACAGACAGACAGACAGACAGACAGACAGACAGACAGACAGACAGACAGACAGAGAGACAGACTCCTGAGCCTGGAAGTTACAGCTTTCAGGCTCCTATACCTTCTTCCCGATGGCACAGGTGAAATGAGAAAGTGGCCAGGGTACACATATACTGAGTTTGATTCCAAACATGGGATGTGGTCTGATATGGCCAGCGGGAATGCTGCCCAACCCACTTCCTCTCACTCATCTGATAGAGATCGAGCCCTTGGTTCACAGATCACAAATAACAAAATCCAATTTCACTGATTCAAATCAACAAAAACTTTAAAGTTCTTAATACAATTTCACATCAGAACTGCATCAGTCATTCAAAGGTGTATATTATTCAATATCTACAGAATACTTCAAAATATTTATTTTCAAAATATGTTGCAATGATGTAAAATGTTTAAGTGCATTTAAAAATGCAGAAGTCATTGAAAGACAGCCGAGAGATTTCATGAATCAAATTAGTTGGCAACAAACTCCTGGGGTCTTATGTTCTTCACATAACTTGAGTCACATTAATATAAATTCATTTGCAGGATAAATGACTCTAAAAATGTAATTATTGTGGCCTTGTCACACATAAGGTTTAGCACTACACGCTACGAATCTCAGTTATGGAGACACTGGTATCACTGTCTCGTTGTAGGACATTGATCATTCTTTTTTATTCTGGATTTTAATACATGTATTGTGTTTTTTTAATATATAATTTATGATGCTTTTATAAATGATTAAGATTTTATATATATTTTATGATGTTTTTATATGCAATGTATTTTAATGTAATGCTGTCCCTTGTCTGGACCTTGAGTCCGAAATAAAGTTTATTATTATTTATTATTATGTGGGATAAAAGCATCTTCTAGCTATGTGCTGAAGATTATTATGTGGATTAACGAGGTTGTATTTTATGCACCACAATATAAACCTCCTGGAGATTACAACATGTGGTATCTCCTAGTTGATGAAAATCGCCTTTGAATTAGACAATAGACAATAGACAATAGGTGCAGGAGTAGGCCATTTGGCCATCCGAGCCAGCACCGCCATTCAATGTGATCATGGCTGATCATCCCCAATCAGTACCCCGTTCCTGCCTTCTCCCCATATCCCCTGACTCTGCTATTTTTAAGAGCCCTATCTAGCTCTCTCTTGAAAGCATCCAGAGAACCTGCCTCCACTGCCCTAAGGCAGAGAATTCCAAAGACTGACCACTCTCTGTGAGAAAAAATGTTTCTTCGTCTCCGTTCTTAAAATGGCTTACTCCTTATTCTTAAACGGTGGCCCCTGGTTCTGGACTCCCCCAACATCGGGAACATGTTTCCTGCCTCTAGTGTGTCCAAGCCCTTAACAATCTTATATGTTTCAATGAGATCCGCTCTCATCCTTCTAAACTCCAGAGTGTACAAGCCCAGCTGCTCCATTCTCTCAGCATATGACAGTCCCGCCATCTCGGGAATTAACCTTGTTAACCTACGCTGCACTCCCTCAATAGCAAGAATGTCCTTCCTCAAATTAGGGGCCCAAAACTACACACCATACTCCAGGTGTGGTCCCACTAGGGCTCTGTACAATTGCCTCTTTGCTCCTATATTCGATTCCTCTTGTTATAAAGGCATATTGTGATGCATGAGATTTATTTATTGCCGACTTCAGCACCACCATTGACTTAAACCCGCGTGATAAAATGTCTATATAAAAATGACAGACAAAACTGAAACAAATAACCAACAGTGGCAATAAAATCTACACAGTAGACTGCTCCAACCTGCTGAGGCATTTTGAACAGCACAATCCAAACACACATTCTTTCCCCAAAAAAGACAAATGGAAGAAAGGTAGTTGCATAGGGAACGGTCTCAGCGGGAGTCGGCAAGGGGTGGAGATGGAAAGATGTGACTAGTGGTGGGATCCCGTTGGAAATGTTGTGGGAATTATGTTTTGTATGTTATGTGGACTATGCCTCTGTTGCGACTAGGGAGGGGGGAACAAGGGCGGAGCTGTGGGGTACCAAGGAGACACGTGTGAGGGCCTCATCTATGATGAAAGAGGTGAACCCCCGTTCCCTAAAGAATGAGAACATCTCAGATGTCCTGGTATGGAACACCTCATCTTGGGCACAGATGTGGCATGGACAGAGGAATTGGGAGTAGGGGATAGAGTCTTTGCAGGAAGCAGGGTGGGAAGAAGAACCAAATAATTGATTACGCTAAACATTCATTCCATCGACACGGTGTCGTAGTGGTAGGACTGCTGCCTCGCAGCACCACAGACCTGGGTTTGATCCTGACTACAGGTGCTGTTTGTAAATTTTCCCTGTGGGCTTTCTCTGGGTGTTCTGGTTTCCTCCCACATTTCAAAGATGTGCAAGTTTATAGCTTAATTGGCTTCTATAAATGTCCCCTAGTGTGTAGGATGCAAAGTGGTATAACACAGAACTAGTATACGTGCGATTGATGGTCGGTGATGACTCAGTGGGCCTAAGGGCCTATGCTCTATCTTTAAATTAAACTAAACTGAACCTTAAAGTGACTGCAATGGTGTACTATCTATTAAGTACGTGGCAGTTTGCTGCTCAGTCTACTCTGACAGCTCCTCCCAAACGTGTTATGCCTACCACCATGGGCAATAAGTGCATTGGAACAGGTTTCCTTCCAAGTCTTGCACCAGCCTGACATATAATGAAGGTGCTCCCACTGTGCTGTTTGGAGCACAGTTTTCGCATTTAGACCAACCTACATTGAAAGATGAAATACTTCGAGGTGTCAAGGTGGTGTAATTCAAGAAGGCAACTCACTATAGTAATCAGGATTACTGAGAGTCTGAATACGGTATTTTCACCTCAGACACTACTTTCCAAATCAATGAATTTCAAAGGAAAATTGAATAATATGCAAATGCAACTTTTTAATTCAAAAGAGCAGAATTGAATTAGTTCCGTCACCTACTGCCACCTCAATGAAACCATTCATTTAGAAATCACTTTCAGTGTTCCAGCTTTTTATTTTCATGGAACAGTGGATTTGCCGATAGATTTGATTGTACTTTTTGGAATTTGGTTTGACAATAATTATGATAGAAAAAATCCAAGTATGAATTGGTATTTAAACAAGATATTCCTTAGAGTTTACTCAACTATCCACACTGAAACAACATCCTTCTTTCTTTCAATGACTTTCTTCACTTCATTATCTCAGGCATGAGAAAAATCTGGCACCTCCAGTCATTTTAACAATCAGCCAGTTCACCATCAGTGAGTGACACTCTTTCTGCAACTGAAAATGGTGTTTAAAACATCATTTAGTACCAAATGTTTTATTGGCATACCACTTTCCTCAGTGACTTAATTATTTCTAAGTAGTCAAAAGGCTTTAGAGATGTGCTTCTTGGTAAAAATAATCTTAACGTAGAGAGCATCTGCAAAAATCTGAAGAAGGGTATCGACCCGAAACGTCACCCATTCCTTTTCTCCAGAGAGGCTGCCTGTCCCGCTGAGTTACTCCAGCATTTTGTGTCTATCTTCTCCATATAAGCCGCCTGACCCGCTCCAGCACTTTGTGCTTTATGCCAGATTCCAGTATCAGCAATTCCTTGTGTCTGACATAATTTCATGTTGTCTTTTGGACATAATGAATGTCTACAAGTTAACCTAAATCTATTCCTCAGTACCAGAGGACCATTAGATGGGCTACTACAAGAGCATTTTAAAGCCCCTGTCCCACTTACGTGTCCTTGGCACGCTAATTACGCGACCTCGTCGTCGCATTGAGGTGCGACGGTCCCGCGAGAGTCGCGAGCGTCTTCATGCGACCGCACAGCCGTCTGGAGCACGTGACGTCATTTGAAGTTAGACACAAAATGCAGGAGTAACTCAGCGGGACCGCCAGCATCTCTGGAGAGAAGGAATGGGTGATGTTTCGGGTCGAGACCCTTCTTCAGTCTGAAAGAAGGGTCTTGACCCGAAACGTCATCCATTCCTTCTCTCCAGAGATGCTGCCGGTCCCACTGAGTTACTCCTGCATTTTGCGTCTATCTTCAATTTTCTTGGCCCTGCTCTGGGAGTTGAAGTGGGGGCGGATCCGGATCTGCAACGGCCATGAGTTTGACAATCGTTTGCCTGCTTCTGCTGCTGTTGGAGGTGAGACGTTGCGTCGCGCCAGGGTCTTGGGCCTCCATGCGCCTGTCCCTGCGCTCGCCACACGCTAGCAGGTCGCGTGAATGACGCGCAAAAGACAGCCAAGTGGGACAGGCCCTTAAGTCTACCCATACTTCACACCAAGGGACATTGTATTCAATTTGATACTTTATGTATAAATGCAGTAGCAGCCTGTACCATGGTAAACAATTAAGGCTACCGCATTTCATGTAAACATGTTTTTTTGTTATTGTTGAAGGGTTTAAAATTGCGACAAAATTGCTGCCTTTATATATTCTAGACTACCTGCAATCAATTAACTGAAAAAAGAAAATGAAATAAGCCACAAGCTCATGTTTTTCACTCTTGGTCTCCTTTATTTGCTCCATAAAGATTTTTCCTTCCAACCATCATTTTTTTGACACAAACACAGATTACCATGCTTGTACTGAGTACCCGAATTTAATTAGCCCATTATGGTAGGTTCACAGGTCATTAGCTTGGAGCTTACTGTCATAACATGTGTGAGTTGTGTCCTTTCTTAGTTAAACTGTGACAATATTATCACAAGGTTAGTAACATAAGGATAGCGATCAAATCGTCCTACGAAAATAAACTTTTTTGTGACTTCTATGTATTAGGGCTCTGTGGGCTAAGAATAGGAATAAGTTTGGAGGAAATATCACAAGGGCCCAAATTATCTGTGGTACACAAAAGGCTGGAGAAGCTCAGCGGGTGCAGCAGCATCTAAGGAGCGAAGGAGATAGGCGACGTTTCGGGTCGAGACCCTTCTCCTTCTATCTCCTTTGCTCCTTAGATGCTGCTGCACCCGCTGAGTTTCTCCAGCCTTTTGTGTACCCTCGATTCTCCAGCATCTGCAGTTCCTTCTTTAACAAATTATCTGTGGTGTTATCAGGCAATTGAACCATCCTTCAAACAACTATAGAGCAGTCCTGAGCTACTATCTATGTCATTAGAGATCCTCGGACTATTTTTGATCGGACTTTACTGGACTTATCTTGCACCAAATGTTATTCTCTTTATCATGTATCTGTCCACTGTGGATGGCTTGAATGTAATCAAGTATTGTCTTTCCACTGGGGTACACAAAAAGCTGGAGAAACTCAGCGGGTGCAGCAGCATCTAAGGAGCGAAGGAGATAGGCGACGTTTCGGGTCGAGCCCCTTCAGATTGTCTTTCCACTGACTGGTTAGCATACAATAAAAGTTTTTCCACTGTACCTTGGTCCAGTGACAATAAGCTAAACACTGTAAACAAAGGTTCTAAACAAAAACTAAACAAAGGTTCCTTTATTGGTGTGTACACCAACCAGCCTGGTTTCTGATTTTAACTCTGTTGATTTAGTATGCTAGAAGAATGATTCAACAATAACAACTTGATTTATATTGTCCTTTTAAAATACTAAAATGGCCCATCTGAACTGAGACACATAAGTATATAATAGAGCAAATGACTGAAAGGTTGATCTAAATGGCAGGTGTGTGAAAGGAGGACAGTACAGAAAAATCATTTTACACATGATCACCAGGTTCATGGATAACCTATTCCCAACAACCATCAGGCTCTTGAACACTACACAAGACTGACCTCAGCTATGAAATATGGACTATCTTTGGTTGCACTAAGAACTCCAGGAAATCTTTGCACTGGTGATGGGGTTATTAATTTTGTATTTTATTGTTGTTATTATACACTATCTATGTGTATTGTGTTTATGGGCCAGTTATGTGGCTGCAAATAAACATTTCATTGTTCCATTGACAGTACATGTGGCAATTAAACACTCTTGACGCTTCACATGGAGTGTTTCTTGAAATCACTGCGTGGCAGTGGTGGAGAGAGTAAATATGGATGGGTGGGTGCCAATCAAGTGGGTGACCTTGCTCTGGATGTTAAGCTTGTTGAGTGTATTTGTTGAGTGTAATAGACAATAGACAATAGGTGCAGGAGTAGGCCATTCAGCCCCTTGAGCCAGCACCGCCATTCACTGTGATCATGGCTGATCATCCACAATCAGTACCCCGTTCCTGCCTTCTCCCCATATCCCTTGACTCCGCTATCTTTAAGAGCTCTACCTAACTCTCTCTTAAAAGCATCCATAGAATTGACAAGCCCAGTCGCTTCACTTTCAACATATGACAGTCCCGCCATCTCGGGAATTAACTTTGTGAACCTACACTGCACTCCCTCAATAGCAAGAATGTCCATCCACAAACTTGGAGACCAAAACTGCATTCAATACTCCAGGTGCGGTGACACTGGGGCTCTGTACAACTGTAGAAGGACCTCTTTGCTCCTATACTCAACTCTTGTTATGAAGGCCAACATGCCACCAGCTTTCTTCACTGCCTGCTGTACCTGCAAGCTTACTTTCAGGGACTGGTGAACAAGGACACCCAGATCACGTTGTACTTCCCCTTTTCCTCACATGACACCATTCAGATAATTATCTGCCTTCCTGTTCTTGCCACCAAAGTGGATAACCTCACATTTATCTACATTAAACTGCATCTGCCATGCATCTTCCATGCATCTGCCCACTCACCCAACTGTGAACTGTGTGTCATCTGCAAATTTGCTAATGTTACTTTGAATCCCGTCATCTAAATCATTAATGTATATTGTAAATAGCTGCGGTCCCTGCACCGAGCCTTGCACGCACGATTCGAGACGGGCAACATCACCCCCAGCTCGCCGGCTAACAACAATATCGCCAGCCCGCTGGCTAGCGAGGCTGGAGGGAGGTCCACCGCTGGGGATATGCATACATACTCGGTGTCTGAGCACGACGTGTGGAGGTATTGTCCCAGGTTCCGCACCCAGCTCTCTCTCACCTTGACAGCCAGAAGGAGGGCTATGTAAGGATGCTGTTCATTGACTTCAGCTCAGCTTTCAATACGATAGTCCCCACCAGACTGACTGAGAAGCTGCTGAAACTGGGGCTTAACACTCCCCTGTGTGCCTGGGTCCTGGACTTTCTCACCACCAGGCCCCAGGTTGTCACGATGGGAAGACATACATCCATACTCTCTGCCTCAGAGGGTGGTGGAGGCAGGTTCTCTGGATGCTTTCAAGAGAGAGAGCTAGATACGGCTCTTAAAAAATAGCTGAGTCAGGGGATATGGGGTGAAGGCAGGAATGGGATACTGATTGGGGATAATCAGCCATGATCACATTGAATGGTGGTGTTGGCTCGAAGGGCTGAATGGCCTACTCCTAAACCTATTGTCCATAGTCTATTGTCTAACCCCCTCGCCCAGAACACAGGATCCCCCCAGGGTTGCGTCCTTAGCCCCCTACTGTACTCCCTGTACACACATGACTGTGTGGCTAAGTTCAGCTCCAACTCCATCATCAAGTTTGCTGATGACACTGTGGTGGTGGGCCTGATCTCTGATAACGATGAGAAGGCCTACCGGGAGGAGGTGGCTGATCTGGCACTCTGGTCAGGACAACAGCCTCTTCTTGAATGTCACAAAAACTAAGGAGCTGATTGCGGATTTTAGAAAGGCACGACATCCGAGGACGTACGCGCCACTGGAGATAAATGGGCCTACTGTGGATAGAGTGAACTGCTTTAAATACCTGGGAGTCCACATCACCGAGGGTCTGACATGGACAACACACACTGCCTCACTGATGAGTAAGGCAAATCAGCGCCTTTGCCACCTCAGGCAGCTGAGGAAATTCAGAAGTCTCTCTGAGGATCCTTCAGTGTTTCTACTCTGGGGCTGTAGAAAGCATCTTGTCCGCAACATCACAAACTGGTTTGGGAACAGCTCTGCCCTGGACAGGAAGGCTCTGCAGAGAGTAGTGCGTTCTTTTGAACGCACTATGGGAACTACACTCGCCCCCCTGCAGGACCTATACACCAGGAGGTGCAGATCCAGAGCCAGCAACATTATGGGGGACCCCTACCACCCCAGCAACAGACTGTTCCAGCTGTTACGGTCAGGCAAACGCCTCCGCTGTCTTGCTGTGAAAACAGAGAGGATGAGACGGAGTTTCTTCTCACAGACCATCATGACTTTAAACTCTTATTCACCAGGGACTAATTTACTGTACTAATTTACTGTTGTGTTGAGTCTTTTGTAAAAAAATATTTTCTAACATGTAAATACTGATTCTGTTCTATTCAGTACTGTCATTTTTGCACAATCTGCAGGCATTGCCACTTTCATTTCACTGCACATCTTGTATGTATATGTGACAAATAAAGTTGATTTGCGGTACCCCACTAGTCACTGCCTGCCATTCTGAAAAGGACCCGTTAATCCCTACACTTTGTTTCCTGTCTGCCAACCAATTTTCTATCCATGTCATTACCCTACCCCCAATACCATGTGCTCTAATTTTGCCCACTAATCTCCCATGTGTGATCTTATCAAAGGCTTTCTGAAAGTCCAGGTACACTACATCCACTGGCTCTCCCATGTCCAATTTCCAAGTTACATCCGCAAAAGATTCCAGAAGATTAGTCAAACATGATTTCCCCTTTAACCATATAACCATATAACAATTACAGCACGGAGACAGGCCCTCTCGGCCCTTCCAGTCCGTGCCGACCATTTGTTTTCCCCTAGTCCCATCTACCTGCACTCAGACCATACCCCTCCATTCCCTTCACGTCCATATACCTATCCACTTTACTTTTAAATGTTAAAATCGATCCTGCCTCCACCACCTCTGCTGGAAGCTCATTCCACACAGCCACCACCCTCTGAGTAAAGAAGTTCCCCCTCACGTTACCCCTAAACTTCTGTCCCTTAATTCTCATGTCATCTAATACTCCAGAATTGGTCTTCCCAATGCCTTGTACAATTTTAACATTACTTCCCTACTCCTATATTCAATGCTCTGATTTATAAAGGCCAGCACACCAAAGGCTTTCTTTACCACCCTATCTACATGCGATTCCACCTTCAGGGAACTATGCACAGTTATTCCTAGATCCCTCTGTTCCACAGCATTCCTCAATTCCCTACCATTTACCATGTACGTCCTATTTGTCCTGATTTGTCCTGCCAAGATGTAGCACTTCACACTTATCAGCATTAAACTCCATCTGCCATCTATCAGCCCACTTTTCCAAATGGCCCAAATCTCTCTGTAGACTTTGAGAATCTACTTAATTATCCACAATACCACCTATCTTAGTATCATCTGCATACTTACTTATCCAATTTTCCACCCCATCATCCAGATCATTGATGTACATGACAAACAACAGTGGACCCAACACAGATCCCTGAGGCACCCCACTGGTCACCGGCTTCCAACCTGACAAACAGCCATCCACCATTACTCTCTGACATCTCCCATTCAGCCACTGTTGAATCCATCTTGCTACTCCGCCATTAACACCCAAAGATTGAACCTTCTGAACCAACCTTCCATGGGGAACCTTGTCAAAGGCCTTACTGAAATCCATATAGACAACATCCACTGCTTTACCCTCATCAATTTCCCTAGTTACCGCTTCAAAAAATTCAAGAAGGTTTGTCAAACATGACCTTCCAGGCACAAATCCATGTTGACTGTTCCTGATCAGACCCTGTTTATCCAGATGCTTATATATATTATCTCTAAGTATCCTTTCCATTAATTTGCCCACCACTGACGTCAAACTAATAGGTCTATAATTGCTAGGTTTATTCTTTGAACCCTTTTTAAACAATGGAACAACATGCGCAGTACGCCAATCCTCCGGCACTATTCCCGTTTCTAATGACATTTGAAATATTTCTGTCATAGCTCCTGCTATTTCTACACTAACTTCCCTCAATGTCCTAGGGAATATCCTGTCAGGACCTGGAGACTTATCCACCTTTATATTTTTCAAAAGTGTCAGTACTTCCTCCTCTTTGAATCTCATAGTTTCCATAGCTACTCTACTTTTTTCCCTTACCTCACAGAGTTCAATATCCTTCTCCTTGGTGAATACCGAAGAAAAGAAATTGTTCAATATCTCCCCCATCTCTTTTGGCTCTGCAGATAGCTGTCCATTCTGGTTCTCTAATGGTCCAATTTTATCCCTCGTTATCCTTTTGCTATTAATATAGCTGTAGAAACCCTTTGGATTTACTTTCACCCTTCTTGCCAAAGCAACCTCATATCTTCTTTTAGCCTTCCTAATTTCTTTCTTAAGATTCTTTTTACATTCTTTATACTCCTCTAGCACCTCATTTACTCCATGCCTCCTATAAATATTGTAGATATCTCTCTTTTTTCGAAACAAGTGTCTAATTTCCCTTGAAAACCATGGCTCTTTCCAATTTTTACTATTTCCTTTCAACCTAACAGGGACATAAAGATTCTGTACTCTTACAATTTCCCCTTTAAATGTCCTCCATTTCTCTTCTACATCCTTCCCATGAAACAAAGTGTCCCAATTCACTCCTTTAAAATCCTCACGCATTCCCTCAAAGTTAGCCTTTCTCCAATCAAAAATCTGCACTCTAGGTCCTGTTCTGACTCGCTCCATAATTATATTGAAACTAATGGTATTGTGATCACTGGTCCCGAAGTGCTCACCAACGCATACCTCCGTCACCTGTCCTGCCTCATTTCCTAACAGGAGGTCCAGCACTGCCCCTTCTCTGGTCGGTACCTCTATGTACTGCTGCAAAAAACTATCCTGCACACATTTTACAAACTCCAAACCATCCAGCCCATTTACAGAATGTGTTTCCCAGTCTATTTTTGGGAAATTGAAATCTCCCACAATCACTACCTTGTGCTTACTACTAATATCTGCTATCTCCTTACATATTTGCTCTTCCAATTCTCGCTCCCCATTTGGCGGTCTATAGTACACCCCTAAAAGTGTTGCTACACCGTTCCCACTTCTCAGTTCCACCCAAATAGCCTCCCTAGACGAACCCTCTAATCTATCCTGCCAAAGCACTGCTGTAATATCCTCTCTGAGAAGCAATGCAACACCTCCACCTCTGGTCCATCCAATTCTATCACCCCAGAAGCAACTTTGTATATCCATGCTGACTCAGTACAATCCTGCTACTGCTATCCAAATGTGCTGCTATTTAATCATTTATAATTGACCAGCATCTTCCCCAACACCGATGTCAGGCTAGCTGGTCCTTAATTCCCAGTTTTCTCATCAGGCTCAGGGGATTTATCAGCCTTCAGTCCCATCAGTCTACCCAACATCATTTCCTGCCTAATGTGAATTTCCTTCACTTCCTCAGTCATCTGAGATTGATTGTGTCTTCCTTAGTGAAGACAGATCCAAAGTACCTGTTCAACTCATCTGCCATTTCCTTTGTTCCCCATAATAAATGCAGTCACCCGTGCAAGTGGGGAGTATTTTTCATCATCCTGTTTTACGCCTTGTAAATGGTGGAATGGATTTGAGGATTCTGGAGTGGAATTACAGGGATACCCCAGCCTCTTAACTACTCTTGTAGCCACAGAAGCCCAGTCCGGTCGGTCTCTGGTCAATTGCGACCTCAGAGTGTTCTGCTTCTTCTTCTTTCGTATGGCGTGCACAGCCTAAAGTTGTCGGACAACTTGTTCTATTTGATCTTATTTGATTGTGCAAGGCGGGTTGATTGCATTTGTCGAAAGAGGGCGGACCACGTGAAGGTTGCAATCTCCCACATCCTCAGTGTTGATGGCGGGGTATTGATTTTGATTTAATTTTGATTTGAGAGATTTGAGAATTTTGAGAGTTTGATTTAATTTTGTGTTTTATTGTCATATGTAGCGAAACAGAACAATGAAATTCTTATTTGCAGCAGCAAAACAGGTTTGTAATCACAGTACTCAGTAGATAATATAATGAACAAGAAGAATTGGAATAATTAAAAAACCCAATATAGTGCAAAAACAAAATAATGCCTAAAGTCCCCAGTGTAACCAAAGCAGTTTGTATTTCATAAGTTATAAGGTAATGTGACCTTATAGGGGTCTAGATACCTGTTCAACAAATAAATTGGGGTAGAATTAGGCAATTCGGCCCATCAAGTCTACTCCGCCATTCAATAATGGCTGATTTATCTCTCCCTCTTAACCACATTCTTCTGCCTTTTACCCATAATCTCTGATACCCGTACTAATCAAGAATCTACCTATTTCAGCCTTAAAAATATCCACTGACGGCCTCCACAGCCTGATGCAAGGAATTCCACAGGTTCACCCCTTTTTAGGGGGCGCCGTCCTGTATGGTATGGCTGCCCAGCCTGCAGCAGTTCGTTTTTTCACTCTTTTTTTCATTTTTAGTGAGTTTTAGTGTTTTGTTTTTGGAGTTCTAGTCTTTTTTATTTGGGGGGTGGAGGGGAAGGGGGAAACTACTTTTCAGGGTCCCTACCTGGTCGGAGAGGCAGCTTTTCTCCGGGCTGCAGTTTCGACCCGCCATTGCGGCCTACCAACGGGCCTGGGCCTGAGGGGACCGCCCAGAACCTCGGCTTCGGCAGCGGCACAGCGCTGGAGCGCTATCGTGGAGCAGGCGATACCTTGCCCGGGTCGCCGCGCTGGAACTCCAGTGAGCTGAGACCGCCGAGAAAAACATCGCGGAACTGCGGGTCTGTGGGGCGGCCAGCTGCGGGCGGCGGCGCTGAACTTTACATCGGAAGCCTGGGATCTCTCGCCGAGATCATCAGTGGCGGAGCTCCATCCAGCGCGGCCTTGTTGGCTTCGGAAGCCACGGTCTCCAGTAAGGAAGCGGCCGTTCCAGGTGTCCCAAGCCGCTGAGAGGATTCTCCCAACGCTGGAGCACCATCACCCGGTGAGAACGGCCTGGAACATCGGGCCTCCGTAAAGGCGACTGCGGAGGCCTCAATAGGCCCGACTATGGGTGGACATGGGATGGGGACTGGACATTGTGCCTTCCCTCAGAATGGGAACCATTGTGGGGGGATGTTTTTTATGTTTAAATCTCTTTATTATTGTTATCTCTGTATTCTTTTTTTATTTGCTGCATTGACAAGAAGCATTTCACATACACCAATTGGTGTATGTGACCAATAAATAACCTTTGAACCATTGAACCCCTGACTAAAGACATTTCTTCTCATCTCCTTCCTAAAATGTCTAATTCTGAGGCTATGACCTCTAGTCCTAGACTCCCCCATGAGTGGAAATTACTTCTTCAAAGAATTCAAGCAAATTTGTCAGGCAAGACCTCCCCTTCACAAACCCATGCTGGCTCTGGCCTAGTGCAAAGTTTATAGTGTTCAATAGCCTGGTTTGGAAGAAGCTGTTCGTGGACCTGGATGTTAGTTTTCAGACTCCTATACCTTCTTCATAGAATGGTAACAATGTTAAATGTTTGAGATAATAATTACAATATTTTCTTTTCAATGTCTTTATTCTCTGATGAGTTGTGAAACAACTGAATGCTGTGTCATTGTGGAACAATTAAAACAGGTGATGGTGTCAAACCCCAAATTAAAGAATCACAAATCCCTCATAGGATTATGGGGCTGGAGGAGATAGAGTGCAAGGTGAGACTACAATTTGATAGAACTTGAACATTTAAAAATATTATTTAACTGGGAGTCCGTTTTTGTCAGAGAGCATTGGGTCCCAAGTAGCCTATGGGCCTAGGCCAATTAAGGGCAGTTAAGAGTGTGAAAACTACTTGTAACAATGACACGGATGAAGTTTTCAGTTGACATAAGGGTAAAATCTGTTGGTTATAGATGTTAAATTACTGATGGAACGATGCGATCTGAAGCAACACCATATATGCAAATTGTGAGCTTCACACAAAGTTCATGGAAAGGAATAGTTAAGATTGCTGGAAAATGGTCTGCAGTAAATATAGCATTTGTGGAAGTGTTTTTATTATTAAAATTTGGGTGTATCTTCACTTTTTATGTAAAAGTATATATTTTACTTTATTTTCATTAACTCAATAAAACAGAATGTTTTCTGAGTTATTATATTAAATCTTAATGTGGTCATATGCATGGTGTTGCATTGCAATGTATGTCTGTAGTCAACAACTTGTTTATTTGATCAAAAAAATCATAACACAAAAACCATTATAACTTATGTTGTTTCTTTTCATTCCTTATTTTTTCAAAATAAATGTTCAGTAACTGGATCTAAACTGTGCTTATAAACCCAGTTGTTTGTGCAGAAAATGTTGAGACATTGAAGTATTTCCTTACCCCCTAAGACTTTGATCAGTCTCCTGCAGCTAGGCAATGGCCACTTTGCACAGCTTGCTTTTTGAAAGCTTTGTCTTCTGACTAAATACTCCTCAGAGAATAAACTTTTCATAGTGGTGTTCAATTCTATAAGCAGAAAAGAAGAAAGGATATTAGAAGTTGTTGTTAATTAAAAGTTATGTATGTTTATCTGTCAGTCTCTGAAGTAAAACGAGTGTTAATTAAAATGTCACCAAATCCTTAGCTTCGTTTTGCTGTTGTGGAGAACTGAGCAATGAAGGAAAGCCACATCCAAAATGATAGAAAGGGTAAAATTAAAGGGAATTTCATCAAAATTGTTGTCTAGCTTTGCACCATATTTGTGATGGAATGGAGGAGGTTGGTGAAATTGCTTCAGCTCCTAAAGTCAGAGGTGGCCAAGGCAACAAGCAGCTGACGGTTGAGAATCTCAAGGTCAATCTGCAGTTTGTCCTAATTAGTAGACAGCAGCTGTGGTTGTGATAGCGCATGGCAGTAGGAGTTGACACCATGAGGAACTGAAAAGAATTTGGCCACAGTTCATATTCCCAATATGAACATGACTTTTGCTGAAGTTTTGCTGAATGTGTCAGTGAATTTGCCGATAGACAGGATGGGACAACAATATCTTCATTGTTAAATAGTCTGCTGGCCCTCATGCAGGGTCATACAGGAAGAATGATCAGGTTGGATTGGTGACTATGCAACCATATAAAACAGTAATCAGGCATTTCAGGTGGGGGACGAAGAAGTCATTGAAAGAAACAAAAAATTAAAAGTCGCTGCTAATTTGGTTACAGAAGGTTGTCATTGGCATACCACTCTCTCTGTTGCAATCGCAGTGGGATAAATGTGTCTTTAAATGTAAAGGATAATAAATATTTTCAAGAGTATAGTCTACCATTCGTATATATTCATATTTTCAGTTCCAACGTTCTTGATTATCAATCCATTCACTATCTTAGATATTCAATTTCTCTATACACTCACAATGTACAGGTATTGGGCTTTTACAACAGCAGCATGCTTAAGCCAGGAAACAGTTGGGAATATCACCATCTGCAAGATCACTTCCAAATTACATATTATCCAGATCTGGAAATATATCGCGGCCTCTCCTTTGGTTGGATCAGAATCCTATAACCTTTCACCTAATAGCACAGTTGGAGGAGCTTTTCCTCCAAAAATGCAAAGACTATAATATTGAGTATAGAATTAAGTATTTATGAAGTATAGACGTTGGGACGTTATATCACAGTTGTACAAGACATTGGTGAAGCCGAATTTGAAGTATTGTGTTCAGTTTTGGTCACCCTGCTATGAAGGATGTCATTAAGATGGAAAGAGTGCAGAGAAGATTTATGAAGGTGTTCCCAGGATTCGAGGGCCTGAATTACAGGGAAAGGTTGGGCAGGGAAGAACTTTACTCTTTGGAGGATGAGGGGTGATCTTACAGTGGTGTATAAAATCATGAGGGGAATAGATAGGGTGAATGCACAGAGTCTTTTAAGCAGGGAGGGGAATCAAAAACCAGAGGTCATGAATTTAAGGAGAAAGGAATAAAATTTAATACGAACTTGAGAGGCAACGTTTTTCACTCAGAAGGTGCTGGGTATATGGAACGAGCTGCCAGATCAGGTTGTTGAGGCAGGTACTATAACAACATTTAAAAAAACATTTGGACAGGTACATGGATAGGAAGGGGATAGAGAGATATGGGCAAAACGCAGGCAAATGGGACTGTCTTAGATGAGGTATCTAGGTCGTCATGGATGAGTCGGGCCAAAGGGCCTGTTTCTGTGCTATATGAATATGTGACTGAGCCTAGAAAGCTGCTGTCCACCATTTCCTCAAAGACCATTAGAGGTATCCACCAAATAAGGATTATGCCATTAAGATCTACATCTCAATTGCAAATATTTTATAAAATGCCACATTCTTCAGCTCTTTTCATACTTTCCTCCTTGCACATCATTTTAGAGTTCACTTGTCCACAACTGATTCATGGGGAAAATCAAATTAATATTCCAAATTATGTTAATAAATCCTAATGGCAAGTACTCAGATATGAATTAGTATTTAAACATTAGGAGGGTGTCCCAAATGACAGATATTGTTTTTAGGTTAGTTTTAGGGCTGTGTAATGTGAATTAACGTGTAAGGTTAATGGAACAATTGTTGACCACCGTTATAAGATCATTAATTTTCTGCAGCCCTGCATCATAGTCTTGCTGATTCATTCCTTGTACTGTTCTAGTCACCTTATTACTTATCACTTCAGACTGACCCTTCAGCAGAAGGGTCTCGACCCGAAACGTCACCCATTCCTTCTATCCCGAGGTGTTGTCTGTCCCGCTGAGTTACTCCGGCATTTTGTGACTATTTTGGGTTTAAACCAGCATCTGCACTTCCTTCCTACGCATTTATAACTACCCTGCCATTTTCAAAGATTTCTGTATGTAAACTCACTCGCTTTTCTGTTGATACACCCTTTTCAAAGCTTTGTATTCCCTCTCCTCATTCTTAATTTATTAAATTTCATGTTTCTTTTAATTCTGTTTTATATGTGATAATTAAGTTGGTGGAAGAAACATAATTTACTGTTTATTTATACCTCCAATTAAAATAATAATTTCAATCAACTTGATATAGACCCTAAGGGCTGCACAGTGGCAGCGCTAGAGTGCTGCCTTACAGCGCCAGAGACGCGGGTTCGATCCTGACTATGGATGCTGTCTGTACAAAGTTTGTACGTTTTCCCCGTGAACCTGCGTGGGTTTTCTACGGGATCTCTGGTTTCCTCCAACACTCCAAAGATGTACAGGTTTGTCTCTAGTGTGTGCAGGATAGTGTTCGTGTGCTGGGATCGCTGGTCAGTGAGGGCTCGGTGGGCCGAAGAGTTTGTTTCCGTACTGTATCTCTAAGTTGAATGTTGTGAATTCAAAGTTAGGTTTAAGTGTAAGAACCATTATAATGTAATATGTTAGCTGTTTGATGGTTACAGACTGACCCCGCATCAAAACAACTCTCAAAGCCAGTTGGCCATTTGTTTTCTAATGAAATGAAATTTCTAACAGTAATGGGGTAATATTTAAGAGCATTTCACCATTTGAAGTAGTTGTGAAATTTCAGTGATATCTTTGCTAATCACAATTTGTTAATCGTTGCAAATCCTCAAGTAGAAATTTTGTAAATGGCTGTTCAACATGGAAATAAATTCTAATGAAAATGTTAAATATACGTCAGAACCTCTCGCATATATATTAGAAGGTATTAATTCAAAAGTTTAAATGTATTTGGTTTTGGATTAAATTACAACTTATTTGTCTTTTAAATAAACTGATAGACATTTCTCAGTAACACAGAAATGAGAGTTTTTTTCAAATTAAAGAAATCTTCCTCATAACCTGAAATTAGATTTAAAGTCCTTGACCTCAGCACAGTAATAGAGTGTGAGGTACCTGCATGAAGCTAACTGAAGTGAGGAGTTGTGTGGGCCTGAAAGGTTAGAGTGTAGTGGCGCCTGCTGGCGCACGCAGGTATCGAACCCGGCGTTCGGAAGCCGCGGTCACGTGAGGGGCTGCTTGTTTTCGCGCGGCAGTTCAGTGCTAACCACCATTGTGGCCGGACGTGTTGTGAGAGCCTGTAAACTGAGAAGTTATTTTCTGAATAAAAATACGTTCGAAAACTCAGTTGTCATTCTTGCGACTGCCAAATTGGTGACCCGACCTGTCTAGCCGTCGTTAAACAAGCAGATCATGCAGGAAGACTACGTTCCTGCAGAACCGTCCGGCACGCGGCAGGGCTCACCGGGCTTCAAATTGCCATTGTTTTTGCCCGATCAACCTCAGGTGTGGTTCGCCCACGTTGAGGCACAGTTTCACCTGCACCGTATCATCGCAGATGACACCATGTATTTCCATGTGGTGGGAGCTTTGCCACAAGACTGTGCCTCAAGGCTGTTGCCCTACATCAGGGACCCGCCAACGATCGCCAAGTATGAAGGGCTGAAAAATCTCCTGCTCCACACTTTCGGTCTCAGTCGCAGAGACAGGGCGGCGAAGATACTACATATGGACAGCATCGTCGATCTGCGGCCATCCACCATCATGGCGAAGATTTTAGCCCTGATGGAGGGGCACCGCCCATATCTGCTCTTCAAACAGGCGTTCATGGAACAGATGCCCAACTGATGCTCGCCGGAGTTGGTTTAAGCGACCCCCAGAGAGTCGACGAATTGTGGGCACACAGACGGCGGGGTGTTTGTGCCTTCACCTGCTCCTGTCACGGCGTGGGTGCAACCGAGGTGACAGCGGGAGGGAGAAGAAGCCGAGCCCAGCGCCGAAGAGGAATCGCCGCTTCCAGTGGTTTACAGCAGACGTCGTTGGTGCTACTACCATCAGCGCTACGGCCCCGAAGCCTGAAGATGCCGGTGCCCCTGTTCATTTCAGGGAAATGCCTCAGCCGGTCGTCCATAGAGGCGAACACAATCGGCCCAAACGAATGCCTCTACGTCCGTGATCGTCATTCCGGCCACCGTTTCCTGTTGGATTCCAGTGCAATCGCCAGCTTCCTGCCACAGTGCGCCAGAGATACTCGCGTTGGTAAGGTAGGACCCGTCCTCACAGCCGTTAACGGGAGCGACATTCGCACTTATGGTACGCGGACCCTGGACTTAAATTTCGACTCCCACCCATATAGGTGGAAGTTCACTGTAGCTGATGTCGTCCAACCGATCCTGGGGGCTGATTTCTTGCGCATGTTCTCCTTGTTAGTCGATGTGCGAGGCGGACGCATGGTCCCTGTGTCGGACCTGTGCCCTGCCAAGCCGCGTATGCCGTCCATGCCCCTACAGTAACTCGACGAGGTAGCTGAGATCCCGCGACCTTTCGCAGCCCGGCCGCACCCCATCATGGCGTGTTCCACCACATTCCCACCGAGGACCCACCGGTTCACGTCCACGCGCGCCGCCTCCCTCCCGATAAACTGCGCATCGCACGAGACGAGTTCCAGCTTATGGAGGACATGGGGTCGGATAGCCCTTGGGATTCCCCGCTGCACGTGGTACCCAAAGCATCCGGGGGTTGGAGACCTTGCGGTGAATACAAGCGTCTTAACGCCGTAACCGCAGCAGATCGGTACCCAGTCCCGAACATCCAGGATTTCACGGCTCATCTGGAGAGCGCAACCTTTTTCTCGAAGGTCGACCTAATTCGCGGGTATAATCAAATTCTGGTCCATCCCGACGACGTCCCTAGGACGGCCAGCCTTTCGGCCTTTTCAAATGGCTAAGAATGCCCTGTAGCCTGAAGAACGCTGCTCAGGTGTCCCAAAGGTTAATGGATCAGGTCGGTCGGGGTTTGCCGTATATATTCATCTACCTTGATGATATTCTGGTAGCCAGCAGCTCGCAGGCAGAGCATGTTAGGCACCTCCGCCTGCTTTTCGGACGGCTGCGCAAACACGGGTTGGTGATCAACCCTGTGAAGTGCCAGTTTGGATTTCGTTCCATCTCCTTTTTGGATCACAGCATTACTTGCCACGGCGCGCAACCGCTGCCCGAGATGGTCGACGCTATCCGTCACTTCCCGAGGCCTCTATCTATCAAGGGCTTGCAAGAATTTATCGGAATTGTCAATTTCTACCACCGATTCGTCCCGTCAGTAGCCGCCATCATGCGGTCGTTGTTCCAGTGTCTGGCCGGTGAGTCCTGGTCTGGTCCAAGGAAGCCTAGATGGCTTTCGAGAGGGCTATGACAGTATTGGCCAATGCCACTGTGCTAGTTCACCCTAGGGTGTCTGCCCTAACGGATGATCAGGTTGGATTGGTGACTATGCAACCATATAAAACAGTAATCAGGCATTTCAGGTGGGGGACGAAGAAGTCATTGAAAGAAACAAAAAAGTCGCTGCTGATTTGGTTACAGAAGGTTGTCATTGGCATACCACTCTCTCTGTTGCAATCGCAGTGGGTTAAATGTGTCTTTAAATGTAAAGGATAATAAATATTTTCAAGAGTATAGTCTACCTTTCGTATATATTCATATTTTCAGTTCCAACGTTCTTGATTATCAATCCATTCACTATCTTAGATATTCCATTTCTCTATACACTCACAATGTACAGGTATTGGGCTTTTACAACAGCAGCATACTTACGCCAGGAAACAGTTGGGAATATCACCATCTGCAAGATCACTTCCAAATTACATATTATCCAGATCTGGAAATATATCGCGGCCTCTCCTTTGGTTGGATCAGAATCCTATAACCTTTCAGCTAATAGCACAGTTGGAGGAGCTTTTCCTCCAAAAATGCAAAGACTATAATATTGAGTATAGAATTAAGTATTTATGAAGTATAGACGTTGGGACGTTATATCACAGTTGTACAAGACATTGGTGAAGCCGAATTTGAAGTATTGTGTTCAGTTTTGGTCACCCTACTATGAAGGATGTCATTAAGATGGAAAGAGTGCAGAGAAGATTTATGAAGGTGTTCCCAGGATTCGAGGGCCTGAATTACAGGGAAAGGTTGGGCAGGGAAGAACTTTACTCTTTGGAGGATGAGGGGTGATCTTACAGTGGTGTATAAAATCATGAGGGGAATAGATAGGGTGAATGCACAGAGTCTTTTAAGCAGGGAGGGGGAATCAAAAACCAGAGGTCATGAATTTAAGGAGAAAGGAATAAAATTTAATACGAACTTGAGAGGCAACGTTTTCACTCAGAAGGTGCTGGGTATATGGAACGAGCTGCCAGATCAGGTTGTTGAGGCAGGTACTATAACAACATTTAAAAAAACATTTGGACAGGTACATGGATAGGAAGGGGATAGAGAGATATGGGCAAAACGCAGGCAAATGGGACTGTCTTAGATGAGGTATCTAGGTCGTCATGGATGAGTCGGGCCAAAGGGCCTGTTTCTGTGCTATATGAATATGTGACTGAGCCTAGAAAGCTGCTGTCCACCATTTCCTCAAAGACCATTAGAGGTATCCACCAAATAAGGATTATGCCATTAAGATCTACATCTCAATTGCAAATATTTTATAAAATGCCACATTCTTCAGCTCTTTTCATACTTTCCTCCTTGCACATCATTTTAGAGTTCACTTGTCCACAACTGATTCATGGGGAAAATCAAATTAATATTCCAAATTATGTTAATAAATCCTAATGGCAAGTACTCAGATATGAATTAGTATTTAAACATTAGGAGGGTGTCCCAAATGACAGACATTGTTTTTAGGTTAGTTTTTAGGGCTGTGTAATGTGAATTAACGTGTAAGGTTAATGGAACAATTGTTGACCACCGTTATAAGATCATTAATTTTCTGCAGCCCTGCATCATAGTCTTGCTGATTCATTCCTTGTACTGTTCTAGTCACCTTATTACTTATCACTTCAGACTGACCCTTCAGCAGAAGGGTCTCGACCCGAAACATCACCCATTCCTTCTATCCCGAGGTGTTGTCTGTCCCGCTGAGTTACTCCGGCATTTTGTGACTATTTTGGGTTTAAACCAGCATCTGCACTTCCTTCCTATGCATTTATAACTACCCTGCCATTTTCAAAGATTTCAATGTAAACTCACTCGCTTTTCTGTTGATACACCCTTTTCAAAGCTTTGTATTCCCTCTCCTCATTCTTCTTAATTTATTAAATTTCATGTTTCTTTTAATTCTGTTTTATATGTGATAATTAAGTTGGTGGAAGAAACATAATTTACTGTTTATTTATACCTCCAATTAAAATAATAATTTCAATCAACTTGATATAGACCCTAAGGGCTGCACAGTGGCACCGGTAGAGTGCTGCCTTACCCGCGCCAGATACGCGGGTTCGATCCTGACTATGGATGCTGTCTGTACAAAGATTGTACGTTTTCCCCGTGAACCTGCGTGGGTTTTCTACGGGATCTCTGGTTTCCTCCAACACTCCAAAGATGTACAGGTTTGTCTCTAGTGTGTGCAGGATAGTGTTCGTGTGCTGGGATCGCTGGTCAGTGAGGGCTCGGTGGGCCGAAGAGTTTGTTTCCGTACTGTATCTCTAAGTTGAATGTTGTGAATTCAAAGTTAGGTTTAAGTGTAAGAACCATTATAATGTAATATGTTAGCTGTTTGATGGTTACAGACTGACCCCGCATCAAAACAACTCTCAAAGCCAGTTGGCCATTTGTTTTCTAATGAAATGAAATTTCTAACAGTAATGGGGTAATATTTAAGAGCATTTCACCATTTGAAGTAGTTGTGAAATTTCAGTGATATCTTTGCTAATCACAATTTGTTAATCGTTGCAAATCCTCAAGTAGAAATTTTGTAAATGGCTGTTCAACATGGAAATAAATTCTAATGAAAATGTTAAATATACGTCAGAACCTCTCGCATATATATTAGGTATTAATTCAAAAGTTTAAATGTATTTGGTTTTGGATTAAATTACAACTTATTTGTCTTTTAAATTTTAAATAAACTGATAGACATTTCTCAGTAACACAGAAATGAGAGTTTTTTTCAAATTAAAGAAATCTTCCTCATAACCTGAAATTAGATTTAAAGTCCTTGACCTCAGCACAGTAATAGAGTGTGAGGTACCTGCATGAAGCTAACTGAAGTGAGGAGTTGTGTGGGCCTGAAAGGTTAGAGTGTAGTGGCGCCTGCTGGCGCACGCAGGTATCGAACCCGGCGTTCGGAAGCCGCGGTCACGTGAGGGGCTGCTTGTTTTCGCGCGGCAGTTCAGTGCTAACCACCATTGTGGCCGGACGTGTTGTGAGAGCCTGTAAACTGAGAAGTTATTTTCTGAATAAAAATACGTTCGAAAACTCAGTTCTCATTCTTGCGACTGCCAAATTGGTGACCCCGACCTGTCTAGCCGTCGTTAAACAAGCAGATCATGCAGGAAGACTACGTTCCTGCAGAACCGTCCGGCACGCGGCAAGGCTCACCGGGCTTCAAATTGCCATTGTTTTTGCCCGATCAACCTCAGGTGTGGTTCGCCCACGTTGAGGCACAGTTTCACCTGCATCCGTATCATCGCAGATGACACCATGTATTTCCATGTGGTGGGAGCTTTGCCACAAGACTGTGCCTCAAGGCTGTTGCCCTACATCAGGGACTCGCCAACGATCGCCAAGTATGAAGGGCTGAAAGACCTCCTGCTCCACACTTTCGGTCTCAGTCGCAGAGACAGGGCGGCGAAGATACTACATATGGACAGCGTCGTCGATCTGCGGCCATCCACCATCATGGCGAAGATTTTAGCCCTGATGGACGGGCACCGCCCATATCTGCTCTTCAAACAGGCGTTCCTGGAACAGATGCCCAACTGATGCTCGCCGGAGTTGGTTTAAGTGACCCCCAGAGAGTCGACGAATTGTGGGCACACAGACGGCGGGGTGTATGTGTCTTCACCTGCTCGCGTCACGGCGTGGGTGCAACCGAGGTGACAGCGGGAGGGAGAAGAAGCCGAGCCCAGCGCCGAAGAGGAATCGCCGCTTCCAGTGGTTTACAGCAGACGTCGTTGGTGCTACTACCATCAGCGCTACGGCCCCGAAGCCTGAAGATGCCGGTGCCCCTGTTCATTTCAGGGAAATGCCTCAGCCGGTCGTCCATAGAGGCGAACACAATCGGCCCAAACGAATGCCTCTACGTCCATGATCGTCATTCCGGCCACCGTTTCCTGGTGGATTCCAGTGCAATCGCCAGCTTCCTGCCACCATGCGCCCGAGAAACTCGCGTTGGTAAGGTAGGACCCGTCCTCACAGCCGTTAACGGGAGCGACATTCGCACTTATGGTACGCGGACCCTGGACTTAAATTTCGACTCCCACCCATATAGGTGGAAGTTCACTGTAGCTGATGTCGTCCAACCGATCCTGGGGGCTGATTTCTTGCGCATGTTCTCCTTGTTAGTCGATGTGCGAGGCGGACGCATGGTCCCTGTGTCGGACCTGTGCCCTGCCAAGCCGCGTATGCCGTCCATGCCCCTACAGTAACTCGACGAGGTAGCTGAGATCTTGCGACCTTTCGCAGCCCGGCCGCACCCCATCATGGCGTGTTCCACCACATTCCCACCGAGGACCCACCGGTTCACGTCCACGCGCGCCGCCTCCCTCCCGATAAACTGCGCATCGCACGAGACGAGTTCCAGCTTATGGAGGACATGGGGTCGGATAGCCCTTGGGATTCCCCGCTGCACATGGTACCCAAAGCATCCGGGGGTTGGAGACCTTGCGGTGAATACAAGCATCTTAACGCCGTAACCGCAGCAGATCGGTACCCAGTCCCGAACATCCAGGATTTCACAGCTCATCTGGAGAGCGCAACCTTTTTCTTGAAGGTCGACCTCATTCGCGGGTATAATCAAATTCCGGTCCATCCCGACCACGTCCCTAAGACGGCCAGCCTTTCGGCCTTTTCAAATGGCTAAGAATGCCCTGTAGCCTGAAGAACGCTGCTCAGGTGTCCCAAAGGTTAATGGATCAGGTCGGTCGGGGTTTGCCGTATATATTCATCTACCTTGATGATATTCTGGTAGCCAGCAGCTCGCAGGCAGCATGTTAGGCATCTCCGCCTGCTTTTCGGACGGCTGCGCAAACACGGGTTGGTGATCAACCCTGTGAAGTGCCAGTTTGGATTTCGTTCCATCTCCTTTTTGGGTCACAGCATTACTTGCCACGGCGAGCAACCGCTGCCCGAGAAGGTCGACGCTATCCGTCACTTCCCGAGGCCTCTATCTATCAAGGGCTTGCAAGAATTTATCGGAATTGTCAATTTCTACCACCGATTCGTCCCGTCAGTAGCCGCCATCATGCGGTCGTTGTTCCAGTGTCTGGCCGGTGAGTCCTGGTCTGGTCCAAGGAAGCCTAGATGGCTTTCGAGGGGGCTATGACAGTATTGGCCAATGCCACTGTGCTAGTTCACCCTAGGGTGTCTGCCCTAACGGCCCTCACCGTGGACGCATCCGACGTCGCGGTGGGCTCTGTCTTCGAACAGCGAGTAGGTAGCCGCTGGGTGCCGCTGGCATTTTTTCAGCAGGCAGCTGTGAGCCCCCGAGGTTAAGTACAGCGATTTCGATCGGGAGCTCCGCGCACTCTACCTTGCGATCCGCCATTTCCGTTATTTCCTGGAGGGGCGCGCGTTCACTGCATTCACGGACCACAAGCCACTAACTTTCGCTTTGCCCAAGGTGTCCGATCCCTGGTCCGCCAGACAGCAGAGGCACCTCGCCTACATTTCCGAATTCACATCTGATGTTCGGCATGTGGCGGGGAAGCTGAACGTTGTGGCTGACGCGCTGTCCCATCCGGCAGCCCCAGAGGTTTCCGCTTTAAGCCTAGGTGTGGATTAGGAGGAGCTGGCCGCTGCCCAACAGGTAGACGCTGGTATGGAGGTTTACCACAATGCTGAGTCGGGCCTTAAGTTGGCCAAGGGGCCCTGCAGCGGCGTCGGCGTGTAGGTCCTTTGCGATGTCTCCACAGGCAAAGCCCGCCCCATTGTCCCGATTGCCTGGAGGCGTCGGATTTTCAACACCATCCACAGCCTAGAAATTGACCGATAAATTCACCCGTCCATTCGCGCCACCTCTGCCCTGGTTGCAGCCAAGTTCATCTGGCATGGGTTACGGAAGCAGGTCGCAGCATGGGCCCGTTCTTGCATCCCTGGTCAGACTTCCAAGGTGCAGAGGCATGTGCGTCCACCCGTGCAGGATTTCGCTGTTCCAGACGGCAGGTTCCTGCACATCCATGTTGACCTGGTGGGTCCCTTGCCGTGTTTGCGCGGGGCCACTCACCTACTGACTATCGTGGACAGGTTTACCAGGTGGGCGGAGGCGATACCGTTAACTGATACCTCCACTGAGGCTTGTGCGCGGGCTATCGTTCCACATTGGATTGCTCGTTTCGGGGTTCCTTCCGATATCACTACTGATCGAGGGGCCCAGTTCACGTCCTCCCTGTGGAGTGGTATGGCGCAGCTGTATGGTGCGAAGCTGCACCAGACCACCGCGTATCATCTGGAGTCGAACGGTTTAGTTTCACAGACACCTTAAGTCGGCGTTGAAGGCCCGGCTCACTGGCTCCGATTGGGTTGACCAGTTGCCTTGGGTTCTCCTAGGCATCAGAACCACGCCTAAGGAAGACCTCAACGCCTCGGTTTACAGCTCGGTTTTGCGAGTACCTGAGGATTTCCTGCCCGTCCCCTGGGATCAGGAAGTCCCGGCTTCGGTGGTGCTGGCTGACCTTCGTGAGCGGGCGCGCCCCTTGGTCCCGGTTCCCACTTCCCGACACGGGTTGTCTGCGGTGCATGTGCCTACTATGTTACGGGATTATGCTTATGTTTTCCTTCGTAGGGATGCTCACCGCTTGCCGTTACAGCGGGAGTACGTTGGACATGGGTGGCAAGGAGGAGTTCGTCTCCGTGCAGCCTTAAGCAAGTACACATCGACGAGGATAGCCCGGTGACGGTGGCTACACAGCGACGTAGAGGACGTCCACCGGACGTTTTTGCCGCCCTCTGCACCTGTTACCCCTGGTTATGTTCCACCGGTCCCCTCGTTCGCGTTCATCGCTTCCTTCCGGTTCTGTTTTGCCGGCCCCTACTGTTACTCTCGCCCCGCGACCTCGGACTACGCGTTCCGGTCGAACCGTCTGGTTACCCATGCGTTTCTGTATTGCGGATTCTGGGTGGGGGGGTGGCATGTAGCGGCACCTGCTGGCGCACGCAGGTATTGAACCCGGCGTTCGAAAGCCGCGGTCACGTGACTCGGGAGGGGCTGCTTGTTTTCGCGCAGTTTTTGTTTTCGCGCAGCAGTTCAGCACTGACCACCGTTTTGGCTAGAAATGTTGTGAGAGCATGTGAACTGAGAAGCAATTTTCTGAATAAAAAAACATTCGATTTCTCAGTCGTCGTTCTTGCGACCGCCAAAAGAGAACATTTTGTGGTACATGAGATGGTTGCAGCTGGTATAAAGCATATTTGCAGCAGAGCAAATATCCCTGCCCTATTAAAGAGGTCAGATCTGAGAGGGGAACAAATAATAGCAAACAAACAGCCCACAGGAATGTTCTCTAATGGTGTCAAGTGGACTATTGCAGTCTTTGGAGTAACATTCATGACAATACAAATGAAGATAAATGGGAAAGACAATTGCTCTGCTGGCTCCAGAAAGGCAGAGTATGGAATAGCCACAGGATGCAAATGAGATTAAATAAGCCACAAACTTGTTCCTGGAATAAGAAAGTTCTGCAGTAATGCAGGGATGGCTAATTGGTCTGTGAACACAGCTGGGCACCAGATGAAATGTGGCTTTCAATAACAGGTCTGTTGTTTACAATGACCTTTGAGAGGATGTGATATTGATTGATTGAATCAAAGCTATGTTTTGTTATGATTGGATAGTGACCGGAGGCAGGGTAACTTCTCGGGTTTGTCAAGAGTGATAGCAAAATGTCTTGTTAAGCCAAATGCTCTTCTATGACACATGACCTTAAAACTGGATAATACAGGCCACGTAACAATACTCAGGTTATAGTAATCACTGCTGGCTTATGATCTTTAAGTCAACCCACAGCTCTGTATATGGGTGCTCAAACAAACCTGTGACCAAACAAAATATTTGAATTCTTTAACTTCATTGTAATCCTGAATATTCTGGCAGACTAGGAGCAGTGGTCCCTTGCATCCATGCAATGCAATCAGACCAGAGGTTTCTTAACATCAATATTTGTTCAATATCATGGAGACACTGAAAAAATATTCTATTGCAGACAGTATTTGTAGAAGAAACGGGGAGAGAATTTATGTGAGGTTTCTCCTACCTAACAATGCTTTAACCCATATTTTAAACAATTTATTCATGGTTTCACTGATCTATAGCAAGAGGCTGTGATATTGGAAGAAAATTAAGTATCCAAGTCTCTCTCATGGAACATATATTTCAAAATGACAGTTTCTATTTTGTTTTGTACCTGTTTGAAAATAGACTCTTGTGATGATGGTGCGGCACAAAGGGCACGGCGTACTTGTCGGGTTGTCCTTTGCAAGGGTCCGAAGACAGGGTTCACAAAAGATGTGATGGCACGGGTAGCACATGTATGGACTGAAGAAAATATCCAGACACACAGCACAAATGTAGCCTTTCTTCTCCCATTTGATTTCATCATCATCATCTGAAGTGGTTAGACTTGAACTGGAAGCCTGAAAAATGAAACATTTTCTTTTAAACACAACATTAATAATTTCTTGAATGCATCAAGAGTGCAAATATCTGGCATATTATAGTAGCTCTATCAAACATACATTTAGCTTAACCAGTGGGCCAGGTTCAATTGTTTCTTTTTGCTTTTAGCTTTGTTTAGTTTTGAGATGCAGCCTGGAAACAGGCCCTTTGGCCCACCGAGTACATACTAACCATCAATCATCTGTACAATAGTTCTATGTTATCCCACTTTCGCAGTCTCCATACATTAGGGATAATTTACAGAAGCCAATTAACCCAAAAACCCGCACGTCTTTGCAATGTGGGAGGAGAAAACCCAGCGGTCATAGGGAGAATGTACAAAATCCACATAGAAGCATCCGTAGTCAGGATTGAACCTGGGTCTCTGGTGCTGTGAGGTTGCAGCTCTACTGCTGCGTCACTGTGCCGCTTTCTTAATAGATTGAAAAACCAAAATGGTGGATTCATAATGCAGAGATCAAACTCCCTTAAACAAAGTTTTTGTTGAAAGGCTTAACCCAACAAAGAACTTTATGGGCAATTCTGGGATCAGGCTAAAGCTTATTGATTATTGGTACAGCCATTTTGATTGATAGGAGGTAATTCCTATCAGATTCTGTGAAATTGTTCACTTAAGAAACTGTAAATGATTCTCCAGTGTGGTATCCCTAGGAAAACTTTGACATCTGTAGTAACTGAATGGTGCTGCACAGAACCATGCTATATAAGAGACTTACAGAACAGAGGGAGGTCATATCATTGATTGTCTTTGTGCGGGCCAAAATGTGCTTTCTGACCTAATCAATTTTTCATCCATTGGAACATCACATCCCAATTTTTCTCAAACTTCCTAATTTTTAGTTAAATACTAAGGCTCCCATATTTATTATTCTTTAAGGGAGCAAGTTCCAAATGCCCACTAGCTGAGTAATGGAAAATTCCACTCGTCTTCCCTCTAATTCTTGTGCAATCACAGTACAGCTATGCACCCGACTAATAACCTCTTGTTAAAATAATTAGTTAATTTCAATTCACTGTCCATATCCATTATAATTTTATGTTTCAATTAACTCGCCCCAATGCTTCCTCTGCTCTAAAGAAAACGTTGTCTTTTCATTTTTGTAAATGTCTTTTTGCGTACACTCTTGCATACTAGCAATTCCGGTAATGTGATGATAGATAGACCTATAAGCAGTATTCTAATATTCTACCCCAAAGCCTAACACAAATATAACTTCCTGCTGCAATTTACTAAGGCCCGGCTACTAAAGGGAATTATACAAATGTCTTGTTCAACGTCAAATGAGCTCTTAAGGCAGACATCAATATTTTTGGATATTTCGAACAGCATAACTGGAAATGCACTCTTCAGTAGAATATCCTGGATGAAATTTTAAATCATGAGAAAGAAGGCGTTGCTCCTATGCCACATTCTATTAAAATCTTTTTTTCTCAGGATTGTACTCATTTCAAGGATGTGAAAGATAAACTATTGCAAAGAAACATTCAGATGAAATATGCAAATATATAATTACTCTCTATTTAATGCGTTGCTCATGGGAAGAAATGAGAAAAGGTTCTCCTAACTTAAGAACAGTGCAGAGATATGATACATTTATCAAACACTCCGGGCCATACTAACCCATCTAATCTACAATGTATTTTGTTTTCATTGCTCTACCATCATACTTTTTTTTTTACCTGCACAAAAATTATAATGAATTATGGTAATCTCGTCCCTTCCCTTCCCCAGTTGCTGCACTACATAGTGAAATACAGCAGATGCTGCAAATCTGAATGTAAAACAAAAAATCCTGTACTAGCAATGTTCAGCAGGTGAGGCAGCATCTGCAGACAGAAAGAATTTTAACGTTTCAGGTTGATGATTTTTCATCGCAACTGTTTTTATTTCAGCTTGGAAAGTGTACTAAAGATTATAACCATGCTTCAGATAAACTTAATTCCTCATAATTCACAAGTAGAAGGAGACACAATTGTCACAACAGCGACAGCTATGAAAACAATTAATCTTACGGTAAAATAAGTAATTTCAGACTTTGCACAAAAACAATTCACAACTTGTCTTTGTTGGTTCAAATTAGGTTAGGTGAAAATAATCACTTGCTAAATGAAATGAGCTTGGGTGATCAGGTCAGTTTCCCAGAAGGCAAAAACTCCAGCTAAGAACACTTTTAAAGCCCCAATTAACAGCAGGAAGGCGACATGGCGCAATGTAATAATTATAAACGCTCTTTTAGTAATTAATAGCCTTAAAATGTGGTTGAGATTCATGTGCAAAGTAGGAGATGAGATTTGTTAACAAAACAAATACGTATGTATTGGGAGATTTATGTCTATTTTATGGTCCACATGATTGATGTACTGCAAACAGGAAAATCGTACATGATGCAATTTTGATCTGCTGCACCGTATAGACTAATGTAGAAAGCATATAAAGCATGCAGGGGTGAAATCAATCCTTGTGCAATGCCCACTTGAGGCCTCCCTTGTGAATTTGATTCATGTTGAAGAAAATTAACACTCAATAAGGGCCACATACAGAAAAACAGGTCTGAACAACTGGTGCAATCATTGCACTGGAGCTATTTAAAGAGATAAATTACTTGCAGTTGCCAGGGGAATCATTTGGAGCTGAGCTTACTGGCAAGGACTGGTACTAAAAGTCTTGGAGTGACACTTGTTGAATCTTTAACTGAAAGTTGCTTCTTAAAAAGATTGGAATAATTTATTGGAGAAAATATTAGTATGCAAACTTATAGCACATGGTATTGGGGGTTCAGTATTGATGTGGATAGAGAACTGGCTGGCAGACAGGAAGCAAAGAGTAGGAGTAAACGGGTCCTTTTCGGAATAGCAGGCAGTGACTAGTGGGGTACTGCAAGGCTCTGTGCTGGGACTCCAGCTATTTAAAATATATATTAATGATTTGGATGAGGGAATTGAATGCAACATCTCCAAGTTTGCGGATGACACGAAGCTGGGGGGCAGTGTTTGTTGTGAGGAGGATACTAGGAGGCTGGAAGGTGACTTGGGTAGGTTGGATGAGTGGGCAAATGCATGGCAGATGCAGTAAAATGTGGATAAATGTGAGGTTATCCACTTTGGTGGCAAAAACAGGAAAGTAGACTCTTATTTGAATGGTGGCCGATTAGGAAAAGGGGAGATGCAATGAGACGTGGGTGTCATGGTACACCAGTCATTGAAAGTACGCATGCAGGTGCAGCAGGCAGTGAAGAAAGCGAATGGTAGTTAGCATTCATAGCAAAATGATTTGAGTATAGGAGCAATGAGGTTCTACTGCAGTTGTACAGGGTCTTGGTGAGACCACACCTGGAGTATTGCGTACAGTTTTGGTCTCCTAATCTGAGGAAAGACATTCTTGCCATTGAGGGAGTACAGAGAAGAATTAACCAGACTGATTCCTGGGATGTCAGGACTTTCATATGAATAAAGACTGGATAGACTCAGCATGTACTCGCTAGAATTTAGAAGATTGAGGGGGGATCTTATAGAAACGTACAAAATTCTTAAGGGATTGGACAGGCTACATGCAGGAAGATTGTTCCTGATGTTGGGGAAGTCCAGAACAACATCAGTTGCATTTAATCCATATTAACTTGCAACTTCGTACTTGCATAAGAAGGGAAAACATATTTAGCTGGTGACTTCTTCCTTAAATGTGTCAAAATAATACATCAGAACATTGAAAGTGGAATTCCTTTCTACAATTTCACCTTCAATGTTTGGTTTAATCAAGGATTACAAGTGTTAAATCTGAACCAAGTACACTTACATTACAATATAAAAATGTCCCCCACCAAAGTTTCACCAGGATGAAGCAATTCTGTTGACATTTCTTGTGCAAATCTGGTAAAATTGCTTTTGTTTCTGCAAACCCAAAGGTTCCCAATATAGACATCTTCTAATGAGATATCATTAACACCATGAGGTGTCTATACTGTTATATTTTTGCTCCATGGATAGAATTGCTTTGTACTATTCTAGGAATTCATCACAGTACGGATGTTATTTCCACATGCATAGATCTGCTTGGGACTGCCAAGCTGATCTATATATTTTACAATTGTTATCCCAGACAACAGTTTATTTTTTTTTTAATTCAAAAACTAAAATGATCTTAACTGGGATTCAGTATCATTTACCCAAAGTGGAGATCACTTTAAAGTGCTTTGGATTCCAATACAAACTTTAATGAGGCGTTTCTGAGAAATTATTTGATTAGCAGATGTTAGGTACTTCTTCCCCCCCAATATCTCATTAACTGTGCATAGTTCCGTGAAGGTGGAACCGCATGTAGATAGGGTGGTAAAGAAAGCCTTTGGTGTGCTGCCCTTTATAAATCAGAGCATTGAATATAGGAGTAAGGAAGTAATGTTAAAATTGTACAAGGCATTGGTGAGACCAATTCTGGAGTATGGTGTACAATTTTGGTCGCCTAATTATAGGAAGGATGTCAACAAAATAGAGAGAGTACAGAGGAGATTTACTAGAATGTTGCCTGGGATCCAGCAACTATGTTACTGAGAAAGGTTGAACAAGTTAGGTCTTTATTCTTTGGAGCGCAGAAGGTTAAGGGGGGACTTGATTGAGGTCTTTAAAATGATGAAAGGGATAGACAGAGTTGACATGGATAAGCTTTTCCCATTGAGGGTAGGGAAGATGCCAAAAAGAGGGCATGACATGCGAATTAAGGGACGGAAGTTTAGGGGTAACGTGAGGGGGAACCTCTTTACTCAGAGGGTGGTGGCTGTGTGGAATGAGCTTCCAGCAGAAGTGGTGGAGGCAGGATCGATTTTAACATTTAAAAGTAAAGTGGATAGGTATATGGACGGGAAGGGAATGGAGGGGTATGGTCTGAGTGCAGGTAGATGGGACTAGGGGAAAACAAATGATCAGCACGGACTGGAAGGGCCGAGAGGGCCTGTTTCCGTGCTGTAATTGTTATATGGTTATATGGTTATTTAGGCAGGTTAGAGACTCTATTTCGACGGCCCACTGCGAGGCTGGCTGGAGCACTGTTATCTTTGTTTATTAGTTTATTCTTGTCCCTGACTGGGTTGTTTGAATCAGGCTTGAGTTTTATTCAAATAAAAGACTATTTTCTTGAACTTGAGCCTGGTTTTTGACTATGTTACGCAGCGCTGAAGTACCTGCATTCGGGAAGTCGTAACACACATGAATACTCAATAGAATTATTTTCCTGTTATAATGGTAGATATATTAATCTGTTCAAAAGAAATTAGCTGGAACTTAAATAAAAATAGTAAACAATAGTGAAATTCTTAAGCATTTAAATTTAGAAGTTGGAGCCTAAGTGCATAAAAGCAATTTATTCTTTCTAGGCTGAGCTGCACTTATTTCTTGCAGAAATTGTACCCATCAGGATATTGCCTGAATATGTGTGCCATTCATCTTGGTACATTGACATTTTTTTGGCTTAAGTTATGCATCTAATGGCATCACAAGTTGTACACTGGCCATTTCAACTCACTGCTGCCAGACATTGGAGATCTTGGATACAGCCAATGGCCTTCATCAAAAGCTCACAGAATACACAGACACGCTTCACATTGAGATCGCCAAAGGGTCTAAGACTGCTCTGACTGCTAGTTTGCGCACAGCATCTGTCAAACTCAGTTTCCAAAGCCCAAGACATTTGAAATCTCATTACTTGCTACTTTATCACTGATTGCAGACTTTTTTATACAATTCACATTAGGGCCACATGATGCAATTGCTGCTTGTTGATAAGGCTAGCTCACATTGGGATGGGGTCAGCTGCAACATGGGACCTGATCATGGAAAATGATTGATTGGCCAGGTATGCTCACGCAAAGAGGATTATTGTGTCTCCTTCTCCCCCGTGTCCATCCTCACCTGAAGGCAGTCTTTTATATAGCTTACTCAATGATCAGTATAGCAAATAAGTGTTTCACTCAGCGTCCTATATAAACTGCACAGGTCCCATATTAATATGCATGATCCACATGCATGATTGGACTCTGCAATGGTGAATTTCTTAACATAGTTATGGCCAATTTAAAATGTTTCAATGGGAAGATTTAAAATGTTTAGTTAAGTTTAGAAAATAAGCACCAAGTCCATGTCTTTCACAAGTTTATTTGCAGGGAATTGGAGTCATAGAATCATACCACACAGCAAAAGGACCTGTGGCCTATCACGTCAATGCCACCTATCAAGTAGCTTGCCTACAAATCCCAGTTTCCAGAGCCTGTTCTTTAACCTACCCTGCCTTGGCGATTTAAGTGCACACCTAGATGCCTCTTACATTTTATGGGAGTATCTGCCTCACAGGTAGTGTGTTCCATGTTGCAAGAACACTCACACTGATAAAACCAAACACACTGAAAAAATCTTCCTCAAATTCTCCCTAAACTGCTTACTACTCACATCAAATCTATAATTTCTCACCTTTGGTATCCCTACTGTAGGGAAATTATGTTGATCAGCTGGTAAATGGGCAGAGCATTGGTAGGGGGAAATTAATCCTGATATGGGCAGATGGAATTTCATCCCTCACGGATCTTTGGACGTGCACCAAGGTGTCTGATCATCAATTCTCCCTCGGACCTACTGATCATTCTATACATCTCGCCCTTATTAGGGAAGGCAAGGATTGATATGAAGAAAGTCAACATGGATTTGTTGATTGGGGATTCTAGGTGACTACTCCAAGGGAGTTTAGAACACAAAATGCATCATCTCCTGCTTACCAGCTTTAAATTCCATCTGCCCATATCAGGATTAAATTCCCCCTGCTGCAACTCTACCAATTTACCAGCTGCTCAATATCGTTCTGTACCCTACAACTATTCTCCTTACTGTCATCCACAACCAACAAATTTCATGTTATCTGCAATTTACTAATCAAGCCTCCCACATTCATATCTATGTTGTTAATGTAAATAGTAAATAGCAACGGTCTCAGCAATGATTCCTGAAGTACGCTGCTAGTCATAGGCTTCCAATCACAAAAGTAACCCTTCACCATCACCCTCCGGCTCCTGTGACCAAATCAATTTTGAATTCAATTTGTCAATTTTTCTTGGACACCACAAGCCTTCCATGCAGGACTTTGTCAAATATATAAGGGGACTCAAGGTAAAGGAACCGCTAGGATGTAGTGACCATAATATGATACATTTTAATCTACAATTTGAGAGGGAGAAGGTTAAATCAGAAGTGTCAGTGTTGCAGTTGAACAAAGGGAACTATGAAGGCATGAGAGAGGAGCTGGCCAAGGTAGACTGGAAAAGGATCCTAGCAGGAATGACGGTGGAACAGCAATGGCAGGAATTTCAGGGCATAATCCAGAAGATGCAGGATCATTTAATTGCAAAGAGGAAGAAAGATTCTAAGGGGAGTAAGAGGCCGACAGGGTATGTTAGGGATGGAATAAAATTAAAAGAAAATGTGTATAACATAGCAAAGAGTAGCAGGAAGCCAGAGGATTGGGAAACTTTCAAAGGACAACAGAAGGTAACACAAAGGGCAATACGGGGTATAAAGAAGAAGTACGAGGTGAGCTGGCCAAGAATATAAAGAAGGATAGTAAAAGCTTCTTTAGGTATGTTAAGATAAAAAGATTAGTAAAGACAAATGTGGGTCCGTTGAAGGCAGAAACAGGCGAAATTATCATGGGGAACAAGGAAATGGCAGAAGAGTTGAACAGGTACTTTGGTTCTGTCTTCACGAAGTAAGACTCAAACAATCTACCAGATGTACTGGAGGACACAGGATGTAGGGAGACAGGAACTGAAAGAAATTGCATTGGGCGAGAAATAGAATTGGGTAAACTATCAGACTGAAGGCAGATAAATCCACAGGGCCTGGTGGTCTGCATCCCAGGGTACTCAAGGAGGTGGCTCTAGAAATATTGGACGCATTGGTGATCATTTTCTAATGTTCTATAGATTCAGGATCAGTTTCGGTGCATTGGAGGGTAGCTAATGTTATCCCACTTTTCAAGAAAGGAACGAGTGAGAAAACGGGGAAATTATAGACCAGTTAGCCTGACATCGGTGGTGGGAAAGATGCTGGAGTCAATTACAGCCAATTACAATGGCGCATTTGGATAGCAGTAAAAGGATTGGTCAAAGTCAGCATGGATTTATGAAGGGGAAATCCTGCTTGATTAATCTTCTAGAATTTTTTGAGGATGTGACAAGTAAAATGAATGAAGAAGAGCCACTGGATGTAGTGTATCTGGACTTTCAGAAAGCCTTTGATAAGGTCCCACACAGGAGATTAGGGGCAAAATTAGAGCACATGGTATTGGGGGTAGGGTATTGACATGGATGGAGAATTGGTTGGCAGGAAACAAAGAGTAAGAATAAACGGGTCCCTGTCAGAATGGCAGGCAGTGGCAAGTGGAGTGCCGCAAAGCTCGGTGCTGGGGCGGCAACTATTTACAATATATATTAATGATTTAGATGATGGGATTAAAAGTAACTAGCAAATTTGCAGATGACACAAAGCTGGGTGGCAGTGTGAACTGCAAAGAGGATGCTAGGAGGCTGCAGGGTGACCCCAGACCGCTTAGGTCTTCCTAGAGAAAGCGGTCAGACTGGCAGTAAGCTGGTCACGCTACTGGAGTCGCTGACAATGGGGTCAGCAGCTCCCAGACCGTTTAGGTCTTCCTAAATAAGGGGAAAACTGGCAGTAAGCTGGTCTCGAGACCCAGTCACTAACTATGGGGTCAGGTTGAGTGAGTGGGCAGATGCATGGCAGATGCAGTATAATGAAGATACATGCAGGATTATCCACTTTGGCGGCAAGAACAAGGAGGCAGTTTATTATCTCAATGGTGTCAGATTAGAAAAAAGGGAAGTGCAACGAGACCTAGGTGTCCTTGTACAGTGAGGAAAGCTAATGGCATGTTGGACTTCATAACAAGAGGATTTGAGTATATGAGTAAAGAGGTCCTTCTGCAGTTGTACAGGGCTCTGGTGAGGCCACATCTGGAGTATTGTGTACAGTTTTGGTCTCCTAATTTGAGGAAGGACATCCTTGCTATTGAGGCCGTGCAGCGTAGGTTAACGATGTTAATCTCCGGGATGGCGGGACTGTCATTTGAAGAAAGATTGGAAAGACTGGGCTTGTATTGACTGGAATTTAGAAGGATGAAACGGGATCTTATAGACACGTATAAAATTATAAAAAAACTGGATAAGCTAGGTGTAGGAAAAATGTTCCCAATGTTGGGGGTGTCCAGAACCAGGGGCCACAGTCTAAGAATAAAGGGTAGGCCATTTAATACTGAGATGAGAAAAAATGTTCTCACAGAGATGCCAACCCTAAATTTAGTTCACAGTAACATTCAACCCATTTGTCCGTAACAAATGGGGTTAAATGCATTTCTCTCCGTAACATACTCACCTGGGGTTGTTGCCGGCGGCTATGCGCCTGCGCACTGGTGCAGATCAGCGGGCTGCCGGCGGGCGGGTGCGGCACATGCGCACTTGGCAAGGTTGCCGGCGGGTCTGCGCCTGCGCACTGGGTGGGGGTGGGGGGGAGGCCTGGTGATGGGGCTGCCGCGAGCGGCCGGCTGGCGGCAAGAAAGTGCCGCTGATCGCGCGGGCCGGCGCCGCCCGGGCTCTGGGCCGGGCGTGGCGTGGCTCGAAATGGCGCCAGGCCCGGCAACCCTCCCCCACTGCGCACGCGCGCGGCCACTGGGGCCCGGCAACCCTCCCCCACTGCGCAGGCGCGGACACTAGGGCCCGGCAAAGTGCCGCTGATCGCGCGGGCCGGCAAACCGGGGACACATGGCGCCGGTGTTCACCACGGGAGGAACACCGGCGCGGCGGTGTTCCGTAACAGCATGTTTGGCTGCCGGAACACCGTAAAAAGTTTATTTCGCCGGATAAAATACGGCAAATCCGGGACACTTGGCATCTCTGTTCTCACCCAGAGAGTTGTGAATTTGTGCAATTCTCTGCCACAGAAGGCAGTAGAGGCCAATTCGATGGATGAATTTAAAAGAGAGTTAGATAGAGCTCTAGGGGCTGGTGGAATCAAGGGATAAGGGGAGAAGGCAGGCACGGGTTATTGATTGTGGATGATCCGCCATGATCACATTGAATGGCGGTGCACGCATGAAGGGCTAAATGGCCTCCTCCTGCACCTATTTTCTATGTTTCTATCTTACTGAGGTCCATGAAATGCATGTCAACCTCACTGCCCTTATCAACAACTTTTGTTTTCTTTTCAAACAGTCGCTTAAATTAGTCACCCAAGATCTCCAATCAACAAATCCATGCTGACTTTTCCCAGATTACTCCTTTCCAAATTTTTCAGAAATTGTTCCAGTAATTTCCTACAACCGATGTTAGATTAACTAAAATATAATGAATTGGCTTATCCTATTGCCCTATGTGAATAAAGGAAGAGTTTAGAGCTTGAATTAGTGTTTGGGACTACGATGTTGTGGCCATTGTGGAAATGTGGTTGCGAGAGGGAAACGACTGGCAGCTCAATGTTCCGGGGTTTCATTGTTTCAGACGTGGTCGAAAGGGAAGCAAAAGAGATGGAGGAGTTGCATCAGGGAGATTGTCACGGCGGCAGTCTTACTAGTTACCTGGAGAAGAAACTAGTTGGAGGCTATATGGGTAGACCTAGGAAATAATAAAGGTGTAAGCAATCTGACAGAATTGTAGTATAGGACCCCCCCAATAGTATGTAGGAAATTGAGGAACATATATGTTGACAGATTACTGAAAGATGCCAGAGCATCTTAGCTGGTGACTTCCCTATTTTACTTCGGAGTCACGTGAGTGACTATGTGAAGAAGGCCGTCCCCACGCATGCGCGTCATTACGTCTGACGCCATGCGCATGGACTGACTGGTGGGCGCGCGTCTCCTGCCAGCGGTAAGTTTTTGAACCTAGAAGGTAAGTTTTAACTTATTTCTAGGGCTGTTATTTGTATTGCAGGATTGCCTGCAGAATTCGGGGCGAAGCTGGACGGGCCGCGGGAAACCGGTTATGGACCGTGGGTATCCCGGTCCGGACCGCGGTTTCACGGAGGTCAGCGACATCCAGGAGAGGAATTCGAGTGGGGATTCTCCCAGTATGGGCACCCAGACCGCTATGGTCCCCCAGAGAACGGGGTTAGACTGGCAGTTAGCCGGTCTTACTACCCCAGTCACTGTTAATGGGGTTAGCAGCTCCCACATCGCATGGTTCCGCCAGAGTAGGGGTTAGACTGGCAGTCAGCCGGTCTTGCAACCCCAGCCATTCACTATGGGGTCTGCAGCTCCTACACCGTTACGGTTCCCCAGGAAAAGGGGTTAGACTGGCAGCAAGCCGGTCTAGCTACCCCAGTTGCGGACATTGGGGTCAGCAACCCCAGACCGCTTAGGTCTTCCTAGAGAAAGCGGTCAGACTGGCAGTAAGCTGGTCACGCTACTGGAGTCGCTGACAATGGGGTCAGCAGCTCCCAGACCGTTTAGGTCTTCCTAAATAAGGGGAAAACTGGCAGTAAGCTGGTCTCGAGACCCAGTCACTAACTATGGGGTCAGCAACTCACAGACCGCTATGGTTCCCCAGGAAAGGGGTTAAACCACGAGGAAGCTGGTCAGGCCTTGGGACTCGGTCGAGTCGGGCCAGGAGGTTCCCCCCTCCTTCTATGGGTAGCGTCTGGGAACGCCTAAAACCCACCTGGAAAAAGGTACCTAATGGAGGTTGCTCCAGAGAGATATGCTCCAGAAGAGAGCTATCTGAGCCCGGGTATTATGAAAAACCCGCTGGCAGCGGCACCTGTTAGGGCTGCACAATGTCTCCCTCTCTGAGGAGGGGAGCATCAGGGGTCAGTTTCGCTCTGACCTCTGGCCGAGTCATATTCTGATATAGGTCCAATGGGCCATGTCAGCACAGGTATCCTCAGGGGCCTGCGGCAGCACCTGTTAGGGCTGCACAATGTCTCCCTCTCTGAGGAGGGGAGCATCCGGGGTCAGTTTCGCTCTGGCCCAGAGTCATATTCTGATATAGGTCCGAGGGGCCATGTCAGCGCAGGTATCCTCAGGGGCCTGCGGCAGCACCTGTCAGGGCTGTCTACGAGTCTCCCTCTCGGTGGAGGGGAGTGCGAGGACATACTCGCAAGGGAAGAGGCAAAAAACCTGGCAGGGGCCAGATTCCCTTATGCTACAAGTGCAGGCAGTGCACAGAGCTATCAAATGAAACCATCATGTCAGCGATGGCACCCCACGCCTCAACGTCATTAGCAGTTCGCTGAAGTTGATGGGCGCTTGAAAGCTGGGCCAAACTGGTCTCAGGAAGGAAAACAAGGATGGGAATGGAACCCACATCACGGGCCTTTGGGCTTACCATAAGACCACCGATAGCCATGGAGGTAGGTGGGTCTGGTTTGTTCGAAACATGGGGTAAGTGAACCATTTAGAAGTTCGTAATATTTACACTTGTTTTGTACAAATGAAAATATTAATTATTACACAGTATACAAGGGTACCAAACATGGCTTGGAATTGAGGCCAGAGTCGGTAATATGGCCAGAGTTCTTTCTCGAGGCAGACTCGGAATGCCGGAGCAGCTTTAAGGCAGGCCAGTAGTATGGCCAGAGCTGCATTCAAGGCAGGCACTGAATTATGGCGTGGCTTGTTCCTTGTGAAAGATGGAGAGATGCAGTTCATATTTCATTTGCTACCATGTGCAACATAGCTTTTCAGTATATGGAATTTCTCTACTGTTTAATTACTTATTTCCTTAGGATCTTTATGGCATGCATCGGTTTCATAGATGCATACTGTTTCGGACCCATTCACAGGAGGTTACCAGAGACATTTCAAATTGATCTGGAGGATATTTCTTAAGCTGTGTTTTGCTTAAATCAACTGTTTTCAGCCATACAGTCTAATTTAAGTTGATACCAACTGGAAGTTGTTGTTTATCGGATTTACCTTTAACTATTAATTACCTGGGATTCTGCCCTGGGGCAACAGATTAGAATCAATTGAAGCCTGTAACAACCTTGTTATCAAGCAGTCTTCTAGTTATCAAGAGTAATTGGCTATAGCAGCTGTGTTTCAGCTGTGCAATTGGGTCTTGCACCATTAGAACTTCCAACGCACAAGTATTAACCTCTCAAGTGCCATATAGGTCATTGTTAACAGACCTATGCTATTATCAGCTGAAGCTACCATAGTCACAATGGTGGTCGAACTACATTCCGTATTGCTCCAGTAGTTTGGTCATATTATCTTCAGTTATATTACTTACACGTGCTAGAACTTAGATGGACAATCACGAATGCCATCTCTAGTAACGAAGGCGAATGGAATTTGCATGAATCACCAATTTTTCAGTTATCGGTATTAACTACCTATAGACACTAGGCGCATACTATGGGTTAAAGGGTTATTGTGCGAATATGCAAAACCTGCATGCTCAGTTCCAAGTTGATACACTGTGGTGGTGGCATATGTTAGTCACATGGATGCAATAAAGTCAAAGTATCCTGTCATAATTTACCCAACCTTTGTTGGCGCTGGTGTATCATCCTGCAAAGTCAGTGACAACACAGTATGGATGTTGGATCACAAAGCATTTTAGGATCTATGGCTCGGTGGCACCCACTATCGCTATGTTTGCATGCAGGCTCATTCTTGCTACACAGGGGAGGAATGTTATTTTATGTGGTTCTCCATTTTGCTTCATCAGTCGGGGCTTGCAATATTCAGCAAGATCCCGCATTCAGGGTTCTCGTACTGTCTGACTGGCCTATGCAGCCATGGTTTCCCGCAAATGTTGGGAATAATATAGAACCTTATATGGGGTTCTAAACATAAAATTTGCTGGTTCAGCCTGGGATTCGGGGAACCAGCCTCTACATGATTAATCAGTTCATTGCTTTACAGAATCTGAGAAGACCACTCTTGCGGCTCGGGCTGTCAGACTGATCCATGTATGTCTCACTGCAGAATGCAGGGATAGCAACAAATAAGCAGTACTTTGCCTCTTCAGGAGATGGGAAGCGTTTTTCTGTTAAATGTTGTGTTACACATAATACGGCACGGACACTGACGTCTTAAGAGTTCATTTTCTATGGGTCTTTGACAATAAATTAATTACAGTCCCATTAACTGTGCCCAACGTGCTTCTCATCATAGTTGCTGCAGCAAGTGGGACCCGCTCTCTCGGGATTCATCCTCTGGTGTCCAGTATTTAGGATATCATTAACACAAGTTCTTCCAGACCCAAGTACACGGAAGTATGGGATATTGACATTGTGTGAACATTTATTCACCATGGGGCTCCAGCTATATCTCTATTTGGTTAGGCTCTCATAGGTAGGTTATTCCCTGGTGCTGCCCTCAGCGCAAGAGTCCAGTCATTACGTAAATTGCGAATGGACAGGATCATCACACCTGCAATATCATAATTCATGTTTACATATCCCATGCACCGTCGGTTACATGTGGTCACACATTTACGTCATTACGTCAAGATCATCTAGAGCCTTAGAGACTCTGATACTAGTTCAGACCATCTCCATGTGGTTATGCGAGGTTTGGCTTATACAGGAGTAGATACTGCTTTCTAATCTCACTCCACCAGGGCTGCTACAACACCAGCAGCAAGGGTTATGTGCGGTCCTCTGGACCACATCCTGTCAGCTGCAGGATGGTCTAACAAACGAGGTATCCAACATTTATTTTAACCCATTGCCAGACCAGGGGTATTTGCCAACTCTATTTAGGTTCAATTTATAGTTCCCCTCGGTTGAGAGGGGTTACAGTTATTATTGTTTGTTCTTTTATCAGCATCAGCAAGTTTTTAAATCTATGTCATGTATGTATGCATTATGATGTTTCCCTCATCTATGGGCAACTGATGCAGTCGTGATTGTGTGGACTCGTTTTCCACGGCATGAAATCACTGACCTTCAAAGTCTTCACGTAGTCACACGTAACTCTGAAGTAAAATAGTAAGATTAAACGAGAACTTACCAGTTTGAAGTTTGATCGTTATTTTATGAGGAGTTACGATGAGGGATTACGTGCTCTCCGCTCCCTACCCTCGTAACTTAACGATTATCTGGTACTTCTAGTCATCTATAATCTTACTATGTTAGTTCAACAACTGTTATCTGTGATTTCACACTGCTGCTTTGAAGATTGACGCGCATGCGTGGGGACGGCCTTCTTCACGTAATCCCTCATCGTAACTCCTCATAAAATAACGATCAAACTTCAAAATGGTAAGCTCTCATTTAATCTTACTAATATTAACTGGGATTTGCTCAATGCCAAAGGCATAGATGGAGCAGAATTTGTGAGGTGTATCCACGAGGGTTTCTTGATACAATTTGTGGATAATCCAACCCGAGAAGGGAACATACTGGACTTTGTGTTGGGAAATGAGCCTTGCCCGGTGACTGGTGTTTAGTTTAGTTTAGTTTAGAGATACAGCACGGAAACAGACCCTTTCAGCCCCCCAGGTCCGTGCCAACCAGCGATTCACGCACATTAACACTATCCTATACCCACTAGGGACAATTTTTACATTTATCAAGCTAATTAACCTACATACCTGTACATCTTTGGAGTGTGGAAGGAAACCAAAGATTTCGGAGAAACCCACGCAGGTCACGGGGAGAACGTACAAATTCCGTACAGACAGCACCCGTAATCAGGATCGAACCTGGGTCTCTGGGGCTGCATTCGCTGTAAGGCAGCAACTCTACCGCTGCGCCACATTGGAAGAGTATTTTGACGATAGTGATCATACATTTTAACAAGGAATAAGTCCAAATTTAATAAATCTCAAGAAGGGTCCAGACCCAAAATGTTACCTATCCATTTTCTCCAGAGATGCTGCCTGACCCGCTGAGTTACTCCAGCATTTTGTGTCTAGATAAAAGTTTTAAGATTGTTTTGAATAGAGAGAAGGCTGGACCTTGCAGGAAGGTACAAAATTGGGTAAGCCAAACTACCACATTATTATGCAGGAGCTCGGGAGGCACACTGGGAGCAGTTGTTATTGGGTAAGTCCACATCTAACATGAGTATGGTTTAAAGAAGTTCAGACAGGGCCTTTGAAGAATATAAATAGAAGAACTCAAGCAGATGATTATAAGGGCCATAAGGGGCTACAAAATGGTTTTGGCAAGTTGGATTAAAGGAAATCCCAAAGCTTTTTATACCTCAAAGGTTTATAGTCACGTGTGCCAATTAAGGTACAGTGAAACTCGATTACCTGCATTAAAAATAAAAAAGTAACCAGGGAAAAGGTAGGATCGATGAAGGATAATGAAGGGGATTTGTGCTTGGATGTCTGGGGATGTAAACAAGGTACTAAATAAGTACTTTGCATCTGCTTTTTCCAAGATGAGTATAGAAGGCAGTGAGATCAGTGCTACATCTTATCCTAAGGAGCAGAGCATGTTTACCACTAACAAAAGACTGGCACAAAGACTCTCCTGGTTGCACTGTAAACCTTTATCCCCATCTAACCCTGCTACACTAAGGTAATCCCAGTTAATATTATGGAAGTTGAAATCCGCTTCTACCATAACCTATTCCTCTTGAAACTCTGTGTGATTTGTCTACAAATGTGCTCCTCAATCTGTGGCTGATTGTTAGGAGGCCTTTAGTATAATCCCAGCCAACTGACTGCCCCACTTGCATTTCTATGTTCTACCCGTGTGGCCTTATTTGAAGAATGTTCTAGGTCATCCTCCTTCATTACTGCAGTGATGATCTCCTTGCCTCCTCCTCCTCCTCTATATTCTCCCAACTTCTATATCTTGTGACGCAGGCTTGTCAGTCCTGCCCTTCTATCAACCGTGTCTCAGTAATTGCAACAATATGATATTCCCATATGCTGATCAATGCTCTCCCATCCTCTGCCTTCCCAGTCAGGCACCTTGCATTATAAGTGAAGCAATTTAATCTTCCAATCATCCCAAGTGCCTAATCATACACATGGCTGCTCTGCCTACTGAACTGACCTAGTATTGCTTCTACATTTGACTGAACCTTGCTCCAACTGTGTCCCACACCCCAGCCAAATTAATTTGAAATCTGTCCAACAGCATGAGCAAACCTCTTAGCAAGAAGATTGGACCTGTTCTGGTTAAGGAAAAACTCCTCGTGCTTATGCAATTACCATCTATCCCAGATGTTCCAATGATTCAAAACTCAAAAGCTTTTCTTCCTGCACTATTCCATGAGCACACATTCCTCTGATCTGTATTCCAATTCCTTTACTTAGTAGTTGTGGCACTGGATGTAATCCAGAGAGGACCTGTTTGTTACCTTAGAGGACCTGTTTGTTAGTCTGTTACCCAGCTTGTTAACCTGATCTCATTTCTTTATCTAACCATGTTGTTGCTTCTATTTTGTTGTTTATCTTCTTTCTAAAGAATGCTTCACAACAATGCAGTGACATCTCTATAACTGACATCAATGAGGCAACATACCAGTCACGTTCATGGCCATGGAATTGCATGACTGTTCCATTTACACTCGAGTCCACTATGACCATAACTCTCCCAGTCCTTTCCTCTCCTATCGTCCAGAAAGTGATGTTGGTGGATGATAAAGCTGATAGGGGGTGAAATTGGTAAGACTGGTGGGTGTGATGATGGGTGGAGAATGGTATCTTTGTATGAAAGTGGGAAGAGGGAAACCATCCCCAAGAAGAGAAGATAGGTAAAGGAATCTATCTGAGTGGAATTCTCACCATAGTGTTGGCTAAAGGGGTAGTGCTCTGTGTGTGCCCAATGGCAAAAGCATCACATAATATTGTAACCTAATTTCCTGGACAATGCTCTAACTGAGTGTTACATGGGTTATTAATAACGTATGCACATCTGGTACATTACTATTTGGGCATGCATGATCCATGTCCAACAGAGAGCCCAGACAATTTTCACTTCAACCCAGATATCACGTTCCATTCCAGACAGAATTGATTTTCATACAGATAGTGTGAAAGGTGTGGTGATTCATGTGTCTGTTTCTGGGCACCAATCTCAACCAGTCGAATTACAATCAATGCTGCAACCATGTCTGTATGGTTCCTCCGTCTACCTTTGAAATGACCACCCTCATAAAGTCCCTCTTTCATTGCAATGTTTGGCAACTCAGGCAAATTTATTTTCCTAATTACTGATTAGTTACTTTCTACTCATAAGTTAAATCAGAGAGTGTAAATCAATGGTCATGACATCTGTTTCTTCAACAATGCAGTGACTAAATCATTGCATATTAGTTTTTTCCATGATTTGTAATGGGTTCGAGAACATTTTGTTTCTTTATATCTTTTACAAGTCTAAACAACAATGAATCTGTGCTAAATACTTCCTCTCACATCAACACCTTTGATTCCCTAGAAAGCACATGAACATTGCTTCCATGTCACATCGTTCACATGCTCTTAGGATTAATTTTCACTTAATTAATACTGGCTGACTTGTTTTTTTCACACTTTTCTAATTTCAGTGCTGTTCTGTACCAGGACCATTCTTTTACACGCATTTTTCTCCTTAAAAATGAGCAGCAATTGATTACTTTAGGTTTAGGTGTATTATTGTCACATGCACCTAGTTATTGCAAAAATCCTTTTGTTTCCAAGCTATCCAAACAAATCAGATAATATTATACGCAAATACAATCAAGCCAAACACAAATATAAAAGGTAATTCGTAGAGAAAAATACCAGAGTGCAGAATATAGTTTCTCAGCATTGTAGCTCAGCATTATACCAGAGATAAAGACCAATGTCAGCAATGAAGTAGCTTTGAAAAACAGGACTGTACCCTAGGTCAAATGTGGTTTCCGCGTGGTCGAGGCTTCATCTAGGTTGCTGCTATTTAAACATGCTTCATCATGTTTAAAACCGGCCTCGACTAAAAATAGGTTGCCGTTTTAAAAAATCAATAATTTTTTAGTCGCAGGTCTAGTTGAAGCCATTTTTCTTCATAGACGAGGAAGGTTTTCAACATATGCATGGGAGGTGGTAGGAGGTTGCAGGTCACCTCACCTTGATTTTTTTTTGGGTGGCGGGCAAGGTCACCAGAGGTTGCTGTTTAGGTCTCCTAAGTGGGACAGGGGCTTTAGTCTGGGTGGTATATGCTTTGTGGCTTCTGTATCTTCTGCCAAATGGGAGCGGGGAGAAGTGGTAATGACTGGGGTTGATAAGGTCTTCGATTATGTTGACTGTTTTTGTGCAACAGTGTGAAGTGTAGATAGAATCAATGGTGGAGTAACTCAGCGGGTCAGACAGCATCTCTGGTGAAAACAGACATACAAATAAAGAACACAATGCACAAAACGATTTAACATAAACATCTCCCACAGCGGAATCAACATTTCCCACTGTGAAGGAAGGCAATAAAGTTCAGTCATCCTCCTCTTTGTTCACCTGTGGTCGGGGGCTTTGAACCCTCGCAGTCGCCGGTACGGCGGCCCGATGTTCAGGCCCTCTCGCCGGGATGATCGGAGCTCCGGCGTCGGAACGGAAGAATGCTCTCAGCGGCTTGGAGTTTCCGAATCGGCCACTTCTTACCGGAAACCGCGGCTCCCAAAGTCCAAGGGGGAGCTGGGCGGCGATTCAACGCTGGTGACCCTCGGCAAAAGATCCCAGGACTCTGCGATATTAAAGTCAGTGCTGCCCGTGGCTGGATGCTCCGCAGACCACAGCTCCACGGTATTAATCAGCAGGCCCAACGCTCCGATCATGGCGATCCCCGGTAAGGCATTGTCCCGCTCCGCGATGGAATTCAGTGTTGTGCCGCTGCTGAAGCTCTGACCGGTCTCTGGCAGAAAAGGCCGCGCCAATCCAGATGGTAGGCCCCGAGGGGGGGCTAAGTTACGACTCGGAGAAAAGATGCATCCTCGACCAGGAAGTGACTGGGAAACAGTTTCTCCTCTTCCCCTCTCCGACCCCCCACATAAAAACGACTAAGAACCCTTTTAAAACATACTTTTGACACACTAAAAAATAATAAAAGGGTGAAATGACGGACAAGCTGCTGGCGAAGCTGCCGCACGCGACGCCACCTGATGACCTAATGAGACCTTTCTTCAGATGATCCATTGAATCCAGAGATGCTGTCTAACCTGCTGACTTACTCCAGGTTTTTGTCTTTCTTTGGGGTAAACCAGCATCTGCAGTTCCTTCTGACGCATCAATGGTGGGAAGTCTGCTCTATGAGATGGACTGGGTTACATCCACAACTCTACAATTGTGCTTTGGGCAGAGTTGTTCTCAAACCTAGCTGTGATGCAACCCAACTTTATAAACACATCCTCGGTTTCTTAAATAAATTGTTTTGTCATAGATCAAAGACAATCTTCCAGCTATGACAGAAGTTGCACTGAATTTTAAGCTATTGTCTCACATGTGATATTAAATTTAAAATAATATTTCCATGTCCAGGCTTTAAATGGGAATGAGAATCAAAGCAAATGGGCGTAGTGCGGCAATGTCTGCTGAGGTAAAAGATCAGTCATGAATAGGGCTGCCAACTTTCTCACTCCCAAATAAAGGACAAAAAGTCAAAATAAGGGACAAATTCCCAACAGCAATTCATTGACTGACTCGGCCGTGGCTGGGTGAATGATGACTTGGCCCAGGTGCTGGACTACACACAAAGCCAAGCCGGCGGGCCAGCTGAGGAGTTTTGTCTCGGGCACCGGACTTTGCGCACAAAGTCCAGCTCCCCATCCAACTCATGAACCAATGATTGGCCATGAGAAGGAGAGGTGGTGGTGTTGGCGGTAAGCATAGGTCCGAAGGTCAGACAGCTGGGCGGGCTGCCGACCGACGGGGCACGGGGGAGGCCCTGCTGCTGCACTCCATGGGCTGCACGACGTCGGAATGAGTGGGGCAAATCCGGACGCGGCGCTCCGATCTGACACTTCCCTCGACCCGAGTAGTAGCAGTCAAATACGGTACAAGGACGGTCCTGTATGGGACAAATCAATTTAGCCCAATACACGGGAGGTCCCGGCTATTACAGGACAGTTGGCAACCCTAGTCATAAACTTGCAGAATGGAGGAGGAGGAGGGTGGGACTGATTGGCTTACTTGATTATAACTTTCAATTTTTATTTCCTTCCAATCAGAAGCGAAACTTCTGAAACGCTATTCATGGTGGAACAAAAATCCAAAGACATTCTACAGAAATGTTGAAGAAATTGATAATAGGAAGGCCGTTTCAGAAACTTGGAAGAGCTGGATAATGATGCTTTTTTAGAAGATAGTCTCAAGAGGATGGCATGCATAAGAATTTAAGTTTCAAACCACAGCACAATAGTGCCTGCCAGTGATTTTGGAGCGAAGCATATCAGAGTTGGAGTAGCAGATGGTACATAATGGAGGGAAGACATTTTATATACTGACAAAACCATGAAAGCCTGCAGCAAATTAAGTGAGAAATTTTATTTTGTGAAACTAATGGCAAACAAAAGCTCTGCTATTCACGTTCTGCTTGGCAGAGGAATGTGAAAAGCAGAGCACATTTCTTGCTGTCGCAAGGGTAGCTGAAGAACATCTTATATATCGCGAAGACGTGATTAAATGGGGAAAGGAGCTTGTTGTTAGCAGGTTCTGTCAACCCAAGCAGTGCAATACAGAAGTTAGGGTTCAGTACGTGACCCCCACATTACAGCCATTCTGGGAACAGAAATTTACTCTTAGGATCAAATCACTATCCATAAATTTGTGATATGGAATAAAATTTGCTCATTTGAAATTCAAGGTGGACGGAAATAAATAAACACAAAATAAACAATAAATGTTGCCTATTTTTAGTTTTAGTTCTTCAATACTGTAGGGCATATGATTTGGATATGACATTACTCAGTCGATTGAGTTGGCAGTCACAAGTGAGTCCCTCCTTTGTCATGCATGCTTCAGTCTGATGTCCATGAGAACATACATGGCAGAGTGCAGCACTGCCCTGCGCTTCATCTGGGAGGCTCAGCATTGTCATACAGTGTGGAAACAGGCCCTTCAGCCCAACTTGCCTACACCGACTAACATGCCCCATCTATACTAGCCCCACTTTTCTGTGTTTGGCCCATGTCCATCTGAACCTATCCTATCCATGTACCTGTCTAATTGCTTTTTAAACATTGTGATAGTCCCTGCTTCAACCACCTCCTCTGGCAGCTCATTTTATACACCCACCGCCCTTTCCCCCTTCACCTTAAACCTATGTCCTCTGGTTCTCGATACCCCTACTCTGGGCAAGAGAGTCTTTGCATCAACCTGTTCTATTCCTCTCATGATTTTATACACTGCTGTAAGATCACCCCTCATCCTCTTGCACTCCAGGGAGTCTGAGCCTGCTCAACCTGGAAAGTTCTGTGCTGATCGGACGATTCGCTGCAGCCTCCAGGTGTCGTGCTTGGTGGCTGAGCCAAACCAGACCATGATGGAGAAGGTGAGGACAGACTCTACGATGGCCGTATAGAATTGGACCATCATTGCCTGTGGCAGATTGTGCTTCCTCAGCTGCCGTAGGAGGTACATCCTATGTTGTGCCTTTTTGACTGTGGAGTCGATGGTAGACCCCCACTTAAGGTCCTTGGAGATGATGGTTCCCAGGAACTTAAAAGACTCCACAGATGTGACTGTGGTGTTGTTGATGGTGAATGGGGTGAGGGGAGAGGGAGCTCTCCTAAAGTCTACAATCAATTCCACTGTCTTAAGAGCATTGAGCTCTAGGTTGTTGCTACGGCACCAGGACGCCAGCTGTGACTCTTCCCGTCTGTAGGCAGATTCCTCCCCATCCTGGATCAGTCCAATCAGGGTTGTGTCGTCCGCAAACTTGAGAAGCTTGACAGAGGTGTCTGTGGAGGTGCAGTCGTTGGTGTTGAGAGAGTAGAGGAGAGGAGAGAGTACGCAGCCTTGCGGTGCTCCTATACTGAGCGTTTGCGGGTCCGAGATGTGCCAGCCTCACATGCTGCTTCCTGTCTGTCAGGAAGTTGGTGATCCACTGACAGAGGGGTTCAGGCACAGTCAACTCGGAAAGTTTGGAGTGTAGTAGCTCTGGCACAATGGTGTTGAATGCAGAGCTAAAATCAACAAATAGGATCCTCGCATAGGTCGCCTGGCGGTCTAGGTGCTGTAGGATGAAGTGCAGGCCCAGGTTGACTGCATCATCCACAGATCTAATGGCCCGATATGCAAACTGCAGAGGGTCCAGCAGGGAGTTTGTGATATTTTTCAGCTTGGCCAGCACAAGCCTTTCAAGTGTCTTCATGACTACAGAGGTCAGTGCGACAGGCTTGTAGTCACTAAGACAAGTAATCCCTTTTTGGGTACAGGAACAATAGTGGAGACTTTGAAGCAGGCAGGGACAGTACATGTTTGCAGGGACTGGTTAAAAATGTCTGTATAGACCGGTGCCAGCTGTTTGGTACAGAGCTTAAGAGTAGAGGGGGAAATATTGTCAGATTTTGGAGATGTCCGGCTCTTTTGTCCTCTGAAAAGCCTCTCCACCTCCTCTATTTTTATTGTTGATACTGGACAAGATTTGGGTACAGATGGAATGAGCTGCCAGAGGAGGTAGCTGAGAGATATTTTTACAACATTTGAAAAACAATTGAACAAATACATGGATAGGAATGGTTTAGGTCAGGGGTCGGCAACCTACGGCCCCCGAAATCATCCGGCCTGCAGGCGCTTTCTTCGCCCCGTAATTATCCCCAGACTTCCATCATCTCCGGTAACTCGTGGGCCCGAGGCCACGGAGGTCACAATGGCGGAGCGGCCGAGCGGATGTTGATGTTAAATTGTGTTTAAGATTAACACAATTTAAGTTGAGATGGACAAGCAATGCCATTCTCGTAGCGACCTGCCATTCGACCCTGGAACTGTGTGGAGGGAAGCGGCTGTAAAAGGACAGCGCTGCTGGGGGGGGGGGGGGGGGGGGGGGGGGGGGGATGGGAGTTATTTCCACAGCGTGTTGGGAGTCTGGCCTGGGTCAGCACGGGTCAAACTTGGCTGGGTTGCCAGGGGTAAAGGTGCGGGGAGGGCAGGAGCATTGAGAAGGACGAGGTCGGGGATCATGCCAACAACTCCTTCTCTCACTCAGTAGCTCGGGCGGCTGCGAGCGGCCGCCGGGACTAGACAGCGGCACCAGCCGCCACGTCAGCGCCTACTGCCGGCCGGCCGGCCGCCAGCCAGCCGCGGTGTCCTTCGACACAGGGGCAACTGGTGGAAGCGGGTAGCTATTGGGCAGAAGGCTGGCTGCTCTGTCCCGGGCTCCCTCTCTCTCCCCGTTACGTAATCTCTCTGAGCCCGTCCCTCAGACATGAACCGCACAGCGCATTGTGGGACAGGTGAAGATGGAGGCTCCCCGGTTCTCATTGCCTCCTTGAAGGAGTTTCACATCTTCCTTTCTACTGAACCAAAGCCTTGATCCTGTCCCGCCAGCCTTTTTTCAAAACTTAGCAACTCAAAATGGAGGTGTGTCTTCGTCGCCGGGAAATATGGTAACTCAAATTTCACTGGTTAAGTGTCAATAAACGTGAAGTTGATCTTGAGGGTTGTTTCAATACCAGTGTCTCAAACTAATTCCTACGTTCAAAGTCAAAGTCAAAGTCAAATTTATTTCACATGCACCTGAGTGAAATGAATTTGCCAGCAGCAGTACATTTAAAAGAAGAACGCACAATACACAATAGAATTTAACACAAACATCCACCACAGCATTCTTCACAGTGGTGGAAGGCAACAAAGTTCAGTCAGTCCTCCCTTGTTCATCCGTGGTCGGGGCCATAACCCTCCGTAGTTGCCGCTAAGGACATCCGGATGTACAGGCCCTCTAACTCTGATGTCGGAACGGTCAAACACAGGCTTGGAGTGCCCGAATCGGCACTTTCCTACCGGAGATCGCGGCCCCAAGATGTTATATGCCTCCGGATGGTAAGTCTATTCCACACACGCGGGTGGAAGCTCCACAGACCACAGCCCCCGATTCCAAAGTCACCAGGCCAGCGATCGGAGTACTCCTCTCTGGCGACCCCCGGCAATGGAAAAGTCCACGCTGTGCCCGCTGCTGAAACTCCGGGCCCGACTCCGGGAAAGGCCGCTCTAATCCATGCTGTTAGGCCGTGAGGGAGGCGACATGGAAAAAGTCACCTCTCCGTCGAGGAGGCCTCCGAAAAACAGTTTCCCCCTTTCCCCTCCCCCCCACCCCCACACAAGAAACACCGAGAGACACCTAAACAAACATTTGGCCACACCAAAAACCCTCCAAAAAGGTAAAAATAACGAACGCGCTGCTGGCAGGGCATCCGACTCGCAACGCCCCCAACCGACTAGTAGACATAATATTTCTTAAATATATAAATATGTCAAAATTTATTAACTATGGTGATAGATGTGGCCCTCCAACTGCTCACAGACATGGGACCCGGCCCCTATGCACAACAAGGTTGTCAGCCTCTGGTTTAGAGGGATATGGGCCAATTGTGGGCAAATGGGACATCTTGCTCGGCATGGACGAGTTGGGACGAAGGGGTTGTTTCAGTGTTTTATGACCACAAGGCGAGGTAGCCTCAACCACACTATATTGTATGACCGTTGTAAGAAATGGGCCCTTGAAACCCAGGCAAAGGATCTGAATTAAACAACAAATTATGGCAAACAAGAGGCCTACTCTTCTCTGAACCATTGTCCATAATTCTGTTATCTAAATCACCATTCTCTTTGTGATCACTTACGGAAACGTTTTTATGGACAAGAAACTTCATGACAACACTCATGAAGAATGAAAAAAAAGGTTGAAAAGAGGATGTAATATTAATACTTCCTTTCAAATTTTCTGCAATGTTTCTTTCTCCAGTCTGCCCCTTCTCAACCCCCATATACCTAATCAACAGTTCTGTAGTTGCCATGGAGCGACATTTAAAATCTGACAGCCTTCCCAGTATTTTCCAGCATGGCAAAGATACAACAGTTAACAACTTTTCATTTAGCTCTCATCTGACCCTAATTTAGCGTATGAAGTGAGAAATTCTTAATTTGGTGAATTTTGATATGATGAATTCAGTGTTTGTGCAAAACACAATACAGTCACATTAACGTTGTAGAAGTGGATGGAGGGCCATTTTGGCTTGAAGGGCCAAATGGCCTCCTTCTGCATCTATTTTCTATGTTTGCATGTTTCTATGGATGAAATTCAATTGCTTGGCTAAGTACTGCTCACAGCTACTTCACAACTAGGATTGACACAAATCCAATCTAGAAATGTTTACAATCAGTTAGCAACTAATTCAAAACAAGTTGCTTTTGCTTAATAACTTTGGAACAATAGCCCATTCAGTATTGCTCACAAAGAATGCCTATGGTGGCGGATGTATGGAACAAGCTGCCAAAGGAGGTAGTTGAGGCTGGGATTATCCCAACATTTAAGAAACAGTTAGACAGGTACATGGATAAGTACATGTTTGAAGGGATATGGGCCAAGCGCGGGCAGGTGGGATGAGTGTAGCTGGGACATGTTGGCAGGTGTGGGCAAGTGGCCCAAAGGGCCTATTTCGACACTGTATCACTCTATGACTCTATAAATTGCAGTCAGGGGCTTCCATTTGTTGATTTACTATAACATTGGTTTCTGCCAGAATCATGTGTTAGCAATATATATATATACTAGACTAAGTGGGACCCGTTGGGTCCCATGTTCACATGGGAGGGCTGGTCCCCCAACGCAATATACCACCTCTCCACCAATTCCAATATTGGTGGCCAGTGGAGGGGGGGGCAGGGGCTTTATTATTGGGTATGGGTGTTGTGGACCGAAGGGACTGGTTTCCAGAGGGCTAGTATGGAGATTGTGGGCCGAATGGATTCTTGGGCTGGCAGCTCAGTCACTCAGGCCTGGTGGGCTGGCAGCTCAGTCACTCAGGCCTGGTAGGCTGGCAGCTCAGTCACTCAGGGCTGGTGGGCTGGCAATACACTCACTCATGGTTGGTGGGCTGGCAGTTCATTCACTCACGGCTGGTGGGGTGGCAGTTGACTGACTCATGGCTGGTGGGCTGGCAGTTGATTGACACAACTAGTGGGCTGGCAGTTCACTCACGACTATTCCTTGAAATTCCATTTCAAGCAGAGTGCAGGGCACCAAATTAATTTCATACCATTTCAAGCAGAGTGGAGGCCACCATATTCATTTCATACCATTTCAAGCAGAGTGCAGGCCACCAAATTCAAATGCAATTTCACACCATTTCAAGCAGTGCATGCCGCCAAATTCAAATGCAATTTCATAGCATTTCAAGAAGAGTGCAGGCCACCAAATTCAAATGCAATTTCATAGCATTTCAAGCAGAGTGCAGGCCACCAAATACAAGTGCAATTTCATACCATTTGAGTTTTATACTCCTGGCCCCCCGGAAGGGGCATTACCTTCATCGTGGTGAGTGACAGGCGAGAGAACCAATCAGCTGATCTCAAGATTTTTTAAACATTCATAAGTTTTTTATTTTTCATCGATCGGAAAAATCCTCAGGGCTGCCTTAGCGGCGTAGGACTGTGAGTAAGATGGCCCAAAATCATAGCGATATATCGTAGCTTTCTTTCTAAAATCAATCTACAGCGCAGACAGGAAGTGGTCAAGATGAGACTTTTAGTTATTTAGATATTTTTAAAAAGGATAAGAAAATGATTCTGCTGTTTAATATAACTAAGTTTAGGATGACATTCCTATGGAACAACTAGGCAAGGCCACCATCATCATCAAGGATGCCCACTCTCTCTCTCATTATGCAAGAGGCATAGAAATGTGAAAACGCACACCTCCAGATTCAGAGACTGTTTCTTCCCACTTGCTATCATGCAACTTAACCATCCTACCAACAACTAGAGAGCAGTCCTGAGCTACTATCTACCTCATTGGAGACCCTTGGGCTCTCTTGGATCAGACTTTATTGGACTTTATCTTGCACTAAACGTTATTCACATTATTCGCTTTAGCATGTATCTGCACACTGTGGACAGATCGATTGCAATCATGTAATGTCTTTCCGCTGACTGGTTAGCACGCAACAAAAGCTTTTTTGTTGCGTACATTTGACAATAAACTAAACTAAACTATATATTCACTGTATTAGTGAGACTAACATTTATTCTATTTGAGGCACAGATGTAAACCTTTGTTTCTGAAAAGCAGAAAGCCACCACTTCCGCTGTTTGATGGTTGAGAACATCCATGGCTTGATTGTATTCATATACGTTTTAATCCGATTTTTCACTGTAGAAACAACTGCAGAAGCTGGTTTACAAACGGAATGCTGGCATAACTCAGCAGGTAAGGTATCTTTTCCAGCGAACATGGATAGGTGACGTTTTGTGTCGGGGCCCTTTTTCAGACTGAAAAAGGGGGTGGTAAGAAGGCTGGAAGAGAAGAGGGTCAGGATAAAGCCAGTCTTAAAAAGGTTTTCGTCCCGAAACGTCACAGATTCCTTCTCTCCAGAGATGCTACCTGTCCCGCTCAGCTACTCCAGCTTTTGGTGTCTATCTTAAGTAATAGATGGATGTACGTGAGGGGGGTGTTGATGATTAGACGTAGGCCAGAAATGAAAAGACCGAGTTCTTCTAGGTGAGACAGAGGTTCACATGCACCTCCTCTCACCTCATTTGCCGTATCCGGTGTTGCCAATGTGGCCTCCTGTTCTCCAGCCAGACCAAGCAAAGACTCAGCAACCATTTCGCTGATCATTTGGACTCAGGCCTACTGGATCTCCCAGTTGCAGGCCTTTTTAACTCCTCTTTTCATTCCCATACTACTCTTCCTGCCGCTGGCCTCCTCCATTGCCAGAGTAAGGCCACACAGAAACTGGGGAAACACCACTTCATATTCCACTTGTGATGCTTCCAACCCAACAGTTGGAACACTGAATTTTCCAATTTTAGATACTAACCATATCCCCAGCCCCCTTCCTTTCTTTCCTCTTCCCCCCCATGTACCCCACCTGGACTTGCACCTATTTCTCCCCTCCCTCCTTTTCCACCTGCATTCCTCCCTCTAGTTTCACAATTCTTCAATCTTTGCCTTTTCATCTCTAGCCTCTGTCTGATTACTTTGTCCTGGCCCTCCTTTCTTCCAGTTTCCTGCGCCCCCACCCCTCCCCCACCCAACTACAATCAGTCTGAAGAGGGGTCTGATCCGAAATGTCACCTATCCATGTTCTGCAGAGAAGCTACCTGACCTGACCGCTGAGTTACTCCAGCACTGTGTTTGTTTTATAAACCAGCATCTGTAGTTCCTTGTTTCCATTCCCCAGATTATACTACACCATCCAATTTTGACATTGGTGATGGGAAACCTCAGATGACTCAAAGCACTATATTTTCATTCCCTGCTGCTTTTGTTTGTTGGCCCATGTAAAGCATTCTGAATTCTGGCCCTATCCTCCCTTCCTACGATTATTCCTGACCTTCCATCTCTCCATCCTTTTTTGTTGACTTTCAAATGAAAACACAATTCACATTTTAAAGTTAATTTCAAAAGCAAACTGATGGAAACTCAGAAAAATTGTGTAACTAATTGAAAACCTTTAAAGTTATTAGGGATGGAGAATAGGGTCCAGGGTATGTTATTTGTGATTTATGTCTACATGGAAAAACTGCTTCTTTATCATGCGTATTATTCCTATTAACAGACAGTTCGTGGTAGAGTCACAGAGAGAGTCATTGAGTCATACAATGTGGAAACAGGCCCATTTGCCCAACTTGATACATCAACCAACATGTCCCATCTACACGTCCCACCTGCCTACATTTGGCCCATTTCTCTCCTATCCATGTACTTGTCTAAATGTTTCTTAAACATTGTAATAATACCTGCACATAGTAGGTACTATGAATAATTTTAAAAAACAGTGTGTGCAAAGCTCATAGATTTCCATGAACATATGTCCTAAATTGCAATTCCCATAACTTCTAATTCTAAAACATTTAATGCTCACCCTTTCAATTAAGTCTTATTATAAGAAAGCTATCCCTTGTGAGGAAATGTGCTACTTGCAATCAGATCAGCTTGGCTATGTAGGAAGGATGATAACTCTTCAAATTCCGACCCACTTCTGCACACTTCATATGTAGTTTCCACATCACTGAGATAGGTTCTTATACAATCCACATTGTTTTTATCCCATCATTGGCAGTGTTTCTTTAGCCCTCTTGGCCCTCAGCTTTTGAATGCCATTCCTAAACCTTAACCCACACTGGTAATACTCAGCAGGCCAGTTATGTGGAGAGAGAAACAAACATAACATGTCAGATTGATGACTCCAATAGATGCAGCTATGCCTTGATGAATATTTTCCATATTGTTTTTATTATAGCTTTTCTTATAAATTTTAATTGTTGATGCAATTATTTTAATTTTTAGATCAATGCCCATCAGTATGACTGTTGGTAAAAGAGAGCATTTCAGACATTACATTTCTATTAGAAAAATACAAAAGCAAATACTGTAAATACTGCAAATCCAATATAAAAGCTGAACATGCTGGAAATACTAATTAGGTCAGGCAGCAGATGTACAACAAAGACAAAGGTAGCAATTCAGGTCATTGAACAAAACCAGTTTGCTGTTCATTGTTCAGTTTTGGTACATTTGACAATTAAACACTCGTGACTCTTAAACCTCGGGACTATCCCACAGCAACCTCTATAGGGCACATTTGCTGCCACTTTTGACTAGTAAGAAGTCAATAATGCCATATCCCAGCTAAAATAAAATGAGGCCGAAGCTATCCTTGTTGTAATCTTAAAACTCTGCAATGACGAGCTTAGTCATCACCTCCACATCTGGGAAGGGGGGATGAATAAACCAAGGGAGCTCAGGGATGTTATAATCATGAATACGAGGGAGGTAAACCTGACTGTGTCAGAAGGAACTGCTGATGCTGGTTTAAAATGAAGATAGATACAAAAAGCTGGAGTAACTCAGCGGGACAGGCAGCATCTCACGAGAGAAGGAATGGGTGATGTTTCAGGTTGAGACCCTTCTTCAGTACTGGTTAGGGATAAGGGAAATGAGAGATATAGACGGTGAGGTGGAGAGATAAAGTACAATGAATGAAAGATATGCAAGAAAGTAATGATGATAAAGGAAACAGGCCACTGTAGGCTGAAGAAGGGTCGCGACCCGAAACGTCACCCATTCCTTCTCTCCAGAAGTTACTCCAGCTTTTTGTATAAACCTGACTGTGTTATCTACAGATGAGTATATCTCTAATCACAGGGAAAATCATCATGAGGGTTCATCTGACCTGTCTCCACCCAGCAACTGAAGGGATGCTCCGACTCACAGTAGGAACTGTATCTGGTGCACAGTGGACATGTTCTTCATTATGCAACAACTCCAAGAAAAAAATAAGACGCTACGTGCGTCCCTCTTTTCAAACTCACTAAAGCTATTGATTCTATTAATTGGAAGGGCTCTGTAACGTCCTCCTGAAATCCGACCACCTGCATAAATTTGTCTCCATCATGTATTTTGCTCCGTGACTGCATTTCAGCCAGGATATTAACAAAACTAGTCCACAGCGGTACAGTGGTGCCTTTCATCACCAGTCACCCAAGTTCAATCTTGACTATGGATGCTGTCCGTATGGAGTTTACACTTTCTCCCTGTGACTACGTGGGTTTTCTCCAGCTGCTCCAGTTTCCTCCCACATTCCAAAGACATGCTTGTTTTGTAGGTTAACTGGCTACGGTAAAATTGTAAATCGTCCCTCGTTTGTAGGATAGTGAGCGTGTGCGGGGTGATGGCTGGTCAGAGTGGACTCGGTGGCCCGACCGGCCTGTTTTTGCACTGTATCTCTAAAATCTAAAAGTAAAGTCTAAAGTCAGAACCAATCTCCAGGAAACCTGGTGACAACAAGCCTGCATTCTTGCCTCAGTACTTTTCTCAACCTTGCATTACACTTCAAGTAAACTTCACATGGGAATGGAGCTAATGATGAGAGCTAAGGGGAAAGATTTCAACCCACGATGACTACACTCCAGACCATGAGCAACCAAACTGCAGTATTCAAGCTACAGCAAGCGTTTACACTACTCAGGGACTGAGGTTCAAGTCATCATCACCTTGTTCAATAAAGTCCATGACAAGGTGGGCCTTACATCAACACCTGCAGGAGAATGGTCTACTATCAGAAACAAATAACTGCAAATGCTAGTTAATACTCAAAAGGACACAGAAGTGCTGGAGTAACTCGGCAGGTCAGGCAGCACCGCAGGATAACATGGAGAGGTGACGTTTCGGATCGAGACCCTTCTGAAGCTCTCCACATCTCGAACATCTGGCGGTGAAGTGCCGTCCCTTCTACCTTCCGAGGGAATTCACCTCCATCATCCTGACCGCGGTCTACAACCCATCCCAGGCAGACGTCCGTCTGGCACTGGAGGAGCTGCATGCCGTGGTCAACAAGCACCAGACGTCTTACCCCGAGGCTTTTACCACCATTGCTGGGGACTTCAATAAAGCAAACCTAAAGAAATCGCTCCCTAACTTCCACCAACACGTCTCCTGCTGCACCAGAGGACCAAACACCCCCGACCACAGCTACACCACCATCAAGAATGCTTACCGCTCTATGCCTCGCCCTCACTTCGGTAAATCTGACCATACTGCGGTGCTGCTTCTTCCTGCCTACAGGCAGCAATTAAAGAGCGCACCCCCAGAGGTGAGGACAGTACAGAGCTGGTCAGGGGGGGGGGGGGCAGAGGAACAGCTACAGGACTGTTTGGAGTCTATAGACTGGGCAATGTTCAAGGATTCAACAACGGACTTGAATGAATACGCCACAGTCGTTACAGACTTCATTAAGAAATGTGTCTAATATTCATTAAGACTGCATCCTTACAAACACCTTCCGAGTGTTTCCCAATCAGAAACCTTGGATGAACTGTGAGATCTGCACTCTTCTGAAGACCAGACACCAGGCATTCATGTCTGATGATACAGTGGTCTACACAAAGTACAGATACGACCTTGGTAAGGCCATCAAAAAAGCCTGCTCCAAACTGGAGGATGAGACAGATGTTCAGCAGCTGTGGCAGCAACTGAATGCAATCACCTCCTACAAGGCGAAACCAGGAGGCAGCTCGGATGTCAGCGATACATCACTCTCTGATGAGCTCAATGCGTTTTACGCACACTTTGATAGGGAGAACACCGATGTGCCTTCCCGAGCCCCCCATTCGCTGTGATGGTATTTCAGTCTCAGTCACAGAGGCCGATGTCAGGAAATCCTTCAGAGGGGTGAACCCTCGAAAAGCGTCTGGACCTGATGGCATACCTAGTCGTGTTCTAAAAACCTGTGCGGAAAAACTGGCTAAAGTTTTTACGGACATTTTCAACCTGTCACTTCTGAGGTCTGAGGTTCCCACCTGCCTCAAAAGAGCATCAATAATACCGGTGCCCAAGAAGAGCAAGGTGACGTGCTCAATGACTATCGACCTGTGGCACTAACGCCTGTGGTGATGAAGTGCTTCGAGAGGTTGATCATGGCGCAAATCAACTCCTACCTCGACAAAAACCTGGACACACTGCAGTTCGCTTACCGCCACAACAGATCAACGGTGGACGCGATCTCGCTGGCCCTCCACTCCGCTCTGGACCACTTGGACAACAAAAACTCATATGTCAGGCTGTTATTCATTGACTATAGCTCGGCATTTAACACAATCATCCCCTCCAAGCTGGTTACCAAACTCGCAGAACTGGGTCTCTGCGCATCCCTCTGCAATTGGATCCTCGACTTCCTCATCCACAGAACACAGTCTGTTCATATTGGTGGAAATGTGTCAGACTCGATAACAATCAGCATGGGAGCACCTCAAGGCTGCGTGCTCAGCCCCCTGCTGTACTCACTCTATACTCATGACTGCGTAGCCGGTCATAGTGCGAACTCCATCATCAAGTTCGCTGACGACACCACTGTTGTGGGACGTATCACTGATGGGGATGAGTCGGAGTACAGAAGAGAGATCGAGCAACTGTCCATATAACCATATAACCATATAACAATTACAGCACGGAAACAGGCCCTCTCGGCCCTTCCAGTCCATGCCGACCATTTGTTTTCCCCTAGTCCCATCTACCTGCGCTCAGACCATACCCCTCCATTCCCTTCACGTCCATATACCTATCCACTTTACTCTTAAATGTTAAAATCGATCCTGCCTCCACCACTTCTGCTGGAAGCTCATTCCACACAGCCACCACCCTCTGAGTAAAGAAGTTCCCCCTCACGTTACCCCGAAACCTCTGTCCCTCAATTCTCATGTCATGCCCTCTTGTTTGAATCTTCCCTACCCTGAATGGGAAAACATATCCACATCAACTCTGTCTATCCCTTTCATCATTTTAAAGACCTCAATCAAATCCCCCTTAACCTTCTGCGCTCCAAAGAAATAAAGACCTAACTTGTTCAACCTTTCTCTGTAACATAGTTGCTGGAACCCTGGCAACATTCTAGTAAATCTCCTCTGTACTCTCTCTATTTTGTTGACACCCTTCCTATAACTAGGCGACCAAAATTGTACACCATACTCCAGAATTGGTCTTACCAATGCCTTGTACAATTTTAACATTACTTCCCTACTCCTATATTCAATGCTCTGATTTATAAAGGCCAGCACACCAAAGGCTTTCTTTACCACCCTATCTACATGCGATTCCACCTTCAGGGAACTATGCACAGTTATTCCTAGATCCCTCTGTTCCACAGCATTCCTCAATTCCCTACCATTTACCATGTACGTCCTATTTTGATTTGTCCTGCCAAGATGTAGCACTTCACACTTATCAGCATTAAACTCCATCTGCCATCTTTCAGCCCACTTTTCCAAATGGCCCAAATCTCTCTGTAGATTTTGAAAATCTACTTAATTATCCACAACACCACCTATCTTAGTATCATCTGCATACTTACTTATCCAATTTTCCACCCCATCATCCAGATCATTGATGTACATGACAAACAACAGTGGACCAACACAGATCCCTGAGGCAACCCACTGGTCACCGGCTTCCAACCTGACAAACAGCCATCCACCATTACTCTCTGACATCTCCCATTCAGCCACTGTTGAATCCATCTTGCTACTCCGCCATTAACACCCAAAGATTGAACCTTCTTAACCAACCTTCCATGGGGAACCTTGTCAAAGGCCTTACTAAAATCCATATAGACAACATCCACTGCTTTACCCTCATCAATTTCCCTAGTTACCGCTTCAAAAAATTCAAGAAGGTTTGTCAAACATGACCTTCCAGGCACAAATCCATGTTGACTGTTCCTGATCAGACCCTGTTTATCCAGATGCTTATATATATTATCTCTAAGTATCCTTTCCATTAATTTGCCCACCACTGACGTCAAACTAATAGGTCTATAATTGCTAGGTTTATTCTTTGAACCCTTTTTAAACAATGGAAAACATGCGCAGTACGCCAATCCTCCGGCACTATTCCCGTTTCTAATGACATTTGAAATATTTCTGTCATAGCTCCTGCTATTTCTACACTAACTTCCCTCAATGTCCTAGGGATATCCTGTCAGGACCTGGAGACTTATCCACTTTTATATTTTTCAAAAGTGTCAGTTCTTCCTCCTCTTTGAATCTCATAGTTTCCATAGCTACCCTACTCTTTCCCCTTAACTCAGCGAGTTCAATATCCTTCTCCTTGGTGAATACCGAAGAAAAGAAATTGTTCAATATCTCCCCCATCTCTTTTGGCTCTGCAGATAGCTGTCCATTCTGGTTCTCTAATGGTCCAATTTTATCCCTCGTTATCTTTTTGCTATTAATATAGCTGTAGAAACCCTTTGGGTTTACTTTCACCTTTCTTGCCAAATCAACCTCATATCTTCTTTTAGCCTTCCTAATTTCTTTCTTAAGATTCTTTTTACATTCTTTATACTCCTCTAGCACCTCATTTACTCCATGCCTCCTATAATTATTGTAGATATCTCTCTTTTTTCGAAACAAGTGTCCAATTTCCCTTGAAAACCATGGCTCTTTCCAATTTTTACTATTTCCTTTCAACCTAACAGGGACATAAAGATTCTGTACTCTTACAATTTCCCTTTAAATGTCCTCCATTTCCCTTATACATCCTTCCCATGAAACAAAGTGTCCCAATTCACTCCTTTAAAATCCTACGCATTCCCTCAAAGTTAGCCTTTCTCCAATCAAAAATCTCTACCCTAGGTCCAGTTCTGACTCTCTCCATAATTATATTGAAACTAATGGTATTGTGATCACTGGTCCCGAAGTGCTCACCAACGCATACCTCCGTCACCTAACCTGCCTCATTTCCTAACAGGAGGTCCGCACTGCCCCTTCTCTGGTCGATACCTCTATGTACTGCTGCAAAAAATATCCTGCACACATTTTACAAACTCCAAACCATCCAGCCCATTTACAGAATGTGTTTCCCAGTCTATTTTTGGAAAAATGAAATCTCCCACAATCACTACCTTGTGCTTACCACTAATATCTGCTATCTCCTTACATATTGCTCTTCCAATTCACGCTCCCCATTTGGCGGTCTATACACCCCTAAAAGTGTTGCTACACCATTCCCACTTCTCAGTTCCACCCCAAATAGCCTCCCTAGACGAGCCTCTAATCTATCCTGCCAAAGCACTGCTGTAATATCTTCTCTGACAAGCAATGCAACACCTCCCCTCTGGTCCCTCCAATTCTTCACACCTGAAGCAACGAAATCCTGGAATATTTAGTTTCCAATCACAGCCCTCCTGCAACCATGTTTCACTGATTGCCACAACATCTATTTCCAGGTGTCAATCCAGGCTCTAAGTTCGTCCACCTTACTTACAATGCTCCTAGCATTAAAATATACGCATTTTAGAAACCACCATCCTTATTTTCGGTCTATTATCTTTTTCATCTTTCTCGCCTACATTTTGGATCCGAGTGCTTCCCTTCTATGCCTCTTGCCCCACACCCTGACCCCTAGCCCCTCTACCCGAGTCCCTCCCCCCAGCCTTTCTAGTTTAAGTCTCCCAGTAGCCTTTGCAAATCTCCCTGCCAGGATATTGGTCCCCCTCGGCTCAAGTGCAACCCGTCCTTTGTGTACTTTGTGTATGGTGCCAGCACAATAACCTGGCCCTCAAACCAACATAGCAAGGAACTGATTGTGGATTTTGGAAGGAGTAGGATGGGGACCCACAGTCCTGTTTATATCAACGGGTCAATGGTTGAAAGGGTCAAGAGCTTCAAATTCCTGGGTGTGCACATCTGTGAAGATCTTTCCTGGTCCAAGAACACAGATGCAATTATTAAGAAAGCTCATCAGCGCCTCTACTTCCTGACGGAGAGTCGGTCTGTCAAGGAGGACTCTCTCTAACTTCTACAGGTGCACAGTAGAGAGCTTGCTGACCGGTTGCATCGTGGCTTGGTTCGGCAACTTGAGTGCCCTGGAGAGGAAAAGACTACAAAAAGTAGTAAACACTGCCCAGTCCATCATCGGCTCTGACCTTCCTTTCATTGAGGGGATCTACCACAGTCGCTGCCTCAAAAAGGCTGGCAGCATCATCAAGGACCCACCACCCTGGCCACACACTCATCTCCTGCTACCTTCGGATAGAAGGTACAGGAGCCTGAGAACTGCAATGACCCGGTTCAGGAATAGCTACTTCCCCACAGCCATCAGGCTATTAAACCTGGCTCGGACAAAACTCTGAACATTAATACCCCTCCATCTGTTATTTGCACTTTATTAATATATTAATTAATGTGTGTATTTACGTATATAATTGTAGTCAATGCCTACTATGTTCTGTTGTGCTATGCAAAGAAAGAATTTCATTGTCTTGTCAGGGACACATGACAATAAACTCTTTTGACTTTGACTTGTAGACCTGTTGAGTTATTCCAGCACTTTGTGTCCTTTTCTACCAACCTGCCACTGCTACTCCACACTATCCTATGGAACATGGCAAAACCTTAGACAAAGACATCTTGGGATAAACAGTAGGTAGACATTAACGATGAAATGCACCATTGTCTTTATTGTGCCAGCGCAGCTGTTGATAAATTGAGGAAAAGATGATTTGAAAATCAAGAGCTCAGACCTGGTACAAAACTCATGGTCTACTGGGCAGCAGTGACTCCTGGCCTTCTTCAGGCCTCTATAACTTGGACTACCTACAACAGGAGTTTCTTTCCCCTAACTGTGGTAACAGCATGTACCTTGCTACCACAAGTATATGAGGTTAATATCGAAATCATCAATGTCTACATATGTCCCAAGATATCTTTGTCTAAGGTTTTGCTATGCCTCCTTGGATAGTGTAGTATAGTTGGGCAGGTTGGTCAATGAGGTTAATAGCAAAGATGCATGTTAGTGAAACACTTCAGGGGGAAAGGATATGCAGAAAGGGTTAAATTAGAGTTTGTTTTTTAAGTGAAGTTGGGAAACATTTCTGCTTTCAAAGGACTGTAGAAGATTGGAAATGTTTCCCCACAAACACCATTTGATACATTCTCAATTTTAAATCTGAGGTTGATTGACTTTAGTTTGCCAAGGGGATTAAATGATCAGGGAGCAAAGAAATACAGTATTAGCTGGTCTAATGTCATAGATCAGACACTGAATGCCAGAACAATGTTCAGGAGTTAAATGACCCACTTCTGCTCCCATTGTACAATGGAGGGTTTGTGTTCAGAATAAATGCCAACATGGAGCAATTGGGCTAAGTGATATATTTTAATGCTCCGTATTTTAAGAGCCATTGCACTGGGCATAGAGTTTAATGTCTCATCTGTCAAACAAAGGCAGTGACAGTGTAAAGGGCCTGTCCCACTGGTTACTCTTTAGGCGACTGCCAGGGGCTAGTTTTAATGGAATTCACCTACGACACCTGGCGACAACCTACGACAGCACCTACGTCAAACTACGACAGCAAAAATTGTAGCCACTGACGCCAAAAACATTTCAACTTGTTGATAATTTTGCGGCAGTCGCCTGTAGTCGCCCATAAAATCGCCTAAGAGGGACTGGCCCTTAACACTCCCTCAGTACTACGCTGAATTATCAGCTGGAATCACACTGATTTTGTGACTCAGCAAAAATACCACCACTGAATCTTGTCTGATACTTTAAATCTTTAAGGACAACTTGATTAGGTAATGCAAGTTTAATATTCTGATAACAATGTTTACTTCCATTTTACATATGTAGATAGCAATAAGTTACGGAGAGAAGGCAGGAGAATAAGGATGAGAGGGAAAAAGAGATCAGCCATGGTCGAATGGCGGAGCAGACTCGATGGACTAAATGGTCTAATTCCGCTTCTATGTCTTATGGTCTTATAATGATTATGGCTATAACATGAAAATCCTGCACAAAAGACCATTTTTCAATGTTATTAATCGATATTCTGTAAGGAATCCATTGGTCTCCCACCAAAACACTTACGGGAACCGTTACAATGTATTGAAAAATGCGGAATGATGAAAATATTCTTGACCGCGAAAAACCGACCGATCCTTGAAAATCTTGTCACTTTCCAGCACATGTTTGCAGTTCTGAAGGTCACCATGTTTTCAGTACACAGCCAGATAGTGTTTAAATGCACTGATTGTGTCTGCCTCCATCACCCTATTGTGCAGTGAGTTTAAGACTCGCCGAACTCTGTGTGTAAAAATGTATCCCCCTTCACTTCTCTAATCCTTCTACTAATTACTTTAAATCAAAGAAACACAGAGACTGCAGATGCAAGAATCTGGAGCAATAATCACTGTTGGAGGAACTCAGTGGGTCGAGCAACATCAGTGAATGGAAAGAAATGGTCCATGTTTTAGGTCGAAACCTTGCATCAGGACTGGGGTACCTCCAACAGATCGTTTGTTAATTTAAATCTAAGTGAGCACATTTTTGATTCTCGTGTTAAGTCAATCTTCCCTGGTTACTCTTTCTAGGCCACTCTTAATTGTATATTATGCTATAACATAGTTATAAACATTTAAAATAAGTCTTGCTTCAACCTACTTTGATCCAAAGAAAACAATTCTTGCTTATCCAATCTTTCCTCTGAGTTACAATTACCCAGTCCTGACAAGATCTTGCAAATTCCCAATACACCCTCTCCAGTGCAATCTCATTTAATTTGAAGACCAGAATTGTATGTAGAAATTGAGCTGTGGTCTAACTAGTTTAGTCTAACATAATCTTCTTATTCTTTTGCGTGTTGGCAATAAATAAAAGCATCTTCTGTTCCTTTCTATCTTATTGAAATGCCCTGCTCCTTTGATGGATCTGTAATGTTCTCCAAGTTATCTTTATCTCTATCGCTGAACATCCTTCCTCTTGCCTTGATTTACCCACGTGCATCAAATTCCATTTGGCACTCTTCTAGCCAATGGCCCGACCATCTATTCTTCGTAGTCTCAGGATTTCCTCTCCCACCTGAATCATTTGTCGATCAACCCGTCCATACCTGGATGCATCTGTCACTTGTCAGTGCTTGTCCCACCACTCCCCTCCGGACCCAGACCGCGAGGGACTTCGCGCTCATGATGTGCGCTGCACGCACATTCTTTTTACATAAAATGTTTGTAACCCTGTCATGCCCCCCCCCCCTTTTGAAAAGCTTTGTAAGGGCCTAATGTCGGTCAGTAGACTGTTACCTGCGATGGAGATGGTGAGCTCTAGAAATGGTAGGGAGATGTCGGAAATGGTCCAGGTGAATTTGAATGCCGGATGGAAGTTAGTGGTGAAATGTATGAAGTCAATTAGTTCTGCATGGATGCAGGAGGTAGCACCAATGCAGGCATCAATGTAGCAAGAGGTAGAGTTCGGGGATAGGGCCACGGTACGCCTCGAATAAGGATTGTTCGACGTACCCTACAAAGAGGCTGGCATAGCTAAGGTCCCATGCGTATGCCCATAGCTATGCCTTGGATTTGGAGAAAATTGGAGGAGTCAAAGGAAAAGTTGTTGTGGGTAAAGACCAGCTCCGCTAGGTGGAGGAGAGTATCGGTAAACGAGGATTGGTGGTTCTGCGGTCGAGGAAGAAAAATAGGGCCTTAAGATCTTCCTGGTGGGGGATGCAGGTGTAGAGTGACTGGATATCCATGGTGAAGATGAGGAAATGGGGGCCTGGTAAACAGAAGTCATGGAGGAGACGAAGAGCGTGTGAGGTGTCTTGGACATAGGTAGGGAGGGATTTGACAAGGGAGGGATTTGACCAGGTGGTGTAGGATGGTGTCAAGGTATGTGGAAATAAGTTCAGTGGGACAAGAACAAGCAGAAACAATGGGTCTGCCAGGACAGTCAGGGTTGTTAATTTTGGGGAGAAGGTAAAATCGGGCCGTGTGATGGGAGAAGGGGTCATCAATGGAGGGGCAAGGACTCCTTCAAATGGAAAAACGCTTGGAAGTGGAGGCGACGGAAGAAGAGCTCCACATCGTGGCAGATGAGGTGGGGACGGAGGGGAACAAAGGTGAGGCCTCTGCTGAGGACAGACCGTTCGGTATCAGAGAGGAGATGGTCAGGGGGGATGGTGAACACACGGCAAGGATGGGGGTTGGGGCCAGAGGAAGGCTGGTGAGTGGACGGAGGCCGAGGCGATCTGGTAGGGGGGTGGTGGGTGGTCAGGGAGGAGGGGATATGAGGGCTATAGTGTGGGTGGGGTCACATGGTACAAGGAGAAGGGGAAGACCCAGTGGAACACCCACTGAGGTTCCCTGTATTGGGGGGGGTGGGGGGGGGGGGGGGGGGGGGGGGGGAAGCACTAGGATCCAGCACAGTCAGACCCCGTGGTGTGAGAATCTGTAGCGTGGAGACTTCAGGCCCAGTGCTGAGCCAAGGACTCAGGTAAGGCAACGGCAAAATTGATCAACACATACCAAGAGTGGACGAGCTGTTCGTCAAGCTGCAACCTTGAAATTGTTAATCTTGAAATTGGATATGTTTGACATTGGGGGTGTCGCAAAGTGGAACTGGGCGACGAGACAAAAAACCTGCTCATAATCAACATGAACAAGGGACTGTTCAGATACAACCGATTACCGTTTGGACCGGCGCCGGCCATCTTCCACAAACTGGTCGACGATCTGGTTGCCGGAATTCCGTATGTAGCCGTCTACCTGGATGACATCATTGTCACCGGCCGGACAGAGGAAGAATACTTGCAGAACCTAAAACAGGTCCTCACAGCACTGAACAACCACAGCATGAAGTTGCGCGTGGACAAGTGCACATTCTTTCAACAACAGGTCACATATCTCAGACCTGTGGTCTCGGCATGTGGTCTGAAGCCATCGGAAGAAAGAGTGGATGCCATTGCGAAATTGCCGACGCCCGAAAACGTGAAGCAGCTTGAAAGCTTCATTGGCAAGGTGAACTACTATGGCAAGTTCATACCGGCACTTTCAACTTTGTGCGCACCATTGAACAGCCTGTGAAAACAGGACGTCGAATGGCACTGGTCCAAAGAGTGTGACCATGCATTCACCAGCTTGAAGGAGATGCTCGCTCAGAAGACGCGTTTGGTTCACTATGACCCATCGAAGCCGATCTCGCTGGCCGCCGATGCATCGCTGTATGGTCTTGGAGCTGTGATCTCCCAAACGGCGACGAACAGCAAGGAAGAACCAATCACGTTTGCATCCAAAACGCTGACGCCCGCCGAGAAAAACTACAGCCAAGTGGAGAAAGAAGCACTGGCGATCGTGTTTGGTGTCCGGAGGTTCCACCAATATTTGAGTGGGCGACATCTCCTGCACATCATCGACCACAAGCCGCTGCCGACTATTTTCAGTCCGGAGAAAGGTTTGCCCGTCATGACGTTGCAGCGTCTACAACGTTAGGTACGACATTTTGTCATCGGAGGTGGCCGAACAGTCCCAAGCTGGACAAGGAATTCCGCTCATTCCAGAATGCGCAAACGGAAATCTCCTCAAAGGATGGCATTCTGCTCCGCGATGGTCGAGAGATCATTCCGACGGAACTGCGATCGCTAATTCTGAAAATGTTGCACAAGACATACATTGGAATTGTGCGAATGAAGGCGCTCGCTTGCATGCATGTGTGGTGGCCAAATATTGAGATCGATATTGCCGACTACTGCAAGGACTGCACACCATGTGCGGAAACAGCATCGAATCTGCCAAAGAGACCTCGACATGGCCCGTCCCTAACCAACCATGGCAGCGAATCCACATAGATTTTACCGTTCCGTTCCTGGAGGACATGTGGCTGGTCGTCATGGATGCCCATTCAAAATGACCACATGTTATCGAAATTAATAAGTATCCAACCACCGAAACAACCACTAATGCGCTCGATGATTTGTTCGCCATTTGGGGATTGCCCTTAACAATCGTAAGCGACAATGGACCCCAATTTGCCTCGCAAATGTTCGGTGACTGGTGCAAACATCACTGAATCGTGCATCTGACATCAGCACCTTTTCATCCACCCTCAAATTGTGAGGCAGAGCGGCTCATCAGCATTTTCAAGCAGGCCATGAAAGGTGCTGTAGGAATCGAAAAGAAATTAAAATGATTGGTATTACGCGATTTCTTAAAGCAATATCGAACCGTTCCAAACTGCATTACCGGTCGAACTCCAGCAGAGATGATGCTCGGACGTCAAGTGCGCTCTCCCCTATCAGTTTTGAACTCGACCCGTATACGGCGCGCACTCAACCAACGAAGTCGAACAGTATAATTACGACCATTTGCTTTGCTTGGCCGTAATTATACGGCCAAGCAAAGCAAATGGTGCGCTGGCAGGATCATGGCTCACATTGGAACCAAAATGTACACTGTCCAAGGACAAGAAGGACAATGCCGACGGCACGATGACCAATTAAGAAGCCGCGTTCCTCCATCGTTGACTGCGCAGAACCTGACCAGAACCAAGCAGTCGGACACCCCTGTGCCGAATCGTGAGGATACTGGAGTGCCTGACTTGCTCCTTCCCAGGCCTGACGAAGTTCAGCCAGTCGAACTCCCCGCCGATCTGCCTGTGGTCCCTCATCGATCGACATGTTGCAATCGTGGTACTCCCCCAAGGCGACTCATTCAGGAATAGAGATGTTCAAACTGGGAAGGGGGAGTGTGATGTTTGGTGGACTGTGTGGAGTGGGAGGACATGTTGCTCCTCCCGTACAGCAGGTGGCACTGCACAGGACAAAGGGAGATGTTTTGTATATAGTTTATCCTGTCGGCAGACAGTATGCGGGCAGCTGTTGTCACTAGTTTTGCTGCCAGCATTGTGAAACATTAAAGACTTCTGTTGTAAACTAAGTTGTTGCCAATTCGTATTGATTGTGTTTTGTTGATGAGGAGGTCGAGGACCCCACCATCTGAAATGTGTAAAAACGTTGCCCCTCAGATTCCTATTAAATCTTTCTCCTCTCATCTTAAGCCTCTGTCCTCTGGTTCTTGATTCCTCTACCTTGGGTAAAATACTCTGTGCATTCACTCTTTCTATTCTTCGTCTCATTATGAATCATATTCTTCGATGCAGTGGAAGGCTAACATCCCGTGCAAACCTTACCAAAAGACTTCTGACAATCTAAAAACACTACATTCCTTGATTCCTCCTTGTTGACTCTACTTGATATATCCTAAAATAATAATAGAATATTGACTGGCCTTGAGGGGGATACGACATATATTGCCTGAAGTAGATTCATATTGCCCGAGTCGAAGACGAGGGCAATATGGATCTAGTGAGGGCAATATATGTCGTATCTCCCGAAAGAGGACAGTCAATATTGTTATTATTACCCATATCAGACATCTAGAGGAAAATTTGAACATCTCAGCTCGGCGGACTTCCACGTAAAATTTAACCAAAATGGACGCGGCAGTCTTCCTGTCTGCCGTTTGAATATTCTAAATTTCCCACGCAGCGTCACGTTGCCGTCACGTTGCCAAGTTCCCGGATGTGAGACCAGGGGAATATAAGACTATATTCCCCGCTGTTTTAACAGGTAAAGTCCATAGGCGTTCGCAAGAAAGGGGAATACAAGAAAATATTCCCCTGTTACCCCTGCTGGCAGTAAAAACGAAGGGAATACAATTTTGTAAAAGCATACCTCAGATGTGTGATATGGGTAATAATTCAAATTATAATACATATCCTGCTTCTTTGCCTGAAACTAAATACACAACTGCTCTTGCTCTTCCTGTTCTTGATACATACAATACATTTGAATGCAAGATGGGAATTCTAGAATTTAATACCATTTACAGTCAATATTAAGGGAATTGAATCTCCTACGATTACCAATATAGTGACTTTGCATATGTGAAAATTGTGAAAACCAAATGATTAAAAGAAAATTCTCAACATTGTTGATCCAGTCCTATTGTTTGTTGCAAATTGCTGTTGCCACAAGATAGGAATGGAATTCTGTTCAATGAAGGACAACAGGCAGGAATACTCCATTTGACAGAAGCACATGTCCTGCTGATCATCACACGGTGTTGACAGCAACTATGGAGTTATTCTTGATCCAAATGCTCCAGCTGTAAAAGTGAATGCAATAACAATTGCAGAATGTAATGTGAGAAGGTGAAAGAGAATAACTAATCCCACTTTGTAGAGGAGTTTTGTAAAATTTACCTGCACTATCATGTTTTCTTAACTTTATAAAACTTTACTGGGAATTAGTTTTTGTCAATTTTCACCGTCTTATATTTTTCTAAACATTGGGATTGTTGGCGGAAGTAATATGTTTAATTAATCAATTTAGTTGCCAGATTATCATCAACTACCTGTTATTTTTAGCACAAACATGGATAATTCTGCAATACCACTCTCGTATTACTTGTACTGCTTCAAATACTGATTAGGATGAAATGCTTACATTTTGTAATTATCATATTTTCATTTACATGGCTGATATTACACCAGTTTCACTATCAAGTTAAAATTAGTAACTATTCATGAAACAATTTTTTTAATTTAGAGATTTAGAGATGTGGCAAATATCAACATTCATCTAAATGATAAATAGTTCAATGTGAAATAGTTGATTTCTCAGACAAGTAGACAAACCTGTACATGTACTTTGTAGAATATTATACTTTGCAATGCAAAGCTTACTCCCATGACCTTCAAGACAGATCATTTTATTTCAGATACTAGAAATGAGGTAGATTCTAAAATAATACAGCAGCCCATCTATCAATGTGAATAAACAATAACTCAATGTTTGCCTTGATCCAAAAATGAAGTCACTGAAGCACAGCTACACCCTTCACCATGTAGCAACCATTGTGATTAATCTGCCAGAAAAATTCCACTGCAGCTAATTTAACTGATATGGAAAGACAGAAACTTCATTTCAAAAACAGTACAAAGATTTATGAACTGTCAGTACTGACACCTCAAACGGATTTAGTGAAAAGAGGTTTACTTACAATATAAAACACAACTGTTTACTGATGCGCCTTTTCCCCTTAATGCTAATTAGATACTATAAATCTCAGGCCTGAAGAATTGCGAAGCAAGATTCCTAACACCTTTCTTTCTGTTAAAGAAGGAACTGCAGATGCTGGAAAATCGAGGGTACACAAAAAGCTGGAGAAACTCAGCGGGTGCAGCAGCATCTAAGGAGCGAAGGAGATAGGCGACGTTTCGGGTCGAGACCCTTCTTCAGACTCTTTCTGTCCTGTACAAAATTTGATGCAAAACTCGGCAACTCTTCTGCTTTTTCCTTTGACTTCCAATCTGCTTCAGTTCCTCCAGTACAATCTTTGGCTTTTCTTTTATTTGTTCTTATAGAACAACTAGTGCTTATTTGTGCTGTAAGGTCTATCCTTCTGCATTCGTTTTTTCTGTCATTACAATTGCCCATTTTACTGGTCTGTCTTCATTGATTACTGTATCTCTGAGATTTGTGTCATCTACTTAAGTATTTCATGTGGTCATAAGTGAGCAGAATTAGGCTATTTGGCCCGTTAAGTCGACTCCGCCATTCATAGACACATAGAAAATAGGTGCAGGAGTAGGCCATTCGGCCCTTCGAGCCAGCATTGCCATTCAATATGATCATGGCTGATCATCCCCAATCAGTACCCCGTTCCTGCCTTCTCCCCATATCCTTTGATTCCGTTATCCCTAAGATAGACATCATAGCTGATCATAGCTGATCTATCTATCTCTCCGAACCCCATTCTCCTGCCTTCTCTCCATAATCCTTGACACCTGTACTAATCAAGATTCTATCTAACTCTGCTATAAACATATCTATTGATAGCCTCCACAGCCTTCCGTGGCGAAGAATTGACTAAAGAAATTCCTTCTAATCTTCTTCCTAAAGGAACGTCCTTCAATTCTGAGGCTATGACCTCTAGACTCTCTCACTAGTGGAAACATCCTCTCCACATGCACTCTATCCCAGCCTTTCACTATTCAGTACATTTTAATGAGGTCCCCCCTCATTCTTCTAAATTCCTGCGAGTACAGGCCCAGTAAGTTAACCTACTCATTCCCGGGATCATTCTGGTAAACCTCCTCTGGACCCTCTCCAGGGCCAGCACATCCTTCCTCAGATATGGTGCCCAGTGCCTTATAGACCCTCAGCATTACCTCCCTGTTTTTGTATACGTGCCCTCTTGAAATAAATGCTAGCATTGTGTTTGCGTTCTTTACCGCCGATTCAACTTGCAGATTCAATTTTTGGAAATCCCACACTCTCAAGTCCATTTGCACCTCAGATTTCTGGATTTTCTCCACATTTGGGAAATAGTCTACACCTTTATTCCTACTACCAAAATCATGACTCCACACTTTGCTACACTATATTCCATATGCCATTTCTCTGCCTACTCTCCCAACCTGTCCAAGTCCTTCTGCAGAGTCCCTGCTTTCTCCACACTACCCGCACCTCCACCTATTTTCATATCATCTGCAAACCTGGCCACAAAGTCTTCAAACCCCTCATCCAAATCATTAATATACAACGTGAAGAGTAGCGGCCCCAGCACCGACCCCTGCGGAACTGACAATCAACCAGAAAAAAGCCCCCTTTATTGCCACTCTTTGCCTCTGCCATCCAGCCAACCTGCTATCAATGCTAGTACCTGCCCTTTGATACCATGGGATCTCATCTTCCTTAGCTGTCTCACGTGTGGCACCTTATCAAAGCTTTCTGAAAATCTAAGTAAACAACATCTACTGACTCTCCTTTGTCTGTTCTGCTCTTTACCTCTTCAAGGAATTCCAACAATTTGCTTCAATTTCAGGGAGAATTAGAGCTGGAGTCATCCCAATCTATTGCTTTTTCACCATGCAAAATGTTTACCTTTCAAGCTTTTAGCTAATTACCTTTGAATATTATCAATTTTTATTTATCAGAAATATATTTCCATGTCAGTTCTATTCTTTGGCAATTACATTTATTATTACTCATGGAGATACTGCAAACAATTTCTCACCACTTACTCTAACAAAACTATTCATGGTTTGAATCTTATAATACCCCGAACAATGCAAGCAACCATTCTATTTGCCTTCTTGACCGAAGATCTTGGAGAAAACCCACGCGGTTATGGGGAGAACGTACAAATTCCGTACGTACAACACTCGTAGTCGGGATCAAGCCACGTTCTCCCCATGACCCGCATGGGTTTTCTCCAAGATCTTTGGTTTCCTCCAACACTCCAAAGACGTACAGGTTTGTAGGTTAATTGGCTTGGTATAAATGTAAATTGTCCCCAGTGTGTGTAGGATAGTGTTAATGTGCGGGGATCGCTGGTTGGTGCGGGGATCGCTGGTCGGTGTGAAATCGGTGGGCCGAAGAGCCTGTTTCTGCCTTGTATCTCTAAAGTAAACTACTGGATAAACAATGTGAAATAGAGCTCTTGCTGAAATTCATACCCTTCAATGTAGTTTTTCCATTTATTCAAAATTGTAAAACTTGCAACAATTTCTTTCAGCATACTTTTACTGAGACTATTATCGTCTTTTTGGATATCCACTTTTTATCATTTATTTCTATTTAAGCAAGAGCATTCTAACATTTGATTATTAATTTCCAGATTCAGTAAAACCTCGTTATAACGGATCATGGGGGGGGGGGGGGGGGGCGCGTGGGGGAAGGGAAATGGTGTCCGTTATTGACGATTGTCCACTATAACTGAGTAACTGAGTATTATTATATGCAGTTGAAGCGCCAAGGCAATTACCATTATATGCAGTTGGAGCACCAAGGCAAATTCCTTGTATGTGAATACTTGGCCAATAAACTTATTCATTCATTCATTCAAACAAGAAAGATAGAAAGAACTGCAGTTGATGGTCAATACATAAAAGGACACAAAGTACGGGAGTAACTCCGGGTCAGGCAGCATCTCTGGAGAACATGGATAGGTGACGTCGGGACCTTTCTTCAGCCATTAAGTCCACTGGGTTAGTCCAGCACTTTGTGTTGTTTCATCTTAAAACTAGGCGCTGATGCTACTGGTCTGCATCAGTGAGCCTTTCTTCCACTACAGCACAGCCCAGTGACGGGGCTGTTATTACAGTTCACGTTGTAGTTGCTAGGGACAGCACTTTCTTCAGGCCACCGCTACCGACTGGATGCTCTCGGTCACTGTGGGGCCTCCTCCCCTCTCACCCGTCACTTTGTCTGCTCCCCGCTCGCCGCCTCCTCCTGCCGCTCCCCCGCAGTCGGTGACATCTTCCAAGGTGAAGTATGTAGCCGACTGCAGGGAAGCAGGAGGAGGGAGAGGGCGGCAGAGGCCGAGTGGACAGGGTGATGGGAAGAGGAGCTGAGACGGCAGTGGGGAGGGAGAGGCCAAGTGGACAAAGCAATGGCCAACAGAAAAATGAGGTAGCAGGTGAGAGGGGATGGAGCCCCACGGTAAACGGGCACGTCCTGTCAGTGGCAGCAGCTGAAGAAAACGCTGTCCCCAGGGGCTACAACGTGAGCCACAACAACAGCCACATCAATTAGACAGTGCGGAGAGTGAAGGAAGGCTTGCTGGTGCACTTTGCGAGCCGGAGATGACGTTGGATGCCGGGACCGGGGAAGTGGTATGAGCCGTGGTGGCTTCGGCAGGTCACCCGCTATAACCAAAATCCGTTGTAAAGGGATCCGTTTAAACAAGGATTTACTGTACCGAGCACAAAAAACAAAAATTAGATTGATTTATTTTCCCAGAAGTATCACTGCAACATATTTCCTGGATTAGTTGCCTGGAATCATTAAAAAAAAACCCATCATTGGACAAGTGATTAATTGCAGTTCTTTGACCTAAACAGTCGCCTTCCCCCCAGCTAACAATGAACCATTCCACATGTCCTTGAGCATCGTCTGCTTTGATGTCATTTTCACACCTTACTCGTCCATATCTCTAGTCTCCCCCTCCCCTGACTCTCAGTCTGAAGAAGAGTCTCAACCCGAAACGTCACCCATTCCTTCTCTCCAGAGATGCTGCCTGTCCTGCTGAGCTCCTCCAGCATTTTGTGTCTATCTTCGATGTAAACCAGCATCTGCAGTTCCTTCCTACACTTTAACTCCCCTTCCCATTTCCATACTGACCCTTCAGTCCTGAGCCTCCTCCACTGCCAGAGTGAGGCCAAACACAAATTGGAGGAACAGCACCTCATATTTTGCTTGGGGAAAACCCAGTGGTATGAATATTGATTTCTCTAACTTCAAGTAACCCTTACATTCTCTCTCTTTCCATCCCTCCCCCACCCTAGTTATCGTAATAGTTTCACTGTCATCCTGCAGGGTTTCACTGTTTGTATCACTCATTATCTTATCCACAGCCAAAAATGCACCTTTGTGTGGATCCACCTTGTTGGCTTTTATCTGACTTTTTACATATCTTTCATTAATTGTTCTATGTACCCTTTCATATCTCTCGTTTCCCTCTCCCCTGACTCTGTCTGAAGATGGGTCTCGACCAGAAATGTCAACCATTCTCTCTCTCCAGAGATGCTGCCTGTTCTGCTGAGTTAATCCAGCAATTTGTGTCTATCTTAGGTGTAAATGAGCATCTGCAGTTCCTTCCTACACAGCAGAACACTTGTCTATTTTTGGTGATGCAAGTTGGTTCAACTAGAGAATTTAGAGAAACTGTAATAGAGTGCAAAGTAAAATGTCCCAAGCTTTATAATTTTCTTAAATAGGGCATTAAATTGGGCAGGGCGACATGCTGGAGTAGTCTAATTTTTCCACGCTCCCAATCTGTTCACCTTCAACTGTTATTATAGCTCAGCCTATGTTTTATAACTACCCATAAATATTTAAACACCATCGACAGCACCTCTCCACACCGCAAAGATGCCAGGCAGAGGAAAGAAAGAGGAGCCAACGACGAAAGACTCGACGATCAGCACCGTCATGGCTACGCTAGCAGCTATGTTAACAGAGCACAAGGCATCGCTACTGGCAGAACTCAACGCAGCGTTCACCAAACTGGAAATGAAGCTGGACAATATCCAGACCACTATTCTAGACCAACAACAGCATTATTAGAGTCATTTGCCGATACCCCCAGCCAAGACATGTGAGCTATGGAGACAATGCTAACTACGGTGACCGAAGAGAACGTCAAGCTAAAGTCTAAGCTTATTGACCTGGAAGGCAGGAGTCGCCAAAATAACATAAGGGTAGTCGGTCTCCCCGAGAACATCGAAGGCCCCCAAACAACAGCTTTTTTCTCTCAACTCCTGCTCGAGACTCTTGGCGAACACACATTGGAATCAGCCCCGGAGCTAGACCGAGCCCACCATACACTAGCAGCCAAGTCAAGCCCTGGTGAGAAACCCAGAGCAGTTGTGATTTGCTTCCATAGATTCCAGATCCGCGAGTTGGTGGTGCGTGAAGCTCGGGGGCAGAGGGGTCAGCTGAAGTACAAGGACATCCCGATCCACATTTTTGAAGACTACTGTCCGGAGATAGCTGAACAACGCTTCGCATACCGAGACGTTATGAAGGAGCTGTACAACCTGGGTCTCAAACTCTCCCTTCATTATCCGGCCAAGCTGTTCATCACGGCCGGGGAAGGAAAGAGGCGACGGTTAACATCTCCCGAGGACGCTCAGAGTTTTATTTCATCTTACCGTCGACGCAGACTGGGACCCACAGATGACTGACTTCGCTCGGTACGTCTACATCCGAGTGGCACAGGGGCCCGGTTAACCTACGGTCACATTATGGGCTAACTTTAGCTCATAACTTTAGCCTGACTGCTCTTAGCAACTAGCCAGTACTAGCGCTCGGCCTTGCTGATTACACTGGACCCCTGTCCTGAAATATATGAGGCCGGTAAGAACTCACCACGATTCATGACTATGTTATATCAACTTTTCCTTATAATGTTTATGTGTAATCATACTTGAAAGGCTCTTCCCCTGCACATGCTATACAATTGGGCTTAAGGGATCCACTTTGTGGTTCGTGATCTGATCGCTGCCTTCTTGTTTTTAGCAGCTGGCTGCTAACGTTGCCAGCATTCGACCGGTTTGTTTACACTAGTCTTCATAGCGGACTGACTGGGACTGATAAGAACTCATTATAGTCAAAGCTGTGTTACACCAATTAGTTCTTACAGCGTTTTTGTTTAACAATACTTAATTGATGTTCTTCTGCCCTGCGCTTTAATTCAAGAACCTAGTTTGCAATTTGCTAATCTCTCTAACGCTAACTCTTTCTTTATACCTTGTCAACTTTAAGTTATACTATGTTATACCAAAGGAAGCTATTCTTGTTTCACTTATACATTGGCTTACTTATTTAGTATCACCATTTTGTTAATTTGCTTTGTCTTATTATTACTATCATCACTACTATTATTACCATTAGTGTTAGCAATGTCATTGGTAGCACAATTACCATGGCTATTATTTTAACTTTGTATTCATTCATTTATGTTTATTTCACTTTATTTCTATTTTCTATTTTTTAAATTATTATTATCATTGTTATCATTACTATATTTATTTCATTTTATGTTACTTTACTGACATTGAGCGATTTTGTTGCTTTGGGAGTTGGAAATATTGGGAGTTAAGATCGGACAACTCCATGCGGATGCGAGGACAACGTACCTTGGCGCAATGGGAACTCAAGGTTCAGTTGGGACATTGGGGATCTCAGGTCCGGGGACTCAGGTTTGAAAGATGGCTAAGTGATATGTGTCCCGATTGTTTGTTGTGTGCAAACGTATGTATGTTTTTTTTAGTTTTTTTTTGTTTTTATTTTTTATTATTTAAAAAAATAATAATTATTTATTTTTTATTTTTTTGTAATTTATTTTATACTTCTTCCCCCCCCCCCCCCACCCCCCACCCACACCCCCACTCTTTGCAGCTGGATTTGATGCGCTCTTCCATCTCAACTTGCAGTACTACAGCGCTCTGCCCACTCGCTTGGATATAGCTAAATATGGCCAACACAAACTACATTCTTAGATTTGTCTCGTGGAACGTGAGGGGGGTGGGGGGTCCTACTTAGACTGATAGGATCTTGGCCCACTTGCAACAGCTTAAGGGCGATATATATTTTTTTCCAAGTGACCCACCTTCGCAACAGAGAGGTAACACGGCTTAAGAGAGGCTGGATTAGCCACTTATTTCATTCGAAATTTAATGATAAGGCTAGGGGTGCTGCTATCCTGATTCGTAAAAACGTTATGTTCGAACCACAGAAAACTGTGGAGGATCCTGCTGGCCGCTTTGTCATGGTTTCTGGCAAACTGCAAGACACACCTGTCATATTGGCCAGTATTTACGGTCCCAACTGGGATGACAGCTCATTTGTAACCAAATTTTTTACATCTCTCCCAAACATTGAAAATCACCACATCATTGTGGGTGGAGATTTTAATCTGGTCCAAGACCCTATACTGGACAGATCTTCGAACAAAGCCTCGACTTTAACTAAATCAGGTAGGACTTTGCATGCTTTTGCCAAACAACTTGGGCTCACAGACCCATGGAAACATACATTTCCCACGACTAAATTATTTTCATTTTTTTCCCACGTACACCGCACCTATACCCGTATAGACTTCTTCCTCTTAGATAACGGACTGCTCTCCAAAATCAAATCCAGCGAGTATCATAGTATCGTGATATCAGATCACGCTGCGACTTCCCCCGATCTCCACTTTCGTAAACGAACTAACTGCTTTAAACAGTGGAGGTTCAACTCCTCATTACTAGCAGAGGCTCACTACAAGCAATTCTTGTACTCCCAAATCATTTTATATTTTGAGTTGAATGACTCGCCGGACATAGAAAGAGGTATACTCTGGGAAGCTTCAAAAGCCTATATTAGGGGCCAACTTATCTCTTTTGTCTGCAACCTGAAAAGAGCCGAGGCGTCCCAAATGACAGACCTGTTACGAAAAATAAAGGACATTGATGACAAATATGCATCTGACCCAGACCCTAATTTTTATAAAGAACGCCTTAGGTTACAAACAGACTTTGACCTCACGTCTACTAATTAAGCCAAGCTACGACTGCTTAAATCTAGGCAACACTTTTTTGAATCTGGGGATAAAGCTGGGAGGTTTCTGGCCTATCAGGCCAGAACCGAGGCGACTTCACGGCTAATTCCAGCCATTAGATCTAGCTTAGGGGAGATCCACACTGATCCTCTTAGAATTAATGAAGCATTTGCTAAATTCTACGCTGAACTATACGCTTCCGATTGTCCTCCCACTGCAGATGACATGCTCCGTAGTATGACGTTTCCCCGAATTGACGATGAAGCCACGAGAGACTTGGGTGGTCCCATAACTGTTGCTGAGGTCCAAGCAGCCATCACATCATTGCAAAGCGGAAAGTCGCCCGGCCCTGATGGCTTCACTGTAGAATATTTATTACAAAGCTTTCCCTGCTCTCCTCGCACCTGTCCTGAGAGATATGTACAATGAGGTGTTTCTACATCGTCGCCTACCGCCCACCTTGTCGTGGGCTACTATTTCCCTAATTCTTAAAAAGGAGAAAGATCCCCTGCTTTGTAGTAGCTACAGACCAATTTCACTCCTGAATGTGGACCTCAAAATCCTCTCTAAAGTCCTTGCGCTCCGTCTTCAACAAGTGATGCGCTCTATTATCTCGTTAGATCAAACAGGGTTCATGCCAGGCCGACAGTCCTCCCACAATACTAGGCGTCTCCTTAACATCATCCATTCACCAAGTAGTGAGACCCCGGAGATAGTGGTCTCCCTCGACGCCGAAAAAGCTTTCGACGGGGTCGAGTGGAGGTACCTATATGAGGCGATGGACAGGTTTGGCCTCGGCAATAGTTTCATTCTTTGGGTCAGTTTGTTATACTCGTCCCCGATGGCCTCAGTACAAACAAATGACACACTGTCGCCCCACTTCCCCCTTCGGAGAGGTACCAGGCAGGGTTGCCCATTATCACCACTCCTGTTTGCTGTTGCGATAGAACCCTTGGCAGTTTGGTTACGCTCAGAGACGGCTTTAAAGGTATTACACGGTTTGACACAACTCATAAAGTCTCATTGTATGCGGATGACCTGCTTCTGTACATCTCAAATCCAGTCAGCTCTCTCCCTGTGATTACGAATATTTTAGAACGGTTCGGTGCGTACTCTGGTTATAAACTTAACTACCAAAAAAGTGAGCTATTACCGATTAACTCATTGGCTAAGCAGCTCCCTCGCTCTTTAACCTCGTTTAAATGGGCGGAGGACGGGTTTCGCTACCTCGGCGTTTTTATCTGATATGTTCCGCACAAACTTCCTGCCTCTGGTTGAGAAAGCTGAAAGAGACTTTGGCCGCTGGTCAGTTTTACCATTATCCCTCGCGGCCCGGATAAATCTGGTCAAGATGGTCGTCCTACCCAAATTCCTGTATCTTTTCCAGCACGTCCCTATACTTATCACTAAATCTTTTTTTGATAAATTAGAAAGGAGAATATCTAAATTTTTATGGGGTACCAAACCGGCTAGAATTCGAAAGACGATATTACAGTCTCCTAAGAGTGACGGGGGTTTGGCACTTCCTGACTTTAGGCGATACTATTGGGCAGCTAACTTGCAAAAAATCCTGTATTGGATGAATTATGAGTGCGACCACCTACCGACCTGGGTACACATGGAAAAGGCGAGTTCACGTCTCCCGTTGCGGTCTGTTCTATGCTCCAAACCCCATTTCTACAACATCTGTGGGTGCAGGCCCAATTGCTTCCCTCTCGCTCAAGATATGGAGTCAACTCAGGAAAAACTTCGGTTTACAAGGCCCTTCCATCTTGACCCCACTGCTTAAAAATCACATCTTTAAACCTGCAAGTACAGACTCCGCATTCAAAACCTGGCATAGTAATGGTATCAGTAGTATCAAAAACCTATACAAGGATGGCATTTTTTCGTCCTTTGCGGAGCTTTCGTCCAACTACAGCCTCCCAAACTCCCACCTTTTCTGTTTTTTCCAGATTAGGGATTTTGTGAAGAAGACATTCCCCCACTTCCCAAATCGCCCCCCTGAAACCCTGACCGATTCCATAGCTCTAGATCCCAACCGGAAGAAATAGAAACATAGAAACATAGAAATTAGGTGCAGGAGTAGGCCATTCAGCCCTTCGAGCTTGCACCGCCATTCAATATGATCATGGCTGATCATCCAACTCAGTATCCCGTACCTGCCTTCTCTCCATACCCTCTGACCCCTTAGCCAACTCACTCTTAAATATAGCCAATGAACTGGCCTCAACTACCCTCTGTGGCAGAGAGTTCCAGAGACTCACCACTCTCTGTGTGAAGAAAGTCTTTCTCATCTCGGTCTTAAAGGATTTCCCCCTTATCCTTAAGCTGTGACCCCTTGTCCTGGACCCCCAACATCGGAACAATCTTCCTGCATCTAGCCTGTCCAACCCTTAAGAATTTTGTAAGTTTCTATAAGATCCCCTCTTAATCTCCTAAATTCCAGAGAGTATAAACCGATCTATCCAGTCTTTCTTCATAAGACAGTCCTGACATCCCAGGAACTAGTCTGGTGAACCTTCTCTGCACTCCCTCTAAATGCATCTCTTTTTTGTATAACTTGTTATGGTCGGTAATATTGAATAATATTGCAGCTGCTCTCCCCTCAACACCCCCCCCCCCCCCCCCCCCCCCCCCCGACCCCACACCTTTTTTTTGTACATTTTGTCTCGTTTATCTTATTGTATTTGTGTGGTTGTGTACGTATGTGAGTGTTGTTTGTCCCCGTTTGGTTCCGACCTGATTCGGGTGGATTGAGGGGGGGTAAGGGTAAGGGCTTTGAGGGTCGCTTACATACTGTTGCACAATTATGTCCTGACTATCACTGTCTGTTATCATTATATGTATGCAAATTGCTGTGAAATTCAAATAAAAAGATTTAAATTAAATAAACGATATATTTTTTTAACAGTATTCCCTTTTGTGTTGCAGTAGTGAATACACTTAAATTGCACCTCCTTTCCAGGAAGTACTGTAAAGATAATGCTCATGACAAGCAAAACACCCCATCCAGCAATAATCTGCAAATGTACTGAATGTTTTGTTTATCCGCAATAAAGACAGCACATTCTCAAAGTGATCCATGCTGTGCAGTGGAAATGTATCTACTGGTGGCACCAGAAACTGTAGATGCTGGAATCTTAAGCAACATATTAACTGCTGGGGGAACAGCAGGCCAGGCAGCAACCGTTGTGGGAAATAAACAAGTGAAGTTTCGGAGATAGGCACAACATGCCGGAGTAACTCAGCGGGTCAGGCAGCATCTCTGGAGATTAAGAATAGGTGACGTTTCAGGTCGGAATCCTTCGTCAGACTGAAAGTAGTGGTGGGGGTGAGGGGTAATAAATTGGCGGTGAGTAAAGGCCAGAGCAAATCAGGCCTGGCAACAGATGACGTAAGAAAGGTGGAGACCATAATGGCCCATTATTGGCTGGGGAAGGTGTGATAACAAGAGGGATATAAGCAGAAAGGGGTGGAAATGGGAAGATGTGACTAATGGTGGGATTGCTTTGGACGTGACAAAAATGTTGGAGAATGATGTGGTGTATGCGAAGGCTGATGGGGTGCAAGATGAGAACTAGACTCTGTCCCTGTTACGGCTGGGCGGAGTGGGATTAAGAATGGAATCATTGAATACAGACGTTTCGGATTGGGCTCCTTCTTCAGGGTCAGAGGGTAGAAGAGAGCATGGAAGGAGTGGGTCTTTCCTGCTGCCGAACACTTCATCAATTATGTGAAGATCGGAAAGGCTGTTAGCTGCAGCACTGACCTCTAATTGGCAATATTGGCAGTGCTGCACATTGATGTAAACTAAATCTATTTACCCTTCAAAATGCGGCATCTAACGTGACTATTCTGTAGATATTGTGACCAAACAATGGGTGCAAGAGCTGACCTTTGCTGCCATAATCTCTTACTAATAAGCACAGAGTCAAAAACAACAGTTGAAAAGCTGCTCTGGTCTTGTACACACTCACATGAAGTGAATATCCAAAAGTTTGAACTTTACTTTAAATATCAGCATGTAAGAACATGAAATGTTTTTTTTAAATTGATGGCACTTTACCCAAAATGGATTGATTAATCTCCTGACATTTGTTTTACAAAGTCTGTGTGCACCTGAGACAGCTCAAGGTGGGAACATAATGTGGAGCTCATTGCTCACTTCCAGCAATATGTTGCCTTTCTGATGGAAACAGAATACAGAAAGCCTGTAACACTGGGTGCGTGATTGGTAATATTCTAGTGAACCATATTATGTATGCAGATGATCTTGTGGTCTTTAGTCCATCTAGCGCTGGTCTCCAGCAGCTCCTTACTGCATGTTCCGTGTATGGTTTGGAACATGACATTAAATATAATGCTAGTAATGGCCCTGTCTCACTGTGCGAGTTGACCCACGAGGTACCCCGAGTGACAGACTCGTGGCTGTGCACGAGACTGCAAGTTTATGATCAAGTGTGTAACCGAGTTCCCACGGGTATGTCATTGCTGCGATGTTCCTAGTTCCTCTCCCGAGTTAGCAAGTTCCTCTCCCGTTACTCTTGAGCCAACCGTGAATGAAGGTATGTTTTAATAAAGCAACAATGTTAAAATACATCTCCATCCTGTGGTTTTGAGTTATTTCAGCGCGGCGGCATCTATTGATATGACCTACAATGGGAAAATGCGCATCCTCCAGTAACCAAGCATTTCTTGTTGTTTTATGTTTTTAAATACTTTTTTGCAATGGATCTCTATTTTAAATAATTTTAAAAAAAGGAAGCAGCCCGGGTGACTGACATTGAGCGGCCGCCGGGACCCGACAGCAGACACACACACACACACACACACACACACACACACACACACACACACACACACACACACACACACACACACACACACACACACACACACACACACACACACACACACACACACACACACACACACAGAGAGAGACACACACACACAGAGAGAGAGAGAGATACACACAGACAGCAGGACTGGCCGCCACTTCAGAGGAAGGAAGCAGCTCGGGTGACTTTGAGCGGCCGCCGGGACCCGACATCAGACACACACACAGATACAAACAGATAGACAGAGAGGGAGAGAGAGAGACACACACACACACACACACACACACACACACACACACACACACACACACAGAGACAGCAGGACTGGCCACCACTTCAGAGGAAGGAAGCAGCTCGGGTGACTTTGAGCGGCCGCCGGGACCCGACAGCACACACACACACACAGATACACACAGATAGACAGAGAGGGAGAGAGAGAGAGAGACACACACACACACACACAGATACACACAGACAGACAGAGACACACACACACACACACAGATACACACAGACAGCAGGACTGGCCGCCACTTCAGAGGAAGGAAGCAGTTCGGGTGACTGACATTGAGCGGCCGCCGGGACCCGACAAGGCTCTTGGGTGCTGGGATCATTCTCTGCGGGATGGTTAGCGCGGGAGACATGTGTAGGAGAGGAGTGCTGACTACAGGCAGACACTTTGGTAGTGATTGCCCACCAGCCTCAAAAGCCGCTGTGTTTCCCTGTCCCTATGATAGCAGGGGGCATTCAAGCAGCACAATAGCCCCCTCCCCCTCCACGCCAACACAAAGGGCAACGATCCCAAGGCTTTAGGGGCAGAAACGGAAGGCAGACGCAACAAGCTGGCGTAACGCGGGCCAGGTAACATCTCTGGAGAAGGTGACGTTTTGGATAAGGGCTTGTCTTCTGAAAAAGGATCTCGACCCGAAAAGTCACCTATTCCTTCTCTCCAGAGTTGCTGCCTGACCCGCTGAGTTACTCCAGCTTTTTCGTTGAATGGGTGACGTTTCGGGTCGAGACCCTTCTTCGGACTGAAAATAAAACTTGCCTCGCTTGAAGCAGCTTGTAAATTAAAACATAAAATCAAAAAATATTAAAGGTCGACTCATTTATGTGCTGTATTCATTCACCTGGCCTATTGCTGTCCTCCCTCGTCCACCGTGAGCGCTGGACAACTCACCGGATGGAAACCTCCGCTGCATCCCGGGCGGAGGGCGATGATCACCGGATCAAGTAGAGGCGGCGGGTCGGCCAAGCCGGGCTCCCCGCCACCGGGATAGACACCAACTACTGGACTAAGCTCAGCGGGATCTCTGGAGAAGTCTGAAGTAAGGTCTCGACCCGAAATCTCACCCATCCCATCTCTCCAGAGATGCTGCCTGTCCCTCGGAGTTACTCCAGCATTGTGTGTGTCTATCTCCGGTGTGAACCAGCATCTGCAGTTCCTTCCCAATCCCACACTCTCGGCCCCGGCGGGGTGGATGGAGCATCACACGTGGACACATCCCACCCACCACCCCAGACTTGCCCCTTCGGCAGGTCTTTAAGCCGTTCATTGAGACAGAGTGAAGCCACGGGGCAGGCGCCTCAGTAATAAAGGACAAGTGGCAGATCATCGCAGAAAGGCCGAAGACAGACACAAAATGCTGGAGTAACTCGGCGGGACAGGCTGCATCTCTGGAGCGAAGGAATGGGTGGCATTTCGGGTAAGTCTGAAGAAGGGTCTCGACTCTATTCCTTCTCTCCAGAGATGCTGCCTGGTCCGCTGAGTTACTCCAGCATTTTGTGTCTATCTTTGGTTCAGTCTTTACTCGAGCAAAAGAACAGATTATTAAAGTTCCCACGGTAGACTCACGAGACACTAAGATAAACGCACGGGGCCACTACGTTATTACAACGAGTTTAAATGTTTCCATTTTTAACTTGAACAGTTAATTTGACTCGTGGAAAAAATCAAACATGTTTGATTTTTTTCACGAGTTAACAAGTTTCCCGAGTACCTGCCGTTAGCGACACGAGTCGATAAGTTGCTCGTGCGAGTTCCGACGTTCCCGCTACGTGATCACCACGAGTGAAAACTCGGGGTCACTCGTGGGCCAACTCGCACAGTGAGACAGGGGTTTAAGAGTGCTGTTATGGTCTGTAGAACCAAAGAGGATAAAAGCCTAAAATATCCTGATTTTAAATTGTCTGACAATAATCTTAGTGTCTGTAATAAGATAAAATATCTAGGGCATATTATTACAGAACAAATGACAGATGATGAGGATATTTATAGGCAACGACGCATGCTGTATATACAAGCGAATATCCTCTTGCGTAAATTTGGTGTGTGTGCAGATGTGGTGAAGATGTCGCTATTTAGAGCATACTGCACACCCCTCTACACTGCGCACCTGTGGTCGAACTATTTAAAGACAAGTATGCAGAGACTAAAGGTGGCATATAACGATGCCATGAGAACACTGCTAAGGCAACCAAGATGGTGTAGTGCCAGTAATATGTTTGTGGCTGCAGGAGTCAGTACTTTAGAAGCTATTCTAAGACACCACATGTATAAATTCATTTGCAGGATAAATGACTCTAAAAATGTGCTTATTGTGGCCTTGACAAACATAAGGGTTAGCACTACACGCTACGAATCCCAGTTGTGGAGACACTGGTATCGTTGTCTCGTTGTACGACATTGATCATTTTTTACTCTGTATTTTTAACTTAAGTATTGTGGGTTTTTTTTTTAATATATAAATTATGATGTTTTTTATGTGATTTACCATGATTTTATATATATTTATGATATTTGATATGCAATGCATTTTTAATGTAATGTTGCCCCTTGTCTGGACCTTGAGTCCATAATAAAGTTATTAAAAAAATAAAAATGTTCTGTCATACAGTGGTTGTCGTCTGTCATTGTTATATACCGCTCACCAAAACAAAGCTTGGCACAAGGCCCAGAAATTCTGATTATGGTGTTCTGGACAGAATCCTACGGAAGTGACATCACATATCCATCCTTATCAGGTCAAAAGGTTCAGAACAGAACTTTGCACAATGGACCTAATTGCATTAAGCAAAATGATTTGAGATAATTTCATTTGCTCAGTACATAAAAATATTGCATTTGGCAAAATAACTGCTTGTCCCATAAGTTGGTGCTGGAGGATACCGGCAATTCCATTCTCAACAGGCATGCCAGAAAAGGGTCATGTGTATTTTCTAGTTTTGTTGCTTGATTCTTCCTTAGATCTAGAAATTAAGATAGCATCGGGAAATCTATAAATCAACCACAAGAACCATAGAGATACATCATTTCCCACCTAAAATGAGCATCAGAACCATGCTCCAGATTCAGAATACTCATGATTAACATTTTATAGTTTAACCAACAATTCGTAAATTAACATTTGTTATAAGTTTCTCAAAACTTGTTTTCGCTTGCTTTTGTATGGATTATTGATCAAAAACAAGATAACCTGCTGTCTTTCAAAGCCAGATGGTACATGACGTGTGAAAAATAGCACTTTTCACAATAAGCCTATAAACATTCAACAGAAGATATTACGTTATATTAAATCTTTGTAAAATACCAGTTAGTTCTTAGATGGAATATTGCGATCAATTATGAATATTTTACTACAGGAAGGAGCAAATGCTTTAGAGACAATGTAGTGGAAACTTACAACTATAGGAATAGGACAAACATATTTCAGTTAGTTGAAACCATGATGAAACAAGAGTTCTCAGTGCACAGATGATAAGGAGAGATTTGATATGGTTATTCAAAGTCTTAAAAGGTTTTATTCAATAAAAATAAGGGGAATGTTTTTTTTCCAGTGGCATAGTGTCAGTAACTACAACAAAAAGATTTAGGCCAACTGACAAAAAGAATGATAAGCAACACAAAGGAAACAAAAATGCATAGAAAGCTGTGCATAATGTGATAGAGCTCAGGGTGTACATTCAATAAATAGATAAATACACCAATTGATAAAATGCTACAGGAAAAGAGCAAGGAAGTAGTACAATGGTACAGCTCAGTCAAAGAAACAAAACAAGCATGAAGCCACAAGAGATTGCAGATGCTGATTTACCTGAAGAGATGGATGAAAGGTCCCAAACCTACACCTGATCTATCCATTTCTCTCCACAGATGCTGCCTGAGCTGCTATATTCCTCCAGCAGTTTGTTTTTGCTCAACAAAACCAAATACTGGACCGAATGGCTGACTTCTGTGTTGGATTAATTGTGATCTGATACTGTAAATAATTTGATATAATACAGCACATGCAGTAAGGCACACAATAAATAACCCACACATCTACCTACACATTAATCATCCAGTTTTAGTAACTGTACTAACTCGTGTTACTTGTCAGTCATAGAGATACAGCATTTACCGCCAATCCCCCATTTACACTAATCTTTACACTTACATTAATCGCGTGTTTTTTATTTTTGTCATAGTCTCTTCAACTAGCCAAGTATCAAATGTCAGGTAAAAGACAGTTTCTCTTGACAACCTATTATCCTCTCTCATCGTTCCTACGTATTGACCAGGTCTTGGAGGAAACATAGACATAGAAACATAGAAAATAGGTGCAGGAGTAGGCCATTTGGTCCTTCGACCCAGCATTGCCATTCAATATGATCATAGCTGATCATCCTAAATCAGTACCCCGTTCCTGCTTTCTCCCCATATCCCTTGATTCCATTAGCCCTAAGAGCTATATCTAACTCTCTCTTGAAAACATCCAGTGTATTGGCGTCCGCTGCCTTCTGTGGCAGAGAATTCCACAGATTCACAATTCTCTGGGTGAAAAGGTTTTCCTCATCTCAGTCCTAAGTGACCTACCCCTTATTCTCAAACTGTGACCTCTGGTTCTAGACTCCCCCAACATCAGGAACATTTATCCTGCATCTAGCCTGTCCAATCCCTTTATAATTTTATGTTTCTATGATCCCCCCTCATCCTTCTAAATTCCAGTGAATACAAGCCCAGTCGATCCATTCTTTCATCATACATCAGTCCCGCCTTCCCGATAATTAACCTGGTGAACCAACGCGTCACTCCCTCAATAGCAAGAATTCCTTCCTCAAATTAGGAGACCAAATGAACACTGAAGGGAGCAAGACCACAGAAAATGGGTGGGAGACTTCACTGTCCATCTACAAGTGTGGCATAGTGCCACCATCAATGACTGAACTGGCCAGGTCCTGTAGGTCATAAATGTTAGACTGGATCTGCAGCAGTCGGTGAGTGAACCAACACAAGGGATAAATCAACGTCCTCATTCTCACTAATCTACTTGTGCCTGATTCACCTGTCTACGACTACAACACAGTCATGTAGAGGCAAGACCTTGTTTCAGGTGTAATCTATTTAAATGAGAGATACAGACTAGGCAGCTCAAAACTGATAGTCCATAATGCATTGTGGACCAGTGCAAACGTACACCACAATAATCTGTAATGGCATAATTTGGTGTGTCCTACCTCTTCCATTACTATCAAAATATAAACCCTTGTTCAGTGAGAAGAGCAGAACGGGATGCTAGGAGCAGCACCAAGTGTGGTCTCAACATCATGGAACTGCAACACAGAACTACATACATGCTAAAGAGCACAGCAAGCAATCAACAGAATTCCTGCAAATAAAAACTCCAGAAACTGGAATCCCACAATATGGAGAGCACTTAGCAGGCCAAGCAGGACCTATGGGGAGAAAAACATGAGACTCCTATTGTTCTGCAATAGAGGGAGCTAAGGAATCTCACAACCAACATATCATATTGATGTTATGTTTCCAACCACATCTAGCCATGAATGGTGTAAGGTCGTTAATGGGAAGAGAATATTTAAAGAACCACCTCATAGCATCATAGAGTCACAGAGGCCCTTTGGCCCAACTTGTCCATGTCAACTAAGTTGGCTAAATGTGTCCGTCCCCATGCCTGTGCCTGGCCCATAACCCTTCAAATATTTCCTATGTGCCTATTCAAGTGTCATTTAATTGCTGTTATTATACCTGCCTCAACGACTTCATCCAGTAGCTCGTTTCATTAACCACCATGTTAGAATAAAGGGAAGGTCATTTAAGACTGAGGTGAGAAAAAACGTTTTTCACCCAGAGAGTTGTGAGTTTATGGAATTCCCTGCCACAGAGGGCAGTGGAGGCCAAATCACTGGATGGATTTAAGAGAGAGTTGGATAGAGCTCTAGGGGCTAGTGGAGTCAAGGGATATGGGTAGAAGGCAGGCACGGGTTATTGATAGCGGACAATCAGCCATGATCACAATGAATGGCGGTGCTGGCTCGAAGGGCCAAATGGCCTCCTCCTGCACCTATTTTCTATGTGTGAAAAAGACTGCATCTCAGGTTCCTTTTACATATTCTCTCTGTCACCTTAAGCTTATGCCCTTTGTTTACCCATTAATTGCCTGACATTATCAGGTAACTGAACCATTCTGTCACCATCTAGAGAGCAGTCCTGAGCTACCAGTCCTCAGACTATCTTTTATGTGACTATACTGGACCTTATCTTGCACAACATTATTCCTTTTATCCTGTGCCTGTACACTGCGGACGGCACGATTGTAATCATGTATAGTCTTTTCGCTGACTGGATAACACGCAACAAAGAGCTTTTCATTGTACCCTTGGTACATGTGACAATAAAGTAAACTAATCTTCCATTAATCTTCCAAGTGATATCAAGAAATAGCCTGATACAATCCAGGCAAATTGACCAACATCCCAGCTGAAGCACTGAGGATTTGTGCTCCAGAATGAACCACGCCAACAGCTAAGCTGTTTCAGTGCAATGACAACAACAAATGCCATTTACACAACTATGTGGAGATTTGCCCAGGAATATTCTGTTCACAAATGGCAGGACTAACCCAATCAACACGCTGATGGATGATATTTTTGACAGGAATATCAAGCAAAAGCTACTTATCAATGCCCACTTTGTGTTTTGCCACAACCATTTGATTCCAGACTGATTGCATGCTTCGTTCAAATATGATCAAAGAACTAAATTCCAGATGTGAGGTGAGGTGAGAATGGTTGCCCTTGATATCAAAGCAGCATTTGGCCAATAGTGGTTCAAGGAGCCTTGGCAAAACTATAGGCATTTGCATCATGGGGAAACACTCCAAATGTTGGAGTCATACCTCACACCAAGGTAGAAGGCTATAATTGAAGATCAATCATCCCAATACCAGGGCATCCCAATACCATGTCCTTACTGAGGTGTCCTTGGTCCATCCATCTTCAGGCAATTTACTGATGATCTTCCTTCTATCCGAAGGTCAGAAGTGGGGCATTGCATCTCCTGTGGTTGCGGAGAATCCCGGGTGGGGCGGTATTTTACAATACATTGTTTGGACACATTACAAACATTTTGAAATATCAACTTCTATTTCAGGATTTGGGCATGGGGCCAACATTTTTTGCATTTCCATAATTGCCCTGGCAAAGGTGGTGAACTATAATCTTTCTGGTATAGGGACTTTCATGACGCAAGATGGGTAGGGCGTTCCACCATTTAGATCCAGTTAAAAATATGTTGAAGGAAATGTTTCAAGTTGCACATCATCCTGACACTATGCTGCTGGTCAAGAACCTCACCCTAGAGTTCTGAGCCTCATGAGGTCCACAGCATCTATCTCCTTTGCTGAAGTATGACATGTTAAAAAGGATAGAAATTATTGCACTGCAAAAGCCAACTATCACAATGGCTCAGTGGCAGAGATGTTGCCTTATAGCACTCGAGACCCAGGTTCGATCCTGACTACAAGTGCTGTATGTACAGAGTTTGTATGTTCCCCCTGTGACTGTGTGGGTTTTCTCCTGGTGCTCCAGTTTCCTCCCACACTCCAAAGACGTACAGGTTTGTAGGTTCATTGGCTTTGGTAAATTGTCCTTAGTGTGTAGCATAGTGTACAGGGATCACTGGTCGGTGCAGACTCAGTGGGCCGAAGGGCTTGTTTCCGTGCTGTATCTCTAAAACTAAAACAGATGAAAATATAACTGGATAGCTACTGAATGTATTCATATTCCTCTGTTCGCAATTTTTATTCTGCCTTTTTATTCCAGTTAATGATTCTATTATAATAGCAAGCAGATGAATGTCAGTAGCTTTTAGCCTTGCAATTCCTATTAATTGGAAGGAACATTACTCGGAAGTGAATCCTCACATGCAAGTGCTCTGGGATTCCTGCATCATTGAAGATCCATTACTACTAAGTAATTGTGCAGTGCGGCTTGCCATCTTTGATAAGACTAAATTCTTCAAAGTTGGATTTTAACTATCAGTTGCTTATTTTCAAAAATCAGTTATAAAGAAGAATAATCAGCTTCAATCTCCTCTAAACAGATCTGTTTAAACAAACTTGTTTAAAGCAACTTCAGTTTATATTTGTTAAGCAAGCAATGTGCTCACATTACTAGTTGTATTTTAGTGTAGTTTTAGTTTAGAGATACAGTGCAGCAACAGGCCCTTCGGCCCACAAAATTCACGTCGACCAGCGATCCCATACACACGGGGCAATTTACAATTTTTTTACCAAAGCCAATTAACCTACAAACATGTATGTCTTTGGAGTGTGGAAGGAAACTGCAGCACCCGGGGTACACTCACCCAGTCACAGGGAGATCGTACAAACTCCATTCAGACGGCACCCGAGGTCAGGATCGAACCCGGGTCTCTGGCGCTGTAAGGCAGCAACTCTACCGCTGCGCCACCATGCCACCCCTGTATAGAAACATAGAAAATAGGTGCAGGAGGAGGCCATTCAGCCCTTCGAGCCAGCACCACCATTCCTTGTGATCATGGCTGATTGTCCCCTATCAATAACTGTATGCTACACACTAAGAACAATAACACTATGTTACACACTAAGGACAATTTATCAAAGCCAATGAACCGGGATCGTCCCCTATCAATAACCCGTGCCTGCCTTCTCCCCATATCTCTTGACTCCACTAGCCCCTAGAGCTCTATCTAACTCTCTCTTAAATCCATCCAGTGATTTGGCCTCCACTGCCCTCTGTGGCAGGTAATTCCATAAATTCACAACTCTCTGGGTGAAAACATTTCAGGACAGGACCCACCTTCAGACAGGAAGTAGAGGGGAGAGAACTGGAGGTCAGAAAAGGGGCTTTTACTTAGCCCATAAAAGGGCCCCCTTTTCTTACCTCCAGTTCCCTCCCCTCTAATTTCAATCTGAAGAATGGTTGCGTCCCGAAAAGTCACCCATCCTTTTTCGCCAGAGATGCTGCCTGAATACCTGAGAGACTCCAGCACTTTGTGTCTAATGTAAATTTGATACTGTTGGAATAAAATTGCAACAAGCTGCAAGGCACGCAATATCAGAGAGAGGTAGATGGAGGCCATTTTACTTAGCACTCAATGAAATCACAGCTGATGCTCTTTCACTATCCTCATATCCTTTGATTCCTTTAATATCCAGAAATCGTTGGAGTGTAAGCAATGGTAAAGCCTCCACAATCCCTTGGGGTAGCGAATTCCAAAGCTTCACTAACCTCGGAGTGAAGATATGTCTCCTAATTTCATTGTAACCCTTATTCTGAGAACGTGATCCCGAATTCTAGATCCCAGGTAAAACATCCTCTCCGTCAATCCTTCAAACAATTCTATAGTTTAGTTTAGTTTAGAGATACAGCGCAGAAACAGGCCGACCAGCTAACCCCGCACATTAACATTATCCTACACACACTAAGGACGATTTACATTTACACCAAGCCAATTAACCTACAAACCTGTACATCTCTGAAGTGTGGGAGGAAACCGAAGATCTCGGAGAAAACCCACGCAGGTCACAGGGAGAACGTACAAACTCCGTACAGAAAGCACCCATAGTCAGGATCAAACCCGGGTCTCCAGCGTTGCAAGCGCTGTAAGGCAACAGCTCTGCTGCTGCGCCACCGTGCCATTCATTGAAATACACCACAGGCACCTTATGTTTGATCCTTAAATCACCACCTTTACTTCAGCTGGAGCAATTTCCGAAGCCCCTTGTAGAGGTCAGTCTAACTAGAGCCCTACCTATTGATGTACTGCCTACCTTGTTAAGTCTTCCTGGAAACAAACTGTTTCTTGCCCATTTTGTCTCCAATGTTTTGATCGCTAGTTTGAATTGGCACTGGCATACATTCAATCAAAACCAATCCTGGCCTCAGTGACACTGCTTAAAGCCAACATTAAATAAGCATAAGCATTGAGAAAAATAGACAGGGTGATCCCATTGAATTTACTATCCATTTCCTGTAAGGGCCATCTGAATAAGATTCAGCCCCATCTTCCTGGTCTGGCTAATATGTGCCTTCAGACCCATAGTAAAGCGACCTACTTATTTTGATATTGACACCATCACAGTAACTAACTAATGTTTCTGCTGACATTAATGCCAACACCATAGACTCCATCTATCTATCTATATACAATTACAAGTCTCATCTTGTTTCTGTGTGTGAGTATGTGTGTGAACTTGTGATAGTGTATCTTCAGCAAAACGGTACACGGTAGCGCTGAAATTTTTGCAGAACCTTACTCAAAAATTTCCCCTAGTCGGTTTTGGCAAGTTTCCTTCAGATCTGATGTTATATTTCAAAAGTTATTAATGATTAAAGTTTTATAAAAAGCCTACTTTGAAAATAATAGTGGCTTCTGAGAGGGAGTCTTTCAGTAGCTTCCAGTGATGATGTCACAATGCCATCTCACATTCCACCAATCACTATGGCATCTCATTTACACAGGCTGCCGAGTCCAACAATGACATCACAATGGGACCTGCCCATGAAGTCTTCAAGCCCACACCGTTGCCAACGGTAATGGCAGCCATGACTTCGCAAATTTTACCCCCAGCCCACTCCCCACAGCCCACTCCCGTCCCTACTGCCCACCCCCCACGAAATGTTGAGAAAGTTTTGGCAATGCCCCTCTCTGGCATTGGTGGCCCAATCGTTGAGCAGCAGCATCACCATTAGCAGAATCACGTGGGAAGGATTTATTGGCTCCACGGAGCGCCGACGCCGATTCAAAAGTCGAGTCCATTCATTGGCACCAGGAAGCGCCGACTGCCTCCCACCCCTGCACGTGGGAATAATTGATTGTCTTCAGGGAGCGCTGACGCCGACCCAAACGTCGAGTCCATTGATTGGCTCCAGGAAGCGCCGACTGCCCCCCCCATGTGGAAAGGATTGATTGGCTCCAGGGAGTGCTGATGGGTTACGTTGGTGGACCAGGGCTCCCGTGGGGGGCTAGCGGTGAGTGGTGCAATATTTTCATTGGGGGAACGGGTGAGTGGTGGAAACGGGTTGCATTGGGGGAACAGATGAGTGGTGGGTTATTGCGTTGGGGGACAGGGCCCAACGGGTCCCGCTTGGTCTAGTATATTATTAAAAGTCTCGTCCTGTATGTGTGTACATGTTATTGTATCTTCACCAATATGGTACATGGTAGCGCAGAAATCTTTGCAGAACAATATTCAGATTTTTTTTTTCTCGTCAGTCTTGTTTCCTTGAGTTCTGAAGTTATATTTCACTTATTGATATTTACATTTTTTTTAAAGCGAACTTTGAAAAAAATAACTGCCTTTGACAGGGAGACTCTTCCAGCAGCTTCCAGTGATGATGTCACAATGCCATCTCACAGTCGCTCAATCACAATGGGATCTAATTTATACAAGCTGCCGTGAAGATTCCGAAAACCGAAAATGACATCACAATGTGATCTCTCCTGCTCTCTGCTGTTGATCTCTGCTGTAAGGAGAGAGACGTAGTGAGGGAGGTTTTAAAGTTTTAGAGTGACATTTAAAAGTTGGATTTCTTCAAATCTGCACTGGCAGTTAGGCAGTTATGACGTCACAATGCCCTACCAGCTACAATGTTTCTATCCCAGAACACTGAGTCCTTCACAGCAAATGTTCTTCAGGAAAATAATCTGCAAGCCTAACCCAGCACAGCAAAGTTTAATAATTAGATTTGGATAACAAAAGATAGCCTTGTCGGTGGCACCTACATAACAATAAATCTTAGTGCAATTGCATTTTTTTTTAAAGTTTAAATTGACCTGCGCAGTTGGGGAGTATGGGTGAATGGTGGAATATTGCATTGGGGGATCATGTTGCGTTGGGGGAACGGGTGAGTGGTGGAATCCTACGTTGGGGAACGGGTTGTGTTGGGGGACCAGGCCTCCCATGTGACAGGAACCCAACGGATGAGTGGTGGAATCTTTCATTGGGGAACGGGTTGTGTTGGGGGACCATGTGAGTGGTGGAATCTTTCGTTGGGGAACGGGTTGTGTTGGGGGACCAGGTGAGTGGTGGAAACGGGTTGCGTTGGGGGAACGGGTGAGTGGTGGATTATTGCGTTGGGGTTCGGGGTTCGGGGCCCAACGGGTCCCACTTGGTCTAGTATTCATATAAAACTATGGATAATATTAAACTCTAAAGCTCATGGTACTGCCTCCTGGTGGTCACCAGGTCTCTTTGTATAATATCTGAAAATATAAGATAGAAGATAAAATAAGACAGAAACAAAATATGTACTAAATCAATAAAACCCAAGGGAGATTGAGAAATTCATCAAAAAGCATGCAAAACCATGAAGCACTACTGAACTGTGTAAATGCACAACAAAAATTCCAACAAACGTATCTTTTTTTAACATTTACCTGATGAAGACATGTATTTTAAGGCCGGCTATTAATACTGCACAAATTTAAATGAGATTCAGTGCTCTCTGCTGGCAGATATTCCCCATTGCTTGCTTCACAAAGTACTATTATTTAACTGATCTCACGTTGTCTGCAAATTAATTACAATATGGGACATAGGGACTTATTTTGCACAGAACAAATCTCTCAGTTGTGGTTTATTTTTGAATGTATACCACTTATTGCGGAAGTTGCAATCCTATCTCACTAGATGGGAGATTCCTGACAGTTGCACCAAGTGGAAGAACATACCACAAGCAATAGATTTTAGTTTTAGAGATACAGCATGGAAACAGGCCCTTTGGCCCACCGAGTCTACACTGACCAGCAGTAATCCCCGCACATTAACACTATCCAAGTCACACACTACGGACAATTTACACTTATACCAAGCCAATTAACCAACAAACCTGTACTTCTTTGGAATGTGGGAGGAAGATCTCGGAGAAAACCTATGCAGGTCACGGGGAGAACGTACAAACTCCGTACAGACAGCACCCGTAATCAGGATCAAACCCGGATCTCTGGCGCTGTGAGGTAGCAACTCTACCGTTGCGCCGCTGACATGACATTTTTCCACATTAAATATAATTTTAAGTGACATATAAATGAAAAGATTGCAGCAGCAGCAGCAAAAAATAAATAAATCTAAAGAGTGGAGCCAGCAAAGAGCTGGGTATAGTTGGTCAGACAATGGACAAGACTGAACAGAATATTGTTCAGTAATAGAAAATAACAAGAAAAGAATGCCAAACTTTATTTTAAACCAATAATAGTCCTAACTAAATGAAATTATATTCAAACCTTCCATTGCATGAAATGAATACATTCAGGTACAGCAACAAATATTCTACCTAAATAAAGCTGCTAATCGGTTTTCATTTACGTAGAGTATAAAGGAACATGGACTGATCCAAAGTTTGCCAAGAGGATTAAATGTTCATGCAATCACTTTTTGAATTATTGCTATACTGAGATCTGTGTGCTCTCTTTTTATCTGAGGTCTGTCCATTTTGAATCATGTTAACAGTCTTTGATGTCAGGTCTCCATTGAAAAGCACCAAAATATATGCTTTGTTTAAGAAGGAACTGCAGATGCTGGAAAATCGAAGGTAGACAAAAATGCTGGAGAAACTCAGCGGCTGAGGCAGCATCTATGGAGCGAAGGAATTAGGCAACGTTTCGGGCCGAAAACCTTCTTCAGACCGATGTGAGGGTGGGGGGTGGGAAGAAGAAAGGAAGAGGAGGAACCAGTGGGCTGAGGGAGAGCTGAGAAGCGGAGGAGAAAGTAAGGACTACATGAAATTAGAGAAGTCATTGTTCATACTGCTGGGGTGCAAACTGCCCAAGCAAAATATGAGGTGCTGCTCCTACAATTTACGGTGGTCCTCACTCTGGCCATGGAGGAGGCCCAGGACAGAAAGGTCGGATTCGGAATGGGAGGGGGAGTTGAAGTGCTGAGCCACCGAGAGATCAGGTTGGTTATCGCGAACCGAGCGGAGGTGTTCGGCAAAGCGATCGCCAAGTCTACACTTGGTCTCACCGATGGAGAGCTGCTGACATCTACAGCAGCGGATGCAATAGATGAAGTTGGAGGAGGTGCAGGTGAACCTCTGCCGCACCTGGAAAGACTGCTTGGGTCCTTGAATGGAGTCAAGGGGGGAGGAAAAGCAACAAGTGTAGCATTTCTTGCAGTTGCAAGGGAAAGTGCCCGAAGAGGGGGTGGTTCGGGTGGGAAGGGACGAATTAACCAGGGATATATGCTATGCTTAGTTGCTAATCAAAATGGCACTACAATTTAGAAACATAGAAACCTAGAAAATAGGTGCAGGAGTAGGCCATTCGGCCCTTCGAGTCTGCACCGCCATTCAATATGATCATGGCTGATCATCCAACTCAGCATCCCGTACCTGCCTTCTCTCCATACCCCCTGATCCCTTTAGCCCAAGGGCCACATCTAACTCCCTCTTAAATATAGCCAATGAACTGGCCTCAACTACCTTCTGTGGCAGAGAATTCCTGAGATTCACCACTGTCTGTGTGAAAAATGTTTTTCTCATCTAGGTCCTAAAAGATTTCCCCCTTATCCTGTGACCCCTTGTCCTGGACATCTCCAACATCGGGAACAATCTTCCTGCATCTAGCCTGTCCAACCACTTAAGAATTTTGTAAGTTTCTATAAAATCCCCCCTCAATCTTCTAAATTCTAGCGAGTATAAGCCAAGTCTATCCAGTCTTTCTTCATATGAAAGTTCTGACATCCCAGGAATCAGTCTGGTGAACCTTCTCTGTACTCCCTCAATGGCAAGAATGTCTTTCCTCAGATTTGGAGACCAAAACTGTACGCAACACTCCAGGTGTGGTCTCACCAAGACCCTGTACAACTGCAGTAGAACCTCCCTGCTCCTATACTCAAATCTTTTTGCTATGAATGCTAACATACCATTCGCTTTCTTCACTGCCTGCTGCACCTGCATGCCTACTTTCAATGACTGGTGTACCATGACACCCAGGTCTCGTTGCATCTCCCCTTTTCCTAATCGGCCACCATTCAGATAATAGTATACTTTCCTGTTTTTGCCACCAAAGTGAATAACCTCACATTTATCCACATTATACTGCATCCGCCATGCATTTGCCCACTCACCCAGCCTATCCAAGTCACCTTGCAGCCTCCTAGCATCCTCCTCACAGCTAACACTACCCCTCAGCTTTATGTCATCCGCAAACTTGGAGATGTTGCATTCAATTCCCTCGTCCAAATCATTAATATATATTGTAAATAGCTGGGGTCCCAGCACTGAGCCTTGCGGTACCCCACTAGTCACTGCCTGCCATTCTGAAAAGGACCCGTTTACTCCCACTCTTTGCTTCCTGTTTGCCAGCCAGTTCTATATCCACATCAATACTGAACCCCCAATACCGTGTGCTTTAAGTTTGTATACTAAACTCTTATGTGGGACCTTGTCGAAAGCCTTCTGAAAGTCCAGATATAACACATCCACTGGTTATCCACTCTACTAGTTACATCCTCGAAAAATTCTATAAGATTCGTCAGACATGATTTACCTTTCATAAATCCATGCTGACTTTGTCCAATGATTTCACCACTTTCTAAATGTGCTGCTATCCCATCTTTAATAACTGACTCTAGCAGTTTCCCCACTACAGATGTTAGACTAACTGGTCTGTAATTCCCTGTTTTCTCTCTCCCTCCCTTTTTAAAAACTACTCCAGAATCTAAAGAGTTTTGAAAAATTATCACTAAGGCATCCACTATTTCTGGGGCTACTTCCTTAAGTACTCTGGGATGCAGCCTATCTGGCCCTGGGGATTTATCGGCCTTTAATCCATTCAATTTACCTAACACCACTTCCCGGCTAACCTGGATTTCACTCAGTTCCTCCCTCATTTGACCCGCGGTTCCCTGCTATTTCCGGCAGATTATTTATGTCTTCCTTAGTGAAGACAGAACCAAAGTAGTTATTCAATTGGTCTGCCATGTCCTTGTTCCCCATGATCAATTCAGTCTGACTGCAAGGGACCTACATTTATTTTAACTAATCTTTTTCTCTTCACATATCTATAAAAACTTTTGCAGTCAGTTTTTATGTTCCCTGCCAGTTTTCTTTCATAATCTATTTTCCCTTTCCTAATTAAGCCCTTTATCTTCCTCTGCTGGACTCTGAATTTCTCCCAGTCCTCTGGTAGGCTGCTTTTTCTGGCTAATTTGTACGCTTCATCTTTTGTTTTGATACTATCCCTGATTTCCCTTGTTATCCACAGATGCACTACCTTCCCTGATTTATTCTTTTGCCAAACTGGGATGAACAATTGTTGTAGTTCATCCATGCAGTCTTTAAATGCCTCCCATTGCATATCCACCGTCAACCCTTTAAGAATCAATTGCCAGTCTATCTTGGCCAATTCATGTCTCATACCCTAAAAGTTACCTTTTCTTAAGTTCAGGACCCATGTTTCTGAATTAACAATGTCACTCTCCATCCTAATGAAGAACTCAACCATATTATGGTAACTCTTGTCCAAGGGGCCACGCGCATCAAGACTGCTAACTAACCCTTCCTCATTACTCAATACCCAGTCTAGAATAGCCTGCTCTCTTGTTGGTTCCTCTACATGTTGGCTTAGAAAACTATCCTACATACATTCCAAGAAATCCTCTTCCTCAGCACCCCTGCCAATTTGATTCACCCAATCTATATGTAGATTGAAATCACCCAATATAACTGTTTTATGTTTGTTGCACGCATTTCTAATTTCCTGTTTGATGCCATCCCCAACTCCACTACTACTGTTAGGTAGCCTGTACACAACACCCACTAGCGTTTTCTGCCTCTTAGTGTTTCGCAGATCTACCCATATCGATTCCACATCCTCCAAGCTAATGTTCTTCCTTTCTACTGCATTAATCTCCTCTCTAACCAGCAACGCTACCCCACCTCATTTTCCTTTTTGTCTATTCCTCCTGAATATTGAATATCCTTGGATGTTCAGCTCCCAGCCTTGGTCACCCTGGAGCCATGTCTCCGTGACCCCAACTATATCATAATCATTAATAGCTATCTGCACATTCAACTCATCCACCTTATTACAAATGCTCCTTGCATTGAGACATAAAGCCCTCAGGCTTGTTTTTACACTGCTCTTACCCCTTATACAATTATGTTGAAAAGGTGCCCTTTTTTAGTTTGCCCTGGATTTGTCTGCCTGCCACTTTTATTTTTCACCTTGCTACCTATTGCTTCTACCCTCATTTTACACCCTTCTGTCTCTCTGCTCACACATTTAAGAAACCCACCACCTCTTATTCTCTGTTTATTATTTTTTTCTTCTTTCGCCCCTACGTTGGGTCTGAGTGTTTCCCTTCTCTGCCTCCAGCCTCCAGCCTATGCCTCCAGCCTCTTCCCTTCTCTGCCTCCAGCCTCCAGCCTATGCCTCCAGCCCCTTCCCTTCTCTGCCTCCAGCCTCCTGCCTCACACACTGTCTACTAGCTTTCTCTATTTGAGTCCCTCCCCCCAACCGATCTAGTTTAATGTTTAAAGAAAACAAAACAAAATTAGTCCCTTCAATGTACGATTTCAAAAGCAACAAACAAATTAACCATTTTTTCTTGCATAGAGAATATTCAAAACTCTAAAGGTTATGCACTGAAGTTTGTACTGATCTTACATGGGACATAATACAAAAAGATTAGTTTTGAACAATCATAATATTTGAAATTGACTGAACATTTAACATCTTCAAAATGCTGTATCAGAATTAACAGAGCTGATAGAAAATTTAATTCTGTTCTGAATTGGTAGACACAACATTCTGCAGTAAATCAGAGAGCCATACAGCATCTCTGGAGAAACAGGTGACGTTTTGGGTTGGAACTCTCGTTAAAACTTTCTGCAGTTCCGACCTGCAATGTCTCCTATTCCTCTTCTCCAGAGATGCTGCCTGACCTGTTGATTTACCCCAGCAATTTATGTCCATCTTTGGTATAAACCAGCACCTGCAGTTCCTTGTTGGCATGTGCACAGACAAGTTTGCATTTCACACTATTTACATGGTCTCAAAACTTAAATGTACAATCTTCCATTAGAATGGAGAGGGAATATTGCAGATAAGTGTACAAAGTTACAAAGGGGAATGGAGTTGTTATCAGATAGTGGCAGGCTAATGTGTGAACGCGTGAGATCATTTGCTTTGGAATTCAAGAAGGGAACATTGGATATTTTATAAATGGCAATAAGCCAGAATGATTCAGATTCAAAAGATTTGGGAACGCAGGAATGCAAATCATAAAAAAATTGAAAGCAGCTACAATAGCCTCTGGAATAACAATTGTAAGTAGTATTATCAGACTCCATATGAAGCACTGCATTCAAAGGGAATGTACGAATACCTACAAAACAGAGGCAAAAATTGGTCATCAGGGCCCTCTGAGCCTGCTTGCCATTAATCAAGACCATGGCTCATCTTTCACCTAAGTGCCATTTTCCAGCCCATGGCCAATGTCCCTTCATATACAGAAATCTATTTATCTCTGCTTTGACTGAACACAATGACTAAGATTATACAGCACTCTTGGGTAGAGAATTCCAAATGTTCACCAATATGAGTAAAGAAATGTTTCCTCGTCTCAGTGCTCAGTACTCCTTCTGAATCTGTGACCCAAAGGCACAGATTCCTCAGTTAGGAAAAACATCGCTCCCTGCACCTAACCTGACAAGCCCTTTAAGAATAATGCAAGTTTTTTATGACTTCTTATTTTATTCTTCTAAAATGAAGAGAAAACAGGCCGAGTTTACTCAAAAAAGCCACAAGCTATTGGAGTAACTCAGCAGGTCAGGCAGTATCTCTGGAGAACCAAGATTGGTGACATTTCGGGTCAGGACGCATCTTCAGACTCTCACCACGACCCTCACCACGTTCCAAGTCACTCACAGGCCAGGCCTACCGATGCTGACACCATAGCCTCTTCAAACACTCCCACGCTGTGGCCCACCAACATTAACGCCGACCCTTAACTGTACCTTGGCCGCCCACCGGCCGGGGTCACCGACTCCGCTGATCCTCACCTCCCTCCCCCAGCCGCCGATTGGCCCAGTTTCAGGCCAGGGGCCTCCGCGCTGTCGGTTCCAACAAGGTCACTTCAATTCAATTCAAATTTAATGTCATTGCACAGATACAAGTATGGGTACAACAAAATGCAGTTTAGCGTCAGTTCGTAGTAATAGCAATATAGAAATAAATACAGAATGCAGACAATGTGGACGGAGAGACTGGAGAAATCTATTGGCGGGACTCCGAGTTCAGCAGTGTGATGGTGTTGTTGTAGAATCTGTTCCTCATCCTACTAGTGCGGGACCTGAGGCTCCTGTACCGCCTCCCTGATGGTAGGAGGGCAAACAGTCCATGGTTAGGGTGGGAGGGGTCTTTGATGATCTTCCCGGCCCGTCTCAGACACCGTTTTCGGTGGAGGGCATCCATGGCAGGGAGCGGGGCACCGATGATGTACTGGGCAGTTTTCACCACCTGTTGTAGTGCCTTCCTATCTGCTACGGTGCAACTGCTGTACCATACCGTAAAGCAGGTGGTCAGGATGCTTTCGATGGTACAGCGGTAAAAGTTGGTCAGGATCTGGGGGGACAGATGGGCTTTTTTGAGCCTCCTCAGGAAGTAAAGGCGCTGCTGCGCCTTTTTGATCAGCTTGGAGGTGTTGAGGGACCAGGGCAGATCCTCCGAGATGTGTACCCAGAGGAATTTGTAGTTGGAGACCCGCTCCACCTCAGTCCCGTTTATATGGATGGGGGGTGTCTGCCCCCTCTGTTCTTTCTAAAGTCAACAATGATTTCCTTCGTCTTCTGGGAGTTGAGGACGAGGTTATTGTTGGCACACCAGTTGTCAGGTGCTGGACCTCCTCCCTGTAGGCTGACTCGTCGTTGTCACTGATCAGTCCTACCACCGTGGTGTCGTCGGCAAATTTTATGATGGCGTTGGAGCCATACTTAGGGATGCAGTCGTGGGTGAAGAGGGAGTAGAGGAGAGGGCTGGTCACGTGGATTAATCATCCTGGGTCCTACTGCTCCCCTTTCCAACAATGAACCTCATTACTGATACTTCTGGGCCCTGCTGCCCAACCCCCTATTCCAACCATGTTACGTCTGCTACCCATCCCCACACCACCCCTCACACTGCCCTCTCCCCAGAGCCCCCATCATCTCCCCACAGCACCTCCCCGGAACCGCCCTCTACCACTGCTGACCACAGCCCTTAAACCCTCTCGAGATTCCAACATTCCACCTGACCTCCCTCTTTTTGATACAGAAGGACTCAACTTTGTACTCCTACACCCACATCTTGTGTTCCGGGCCCACCATGATGTTGAGCTCTTCTTCCGTCGCCTCAGCCTTCTGGGCCTTCTACCCTCTCCACACCTTTTTATTTACAACTGCTGCCGTGACATCAACCATTTTGACTTCTCCGCTCCAATCTCACCATCTCTGAATGCAGTCCTCCGCTCACTCAGCAACAACCGAAACACTTAAAGCCCTGCCCCACATTACGAGTTCATTCCAAGAGCTCTCCCGAGTTAAAAAAAAATCAAACTTGTGGTAAGCACGGAGAATGAATGTAGCGGGTACGTCGGAGCTCGGGGACGTCTCTTAGCGCTAACGTCAGCTACTCGGGAAGACTCGCTAACGGCAGGAAAGCACGGGAAGACTCGTGAAGATTTTTCAACATGATGAAATATGTCCATGAGAGCCCGAGAGCCCCGAATACCGACGAGTGGCCATTACCGAAATCTCCGAGTTCGAATCAGGGCAAACTCGGGAGAACTCTTGGAATGAACTCGTACCGTGGGACAGGGCTTTGATATCAAACCTGAACACAAGGGAGGTGCTGTTGTAGTCATGCAGGCTGATCCCTACGGTGCTGAGGACAGATGCCAGCTCTCGAACACCGCCTCATACCTACCTCTTGACCATGACCCCATTGACAGTCCTTAGTTTGAATAAAGGTCCCGACTTTAAACGTCACCTATCCATATTCTCCAGAGATGCTGTCTGATCTGCTGAACTACTCCAGCACTTTATGTCCTTTTTTGTAAAGCAGCGTTTCTTGGAAACCTGCGTTGCCTTGTTTCTACAGCCTTGTTTACCCAATCTCTCCTCCTACTGTATTTATCCAGTTCAGTGAATCTTCGCTGCACTCCTTCATAGGTAAGGAGACTAACACTGCACACAGTATTTAACTGTGTTATCAACAGCTGGAGTTTACAAATGCAATTAGGCTTTCCTGATCAGTCTGAAGAAGGCTCCTGACCTAAAACATTGTTTATTCATTATCCCCACAGATGCTGCCTGACCCTCTGCGTTCCTCCAGCACTTTGCAATTTGCTCAAGGTTCCAGCATCTGCAGCTTCCTGTATCTCCATGACTTCCTTACTCTTCTATTCAAATCCTCTTGTGATAAAGACTAGTATCTCATGTGCCCTGGTCACGTGTTTCCATGTCAAACTGACCATATCATAAACTGTATGGAAATTTCAAAGCATGGGAATAAATAAAAATGCTCAAAATTTATTTTATCCGGCAGGATCACACATTTCAGATACTGATTTGAAAGTAAAACATTTGTTCTTTCATTTATCACTTGTTTTGCTTCCCAACAGTGTGTCAAATCATTTCAGATGTCCAGGATTTATCAATTCCCTTTAAACTTTTCTTACACTACATTAGTTTGATTGCTATCGTTAGACTTACATTATTACAAGTTTGATAACTAATCAAATGTTGTGCGTAGGCAGGTTCACAGCATGTTGTTTTTTAATAGAAATTTGTATTTCTACAGGTTGAAGCAGGGTACAAAAATGGTATACTGCACTCCAGGGATCAACACACAATTAAAGTCTGGCTTTCTTAAACTAACTACATATTTGGACAATGTACTTCATTGAGGGATGGTTCACATTGTGCTGCAGTGCAGAGAAGAAGTTTAGCAAACATCCACTAATCCACAATGATATGTAGCAGACCAAGTGCCACAAACAGGAAGAAAGTACATACTTGTACAGATTCATACAAATCCAACTAAAACTGGTTACATTAACAAGAACTAACCAATATTTGAATCATTTTTGATCTCCTTTATCGCAAACTTTTTTTCCGCTTCCCTTGTTCTTGTGACGGTATGGATTAATTAGTCGAGAAGGAAAGTTTATCTCCCACTCAATTTGACAAAACTATTTATTTGATCCTGAACAATTTGTTTTTTTATTTCACTGAGAGACTTCAATATCCAAACCAAATGCTGTTTTTCTACATTACAATGGTGATTACATTGAGTACACCATTGGCTATAAAGTGCTGAGGTTGAGAAAGCAAATATTGCTTTGATTTTAATGTTCGTCCATTTTACTTCGGAGTCACGTGAGTGACTACGTGAATAGAAGCCCATACAGCCGTTGGTGCATCATGACGTCAGACGATGGTGCAGTCGGCCGGTTGGAGCAGCAGCGCTCCTCCAAGCAGTAAGTTTAAACGGAGGTAAGGTTTTTAAATTTTTTTTACCACAGGTCATTTTCTGCAACGGTTTGGAGTTCTTGGAGAATGTTGCAGAAAATGAAGAAGGTGTCGGCGAGGCGCTCCGGGGGTAGAAAGGAAAGTGGCCAGGAGAGTGTTGTGGATGGAGGCCCGTCTGGTACACCTGGTCCGGTGCTGGCTACACAGCCAGTGGTTGCGGACCCACTGCCGGGGGGCAGTGGAGGCTTGCACAGTAGGGCGGAAGGCCACTGGCAAGTCTCTGTGGCCCGTAGATGAGTCGGGCCTGGAGGTTATACCCTCCATAGGAGAGTCCGTTTGCTCACGGCTCTCCCACGTCGAGATTTTATTGCAAAAGAATGCTCGACAGGGACCAGCTCCGTGAGGAGGAGTGGTGCCCAAGCCAGGCTGATGAAGAGCTTGTGCTAGCAGCACCTGTTTCAGGGCTGCAGAACTATCCTGCCTGTGAGGAGGATGTTCCATCAGTGCAGTTTGCTGACACTGATTCTATGCTGGGGGAGAGCAGTAAAGGAGTTCGGTTGGAGGTAATTCCGAACATTGCTGGGAAGTTGCTGAGCCTAGAGAGGCGATTGATGTAGAATTGGCTGAAGCCATTCAGTATATGCTCTCCCACCAGTTACAGGAGCAAGCTATGGATGAAGTAGCAAAAAACTATAAAGCTCCTGTTAATTGTGATCTCCTGAAGGTACCGGTGGTTAATCACCAAATTTGGTCACAGATGGGTATGCCTGTTAGGGCCCAGGAGATGAAGTTTTTAAAAAGTGCTTAAACTGTTGTCAGCAGGTATTACAGCTGTGGTGAAAGTTATTGATACAAGCAATATGGTTGAAGCACACCAGGACGAACTGGGATTCCTTTGTAATGCATTTTGAAATTAATAATATCAGGAGGGCCGCTATTAGGCCAGTGCTAATCCGAATTTGGCGAGTTTGTGCAAACCGACCAGTGTACCACCATGAAATCTGTTGTTTGGTGATAACCTTGCAAAAAGGGTCAAAGACTGTCATGAGGTTGTTAAAACCATGGCCCTCATTAAGCCAGCTGGCAAGCAAGGCAAAAAGGTTTCTCTACAAGAGGTCGAGGACAACAAGGTCCGCAAGGAAAGATGCAGGTAAGGAATATAACATTGACAGACGATGAATTAACTGATGTTCCTGTTCAAATCGGGGAAGGTTAAAATTGTTTTCAAACAATGGCAGCAGTTGACATCAGATTTGTTCATACTTAGTAGTATTGAAAGGGTGAAAATTGAATTTTACTCTAAGGACAGTTTACCTAATCAACATTTTCCTAGTCGGAAACTTATTTTTCAGATGAGGGTAATGTGTTTATTCAAGCAGAGATTCAGTCGCTATATAAGAAAGGGGTAATTGAGCCTTCTGTCTATCAAAGTCAACAACTTGTGTCAAGTATATTTCCCAGATCTAAAAAGACTGGGGGGTGTAGAATTATTCTGGATTTATCGAGTTTGAACAAATTTGTTTGTTATAGGCATTTCAAAATGGAACCTTTACCACGGCCAAACATCTAGTGTCCAAAGGGTGTTATATGGCAACCATTGATTAAAGGATGCGTACTACTCAGTGTCTATTCATGGTGATGATAGAAGATATTTGGAAATTTATTTGGATGAATCAGCTGTGGCAATTCAGGGCATTGCCGAATGGATTAACTTCAGCTCCTAGATTATTTACTAAATTGGTAAAACCTGTGTTAGCATTACCTAGAGCTCAGGGGCATGTGGTAATGGCCTATTTAGATGTTATTCTGATTATTGGAAAGACTCATGCTGAAACTCAATCATCAGTTTCAGTTGTTAAAATCACTTTTGAACAAATGGGATTTGTTATTCACCCAGATAAATCTAAATTATCACCAGTCCAAATTATTGATTATCTGGGATTTACCATTAATTCCAATCACATGTTGGTAACTTTGCCCAGGGATAAATTGAATCAGTTAATTGAGGACTGTATTAATCTCGTTGGAGAACAACGGCCTTCGATTAAACAACTAGCCAGGTTGATTGGGAAGGTTTTGCAGCATTTCCAGCTGTGCAGTATGGTCCTATGCATTATCAACAATTACAACGATCAAAGGAACAGGCACTGAGAATACAAAGGGACCATTTTGATAGGCCTATGCAGCTGGGGCGATTGCTGACATACAATGGTGGATAGTACATGTTTTAAAAAGTTTTAGGAAGGTTTTTGGTGGAACCACCGTCACTGATATTACACTCCAACCCAGTAAGTGCACTGGGTTGGGGTGCAACAGATATGTCTTCTAGTTGTGGAGGCAGATGGAATGTGGATGAGACATCGCTTCTTCAATTAAGAGCGATTAATTATTTAGAGTTGTTGGGCACCTGGTATGGGCTCAAAGCTTATTGTTCTATGAGGAGGGACTTGCAAGTGCAGGTTCAGATTGACAACACCACAGCAGTGGCATATGTAAACCACATGGGTGGAGTTAAGTCACAGTCTTGTGATAGACTGGCTAACCAGATTTGCAGCTGGTGTATTGACCAAAATATCTGGCTTTCAGCACTTTATTTGCCAGGAAGATTCAACACTGTAGCTGACACTAAGTCACGTCAGTTTAATGACAACATTGAATGGATGTGAAATCAGGATGTATTTAACCAAGTGATTGTTCAGTATGGATTGCCAGATATTGACTTGTTTGCATCTCGATTAAATCATCAGTTACCTAGATATGTTTCGTGGGAACCAGATGCTGGGGCAGTAGCAGTGGATGCGTTTTTCGCTGCATTGGGAGGAATGTTTGTGTATGTTTTCCTCCATTCTGTCTCATCAGCAGGTGTTTGCAAAATATCAAGGAGGACTCCGCTTCAGGGGTATTGGTAGTGCCAGAGTGGCCTACACAAGCATGGTTCCTGTTGTGTTACAAATGGCTAGGGAGCCTTACATGATTATTCCCAAGAATAAAAATCTACTGGTAAATCCAGTCACTGGGGATCAACATCTTTTACATGATCGTATTGATCTGTTAATTTGCAGATTTTAAGGAGGCCATACCTGGGGAGAGGACTGTCTCATCGGACTGTGGATGTTCTCACGTCGGCCTGCAGGGATAGTACACAGCAGCAATATATCACCTATATAAGGAAGTGTGAGCAATTCTGCCTACAGCAGAATATTGTATATCACACTGCAGGGATCACGGACGTATTGGAGTTTTGTCAACTCTTTCGACCAAAAAATTAAGTTACAGTGGGATCAATTCAGCCAGAAGTGCTCTGTCTTCTTATTTACCCATGAATGCAGAATTGCATACAGTAGGGACACATCCGTTAGTTTCACGATTCATGAAGGGAGTTTCAGTTCTAATCCTCCTAAACCCGGGTATGCCGGTATTTGGAATGTGAGTAAGGTTCTTATGGTTCTTCGCCAGTGGGCTCCGGTTACAAGCCTATCTATAGCCAAATTAACTATTAAGGTGGTCATGCTTATGGTTTCAGCTCAACGTGTACAAACATTGCAAAAGCTACGGCTAGATAGAATGCATGTGTCGGCAGATGCCATTATATTTTATGTCTATGATTTGCTTAAACATAATAGAAGAGGCATGACAGGATGTAAGATTGTGTTTCAGCATACCCCGCAGATGATCGCTTGTGTGTAGTCTCACATTTATCTCGTTACATTGAGATTACTAAACCTCTGAGAGGAACAGAGTTGGCTTTGTTTATCAGTCACAAAAAACCACACAGTAAGGTGTCGGTGCAACAATTTCAAGGTGGCTAAAGCAGGTCCTGGCAAGTGCTGGAATTGATACTGATAAATTCAAATCTCATTCCACCAGGGCGGCATCAACTTCCGCGGCAAGGGCGATGGACTTGCCAATAGACCATATCCTCGCGGCCGCAGGATGGTCCAGTGAGCTAACTTTTCAGAGGTTTTATCACAAGCCGATTTCAAGGCTCGGGGTGTTTGCTGATTCTGTTTTGAGTACTATTATAGTTTCCCCTGAGTTAGAGGGGAGTCTTATGATTTTTGTTTGTAAATAAACTGTTATTCATTTAACAAATGTTATTATTGATGCATGATTGATTGCTAACGACTTTGAGTCAATCCAGGCAGTGTGAACGTCGTATTTGGGTCTGCGGCGTGAATTCACAGTGCTTTGAAATCTTCACGTAGTCACTCACGTGACTCCGAAGTAAAATAGTAAGATTAAACGAGAACTTACCAGTTTGAAGTTTGATCTTTATTTTATGAGGAGTCGAGTTGAGGGACTACGTGCCCTCCGCTCCCACCCTCATAGATCTCATCTGGTAGTTCTAGTTTTATCATCTTACCATTATACTTCAGTCATTGTTAGCTGTGAATTCACTCCGCTGCTTTGAAGATTGACGCACCAACGGCTGTACGGGCTTCTATTCACGTAGTCCCTCAACTCGACGACTCATAAAATAAAGATCAAACTTCAAACTGGCAAGTTCTCATTTAATCTTACTATTTCTTATCAAACTTGACGTATTTTAGATACAATTATAGAAACCATGAAATCACAGGATACAACATTTCTGCAACCATTTGACCGCTAAAGTCAGTGCTGATCGAAGAAGGTGACCGACCCTAATCCCATTTGACAAAAATAGGTTTGGGACCCTGCAGATTGCAGCTCATGCTTACATAAGCATCTGGTAATTTTTAAATGCAATGTGGGGCTTTACCTCTACCGCCTTCACAGGCAGTAAGTTCCAGATCATACTACCTTACTTATGCATGTATTATGACACAGAGAGTGGCCATTCAGTCAGCAGGTCCATGCCCTTAACCAACAGAGCAATCTCATTATTCTGGGTCGATTTCAGGAATAAGAAAGGGGTAATCACAAACATGGCGTATAACTAGCAGGTTCACAAAGAGACTGGCATCTGTTTCAGAAGATCCATTCCAACTAGATCTACCAGATATGAACCATCTGAATTCCAGGAGAAGTTGGGAAATGCTGCGAGACATACTTGCAAAGTGCTTTCTTCACAACCCCAACCTGCCAGAACGACGATGGAGATGGCGTGTGCATCCCCTTCCCCACTATACGGAAGGAACTTTTAGCATCCCCAGAGCCGGATGGTCTGCATCCCAGGGTACTTAAGGAAGTGGCTCTAGAAATTGTGGATGGATTGGTGATCATTTTCTAATGCTCTATAGATTCAGGATCAGTTCCTGTGGATTGGAGGGTAGCTAATGTTATCCCACTTTTTAAGAAAGGCGGGAGAGAGAAAACAGGGAATTATAGACCAGTTAGCCTGACATCGGTGGTGGGGAAGATGCTGGAGTCAATCATAAAAGATGAAATAGCGGCACATTTGGACAGCAGTAACAGGATCGGTCCGTGTCAGCATTGATTTACAAAGGGGTAATTATGCTTGACTAATCTTCTGGAATTTTATGAGGATGTAACTAGGAAAATGGACAAGGAAGAGCTAGTGGATGTAGTGTACCTGGACTTTCAGAAAGGATTTGATAAGGTCCCACATAGGAGATTAGTGGGCAAAATTAGAGCACATGGTATTGCGGGTAGGGTGCTGGATAGAAAATTGGTTGGCAGACAGGAAACAAAGAGTGGGGATTAACGGGTCCCTTTCAGAACGGCAGGCAGTGACTAGTGGGGTACCACAAGGCTCGGCGCTGAGACCGCAGCTATTTACAATATACATCAATGATTTAGATGAAGGGATTCAAAGTAACATTAGCAAATTTGCAGATGACACAAAGTTGGGTGGCAGTGTGAACTGGAGGAGGATGCTATGGGAATGCAGGGTGACTTTAACAGGTTGGGTGAGTGGGCAGATGCATGGCAGATGCAGTTTAATGTGGATAAATGTGGGGTTATCCAGTTTGGTAGCAAAAACAGGAAGGCAGTTTACTATCTAAATGGAGTCAAATTGGGAAAAGGTGAAGTACAACGGGATCTGGGGGTCTTTGTTCATCAGTCAATGAAAGTGAGCATGCAGGTACAGCAGGCAGTGAAGAAAGCGAATGGCATGTTGGCCTTCATAACAAGAGGAGTTGAGTATAGGAGCAAAGAGGTCCTTCTACAGTTGTACAGGGCCCTAGTGAGACCCCACCTGGAATATTGTGTGAAGTTTTGGTCCCCTAATTTGAGGAAGGACATTCTTGCTATTGAGGGAGCGCAGCGGAGTTTCACAAGGTTAATTCCCGGGATGGCGGGACTGTCATATGCTGAGAGAATGGAGCGGCTGGGTTTGTATACTCTGGAATTTAGAAGGATGAGAGGGGTTCTTATAAGATTATTAAGGGTTTGGACACACTAGAGGCAGGAAACGTGTTTGCTGATGTTGAGGGAGTCCAGAACCAGGGGCCACAGTTTAAGAATAAGCGGTAGGCCATTTAGAACAGAGATGAGGAACACTTTTTCACACAGAGTTGTGAGTCTGTGGAATTCTCTGCCCCAGAGGGCGGTGGAGGCCGGTTCTCTGGATACTTTCAAGAGAGAGCTAGATAGGGCTCTTAAAGATAGTGGAGTCAGGAGATATGGGGGAAGGCAGCAACGGGGTACTGATTGTGGATGATCAGCCATGATCACATTGAATGGTGGTGCTGGCTCGAAAGGCCGAATGGCCTACTCCTGCACCGATTGTCTATTATATACTTCTCAATCTTTACATTATACACCTGACATTCAGCATTCAAAATTATGGAGCATTTTATGTTTACTTTACAAAACCCATAAATTACATTCAAAGATTGTAAAGATAGTAAAAAAACTCCTAATTGTAATCTAATACAGTAATTTCAAATAAAATGCAATATTACTTTTACACTCCATCAAACTACAACTTTTATTTTGTTTAAAAATACTTTCTCTGTAATTTTTGGAATCATTGCTACAGTACAATAAAGTACATAAATGTATTCACCATTCAGCCTGAATGGTTTCACGTTGTTCCTCACTTCATACTAATTTGCATTAACTTGCATCAATGCACACTTCGCCAGTCTCTCTGTAGTGTTCACGTTTACTTTGTGTCCTCCTTACTGTTAACATATTTCCAAGTTGCGCCAATTACAAATTCGGAAATTTTACATAACGGCCATGTCTGCTATTAATATCAAAAATAACAGCAGCCATAATACTAAACCCTGAGGAACACAGTTATTCTTTCACCAGTCTGCGAACAACCTTTTTTCTAACTTTGGGTCCCAAAGGCAATTTCTTGTTCATGCAGTCCATTAGGAGCCATTAATAAATGTCATAAAAATGACCAGGGCAACATTATCCATATGAAATTAGAATCAACGGGTCAGTCCCGTTGATTCTAATTTCAATATGGATAATGTTGCACTGGTGATTTTTATGACATTTATTAATGGCTCCTAATTTTCAGTCTGATATTATGATATTAACAGTACTGCATATAGAATATCTCAACACTGACCTGTTTTTGTTCCTTCAATTTGCTCTGCTGCCATCGTTGCCATCTCCGCTGTTTCCTCTTCAAACTCTTAAGTTTATTTCTCTGTCGTTTACTTAATGGTCTATCTCCGACAGTGGAGAAAATGGGGACGCACGGTGCAGGATCATCACAAGGATTACTTGTACCTGCTTCATGTCCTTCCTCCCACTCCTCTACATCACTTGCCTCAGTACTTAAATCGGGTGACCAACCTCTAACAAGGGAGGAAACGTGAGCAGTTTTGCCCTTGCGGAGTCTTGGCACAGATGGACCAGGATCACCGTCTTTGCAGTCTTCTTCAGCAGGATGATTTCGGAACGACTGAGTGCTCAACACAAAATCAGAGTCTTTAACATATTGACTGCGAAAGAGAGCCCCATTCAATTCTTCATGTGTAGTTAGTTGCAGATTAGTATCTTCTGCCAGAGGAATCTGCTGCATAGGAGTAGCAGTTTCATCTATGTGGTTCATTATAAGCCCACAAGAAGACGATCGCGGACACAATCCATGAATGCCAGCAAAACTGACAGATGTGTCCTTTGAGTTAGTGCTGTTAAAATCCAGACTGAGAGACTTTTTATGAAAACCTTTCACTGCACATCTGGCTCTCACTGGCTGTGAAGCAGAAGAGCAAGGCTGTGGATAAGCTGCTTTGAAGTTAAATTCATTCCTGTCAACTTCTACAATTCCTCTGCTGTATGATCTTGCCTCCAGGCAAAGTGCATCAGTCATTCGTTCATGAGCCATCTTCCTCGAATGGTGTAAAAATTCGTTATGCCTGTAGCGGGACAAGCTGCTTTCTGTCCCATGCTCCATCTTCCCCAATGTTTCCAACCCGTGCATGTATTGCAGTTTACGCAACGATTTCACCTCCGCAGACTCACTGATTCTGATTAAACGTGGCGGCTCATAGTCTGTCCGACTCTTACAGATATGCACAGTCACTGTCTGCCCACAGGGGCATTTGGCAGGGCAGACAAAGTTAAAATCCCCTAGGCGGGCCCCACAACGCGGGCAGTTCAGCCTCCCAATTGTCCACCATGACTATGGGAAAGAAACAAACAACAATCTGGTCATTGTCATGAAAAAGCGGGAAAGTGACCACATCAACTATTTCATTCAATTCAGGGGGTCAGCTTTTCTTTTCTATGGGTCATGTGGAATCTAGTATTTCACAGAAAAGCCCACACAACAGCGTGCTGGGACACCTGATCTGGCAGATTGTGTGGGTTCACAGCGCACCAGAGCAGCAGACTTTAGAAAATACATATTATTCTCTTGTGCCTGAAAATTCCACACTATTACAATAAAAGCAATTCTACAATAGTGCTTTCACAGCAAATAATGTAAGTGGCTTGATAAACACTGACCAGATGCGTGCCATTGACTTTAGATGATAAAGGAACGTTAAGCTTTCAAAAAGATCTCCAAACTGTAGCCTGAAAGCACTAAAAAACTCATCTGTTTCGTGCTTCAAAAACACTAATTAAAATGCTGAATAGATGCTCATGTGCTATTTCAGAATTGATAAAAAAAATGTTATACACTGTTGAAAATTATTGTTAATTAGTCAAAGCAAACAATTTATGTTCCTTTCTCATTTGATGACTGGAAAAAAGTCCTGATTTGTTTTAAAATGGCACCAATTATATTTTGATCACAGCGGGTGCAAATTTGCCACATTGCTTATTTTTAAGTATTCTAATTTGGGTCTTGCTCCAAACTAAATTGTGATTTTGCCTGTATAGCCTTGCTTTTCCTAAAATACACATTACGGATTTAGTTTTCCTAAAATACACATTGCAACTTCAGTAAAGATTTGCTCAGAGACCAAATGTTATGGAACAAAATAATCCTTGGGAAGTGGTGAATATTAACATCAAGTAATGAAAAGTGGGTACGAGTTCTTGTTACTGATGATGCAAGAACTTTCAAAAATCTACAATCATTGATTACAAAAGCAAATTCCGTCAATTGTCATTAAAGAGATATTGGCACTGCGGGAGAATGAATACAAGACAACAGGAAAATCTGTTTCCAATTACGTCAAGATTCATAAAATATAATCAATGTTTCTCAATGTGTAAACAAAATGAAGAAGGTAATGCCGAGAGCCCTGCAACATGGAGGCATAGTCGCAGCCATTTAATATGAAGATAAGAAGCAATTTCCTCACTCGGAGTTGTGTATCTTTGCAAATCTCTCAGCGCTGTAGTTGTTAAGTACCTTCAAGGTCGAGATTTTTGCATCAAACCTAGTCTCAGTCAAAAGGATCACTGGAAGATACATGATTAAAAATTGGTCGCCTATCACATTAAATTGAGGGTGCTCAAGATGCCACTAGGTAAACTGTGATTCAGATTCATATTAGTTTCAGATTCGTTTATTGTGGTACATACCAGGGTGCAATGAAATTCATGGTTTTTCATTTCTTTTACACAAGAAATTTGTAGAGTAAACAATAAATACAATGAGTGCAAAAATATATACAATAACAACTGCAAAATAGACAGAACGGTGCAAAGATTGTAGTAAAGACTAGTGCAATATGAAGTTGTACATCCTGAAGAACAATACTGGAATAACTGAACAATTCTACTTCTAATACTTTTATAATCAAACTATTGCCACCTCTTTTTTCACGTTATAAGAGCATCAAGAGAAAATTATATGCAACCCAGGAGATTACTTAAACAGGATAAATACCTGCCAGGAATGGTACCTGATAGCTGGGGTCTTCTGATAGAGACAATGACAATGTTTTTTAAAAGGGACACACTTTAACGAAATAAACAAATAAATAGACAGATAAATATATAAATAAATAGATAGATAAATATATAAATAAAGAAATATGTAGAATACTATTCGGTAGTTAAAGATGGTGAAAACCTCTCAGTAACAGAAGTCCAGGTAATTCAGATTCTTGTGTGAATGATGTCCTGAATGTAACATGGCAAAAAACAGTTTTTTGCTAGTTAAAAATAATCAAATCAGTACACAGCGGAGAGTTAATGAAAGAACCTACACGATTAAAAGTTGGAATTGAATTATAGGCTGGAAGTTATTTTCCAGTTATTAAAATAAACACAAGAAAGACAAATCTAAGAATAGCAAAATTAATACTTACTAAAATTAAAACAGGCCGCATTTGGAATATTATGAGCAATTTTGGGCACCATATCTGAGGAAGGATGTGCTGGCTCTGGAGAGGGTCCATAGGAGGTTTACAAGCATGATCCCAGTAATTAGTAGATTAACATATGATGACCGTTCGACAGCACTGGGCCCATATTCGCAGGAGTTTTGAAGAATGAGGGGGAACCTCATTGAAACATACAGGAAAGTGAAAGGTTTGGATAGTGGATGTGGAGAGGATGTTTCCACTAATGGGAGAGTCTAGGACTAGAGGCCATAGCCTCAGAATAAAAGGACGTTATTTTAGGAAGGAGATGAAGATACATTTATCTAGTGGGTGAGGGTGGTGAATTTGTGGAATTCCTTGGGGGCAGTGGGGGCAAAGTCAGTAGATATATTTAAGGCAGAGATAGATTGATCTTGATTAGTACGGGTGTCAGAGGTTATGGGGAGAATGCAGGAGAATGCAGTTATGAGGAAGATATAGATCAGCCGTGATTGAATGGCGGAGTAGACTTGATGGGCCGAATGGCCTAATTCTACTCCTATCACTTATGATCTCTATAGGGGCCTAGATTTGACCCATTTCTGATTACATGTTGCATGTAAAGCAGTAATCACTTCTCCAAATGGAAACTTTTCTTCTATATGTTTCCTGCATTCAACATTTTAAATTCATCATTATTTACCTTTTCTATCTCTTTTCTTATCCACTCCGGAGCAGACTCTAAATTCACATGCCAAATTGTACAGTTGATTTGCCCAGCATTCTAAAATAAAGGATAAATAAATCTGTAAAATAATAAAGGTCATTTAATTTACTTCACCATAAAGAAGGCAAGAAACATACAGCAACAGAAGTTAGAAGAAGCTATGAAACATTCAGTCTGACATGTCTATCATCTCAACGAGAGGATTGTAACTGAAGTTTTCTCTTCTAATTCTCACGATCTTTTGGTTCTGAAGACTAAAATTGGAGTTGTAAGTTAAAATATGAAGAAAAAGAGAGGAACTTTCCTTATTGGTGAATGGGGTAAAGGGGAGGCCGAAAGAAAATTGATTAAATTAGAAACTGTTGCAGAGTAGAAACAGATAGAAGTGCTGGCTTTGCACGAGCAGGAGCGGAGAATCGGATGCTCAGGGGCTCAGCAAGCTCATTTCAAAAATAACCAAAGAACCATGGAAACACAACGACATGAGAGGCTTCTGTTCGGCCCATCATATCCATGTCTGTTGAAAAAGAGTTGATCCCATCTTCAAGCAATAAAATGGAGATACAGGTGCTAGAATCTTGGTCCATACACCATCAGGTCATTGATCCTCAAGTACGTATCCTAATACTGCTTAATTGTGATGAAGACATTTCCTCTACCCTCTTTCAGAGAGTGGGTACCAGAGCCCTCTAAGTTACTGTTTTACCTCTTAGTAGATCTCTAATTAAATCCCCTGCTAATTATTTTTTAGCTATGGATGCTGTTTTATCTCAGTTATGTCTCCTCTTAGTTTTCAAGCTCCTCCATTAAAATATTAATCAATATTATAAAAAGCAAGGCTTGATTGCTTGTTAACCCATTCTTAATAGAGTTCCAATCAAGAAAGTATTGGTAAATTATTACCCTCTCATTTTTCCCATTGTGCCAATTCTTGGATCAAACTTGTCATTCTTGCATGGCCCACTTACTATTTTGAACGGCCTCCTATGCAGGTCCTTGCCAAACCCCCTGATAAAAATAAGGTAGGCAACCTCAAATATATTCTTCTCAGTAACCTTCCCTTTTGCTTCCTCAAACAATGTAATCAGTCAGGATATAACAAATTCATGTTGATAATCCTGGATTAATCTGTGCCTTTCTAAACAAAGATTGATATTGTATGTTAAGAAGTGTAGATAATTTGTTCACCACATTGGTTAAGTTAACTGGTTTGTAACCTGAATAGACTGTAATTGCTTGGATTATCCCACCCACTTTTTTTGAATAATGGCATAATATTAACATCTGTAATGTAAAATTTTACACCTAGGTTCCACGGATCTGGTATGTGTCAAAGAGAAAAATAAAATGTACTTTACACAAAAATAGTTAAATTTATTTATTTGAAACAGTTTAACATTAATACAGTAACATGCTCACGCAAACTCCGCTCATCGGATGCCAAGGTTTCGATGACTGGCTTCCAGGAACCGTTCGCACTTCCCAGTCCAATGACAATAAAACACTCTTGACATCTTCATGTGTAGTGTGCTCCCACAATCTTTCCATCCTGCGCATCATGCGGAACTCCAGTTTCAATGACTGTCTTGATGTTCGGTCTTTCCGGGGAATGGCTGCAATTCCCGGTACTTGGCAGTGTGTTTTTTTTTTCTTCTTTTTCCCCCTTTTTTTATCTCTGTCTCTCTCTCTCTCTCCCCTGTTCTCTCTCCTGTTCTGTCTCTCACTTGTTCTCTCTCTCACTTGTTCTCTCTCCCTCTCCCTCTCACTCCCTCTCCCTCACCCACTCCCTCTCCCACTCCCTCGCCCTTGCCCTCTCCCTCTCCCTCTCCCTCTCTCCCTCTCATTCTCCCTCTCATTCTCCCAGGTGTAACGTTCACCCAAAAATAGTAACAATTCTCACAGCCTTCTGCTCATCGATGAGTCCTGCTTGCGATGGCTGGTCTGGAGAACTCTAGGGTCCTTGCACTGTTCCAATCTCTGTCCAAGGTGAAGTCCAAAGTCGGAGAGTCCCTCGGCTGTTGATATTCCCGACTTGTATGTGCACATCAGCAGATGAGGCAAGATCAGCAGATAGTCTATTCAATGCCCCATTGTTCTTCTGCGACAATTACACTCAGCCATATCTCGGTCACCACACTCTAAATCACTGAGTCATGGCATGGTAGTCCAATAAATCATTAGTCAACCCATTCCTTACAACATCCTCCAGCATGACACCAGGATTGAAAAGTTCTAGTTTCATGTCTTCCACTTCTGTTATATTTAAACAATCTAGACTTTTATCTAAACTTGGTGATTTGTACATGTTCAAAAAATTACAAACACATTTATACTTCCTCTTTATCTTGCTTGTCTTACCTCATATTTTACATAAGGTAGACAAAACTCAGCAGGTGAGGCAGCATGTATGGGACGAAGGAATAGGCGACGTTTCAGGTCGAGACCCTTCTTCAGACTGATGTGGGAGCGGGAAAAAGAAAGGTAGAGGCGGAGATAGTAAGCTTGTGGGAGAGCTGGGAAGGGGAGGGGAAGGGGATGGGAAGGGGAGGGGAAGGATGGAGAAGTCAAGGACTACCTGAAATTGGAGAAGTCAATGTTCATACCGCTGGGGTGTAAACTACCCAAGCAAAATATGAGGTGCTGTTCCTCTAATTTGCACTGGGCCTCACTCTGGCAATGGAGAAGCCCCAGGACTGAAATGTCAGATTCCTCAACAACATCCCTCTTTTTTTGTGACAAAGGCACAAAAAGTTAATTTAGAAAATTACCCATATCGTCCACCTCCATCTCTTTAGGTTGAATCCCTGTTAAGGCCAGTCATTCCTTAGTTATCCCCTTGTTCTTTGGCTATTCTTTGATCTGTTGCCTGGATATTTTCATGTAGTTCCATTCCTACAGTTTTTTTAATTATTCCAGGTTGTCTTGTGCAAAACGTTCTTAACATCTGACACATACTTTCCCATTTTGATCTTATCTGACTTTGTATGTACTTTGTCATCCAAGCAGCTCTTGAAATGTCCTCTTAAATGTCTCCTATTACTTCAAGAATAATTTGCTTTTAAGTGTTTGTTACAAGTCTACTTTTGTTAAAGCAATTCTCACCTGCATAAAATTGGCCTTACCCCAATTTCAAACCTTCTCTCTTATCCCATATTGATTGATTAGTAGGACTTGATCTTACAATCCCTAAGATTTTTCACTACAATTGACATTCTTGGGGATGATCACTAGGTGATTTTGCTACCAATCAGACACATCTTCAGTTGTGTACCTCAACGTCACTGGGTGTTTCGGCCTTTTATCACAAGACACCCTCAGTCGAGACAGGCCCACCGCAGGTTGATCAGACCTGGGTGTGTGTCTTATGGTTGATCCTGGGTTGTGTGTCTTTTTATACAATAGAAACCCTTATGGTTAGAGCCTCCAGATGGTCACGTGGCAGCCCAGACAGCATCTTTTCTCTTCACCAACAGCCTGTGACTGCTCCGTTCGGCGGCATTGGCAAGTTCTTTTCCCTCCTTTGTGCCTACCCTCTGACTCCTTCTTCCCTCAGGAGCCTTGCGGTGGAACTGGCTACAAAGCCCCTGCACCCCACCTCCACTGGACACAACCTTACACTCTAACCTCTCTCCTCTGCCTCTGCTGCAAGGTTTGAATATCAAAGCTTTTTTCTTTCATAAGCCTCGTCCATAGCCTCCTCCCAGGAGACCGTCAGCTCAATGATGAAAACTCGCCGACAGGAGTTGGACCAGAAAACGAGGTCTGGTCACAGGTTGGTAACTGCGATTTCAACTGGGAATGAAAGCCTCTGGCCTAGGTCAACAGGCATTTCCCAATCCCTGGCTGTGTTCAGTGGGTATGAGTTGAGAGGCGAGGGGTTAGTCCTCCGTTTCTCCCCTTCCCGGATGAAGGATGGTATTTGCGGGAATGTTATCTGGGCATTGATAGGCATGGCGTTGGTGGTAACTCTCTTGCACTTGAGTTCAGCTGCCAAACACCTCAGCACCTGGTTTGTCGCTGGTATATCTGCCTTGTGTTATGGCTGGTCTTACAAACCGACCAGGATGTGCTTTGAGGTTTGCTGGAAACTGCACACAGGGGGCAGGCTGGATCCTCCCCCATGCCAAAGATTTAGGTGTGTGGGAGAGGGAAAGGAGTCAATATGTGGCTGATAATGAAGCTCAACTTATTTGACTCCATGCACCACAGCTCTCTCCCATGTGGTCTTCCTCCTTTCAACGCCAACGCATCCCACCTCCCAGCGCCTTGTTTGGCTTGGGATATGGCTTTGGCAACACCTGGCTGCTTCTTCCTAGGTGGGCGCACCTCCTCCACCACCAGGTGCCAACGTTCAGCTGGAGTAGCCTTTTGCCAGGTAGGTTTCATTGCTCCCAGGCCAAAGCCCCCCGGCCGTTGTTGGACATTGCCCACTATGTCCCCGGTGGTTTGGAGGGCGGATTTTAACGTCCAGTACCACACTGCACTATTCTTCCCTGTTGCTAGGGTGGAGCGACAGCCACCTCTTATTATTGGGTCCCGGGATTCTGGTCAGTGACAAAGTCCCAGTCTCACTGGCACATTTAATTTCCTCCCCAGGCTTGAGACTGGCCGTGAGAGGGCTCCATTTCCCATAGAGCCCTATGCTGCCTGAGGCATCCACCTGCTCCCTGTGAGTTCACACAGTCTCTCCATCACCAGCTGGTTGGCATAGGATCAAGTGACCTCGTAGATGGTAATTGGCCACATAGAGTCGGGGCAGTAGACCGAATGAGGTCACCAAAGCTCATCACCTTCCCTGGTAGAGGCAGTGTTGATTGAATTGCTGAGGCCACTGATAGTAACCTGCCTAGTTGTCCACCAGCACCTGCATCCCTATGAGGTATGGCGGTATACCATCGCCTCGATGCTTTGACAGGCTTGCTCCAGACAGTTGGTATTGACGTTATATGAAGCGGAACCTTTTCGTCAGTGAGCCGGCCTTTGACAATGGAAATACTGCAGGATTTGATGCAGGGGTATTAATCTCCATTCGTGCCCATTTGATGTTTTCCTGGAGTTTATCCAGCAGGCGTTTGGTGGGTGCTTTTTGTTGTTGTATTCTGGTCATAGTCATCCATGTCCCTCCCTGATTGGAGGAAGACGCAGCCCAAACTCTTCAATCGCTCCCCTCCGACCACCCATTCGTGATGCTCGAATGATGAGCACACCATTGCCATGGTGAAAACCAGAGACCGAGAAATGGTACGGCCTGCCTTGCATTATGCCTACCTCAAAGGTGTGCTGCCAGTCGGTGTAGGTGTTGTTCCTGTGTTCATGTGACGCAGAAACTGGAGGTCCAGGAAGTAAGCTTTTACCAGCCTTTTGTGATGACCTCTGGGACCTGAAAGGCAATTAAAAAGCTGCCCAAAGAGAGTTTCATGGGGCACCGAACCAAAGGTATTGGCAATCTAAGAAAACCACATGCAGATCTCTCTTTTTCCTTCTGGCAGTTTGTATTCTGGTGCCAGATGACGTTTGCATGTTCCAGGCATTCCTGAGAAACCACGTACCCCTGCTTTCTGCACTGACGTTGTCAATGAAGTTGTACCCCTTTTTTTTTCTTGCCTCTGCAAAACTGATGAGCGAGTCTTTGGGCCAAACACTACACCAAAGAAGACTCATTCCTATCCACTGAAGAAGGGTATCGGCGAATACGTTGCCTATCTCCTTCGCTCCTTAGATGCTGCTGCATCCGCTGAGTTTCTCCAGCTTTTTGTGTACCCTCGATTTCCTGCATATGCAGTTCCTTCTTTAACATCTTTTCAGTCAACTTAGGAAAAGGCTAATCTGGCGGAATTGGCTGATGGTTGAGGAGGTATTTCTCTTTGGGAATTAAGAGCCTCCTGCCCTTTCGCCATGCCTGTAGGTATGATTCTTTTTCACCCCATGCGCTTTCAATTAACTTCCAAACATATTTCAGTGCACCAGGGCTGTTATTATAGAGCCTGTATGGAGGCCATGGGGGCCCTGGGGCTGATGCTGTTTTTGCCCTGTTTGGACTGTGTTCTCCACACCTCCATCCTTGTAGGCCTTATGTCATTTGGTGATCAGGTGGGTGGATAGGTGGCATGTCATCTGGAATGGTGACTGGCTCATGCCCAGGTGTCTGGAGTACGTCTTTCTCAGATGCTTCTCCAAGTTCACTTACAGGTATCTCTGGATCCCGCTCTTTCCTTGACAAAAGAGGCTTTTGACAACTTAGAAGGATCTCTGTAGAAAAACTTATCCTCGCCCGTTCTTTTTCTTGCGTTGCTTTCTCAGCATTCTGCTCTTCGCTGGATTTGAAACTGGCGCTGTTTTTTTCTTCCTGCAGTGCCTCGAGTCCTTTCCTTTCTGCCATCAGTGGCCTTCCTCCATTGTTTTCTCAGCTCCCTCCTTTCTTTCCCCAGTATTTAATCTCCTGCTCCCTCTGGACTTGTACTTAAGTGCTGGTTCCTTTCTGTGTCCTGTTTCTGACCTTCACCAAATATTCGCACCATTGTTGTTATTATGGTTGTCTTTCACACTCCCTTCAATCACTCCCAGAAGATGGACGAGGTTAGTGTTAAGTGGTCTAGCACTCTTTCTCTGGGCAGGATTTAGGCACTAGATTTGAGGCTTTTTCCATTCAATTGTCCTCTACGCTGACTTGTGGCTGGTTTGGGCACTGGGACTCGTGTCTGTTGGCCTGGGACTGTACTTGTTGAGCTTTGCCTGGGGTGCATGATTCCCTGTGGACTGTGGTTGGTTTTATCCTGCCACTGGGCTTCACTCAACTGAGTTTGGCCTACCTCTTAGAAAGTAATGGTCAATGGAGAGGCCCATTACATAGCCTCTTCAGGGCACTTTTTCTGCTACTGGTGGATCTTGAGACCCTTCTCTGTTGTTATCTTTCCCAGCACAGTTACAACGTCGTTATGCTTTGGGCCTGACTGTGCTGATGCTATGTCTACTGCTGTGATAGTTGTAATATCATAGTCGATCAGTTCATAGGTCTGTTGCCGTGTTGGTCTGTCGATGAGTCATCTTGTGCCACCTATCTCGCAGACTCAAGGGGTATTCTTCGTCTTGTCTTGTTCGTAGCATTATATGGGTGTACATCCCCAAAACGTTGATTAGCGATGGATCATGCTGGCATGAGGAACTAGCCATGCTAGATACCCGGGGAGTCTTTTTCCTCCGGTCAGCAGTTTTCTTTCGGCGGTCACTAGGTCTTTCCCTGGTTGTAAGCTGCCCTTTCGCAAGGGTCTAGTTGATACCAGATGTTCAGATTGAGAGTAGGGACTCGATGTTACAATCCCTAAGATTTTTCACTACAATTGACATTGTCTTCTTAAATTATCTATGCTATATGTAATTTAACGATTACTAACACAAAAAATTGATTTCCTATATTATTCCTTAAATCCACTCATCTTCATAAGAAATCTGGCAGCAAGCGAAGGGGCAAAGTAGCACTTAATCCTACAACTGTATTCAACGGTCTGGGGGAGTTCCCCCCACCAAGGGTTACATGTAAACCCCGTGCTACTGCTCCATGGTCGGATAGTCGGCGTGGATAAGGGAGAACCAGTGGATGTGGTATATATGGAATTCCAGAAGGCTTTCGTCAAGGTCCCCACATTAGAGATTAAGTATACAATACTTAAGCATACGGTTATTTGGGGTTTTCAGTATTGATGTGGATAGAGAAATGGCTGGCAAACAGAAGCAATGAGTAGGGTAAAAGGGTCCTTTTCACAATGGCAGGCACAGGCAGAACTAGGTGGTACCGCAAGGGCTCAGTGTGGGTCCCAGCTATTTACAATATATATTAAGATCTGGTTGAGGGGAATTGAAGGCTATATCTAATGTTTGCGGTTGACACTAAGGTGGGGGGCAGCCAGCTGAGTATGTTTGATGTGAGGAGGATGCTAGGAGACTGCAAGGTGACTTGGATTAGGATGGGGTGAGTGGGCAATGGTTTGGCTGATGCAGTATAATGTGGATAAAATGTGATGGTTTTCCACTTTGGTGGCAAAAACAGGAAAGCAGACTTATATTAATTGGTGGCAGATTTGGAAATGGGAGATGCAGCGGAGACATGGGTGTCATGGTACAACAGTCATTGAAAGTAGGCATGCAGCGTGCAGCAGCAGTGAAAAAATCGAATGGTTTGTTAGCTATCATAGCAAAAGGATTGAGTAAAGGAGCAAGGGATGGTTTACTTCAGTTGTACAGGGCCTTGTTTGAGTCCAACAACCTGGAGTATGCGTGACAGATTAGGTCTCCAAAATAGGAGGATGGACTTTATTGCATGCCGAGGGAGTGCAGAGAAGGTTCCCAAGAATGATTCCTGGGATGTCAGAGACTGTCTGATGAAGTAAGACTGGATAGACTCGGTTTATACTCTCTGAATTTAGGAGATTAAGAGGGAGATCTTATGCAAAATACATGTTTATAAGGGGTTGGACAGGCATAGATGATGGAAGGATTGTTCCCGTTTTTGGGGAACGTACAGGGACAAGGGGTCACAGCTTAAGGATAAGGGGGAAATCCTTTTTAAGTCCGAGATGAGAAAGACTTTTTCACTACTGAGCGTGGTGAGTCTAGCGGAACTCTCTGCCTAAGAGGGTAGTTGAGGCCGTTAATTGGCTATATTTAAGTAGTGTGAGGTTGGTTGTGGCCAGTGTGGATAAGGTGGATATGTGGGTATGGTAGAAGGCAGGTACGGGATACTGGAGTTGGATGATAAGCCATGATCATATTGAATGGCGTCGGGCTCGAAGGGCTGATGGCCTACTCCTGCCACCTTATTTCGTGTTTCTATGTTTCTATGACTATAACCGTCTCCACACACTGGTTTGCCAGGTGAGGTGGGGGCTGTGGACTCCCAGCAGGACCAAAATCAAAAACCTGTCTAAGGGCGGATGAGGCTTTCTAGCAAGCCAATGGCCATCCAACACTTCAGTAGAGTTAGCAATCACTGTTACAGAGCATTGTAAGAATGTTTGATTAAAGCACACGCACGAAAATAATATACTTCCAGCAGCGGAGGTCTGCAGAAACTGGAGGACAGAGATGTGCGGTGTGTCCGTCAAAGTTCCCGTTGGATATCAACACCCACTGTGGTCGGTATGTTTCAACGGTGATGGAATGGAATTGAATGTATTCAACATGATAAGGTTGTTATCTAACCTCATCTTCATTTACTTATCTTATATCTCGATTATAATTTTTGATTCCGTAGTATTCAAACTTCTAATCTTTTTTGTTTGGAATGAAAATGAAAAGCTGAGCATTCAAAGAACTCTAAGACAATAAAAAACAAAATCTCATTAATATCACAAAGATAATTTTTTGAGTGATATATTTATTGCAGCTTTATGATATGAGGCATTTATGTTACTAAAGATGGAATTGTACTGTGTTTTGGAGGCTCTATCCCTTGTGAAAATGGACAAACTACCAGCATCCAATTACCAATCTTCTGGGACATTTCCAGCATCGTGAATACCTTCCATTATGATTTCTAGCGGTTCTTTTTCATATGCCTGGGAGATAATGAGCATGAAATATTTACAAAATAGGTCATCTCAGAAATAATTAAAGGCAAAGCTTAAATTGAACATTCTGCTTCTATGAGAAAATGGATAGTTGCATTAAACCAAATCATTACACTAATTTTGGTGAAACATACAAATTTGAAATGTCTGAAAATTTATTTTTTATTATGTCGTTAGAATTTATGTTCACAGTACCAATACGATCAGCTAAAAATTGCAAATGACAACGTAGTAAATTTGTAACTAATTTCTTGCAGAAAATGTATGATTAACAATGAAACTAACCATTCATGAAGCATCTTAGGAGGTGATATTTAAGAGATTTGCTCCTGTTAACATTTATTCATTGAATATTATTGTCGTCAAATATCAGCAGGGAGGCCATTATTTAAAGCAATGCACTTCTTAAAAAAGTAACAGCAAGAATAACCTCAGTTATAATCAATCTTGAAACTTTGTCACAAACAGGGAACATCTTAGATACACCCACAGGCTTTGCTACAACAATTCATTACACATACAACACATCATGTATTTCAGAACTTTATTCACAATACATGATCATGAAAATAACATTTTTCATGCATTAATTCATCTTTATTATGAATTAATATTTGAGTTAAGAACGTGCAATGTGCACGTACATGTTCAGTTGCAGTACTTTTTCATTCCCAATAACAGCTTTAGAGTTATTTAGAGATAGTGGAAAGGCATTGGAATGTCAGGAGGTTAATTGTTTCCACAGGGATATCCCTTTCTCCAAATCTGTTCTTGTAGCTAATTATTTATGTGGTGGTCCATTTGAGTTCTTATCAATGTGTGCCAAGACATGGTATTGGCGAGAGACCTTAGTGTGGTAATGTGTTAAATATCATGGATTTGTGGTTATCATTTTTCTTGCTGTAAATGATTATACAGTCATTGTCTGGAAGGAAAATTTCTGGGAGTACCATCAATTTTGATTTTATCAGAATCCCCGATGCTACAATGATTCAAACAGGAAGTACTATATTTTACACCACCTCTTGCGTTTCAGCCGTTCATCCCAGGTTTAAATCTGTGCCATGCTAATCTCAAGGAATATGTGATACTCCTTGAGCATTTTGTGACTGAATATCTGTGCATTCACCCTACCTATTCCCCTCACGATTTTGTACACCTCCACAAGACATTCCTTCAGCCTCCTGCGCTCGAAGGAATAAAATCCTAGCCTGCCCAACCTCTCAGCCCCTCAAGTCCTGGCAACATTCTCATATCCAGCTTAATGACATTCTTCCTGTAGCATGGTGGACAGAACAGAACAGAACAGAGCTCTCCATATGTGACCTCGCAAACATCTTGTGCAACTGTAACATAACATACCATTTTTCATAGTCACCACCCTGACTGATGAGGATGAATGTGTCAAAAGCCTTCTTGACCACCATATCTAACTGTGACTACACTTTCAGGGAACTATGTATGTGTATTTCCAAATCCCTCTGGTCAATACTCCCCAGTTTCCTGCCAATCACTGTGAATGGCCGGCACTGGTTTGCCTTCCCAAAATGCAACACCTTGCACTTATCTGCATCAAATCTCATTAACCGTTCCTCAGCCTACTTGCCCAGCTGATTAAGATCCTGCAGTGATTTTTTTATAACTATCTTCACTATCTACGATACCACCCACTTTGGTGTCATCTGCAAACTTACTAATCATGCCTTGTACATTCTCATCCAAATAATTGATATAAACCACAAACAGCACTGGGCCCAGCTCCGATCCCCAAGGCACAGCACTAGTCACAGGCCTCCAGTCTGAAAAACATCCTTCAACCATTACCCTCCGCTTCAATCCATGAATCCATTATGTTTCCACTTGGCTAGCTCTCCCTGAATCCCATGCGATCTAACCTTCCAGGACAGCCAACCATGCGGAACCTTATCAAAGTCCTGGGTACACAAAAAGCTGGAGAAACTCAGCGGGTGCAGCAGCATCTAAGGAGCGAAGGAGATAGGCGACGTTTCGGGTCGCGACCCTTCTTCAAAGTCCTTGCTGAAGTCCATAAAGGCAATGTTTATGATCTTGTCCTCATCAACCTTTTCGGTTACCTCTTCAAAATCTCAATCAACTTCATAAGACATGATCACCCACTTACAAACCCACGTTGACTATCCCAGATCAGTCCCTGCTGTCCAAATGCATGTATCTCTAAAACCTCAGAATCCTCTACAGTAACTCGCCTTACCACAGATGTTAGGGTCACTGGTCTGTAGACGAAAAGACCACATCATGAGTAACAAATGAAGTATACTAAATTGGAAAGTACAAGTAGGTCACTGGCTTACCTGACATTTTCATTTGGGGATTCGGATGGTGAGAAGCAAGAAGGTAAAATTGCAGGTGTTACATTTCCTGTCATTGCATTGGAAACTATCAGAAGTCGTCGTCAGTTTGGTGTTGAACATGGAACGGTCCTGTCAAAAGCTGTAAGCTGAAGGGAAGGAAAGATATGTTAGGTGGTGGCATCATTGGAACTATTAGAATGGCAAAATTCTACGTTTAATTGCACAAACTGTATACAATAGAAAGATGGTTTCATCTGATGTCCATATAAATAACAGCAAGCTTCGTTTTTGCATAATTAGGACTAATCTCCTGTTACCTAGAGACAGCACCCAGATCTGAGTCAAAGGTGTCCATTTTACAAAATCATAGACAATAGACAATAGGTGCAGGAGTAGTCCATTTGGCCCTTCGAGCCAGCACCGCCATTCAATGTGATCATGACTGATCATCCCCAATCAGTACCCCGTTCCTGCTTTCTCCCCATGTCGTCTGACTCCGCTATTTTTAAGAGCCCTATCTAGCTCTCTCTTGAAAGCATCCGGAGAACCTGCCACCACCACCCTCTGAGGAAGAGAATTCACAGACTCACCACTCTCTGTGAGAAAAAGTGTTTCCTCGTCTCCGTTCTAAATGGCTTACTCCTTATTCTTAAACTGTGGACCCTGGTTCTGGACTCCCCCAACATCGGGAACATGTTTCCTGCCTCTAGTGTGTCCAAGTCCTTAACAATCTTATATGTTTCAATGAGCTCCCCTCTCATCCTTCTAAACTGCAGAGTGTACAAGCCCAGCTGCTCCATTCTCTCATCATATGACAGTCCCGCCATCCCGGGAATTAACCTTGTAAACCTATGCTGCACTCCCTCAATAGCAAGAATGTCCTTCCTCAAATTAGGGGACCAAAACTGCACACAATACTCCAGGTGTGATCTCACTAGGGCACTGCAGAAGGACCTATTTGCTCCGATATTCGATTCCTCTTGTTATAAAGGCCAACATGCCATTTGTTTTCTTTACTGCCTGCTGTACCTGCATGCTTACTTTCATAGACTGATGTACAAGGACCCCCAGATCCCGTTGCACTTCCCCTTTTCCCAACTTGATGCCATTTAGATAGTAATCTGCCTTCCCGTTTTTGCTATCAAAGTGGATGAACTCACATTTATCCATATTATACTTCATCTGCCATGCATCTGCCCACTCCCCCAACCTGTCCAAGTCACCCTGCATTCTCATAGCATCCTCCTCACAGTTCACACTGCCACCCAGCTTTGTGTCATCTGCAAATTTGCCAATGTTACTTTGAATCCCTTCATCCAAATCATTGATGTATATTGTAAATAGCTGTGGTTCCAGCACCGAGCCCAGACTAGTCACTGCCATTCTGAAAGGGACCCATTAATCCCTGCTCTTTGTTTCCTGTGCCAACCATTTCTCTATCCATGTCAGCACTCTACCCCCAATACCATGTGCCCTAATTTTGCCCACTAATCGCCTATGTGGGACCTTATCAAATGCTTTCTGAAAGCCCAGGTACACTACATTCACTGGCTCTCCCTTGTCCATTTTCCTTGTTACATCTTCAAAAAATTCCAGAAGATTAGTCAAGTATACTGTTACTGCTATCCAAATGTGCAGCTATCTCATCTTTCATAATTGACTTCTTTTATATATATCTTCCCCACCTATAGGTCACGCTAACTGGTCTATAATTCCCCGTTTTCTTTCTCCCGCCTTTCTTTAAAAGTGGGATAACATTTGCTACCCAAGATGTCCCAAGATGGCGCCTGCCTGCAGCGACTTTTGTGGAGCGGCAGAACCTAAAAGGCTTAAATACAACTTCAATCAACTCACCTGGATCAGGAAAAAGGCAAAAAACTGTGCCGTTTCAGACAAGCTACGATCTCACGCAGCTGCGAGAGCCCCGGACTTTACATTTTCCCACGGTCACTGGAAATCACCCGACCCAATTGAGGATCACAGGTACTGTACCTGGGAACCCCTGGATGACCTCCAGAGCTGACGGGCTGGATCTCCCAGGAACAATGAAGCTGCCGTCTGTGAAGGAATCCCTGTTCCAGCGCAGGTTCGCAGAAACAGCAGGTGTAGTAAACACAGTACCTGGAAACAAAGGGGAAGCCTCCATTGTGTCCGGAAACGTGGCCGGCGGGCAGGACTTCAGGTCAGACTGAAGCGCAGGGGACTTCGGCCCCCTCGCCCTACTACCCTACTGGCCAATGTACAGTCCCTTGAAAACAAAGTGGAGGACTTAAGGGCAAGACTGCTTTATCAAAGGGAGCTGAGGGAATGCTCTGTGTTCTGTTTCACAGAGACATGGCTCACCCCCAGCTCCCCAGACTCAGCGGTCCAGCCTGAAAGGTTCTCCATCCATGGACCGTACACTGGCATCTGGGAAAGGGAGAGGAGGGGGCGTCTGCCTCATGGTCCACTCTGCGTGGTGCTCAGACGTGGCAGTCCTGTCCAACTCCTGCTCTCCACACCTCGAACATCTGGTGGTGAAGTGCCATCCCTTCTACCTTCCGAGGGAATTCACCTCCATCATCCTGATCGCGGTCTACATCCCACCCCAGGCAGACGTCCGTCTGGCACTGGAGGAGCTGCACGCCGTGGTCAACAAGCACCAGACGTCTTACCCCGAGGCATTTACCACCATTGCTGGGGACTTCAATAAGGCAAACCTAAAGAAATCACTCCCCAACTTCTACCAACATGCCTCCTGCTGCACCAGAGGACCAAACACCCTCGACCACTGCTACACCACCATCAAGAATGCCTATCGTTCTATCCCTCGCCCTCACTTCGTATAATCCGACCATACCGCGGTGCTGCTTCTTCCTGCCTACAGGCAGCAATTAAAGAGCGCACCCCCAGAGGTGAGGACAGTACAGAGCTGGTCAGGGGGGGTGGGGGGGGAGGGGGAGAGGAACAACTACAGGGCTGTTTGGAGTCTGTAGACTGGGCAATGGTCAAGGACTCAGCAACGGACTTGAACGAATACGCCACAGTCGTTACAGACTTCATTAAGAAATGTGTGGAGGACTGCATCCCCACCAAAACCTTCCGAGTGTTTCCCAATCAGAAACCTTGGATGAACTTTGAGATCCGCACTCTTTTGAAGACCAGGCATTCATGTCTGATGATACAGTGGTCTACAAGAATCCAGATACGACCTTGGTAAGGCGATCAAAAAGGCCAAAGGGGAGTTCTGCTCCAAGCTGGAGGATGAGACAGATGCTCGGCAGCTGTGGCGGGGCCTGAATGCAATCACCTCCTACAAGACGAAATCAGGAGGCAGTTTGAATGTCGGGAAACATCACTCGCTGATGAGTTCAATGCGTTTTACGCACGCTTTGATAGGGAGAACACCGATGTGCCTTCCCGAGCCCACATTCGCTGTGATGGAATTTCAGTCTCAGTCACAGAGGCCGACGTCAGGAAATCCTTCAGAGGGGTGAACCCTCGAAAAGCGCCTGGACCTGATGGTATACCTGGTCGTGTTAGAAAAACCTGTGCGGACCAACTGGCTGGAGTTCTTACGGACATTTTCAACCTCTCACTTCTGAGGTCTGAGGTTCCCACCTGCTTCAAAAGGGCATCAATTATACCGGTGCCCAAGAAGAGTAAGTGGACGTGCCTCAATGACTATCGACCTGTGGCACCAACGACTGTGGTGATGAAGTGCTTTGAGAGGTTGAACATGGCGCAAATCAACTCCTACCTCGACAAAAACCTGGACCCACTGCAGTTCGCTTACCGCCACAACAGATCAACGGTGGATGCGATCTCGCTGACCCTCCACTCCGCTCTGGACCACTTGGACAACAAAAACTCATATGTCAGGCTGTTATTCATTGATTACAGCTCGGCATTTAATACTATCATCCCCTCCAAGCTGGTTACCAAACTCGCAGAACTGGGTCTCTGCGCATTGCTCTGCAATTGGATCCTCGACTTCCTCATTCACAGACCACAGTCTGTTCGTATTGGTGGAAATGTGTCAGACTCGATAACAATCAGCACGGGAGCACCCCAAGGCTGCGTGCTCAGCCCCTTGCTGTACTCTCTCTATACTCATGACTGCGTAGCCGGTCATAGTGCGAACTCCATCATCAAGTTCGCTGACGACACCACTGTTGTGGGACGTATCACTGATGGGGATGAGTCGGAGTACAGAAGAGAGATCGAGCGACTGTCCATATGGTGCCAGCACAATAACCTGACCCTCAACATCAGCAAAACCAAGGAACTGATTGTGGACTTTGGAAGGAGTAGGATGGGTCCCCCAGTCCCGTTTATATCAACGGGTCGATGGTTGAAAGGGTCAAGAGCTTCAAATTCCTGGGCGTGCACATCTGTGAAGATCTTTCCTGGCCCGAGAACACTGATGCAATTATCAAGAAAGCACATCAGCGCCTCTACTTCCTGAGAAGATTACGGAGAGTCGGTGTGTCAAGGAAACCTCTCTCTAACTTCTACAGGTGCACAGTAGAGAGCTTGCTGACCGGTTGCATCGTGGCTTGGTTCGGCAACTTGAGCGCCCTGGAGAGGAAAAACTACAAAAAGTAGTAAACACTGCCCAGTCCATCATCGGCTCTGACCTTCCTTCCATCGAGAGGATTTATCGCAGTCGCTGCCTCAAAAAGGCTGGCAGTATCATCAAAGACCCACACCATCCTGGCCACACACTCATCTCCCTGCTACCTTCAGGTAGAAGGTACAGGAGCCTGAAGACTGCAATGACCAGGTTCAGGAATAGCTACTTCCTCACAGCCATCAGGCTATTAAACCTGGCTCGGACAAAACTCTGATCATTACTAACCCATTATCTGTTATTTGCATCAGTTTATTTATTCATGTGCGTATATATTTATATAATGGTATATGGACACACTGATCTGTTTTGTAGTCAATGCCTACTATGTTCTGTTGTGCTGAAGCAAAGCAAGAATTTCATTGTCCTATCAGGGACACATGACAATAAACTCACTTGAACTTGAACTACCCTCCAATCCACAGGAACTGATCTTGAATCTATAGAACGTTGGAAAATTATCAACCAAATTGAATGTCATTTAGATCTGAGAGACACAAGAAATTGCAGATGCTTGAATCTTTGGCAAAAATCAAAGTGCTGGTGGAAATCAACGGGTCAGGTTGCAGTTACAGAGGGAAAGAATAGATGCCATTGCAGGTATGAAGAAATACATCTGCAGGGCTCTCGCTTAACTTTTCTCCCCCGTTGCCAGCCAGGCAACCTCAACAGCTTTTTAGGTTGCCAAATGACAGTTTAGGTGGTCATTTAATACGGCTTGCATGACGCGTGCGATAATGTGCTCGGACGAAGTGCGTAGTTACCTGTCGGGATTATGCTCAAAGAAGCATTCACATATTATTTCTGCTTCAAATAGTCACAAACAAAACATATTCACCAATCAAGACATGATATATAGCACAGTGACATGGAGCAAAATTAACCATATAACCATATAACAATTACAGCACGGAAACAGGCCCTCTCGGCCCTTCCAGTCCGTGCCGACCATTTGTTTTCCCCTAGTCCCATCTACCTGCACTCAGACCATACCCCTCCATTCCCTTCCCGTCCATATACCTATCCACTTTACTTTTAAAATTACAATACAGTATCTCATCTCTTTTTACACGTTGCAATGAATGCAATTTCTATTATCTCTTGCCACTTCCAAACAAAAACATGGTTATTCAGCGTATGATCAACATCGGTGAGACCAAGTGCGGGCTTGGCAATCGCTTCGCACAACACCTCCACTCAGTTTGCAATAACCAACCTGATCTCCCGGTGGCTCAGCACTTCAACTCCCCCTCCCATTCCGAATCGGACTTTTCTGTCCTGGGCCTCCTCCATGGCCAGAGTGAGGCCCACCGCAAATTGGGGGAACAGCACCTCATATTTTGATTGAGTAGTTTACACCCCAGCGGTATGAACATTGGCTTCTACAATTTCAGGTAGTCCTTGCTTTCTCCCTCCTTCCCCTCCCATTCCCAGCTCTCCCACAGCCTACTGTATCCACCTCTTTCTTTCTTTTTCTCGCCCCCCCCCCCCCCCCCGACATCAGTCTGAAGAAGGGTCTCGACCCGAAACGTCGCCTATTTCCTTCGCTCCATAGATGCTGCCTCACCTGTTGAGTTTCTCCAGCAATTTTGTCTACCCATTCACACAAGTTCTGTTATCCCACTTTCCTCACCCACTCCCTGCACATTAGGGGCAATTTTACAGAGATAAGTTAACCTACAAAGCCAATGCATCTTTGGGATGTGGGAGGAAACCCACATTCTTGCAGGGAGAATGTGCAAATTCAACACGGACAGTGCCCGAGAACAGGATCGAACACAGATCTCTGGCGTGTGAGGCAGCACGTCTACCAGCTGTGCCACTATATTTTATTTTCCAACACACAAAAAATTATACGTTGATAACTTTGGTTACTAAAAATAAAGAAACTATCCATTTTGAATCTTAAATCTCTAAGTGACGCTTTGTCCCCTTTACAGCTGCTCTATGTTTTAATTCAGTTCAAGGCTATTGGGGCAGTACATTGGCCATAAATCTGCTGCCTAAAATTGCCAGAGACCCGGAATTGATCTTGAATATGGGTGCTGTCTGTATGGAGTTTTGTTTTCTCGTTTATAACATTGTTTACAGAGTACTATGTTTACATATTCTGTTATGCTGCTGCAAGTAATGATTTCATTGTTCTAACTGGGACGTGAGAGAATAAAACACTCTTGACTTACGTCGCTGATGTGTGCGATAGAACTAGTGTACGGGTGATCAGTGGTCGGCGTGGACTCGGTGGGCCGAAGGGCCTGTTTCCACGCTGTATCTTTAAATTCAACTAAAAACAATAAAACCAGAGAAAATGTAAAGAAGGGTCTCTACCCGAAACGTCACCCAATTTTTTCTATCCAGAGATGCTGGCTGCTCCATGGAGTTCCCCCGCACAATTAAAGCATGGAATAATCTCTAATGTAGATGATATGTGTGTACACCTTTAATTGATACTGACGATGTCCATGCTAACCACTCCCCCACCAGTTAGTATAATTGTAACCTACACACCTCTAGCTCGCTCTCTGGTGATCGTGACAGACCACGTACAGCTAGGGCAATAATGTATGATTAATAAACTAGTAAAGATCCAATGGTATCCGAGTATCTCCTTTTCATGGTGTCAGAAGTGGGATAGGCGGCAACGTTCCAACAGTCCTTTTGCACTGTGCACCGCACGCTCGGCCAGTCCGTTGCTCTGCGGGTATTTTGGGCTGCTGGTGTAGTGACGAAAGTTCCATCGTTCTGCAAAAGCGCGGAACTCGGCGCTGGTGAACTGGCTGCCGTTGTCCGACTGCAGGCTGACCGGGGACCCGAAGGTGGCAAAGTGGGGGCGCAACTTCTCGATGACCGCAGAGGAAGAGAGGGAGTGGCGCTGGTGAACTTCAAACCAGCTGGAGTAAGAGTCGACAAGCACCAGGAAGTGCTTTCTGTGCCATTCGAAGATGTCGGTTGCCAGCGCAGACCAGGGCAGGTTAGGAGCTGGCTGCTGCAGGAGCGGCTGCCGCTGTTGCTGCAGAGCGAGGCTGTTGCAGGTAGGGCACGCGGAGACTCTGTCCCGGAAGTAGCGAGGCATGTCAGGCAAGAAGAAGTGACTCTGAGCGATGGAGAGGGTCGCTTCGGCCCCGGGATGGCCACGATGAGCGGTTTCAAAGTATTGTTCTTGGAGTGCTGCGGGCACCACCACCTTGTGCCCCTTCACAATCACACCATCACGCAGCACCAACTCGTCACGAACCAGGAAGTAAGGCACCGCTGCGGCCGGCAGGGAAGAACGGCGGTCTGGCCAACCCTGCCTGATGATCGCGGCCAGCTGCTGTAGCGAAGCGTCAGCCGCCGTGTACTTGGCCAGGGACTTCAACTGACTGGAGGGCACGAAATTGACGTTTAAGACTATCAGATCAGACGCCTCGTATGGATGTCGGGTTGTGGATGAGAGAGGCGCCCGAGACAGCGTGTCAGCAACAAACATGTCCTTGCCCTTGCGATAAACCACTGTGAAAGTGAAGCGTTGTAGCTGGAGCATCATGCGCTGGAGCCGGGAGGAGGCCGCTTGTATCGGCTTGTTGTGGATGGTGACCAGAGGCTGGTGGTCCTTTTCAATAGTGACGCAGGTGCCCAGGATATAGTCCTTGAATTTAGAGCAGGCAAATGTGACAGCCAGCAGCTCCTTTTCAATCTGGGCATAGCGTTGTTCAGCGGTCGTCATCGTGCGGGATGCGTAGGACACAGGCAGTTGCACCCCGTCATGGATCTGCAGGCAGGCGGCCCCGAGGCCAAGCTTAGATGCATCACATGTGAGAACGATGGGGCGCTGGAGGTCAAAGTACTTCAGCGTTGGCATGCTGATCAGCTTAGATTTGAGGGTGTCAAATGCTTTCTGGTGTTGCGGGAACCAGGCACAGGCAGTATCCTTTTTCACCAGGTCCCTCAGAGGGGCGCTCAGTTCACTCAGGTCGGGGATGAACTTTCCCAGGTAGTTGGCCATGCCCAGGAAGCGCTGTAGGCCAGGCACGTCAGCAGGTGCAGGCATCTCAGATATTGCGGCCGTCTTCTGCGGGTCGGGCTTCAGCCCCGATACCGTGAAAACATGCCCCACGTAGGTGACCTCAGGGACCCGGAATCGGCACTTCTTCGGGTTGAGCTTCAGGTTGACTTCTCGGGCCCGCTGCAGCACCTGGCGAAGGTGGTGGTCGTGCTCAGCGACATTCTTCCCATAAACCAGGATGTCGTCGACAATGATGGCACACGAGAGCCTGGCAAACAGTTGTTCCATGGTCCTTTGGAACACCTCGCTGGCAGAGTTGATCCCAAACGGCATGCGGAGGAAGCGATACCTGCTGAAAGGCGTGCTGAAGGTCGTCAGGTGAGAGGATCGCTTGTCCAGAGGTATCTGCCAGAACGAACTCTTGGCATCGAGAACCGAGAACACAGTGGCAGGGCCGACCTGTGCAGCAACATCCTCCACCGTCTGCATAGGATAATGCGGGTGCTTGATGGCCAAGTTCAAGTCCTTAGGGTTGATGCAGATCCGTAGTTCACTCTTATCCTTCTTCGCAGCGACAACCATGGGTAGAGACCCACTGGATGGGGCTCGTTACTGGCTTCAGGATGCCCGTGGCCACCATCTCGCGAAGAGTAGACTTGACCTTGCCCCTCATGGCGAAGGATACACGGTGCGGAGGACGGAAAACCGGCGTGATGTCGGGATTGAGGGCAATCTTGTAGCTGCAGGGTAACCAGACACAACTAAATTTAAGGTAGCTTTTTTTTCCCCAAGAACCCTTTTTTGTCAAGTCAAGAGAGTTTTATTGTCATGTGTCCCAGATAGGGCAATGAAATTCTTGCTTGCTGCAGCGCAACAGAATATGTAAACATAATGTCTATATACTATTGACCATATATATATACACACCACAAATAAACAGATAAAATGCACTAGGCTGTTATTATTCAGAGTTTGGTGGTGGTTGGTCCACCAGTTTAAATTCTATTTCAAATATTTTTGGAGGACCAGGAAACCAAGAAGCAAGAGTTACTCCAGGGAGTTACTGCAGCTCCAGGGAGTGATTCTGCGTTGTTTTACAAGGTGAGGCAGCGACCGGACAGCAATGGCGGCCAAAACTCCCACAATGCAAAGGGAGGGAGAAAGTAGCCGACGCCGACCTGTTGCCGTGGCAGTGCGCATGTGCAGGGCCGCACATGCGCATAACCACGGCCGATGATCTGCTGGCCATGGCAGTGCGCATGTCTGAAGAAGGGTCTCGACCCGAAACGTCGCCTATCTCCTTCGCTCCTTAGATGCTGCTGCACCCGCTGAGTTTCTCCGGCTTTTTGTGTACCCCCGCATGTATAAGGAGGCCGGCCGTCCCGAGCGGAGACCCGAGAGCCGAGCGGAGAGCCGAGAGCTAGCGCCGAGAGCCGAGAGCTAGCGCCGAGCGCCGAGAGCTAGCGCCGAGCGCCGAGCAGAGACCCAGACACGGATGGCAGGTAGCTGTCCCGGTTGCTTGCCAAGCCGGGCAAAATGGCATAGTTTTTAGGTTGCCCGGCGGGACTGTAAGTTGCCATTGGCAATTTCGAGCCCTGGTCTGTCCATTCCCTCCAGATGCAAAGCATTCATTTCAAACTAGAACACAGGAACAATCCCTTCAGCTCACATTGAAAGAGACTTTTTAGGGTGACAACTTCATTGTGATAGTAGAAACCCTGCCAATGTGTAGACAATGCCATTGAATTCCAGGAGGCTTTTGATCTTCAGAGTAGATCGGAGGTGTCAATGTTGCAGTTGAATAAAGGGTACTATGGGGCCATGAGGGAGGAGCTGGCCAAAGTTGACTGGAAAGATACACTAGCAGGGATGACAGTGGAACAAAAATGGCAGGTGTTTCTAGGAATAATACAGAAAGTGCAGGATCAGTTCATTCCTAGGAGGAAGAAAGATTCCAAGGGGTGAAAGGGACGACCATGGCTGACAAGGAACCTCAGGGACAGTATAACAATTAAAGCGAAGAAGTACAACGTAGCAAAGATGAGCGGGAAGCAAGACGATTGGGTAATGTTTAAAGAACAACAGAAGATAACCAAAAAGACAATACAGGGAGAAAAGATAAGGTACGAAGGTAAGCTAGCCAAGAATATAAAGCAGGACAGTAAAAGCTTATTTAGGTATGTGAAGAGGAAAAAATTAGTTAAGACCAAAGTTGTGCCCTTGAAGACCGAAAAAGGTGAATTTATTATGGGGAACAAGGAAATGGCAGATGAGTTGAACAGGTACTTTGGATCTGTCTTCGCTAAGGAGGATACAAACAATCTTCCTGATATAGTAGTGGCCAGAGGATCTGGGGGTGATAGAGGAACTGAAGGAAATTCACATTAGGCAGGAAATGGTGTTGGATAGACTGATGGGACTGGGCTAATAAATCCCAAGGGCCTGATGGTCTGCATCCCAGGGTACTTAAGGAAGTGGCTCTAGAAATCGTGGACGCATTGGTGATATCAATTTGGTTGATAAGCATTTGAATCGTAATTCCCAAATATCAATATTTCAAAAATGGTGTAAGTTTATGATATTAGAGTTCCTACTGCAACCATATATGCAAATTCTATTTTTTTTTAATAAAATCCTGTAGAAACATTTAAGATATCAGAAAAAATATATCTATTTCACCCATTTTTCTGTGTTTGGCATGTTGAACAGCTTGAAGACATCATAGCTTCTGAATGCAAATAAACTCATGAAACTGAAAAATTACAGCAATTGATCGTGAAGAGGGAACTTCCATGATACAACATCGCTCAATGTTAGTGGGCAGCTGTCCTTGATGCAAGTGGCTAAATGCCACTGTTTCACCATTGACTGCAAAATGTAGGCAACTCTCAAGTTGTGTTATTACTTTATATGCAAAGCATTTCTTGCCTATTTCTGGATGCACCTGCTGTTCATTTCTAAAATTATGCACTCATGTTCTTTTAATTGCTATTTATTTCTACATGAATTCATTTCATCCACTTTCAATTAAATAAATGTCAAATCAAAAATGAAAATAGAGTCATGCAAGCTTTGCATAAAAATAGCAAATGTAGTTTTCTTTGCTTGAACTCCATGTTCTGAAATAATATTTGACATCTCATGGACCTAGTATGCTTTGTAAAAAGAACATCTGTTATAAATATGCCAAAGTTATGTTGTATGTAATGCTCACTAGTATTATTCCTTTTATACTTTACCCATTATGTTTCTATTAAACAGGCATTTTGCCTCCTTTCCCTTTGTGCCAAGAATCAACATCCCAAAACAGTTTATCAACAGGCCAATGTGCAGCCAACTGCATGACCTTTTCAAATTCCTCGCTTAAAAATGAGGTCCCGATCCTATCAATTCCTTTCCATGCACAAATCGTCAGCTTTTCTTGACATGCTGGCTTAAAAGCCTGCTTCGAATGGAATTTGGATCAGTTACAGATATGGGCAGAGTAATGGCAGATGGAGTATAATCCAAGCAATGGTGAGGTGTTGAACTTTGGTCGGTCAAATTTAGGGAGAAAGTGTTCAATTAATGGCAAGACGCTTAATAGCATTGATGTACTGAGGGATCTTGATTTCCAGGTCCATAACCCCTGAAAATAGCAACACGTATAAGTAGGTGATAAAGGCAGTCCATGGTATACTTGCCTTCATTGGTCAAGGCATTGATTGGAAGAGTCAAGATGTCATGTTGCAGCTTTATAACACTTTGGTTAGCTCTTATTTGGCGTATTGTGTGCAGTTCTGGTCGCCCAATTAGAGGAATAATGTAGAAGGTTTGGCGAGAGTGCAGAAGTGGTTTACCAGAATGCTGCCTGGATTGGAAGATGTAGCCATATGGGGGGGTTGGACAAACTTGCATTGGTTATTCTGGCACGTCGGAGTTTGAGGAGACCCAAGAGAAGTACATCAAATTATGAGATGCATAGATAAGGTAGGGTAGATAGAAAAATACAGTATCTTTTTTCTCATGGGGAAAATGTCAAAGCCTAGAGAGCAGAGCTTTCAGAGAGGGAAAGTTTAAAGGAGATGTGTGGGGCAAGTTTTTTACACAGAGTGCAGCGTGAAGGGACATGCTGCCATTGGTGGTGATGGAAGCAGACATAATAGTGGCATTTAAGAGGATTTCTGATAGGCACATGGATATGCAGGGAATGGAGGCAGAGAGATTAGTTTAACTTGGCATAGTGCTTGGAACAGAAGGGCCTGTTCTTTGTCCTATGTTACGTCTTATGACAGGATATTCCCTAGGACATTGAGGGAAGTTAGTGTAGAAATAGCAGGAGCTATGACAGAAATATTTCAAATGTCATTAGAAACGGGAATAGTGCCGGAGGATTGGCGTACTGCACGTTGTTCCATTGTTTAAAAAGGGTTCAAAGAATAAACCTAGCAATTATAGACCTATTAGTTTGACGTCAGTGGTGGGCAAATTAATGGAAAGGATACTTAGAGATAATATCTATAAGCATCTGGATAAACAGGGTCTGATCAGGAACAGTCAACATGGATTTGTGCCTGGAAGGTCATGTTTGACAAACCTTCTTGAATTTTTTGAAGCGGTAACTAGGGAAATTGATGAGGGTAAAGCAGTGGATGTTGTCTATATGGATTTCAGTAAGGCCTTTGACAAGGTTCCCCATGGAAGGTTGGTTAAGAAGGTTCAATCTTTGGGTGTAAATGGTGGAGTGGCAAGATGGATTCAACAGTGGCTGAATGGGAGATGTCAGAGAGTAATGGTGGATGGCTGTTTGTCAGGTTGTAAGCCGGTGACCAGTGGGGTGCTCAGGGATCTGTGTTGGGTCCACTGTTGTTTGTCATGTACATCAATGATCTGGATGATGGGGTGGAAAAATTGGATAAGTAAGTATGCAGATGATACTAAGATAGGTGGTGTTGTGGATAATGAAGTAGATTTTCAAAGTCTACAGAGAGATTTGGGCCATTTGGAAAAGTGGGCTGAAAGATGGCAGATGGAGTTTAATGCTGTTAAGTGTGAAGTGCTACATCTTGGCAGGACAAATCAAAATAGGACGTACATGGTAAATGGTAGGGAATTGAGGAATGCTGTGGAACAGAGGGATCTATGAATAACTGTGCATTGTTCCCTGAAGGTGGAATCGCATGTAGATAGGGTGGTAAAGAAAGCCTTTGGTGTGCTGGCCTTTATAAATCAGAGCATTGAATATAGGAGTAGGGAAGTAATGTTAAAATTGTACAAGGCATTGGTAAGACCAATTCTGGAGTATGGTGTACAATTTTGGTCGCCTAATTATAGGAAGGATGTCAACAAAATAGAGAGAGTACAGAGGAGATTTACTAGAATGTTGCCAGGGTTCCAGCAACTATGTTACAGAGAAAGGTTGAACAAGTTAGGTCTTTATTCTTTGGAGCGCAGAAGGTTAAGGGGGGACTTGATCGAGGTCTTTAAAATGATGAAAGGGATAGACAGAGTTGACGTGGATGTTTTTCCCATTGAGGGTAGGGAAGATTCAAACAAGAGGGCATGACATGAGAATTAAGGGACAGAAGTTTAGGGGTAACGTGAGGGGGAACTTCTTTACTCAGAGGGTGGTGGCTGTGTGGAATGAACTTCCAGCAGAAGTGGTGGAGGCAGGATCGATTTTAACATTTAAAAGTAAAGTGGATAGGTATATGGACGTGAAGGGAATGGAGGGATATGGTCTGAGTGCAGGTAGATGGGACTAGGGGAAAACAAATGGTCGGCACGGACTGGAAGGGCCGAGAGGGCCTGTTTCCGTGCTGTAATTGTTATATGGTTATATGGACCTAATTGCCCATTAATTCAGATGAATTCTCAGTTTTCTTGATGATGATGATGATGATGATAAGAATAATTAATCCAGTAACTATCATTATATTAACAATTATTTTACAATTGTAATGTTTCAGTTCCCTAATGCAATAACCTTATGATAAAATCATGAAGCAGAGCAAAGCAAGCTCTTGTATACGATATTGATTCTGAAATACTTGGCTATTCATAGCATTCAAAAGATGATGCACTAAAAGTAAAGTTAGCCTAAGGAAGGTTAGATTCTTAATTAGATCTAAAATCTAATGTCATTTTAGAGATTTGGAAAGATCCAATGTCAATACCTGGAAAGGGCTTATCCTGTTGATCAATGTTTCCACGCATCCATCCGAATTTCAAATCTACCAATTTTTCAAAGCTTCAACTTTTTGTTGGAGTGGTATGAATGTTCATTTGAATATTCCAGCCAATCAAAGAATCTTCTTCTTCTTCTTCCTGCGTATGGCGTACACAGCCTAAAGTTGTAGGTCAAGGGTAGACATCCAGGCCAGGACAGCATCAGTTATTGGGTGGATGGCTTGGATGCCACCAGGGAAAAACCTCAAGGAGCAGTGATTCACGATGTGTGGGATGGTCTGGTCTGGATGTCCGCAGTTCCAAGCAGGGCTGTCTGTCACCCCCCACTTATAACCATATAACCATATAACAATTACAGCACGGAAACAGGCTCTCTCGGCCCTTCCAGTCGTGCCGACCATTTGTTTTCCCCTAGTCCCATCTACCTGCACTTATGCAGGTGTTGGGCTGGTCTTGCATGGAGGGTGCGGATTCTGTTCAGGGTAAGCCATTGCTTGCTATGGAGGTCAAATCCCGGTGGTTTCACTATAGGGTCTGTGATGACCTCTCCGTTGTTGGTGCTGGCATTTTTCCAGTCTCTGCGCCACTCAGTATTGGAGTCAAAGTCTTCCAGGGATTTAACTGAAGACAAGAAGGGCTTGCGGGACTTCAGGCGCATGTTGAGCAGATTGTTCAAGTCAGCATGGATGGGAAGGTCAGGGTTAGCCTCAATGGTGCACCAATCTTTCAACATCCTCTCCCTTCTGCGTATGCTGGGAGGGGCGATATGAGAGAGGACAGGGAGCCGCTGCAAAGGTGTTGACTTAAGCGTCCCTGTGATGACACGCATTGCAGAGTTAAGGGCAGTGTCAACTCGTTTGGTGTGGCAGCTTTTAGCCCAAGCTGTTGAGCAAAGCTCGGCTGTTGAGTGGACTAGGGCTGAGTTTGTAGTATGGAGGGTGTGTGCATTCGATCCCCAGCTGTTGCATACACATTTCCTGATGATGTTGACCCTTGCTTTCAGTTTATCAGCCGCACTGTTCCGGTGATCACGATAGGTGAGGGTGCGATCCACGATGACTCCAACGTACTTGGGGAATTCTTCATTCTTCACTGACTTACCACAAAAGGACACTGGAGCTTTGCATTAGCGAGCCGATTGCTGAGGTGAAAGGCAGTGACTGTTGTCTTAGATGGGTTAGGGCAAAGTCGCCAGAAGGTGAAGTACACCTCCATCCCCTTCAAGTCATGGGTTAGCACTCTGCTGATATCTTCAAGGGCAGTTCCCTGGTGGGCAAGGGCAAGGTCATCTGCATGTGCAAACTTCCTGGACGAGGTAGTTGGCATGTCACTCACATGAATGTTGAAGAGTAGGGCAGCTAGAGCCCTGGGGGAGACCATCATTCAGGGTCCTGGCAGAGCTGGTCTGGTTTCCAAGCGAGGCCATAAATCTACAGTTGCTGCGGATGGATGAGAGGGTATGCATGGTGGTTTGGCACTTCAAGATTCTGTAAGCTTTCAGCAACAGACCATGTCTCCACACAGTGTCATAAGCTGATGATAGATCGATGAGAGCAACACCAGCTTTCAGGGCATGATGCAAGCCAGCCTCTATATTGATAGTGAGGGTAGATATTGGTGGTAGGACTTGATCTGCGCAGCTTCTACCAAGTCTGAAGCCAGCTTGCTCTCTGGGCAGAACAGGATCTACAAATGGAGAAATCCTGGCAAGCAGGAGCCGCTCAAACAGCTTGTAGGATGTGCACAAGAGGGAGATGGGTCGGTAACTAGCTGGATCATCAGCAGATTATGAAAGAATCAAAGAATATTCCACTGTCAATAAATAGCCAAGTATCATTAAAATAGGATCAGCTAGCTTCTGCTCTTTCCTTGATTTCATTATTGTCTGTTTCTCCCCCTGCCACCTCTCAAGTTTGAAATTCTATTTCATGCCATTTAGCCAGTTCCCACTGCCGTCAAATTAATGATCACATGGCTCTTTTTGCATTTGTTAAATAATATATTTATCATATTCACATACTAATATTATTCCTAATAATTGCAAACAGTAGGAGAGCAATAGGCAATTAAACGTACTCAGCTGAAAGGTTTGTGCTCAGTGCCACAAACTACTCACATAACCATGCCATCTCTCCTTGCGGAGATTATCTGGGGATGTGGTAAGCCTGGTCAAAGTTAATGCATATAGTTTTCTGGATGTAGCAAACTCTCAGGATTTTCCAAGATTTTCTAAACTTTAGGAAACTTCAGAATGTTCTAAATTGCCCCAATTTTTTTTGTTTTCTGTCCAATATTAGTACTTCCGCACAAAGTAGTATTAGGCAACTCCTGAATGAGCCGCTTTGCACATACCTTGCACAGGCAACTAAGAAGATTGATGAGGGCAGGGTGGTAGATGTTATCTACATGGGCTTTATTTTTATTTATTTTTCTTAATTTTTTTAAATGTTTATTTTGTTAGAAGTGATTGTACAAGAATAAAGCAATCAGCATAACAATTATACAATTTTTATACAGCTTCATTTTTAACATTTTATAAATTGATGTGAATCGGGAAAAAAAAGTAAAAAGGAAAGAGTGAAGAGAAAGAAGAATACAAAAAAGAGAGAAGAAGACCCCAGAACTGCCGAAGAAGTGAGACAAAAAAGAAGACGGAAATATGCCCCACTACCCTTCCCTTCCCCCACCCCCGCTCACCCATCCCAAGCGTCAGTTTTAAATTTGTGTTCAACCATTCTATTGTTGAAGAAATTCAGTGAAAGGAGACTATGTTTTGGCGAATTGGTCTGATTTATCAGCCAAAACAAGCCTTATTTTTTCTAAATGTAGTGTCTCGGTCATTTCTGTGATCCACATCTTCATTGTGGGAACTGTAATCTTTTTCCAGAATTTGAGTATAAGTTTTTTCGCGGTTATTAAGCCGTAGTCAAGGAAACGTCTTTGAAATGTCATTAATTTAGAGCAACCTTCTGACATTCCTAAAATTATTAATTTTGCATCTGACTCCAATTGAAATTTAAAGTGTTTTAGAAATTATATTGAATATTCCCATCCAGAAGTTTTGTATCTTTATACAGGATGCAAAGGAATGGGTTAAGGTAGCTTCTTGGATGTGACATTTATCACAGATAGTGGAGACAGTTGGAAAAATCTTATTCAATTTGGTCTTTGAATAGTATAGCCTATGCAATATTTTGAATTGTATCAGGCAATGCCTCCCATTTAAAGAACAGTAATGTATGTTTAATAGGCTTTCCTCCCATATATCTTTTGAAATGGGTAAACCCAACTCGTCTTCCCATGCTCGCCTATAAATCTCAGAAGGCGGGGTAGCAATATTTAAGATGGTATTATAAATGTAAATACATGTGTATGGAACAAGTTGCCGGTGGAGGTAGTTGAGGCAGGTACTATTGCCATGTTTAAGAAAAATGTAGACAGTTAAGCCCCTGTCCCACAATGCGAGTTTACCCAAGAGCTCTCCCGAGTTAAAATAAAAATCAATGTACGTAGTAGTACATAAGTACGTAGAATGTACGTAGTGGCTACGTCGGAGTTCGTGGATGTCTCGTAGCAGCTCGTAATACTAACAGCAGGTACTCGGGAAACGCGGTAACTCGTGACGTTTTTTCAACAATGTGAAAAATGTCCAGAGTAAAAAAATACTCTTGATGAAGTACCACGAGTTTGATTTTTTTTTAAACTCATGAGAGCTCTTGGGTAAACTCGCATTGTGGGACAGGGACATGGATAGGACTGGTTTAGAGGGATAGGGGTTAAACGTAAGCAGGTGGGACTAGTGTAGATGGGAGATGTGGGCAAGTTGGGCTGAAGGACATGTTTATACACTCTATGACTCTCTCTATAACTAAGTGCGTTATTCTAAAAACGCATAAATCAAGCACATGTAAAACACCAAGTGTCTGTATATGTAATTCACTTGGATGTAAATGTAAGAGATATGATTTGCAAGTTTACGAATTGCACAAAGTTGAAAACATTGTGGATAGCGAGGAAGGTTGTCTAAGATAACAGCAAGGTACCGTTCAGGTGGAAAGTTAGGCAAAGTATCGGCAGATGGAATTTAATCCCGAAAGGAGCAAGGTGATGTATTTTGAGCTTAACAATACAGTACATGATACAGCGAAGGATTGTTAACGAATAAATTGATCTTGGAGTTCAAGTCCATATAGCTCAGAAGTAGCCACACAGATAGGTACGGTGGTGATGAAGCCATTTGGTAGGTTCACAGGTCGAGGCATTGAACATTAAAATTGGCAGTTCATGCTGCAACTTTACAAAATGCTGTTGTGTGCAGTTCTTGTTACCATGCAGTGGGACGAATATGGCTTTGCTGCAGGGAATGCGGGGATTCACCGAGATGGTGCATGGATAGGACGACTGACACAAAACTGCTGGTTTACAAGAAAAGAGACAAAGTGCTGGAGTAACGTAGCAGGTCAAGCAGCATCTCTGGAAAGCGTAGATTAGGTATGTTACAATACCTACCTTTAGCAGCGCTGCAGTTCTGCCACTCCCTGTGTGCGTGACTTTGGCGCCTTTCAGAGGGGGGCGGGTTTAAAATCCCGTTTTTCCCTAGACAGTCCAAATCGATCCATGTCGGGCGATTTCGTCGCTAAAGAGAAATCGCTCCGACATTTCATTCATGAAGTTATTTTTAAACTACGCTAGATTATTTATTAACTAGAGTAGTTTAAAAATCATCTTCTAAAGCTCTGAACGCTGACAGCAGAACGGACCTAACGTAGACAATAAAAGAAGCGACACAGTTTATTTTTACATAAAAACTTGGTTTTTAGGAAGCATTTAATCACATTTTCATGTTGCGAGAAGGGGACAAAAAAAATGTATGAACCGACTGTATTTTCCCTGCCGACTGGGGGATAAATACAGGCAACGTTCTAATCCACCGCATGCCACTAAAACCCACTCGCAGGTTGATTTAAATGGCCATTAATTTACAGGCATTTAATTTACTAAATTCATTCCATTTGGCCTAGAAATTCATGAAAATTAGATTTAAAAATCATGTTATATTGTGGATTATTGTGTGAATGTTATAAGGACACTTAGGCAATTTAAAAATGTTTATCATTTCTTAAGAAATTGATAGATGTTTAGATCTAGTAATTGAATTTTGTAATTAGCTACAATTAGATAACTAACTAATTATATGCTTTAATTTCAGGTCATCCAAGTAATATTGTTTCACATTTGTTTCAGAATGCTTCAATCTATAATAACTGAACATTTCATTGAGTTCTCTTAATTTTTAAGAAAGTTATGGGCTTTTGACTGTTCTAGATCACAGCTTTTGTGTTCCAACTCAATGGAAAGGCAATGGGGAACAAGATGCTAATTTCCAAGTATGAAAATGGCCATAACATTTTTAATACTGAAGATATGAAAGTGAATTAGGTGTCAAATTAAACTTCTTTTTATGCTTTATCTGATGGGATAAATTGCAGACTTGATTTTTTAAATCTCAAAATTTTGTAACATTGCTACATAGATGGATGACATTTCAGATTGGGACCTGACCCGACCCGAAACGTCACCTATCCATGTCTGTAGGATGGTGTGTTGCCTCCCTGGTGCCAGGGTCCAGGATGTCTCAGAGCAGCTGCAGAATATTCTTAAAGGGGAGTGTGAGCAGCCAGAGGTAGTTGTGTATATCGGTATTAACAAAGCCAGTAGTAAAAAGGAAAAAGCTTCTGACCTACCCTAATCATACCACTCATAATTTTATGTTTCTATCAGGTCTCCCCTCTCTAGCCGGGTGCCCTTACTCGACCCAGCTGTGCCTCCAAGTACCAGAGTAAGCAATCCAAGATTGTCCAACCTCTCCTTATAGCTAATATCCTTTAATCCAGGAATCATCCTGGTAAACTTCTTCTGAACCCTCTTCTAAGCTTCCATTTCCTTCCCGTAATGTGGAAATCAGAACTGCAGACAATTCTCGAAATGACACCTGACCAATGTTTTAAAAGGTTGCAATAAGGCGTTCTGATTCTTATACCCAATGTGCTTACAAATGAAAGCAAGTATACCCTACGCTTTCTTTACCACTTTATCAAGTTGTGCTGATATTTTTAGAGCTACAACACCAAGGGGGATCCGTTGGGTTCCGTCCCCTCAACGTGCGGGGGAGGGGTGGGGGCGGAGAGAGAGGTTGCGATAATCCTGAACAGTGTAAGCAGATGTATCTTGGAAAGTTAAATCAGGGCTTTACATATACAGCACATGATATGGCAAGGTATATTAACAAATAAATGGACCTTGGAGGTACGGTTGCCAACTGTCCCGTATTAGCCGGGACATCCCGTATATTGGGCTCAATTGGTTTGTCCCATACGGGACCGCCCTTATCCCGTATTTGACTGCTACTACTCGGGTCGGAGTGCCGCTACTACTCTGTAATCACCAGAGGGCATGCTTACAGACAGATCCTAGATCTGATACAACAGCGTGTGTGCATGTTGCATGTGCTGTTGACGTCATGTACGAGTGATTCACCTGTCATCCAATCACAGGCCCTTTTATGCGCATCAGTTATACGCTATATTTTGTCAATTCCTGCCAAAACAAAAAGTTCCGGTAACGTCTGGTGTTGTTCGGTTGGTTTGACATGTGCAAATATGGATAAACTTGCAAAAAAAGAAGACTGTGAGCAGTAACAGGCAATAGAAAGCAAAAAAGACGTGGGTTAAGCCAGTCAGCGGTGACTCGACGAAGGCCTTCTTTACTTTATGCCGTCGGGAATTCTCAATTGGTCATAGAGGAAGAATGACCTAACTCAGCATGCTTCCACAGAAGTGCACAAGAAGGCCACGACTCTCCTAGTGGCAGCATGCTGTCAAGGTTGTAACTTTGCTTGCTCCCTTAACTTTTAATTTGTTGCTTACGACTCTTTCAATGTTACTTGTTATTACTTGATTTCAAGGCACGTTCTAACCTTTCTTAAAGTGTTGATAACACTTTTCTACGCTTCAATCGTGTAAAGGATGGAGACAAGCGGAAAAAGAGCTTCTCCAAGGAAGGAGCGTGGGGAAGACGCAGCTTCCGACTCTGGTATCTTATAAGCAATATCGAAAATGAACGGAGAAATGAAAACGAGATTCCGCAGTTTGGAAGAAATTATGAAAGGAATTTCAAGCAAATTGAAGGAAGATCAAGACAAGCTGATTATGTTACAAGATGAATCTCGTGAACAGAAGGAACAAATTGATAACTTGCGAACCTTGGGCCAGGAAAGAGATTTGAAGTTTGAAAGACTGGAATGGAAAATGAATGAAAATACTCGGGCACTCGAGCAATACAAGATTAAAAACATGGATCTGGAAAACATAAGCCGTCGACTGAATTTGCGAATTGTTGGTTTGCCTGAAGGTCAAGAAGGGGATAATGTTATAAAATATGCCTCTAAAATGATAAAGGAGACTTCCAACACGGAGCACTATGAAAATCTTCCAATTTTGGATAACGCACATAGGATCGGGAAGAAATCTGGTCTCCAAGATAAACCGAGACATATGATCGTTCGGTTTCATTTTTTGCAGATGAAGGAGAATATACTCTGAGCAGCAAAATAGCTGGGCATGGTTGAATATGAAGGATGCAAGTTTCGGGTTGTTCCTGATTACAGCCGTGAGCTTATGGGATTGAGAAAGTCTTTCCATAATGTAATGTCTGAGTTGTTTAAGAAAAAGCTGCGCCCCGCCTTGCTCTATCCAACTAGACTGCTTCTACGACTCTTTAATGGTAACAACCGATTTTTTACCAATCCACAAGAAGCTTCCAGCTTTCTGGAGGCTTATGGGGCTGAATCCGCGACGGGGAGTTACTGATAGCCGACTAAGTTACAATTGGAGATTTATTGTTCCTATTTTGACAATATATCGTTTTGTAAATGATTAAGAATTTAATTGGATGAGTTATTCTTTAATTACTTTTTAGAATTTTACTATGATGGTATTAAACCATTACCTTCTCGAAGATACTGTTAATTTAATGTAATGGTATTATATATTAACTTTTAAGATCTTCTTTGGTAGCTCTTCTACTTTTAAAATATCCATCGAAGGATTTTTTTCCCGTCTTTAGACAAACAAAGTGAAGCAGTTCATGATTTTTCATATTTTGACCTTGGATAAATAATGAAGTAGCTCTTGTTTTTCAGTTAACATGCACTTTTTAACCATAACATTAATTTGTTTTGGCTATTGAGTGGTAAATATGCCTTATTTTTGGGGGTAGGGGAGGGATTACGTAGCATGCTGACTGTCTACTGGTCAGTTTCGGGCTTTGCATGGGTGGGGGGGTTACTTTTGCTTTTAGTTTAGTTTTTTCTATCTGGGCAGAATTTGAACTACAAAAATGTCTGAAATGTCATCACTTTTGGCTCCGTGTTAGATTCTTCTCCTTCCAGTATCATGAACTGTTATGCTCTAAGCAATTAACCCTTTAAATTCCACATAATTTTTACAAACAATATTGATAAAGTTATTAACTTCCTTTCATGGAATGTGAATGGTCTAAACCAGCCCATTAAGAGGAAATCTTTTTTTTTAAGTTCTTCGTGAATGCTCAGATTATCTTTGTTCAGGAAACTCATGTAAGGAAAGACGACAATCAACAATTCTTTAAGTTTTGGAGAGGACAGCAGTTTCATTCAAATTCACAGGCAAACGTGAAAGGAGTCTCTATTGTTCCGTTATCACCGCTATTATTTGCACTTGTAATAGAACCATTACCGCAAAGCGTGAGGTGAAATATATGGGTATAAAACTAAAGATACTGAAAATAAAATCTCCTTATACGCAGATGATGTATTAATTTATATCACAAAACCTGAAGTTAGTATACGTAACTTATTAAATTTAATAACTCAATATGGTTTGTTTTCAGGATACAGAATTAATTGGAATAAAAATGAAATTATGCCAATAATGGAAAGTAATCCACATATACGACAACAATTCCCTTTTAAAATAGTAAATGAAAAACTTAAATATCTTGGAATCTATGTAACAAAGAGATATATTTCTTTGTTTAAATCTAATTTTCCGCCTTTATTGAACAAATTACATAAGAATATGTTATACTGGAAAGCATTATCTATTTCGATGTTGGGTAGAATTAGTGCGATAAAAATGATTTTTCTCCCGCAATTACTGTACCTTTTTCAATTAACCCCGATATACCTCTCAAAAAAATTTTTTAAGAAGGTTGACTCTATAGTCACCAGCTTTATCTGGGATTATAAGAACCATAGAATAAATAAAAAACACTTATGTAAATCAAAAATAAATGGAGGTTTAGCATTACCAAATTTTATGTTTTATTATTGGGCAGTTAATATTAAAAATATGATTTTTTGGTTGGAAGAACTGGACAAACAACCAGATTGGATAAAAATGGAAAAGGAAGATTGTTTACCCTTTGAAATTGGATCAATACTATTTGCTAATACTAAATTATGCAAAAAAATCTATAAAGAAAACCCAATAATAGACAGTGGAATACCTATTTGGAAACAATTAAAGAAGACGCTAAAATTAGATTGTTTACCATTAGCACTTCCCATTGTAAATAATGCTACATTTAAACCCTCAATGATGGATACAGGTTTTTTTACAATGGAAAAATCATGGAATTATTAAGATGGGTGATCTCTATAGGAAGAATTCCTTTCTTTCATTTCAGGAATTACAACAAATTTATGGGCTTCACTCAAAAGACTACTTTAGATATCTACAAATCAGAGACTATGCTAAGTCAAATACACAGGATTACAGAAATAGAAAGAGAGAAATTCTTGATGAATGTTTGAATAAACATCCGAACACAGAAAAATTGATATCTTATATTTATAATATTTTATTGGATAATGATGCACCCAGGACGGAAATATATAGGCAATCATGGGAAAACGAACTAGGCCAAATAATAGGGCCAGAAATATGGGATGAAGCTTACAACATATACACCACTGTTTGTTAAATGCTAGACATTCTTTAATACAATTTAAAGTTTTACATAGATTGCACTATTCAAAAACCAAATTAAACAGAATTTTTCCTTGTGTATCCCCTATTTGTGATAAATGTCAACACTTAGAGGTAATCTTACGCACACATTTGTAAGCTGTATAAAAATTACTAATTTTTGGATGGAAATTTTTAAGATAATTTCGGAAGTTGTCAATACCAATTTGGTCCCTGATTTAAAATTAATAATATTAGGAATACTAGAACCAAATCAATTATTCATAATGAACCAAATAACTTTTATCGATTATAGTTTAATAATTGGGAAAAAATTAATATTAAAATTCTGGAAAGGCCCTATAACCCCCACAATTAAAATGTGGACAATGGAAATGTCGGAGACCCTACATTTGGAAAGATTAACATTTGTCTTAATGGACAAACAAGAACGATTCATAAGAATATGGTCTCCATTTATTGAATATTTGAAGGGGCAAATTGGTTCGGCATGAGAACCTGACTGAAACCTGAATTAAGGAATAGATGAAGAATTATTGTGCCAACAATCGCATTGCCCAGCTCACATAGCTCATAAGGCCTGCAAGCAGTGGACATTGAGACAATTGTTCTAAAGGTCTACAGCCACTTCTCAATATCTTGCGTGAAATTCCGTGTCATGTTTGCACACGATGGCTCTCCCTACATCCAGCTGTCAAATGTCTCCTGCAAAGCTGGCCAGCTCTTACGACATACTTCAGGTCCTTGAGACCTGTCCTGTGGCAATGAAGAGGATTTTTGAGGATGGAGAAAAAACTGGGGCTACTGGTATTTATCTGTGCTTTTTCCACAACGTGGGGTGTGTTTTTTGACCAAGTCGTAAAAAAGCTGGAGGAAACAAAGCTCTGCATCACAGATGTTTACGAGGAAGTCTGAAAGGTCAAAATAAAGATGCTTCAGCGGAAACAGGACAGCTTTTTTGGATGCCAGACCAAGCAGCTGATGGACAAAAAGTGCCAGCACAAAGGTCCAAGCAGCAACAGGACTTTGTGAAGTTCTATGACTATATCATTGCATACATTGACAAGTGGTTTGATTTCTCACCAGAAAATGTAATGATGAAACTGAAACCGATCGGCCTCTATGAGGAGCTCTCCTTCATTGATCTGGTGGCAGCCCTCAAAATGACAGAGACCATCAATATGGACCAACTCTATGAAGAGTTTTGTGCTAACCAGGAGGAAACACAGAAAGCCTGACAGGATACCACAAAATCCACCAGTGATAAGTGGGTGGCAGTTTTCCAAAACATAGGGAAAGCCAAGTTGATCAATATCTGGATTTTCTCATTTGTCCTCAGTGTACCAGGCTCACAGTGACTCCAACTCTCCCGCTTTCGGCGGGAGATCGCCCGCTGAAAGGCCATTTTCGCAAAATCTCCCGCTCTCCTGCTTGAGATATAATTTCTCCCGCCCGGGAGAAATTATATCTCAATTTAGATCCTCTCTACAAAAGCATTTGAGTCACTGGGCTCAAATGCTTTTGTAGAGAGGATCTTCTCTCTGTTGACCATTAGTTGGTCAGACTCAAGAAACAGATGCAGCACAGAGCTGATTAAAAATGAACTTCAAATATCTGTGAACTGTGACTTGTCATGTAAGAACGCTTCTCTGGCTGTGCAAAAGTACAAAGGACTGCTTGAATCAGTCAAGCGCAGCAAGAAATATCCATGGGAAAAAGAACTTGGTAAGCCCCTCCCACTTTTCCACTGATTATTTGTCTACTCTACAGGCACATATAGATAGGGTTATTTGGTGTTATTTCATGTCTGACTGGTCGTCAGATTGTGCTCTGTGTTATGCTTTGTTATAATTTGGTGTTACATTTCATGTAAACACTGAAGATATGTATACATGGTTTGTCTCTCTCTCTTTTGAAAAAGGTCCCTGTTACCATCTACCAGTCCCCTTGGTCACTTAATCCCAGGTCTGCACCATACCCACACCACTGTAGCACACCACCTTTGTCCCTTATTTGGGAGTGAGAAAGTTGGCAACCCTACTTGGAGGTCAAGCCTATTGCTCAAAAGTAGCCACAAAGGTGATGGTGAAGAAGCCAGACTCAGTCTGAAGAAGAATCTCTATCTGAAACACCACCCATTTCCACTATACAGAGATGCTGCCTGGCCTGCTGAGTTATTCCAGCATTTTGTGTCTATCTTTGGTGTAAACAAGCCTCTGTAGTTCTTTCCTACCCATTTGGTAGGTTCACATGTCGAGGCATTGAACGGTAAAGTTGGTAGTTCATGCTGCTTGACCTGCTGAGTATTTCCAACAGTTGCTGTTTTAAATGTTCTAAGAGATTAGTATACAAACTTAAAGCACACGGTATTGGGGGTTCAGTATTGATGTGGATAGAAAACTGGCTGGCAGTCAGGAAGCAAAGGGTAGGAGTAAACGGGTCCTTTTCAGAATGGCAGGCAGTGACTAGTGGGGTACCGCAAGGCTCAGTGCTGTGACCCCAGCTATTTACAATATATATTAATGATTTGGACGAGGGAATTGAATGCAACATCTCCAAGTTTGCGGATGACACTAAGCTGGGGGGGGGTAGTGTTAGGTGTGAGGAGGATGCTAGGAGGCTGCAAGGTGACTTGGATAGGCTGGGTGAGTGGGCAAATGCATGGCAGATGCAGTATAATGTGGATAAATGTGAGGTTATCCACTTTGGTGGCAAAGTACTCGCTAGAATTTAGAAGACTGAGGGGGGGATCTTATAGAAACTTACAAAATTCTTAAGTGGTTGGACAGGCTAGATGCAGGAAGATTGTTCCCGTGTTGGGGAGGTCCAGAACAAGGGGTCACAGTCTAAGGATAAGGGGGAATTCCTTTAGGACCGAGATGAGGAAAACAATTTTCACACAGAGAGTGGTGAGTCTCTGGAATTATCTGCCACAGAAGGTAATTGAGGCCAGTTCATTGGCTATATTTAAGAGGGAGTTAGATGTGACCCTTGTGGCTAAAGGGATCAGGGGGTATGGAGAGAAGGCAGGTACAGGTTACTGAGTTGGATGATCAGCCATGATCATATTGAATGGCGGTGCAGGCTCGAAGGGCCGAATGGCCTACTCCTGCACCTATGTTTCTATGTAAATCAGATTTACATCAATTACATTTTTTCTAACATATTAACTTTGAGCCATTTACCTGGTTAATCCAAGCGCAAGTGTCAGCAGGGAACCCTAACACCCTGCTGCGTTTTAATCAACTACTAACATCCTGAGACTCATAAAATTGCTTCACAGCACAGCTCTCGGGCACGATTTAAATCATCCCACCAGTCATGAAGATGGCTGAGCAAAACTAGGTCAAGGAAAGGTTACCTTGTCCCTCTCGCAGAAGGGCAACAGTTCACACCTTCACCGAGCGCACAGCAGGTGCTTGGCAGATTGCACGCACTAAACAAGCCGATGCAGGAGCATTGCTCACCGGCAGCAGCAGCACTGGTGCCTGTCGAGCTCGGCCGCGCACCGGGCCCAATCCTCGGGCTCAGCGCCGCTCCCCACACCCACACCCGGGCCCATCTCAACCGCGTCCTCAAGGCAGCCAGGAACCAGCCGGCCGGCCGTCTGCAGCCCCGACCTCCTGCCGCCCGCCCGGCCTCATCTCATCTCATCTCACCGGCCGGCCGGCCTCAGGCGGCTCCCCAGGCCCAGCCTCCGGGCACCGGCTCCCTGGCCCGGGCTCGTCTCGCCCGCCGCCTGCTGCTCCTTGCGGCTCCTCTAGTATCTTTGCTTTCGGCTGCTTGTTTCATTTCTCTTACCCCTCGGCTCTTTTCTTCACCTCCAGTTCCTTCTCTCCGTCTCCCTCACTGTGCGAGACCAAAATCTCCTTAAAGCTTCTTTCTCCCTGGTGTGTAATTTCATTCTTACCGCATTTTGATATTTCCACTCAGCAAAGTAATGTGAATGTAATAAAACATCTTTAAACTGGAGGTAATGTGTAGGAAAGAGCGGGACGCCTTAGAACACGGGAGCTGATTTTTTTGTTCTGTAGCGTAAAGTCACTTCATTGTGGCTCTTTGAAGAACGATGTTTTAACACAAAGTTCTGAAAACCCAAAACTTTCCAACAGATTGCCTCTTGTATCATTTGCACATGAAATAAACTGCTGGAGGAACTCGATGTAAGGCAGCATTTGCAGGGGGAATGGACAGCCACAGATTCCCGTTCCCTCCACTAATGCTGCCAGACCCGCTGAATTCTTTGTTTAAGAAGGAACTGCAGATGCTGGAAAATCTACTTACAGTGAAGAACAAAGATCTTTGGTGAAGAAGGGGTTCGACCCAAAACGTTGCCTATTTCCTTCGCTCCATAGATGCTGCCTCACCCGCTGCGTTTTTCCAGCATTTTTGTTTACCGCTGAATTATCTGTGGGTTGGTTTTGTGGGCTCAATTAATTTTTAACTTCTCACCATACTACTTCATTAACATAATAATCGTTTGCATCAAATAATTCCCAACAATTTTTTAGGTTCCTTTAAGACATAAATGTAACAATTGCTTTGTTAAAAGTCATCTAACACACAACAGGCCCTTCATCCCAACTTGCCAATGCTGACCAAGATGTCCCTTCTGCACTGGTCCCAACTGGCTACATTTGGCCCATATCCCACTAAACCTTTCCTATCCAATTACCTGTCCAAATATGTTTTAACTATTATTATAGTACCTGCTTCAACTACCTTTTCTGGGCAGCTCGTTCCATGTACCCACCACGTAAAAACATTGCCCCTCAGCTTCATTTTAAATAATTCCCCTCTCATGTTAAACCTATGTCCTCTGGTTCTTGATTCCCCAACTCTGGGTAAAAGCTTCTGCGCATTCATCTTATTGATTCATCTCATGATATTATATACCTCTATAAGATCACCTCTCAGCTTCCTGCACTCCAAGGAATAAAGTCTGCGCCTGCCCAACCTCACCCTATAGTGCAAGCCCTCAAATCTTGCAACATCCTTGGATATAGTCTCTGCATTCTTTCTAGCTGAACAACATCCTTCCTAAACCAGGGTGACCAAAATTGAACACAATACTCAAAATGCGGCAGCACCAACATCTTGTACACCTGTAACATGACAACTTCTATACTCAAAATTCTGACTGATGAAGGATAATGTACCAAAAGTCTTTTTGACCACCCTATATACCTGTGATGCCACTTTTAGAACTTTGTACCTGCACTCCCAGATCCTTCTGCTCAATAACACCCCCCAAGGCCCTGCCATTCACAGTGAAGATCCTATCCTGGTTTGACTTTCCAACATGCAGCACCTCACACCTATCTGTGTTAAATTCCATTTACTACTCCTCACCTCACTTACCCAACTGATCAAGACCTTGTTGTAATTTTTGATAACCATCTTTGCTATCTACAATACCTCCCACTTTAGTTTAATCTATAAAATTACTAATCATACCTTCTACATTCTCATCCAAATCATTGATATGAACCACAAACAGCATGGGTCCAGCACCGATCCCTGAGGCACACCACTAGTCACAGGCCCCCAGTTCAAGAAACAACCTTCCATCATCACCCCGTCCTTCCTTTCATGCAGCCAATACTCTTTCCAGTCGGTAGCTCTCCCTGGATCCTATGCAATCCAACCTTCCAAAGCACCCTACCACGAGTTATAGGGAGAGGTTGAGTAAGCTGGCACTCTATTCTCTGGAGCACAGGAGTATGAGGGGTGATCTTATAGAATCTATTACTAAAAGTCTGATCTTGACCACTTCCTGTTTTTCAGTTTCATGATTTTAGAAAAAACGCTGCCACTTACGGCTGTGATTTTTAGCCATCTTACTCGGACTATAAAACCCGGAGGTGTTGTTCCTCAGTCAGTCTCTGCAAGATGGGGGGAAGTGAGAGGGTCACGTCTCTCAGTCTGAGCAGGGAATAACACTGAACACATGTCTACTAAACTGTGAGTGTGGTTTTACTGACCTAATGTGGTTTGAAAATGAAAATGTGGTTGGTTTGAAGTAAAAGCACTGCATTTGGTTGGTGGGGGTTGGGTTGAAGTAAAAGCACTGCAAATGGTTGGTTGGGGTTGGGTTGAAGTAAAAGCACTGCAAATGGTTGGTGGGGGTTGGGTTGAAGTAAAAGCACTGCATTTGGTTGGTGGGGTTGGGTTGAAGTAAAAGCACTGCAAATGGTTGGGGGGTGGGTTGGGTTGAAGTAAAAGCACTGCAAATGGTTGGTGGGAGTTGGGTTGGAGTAAAAGTACTGCAAATGGTTGGAAGTCTACACTTGACAACTTCCTGTTTGCACTGTATATTGATTTTAGATAAAACACTACCACTTAAGGGCTGTGATGTTTGGCCATCTTATTCAGTCCCCCTCCGCTCATCTGGTGCAGAGGATTCTTCCCATCAATTAAAAATAAAAGTGTTATTAGTGTTTAAAAAATGTTGAGAATCTTTCTCCTGTTAATCATGTCATGAAGGCCACACCTTTTCTGGTGGGAGGGTGGAGGGATTATAAAACGTGGAAGTGTGGATGTGGCTCAGTCTCTGCATGATGGAGGAGGGAGAAGTCACGGCTCTGTCTGAGCTGTGAATCAACTGAACACACTGAATGTCTACTGAACTGTGAGTGTGGTGTTTTCTGTGGTTTTATGGTGGTTTCACCCTGCTTGAAATGGTATGAAACTGCATTTGAATGTGGTGGCCTTGCACCCTTTATGAAATGGTATGAAACTGCACTTGAATTTGGTGGCCTTGCACCCTGCTTGAAGTGGTATGAAACTACACTTGAATTCGGTGGCCTTGCACCCTGCTTGAAGTGGTCGGAAACTGCACTTGAATTCGGTGGCCTTGCACCCTGCTTGGTGGTCGGAAGCTACACTTGAATTCGGTGGCATTGCACCCTGGTTGAAGTGGTAGGAAACTGCACTTGAATTCGATGGCCTTGCACCCTGCTTGAAGTGGTAGGAAACTGCACCTGAATTTGGTGGCCTTGCACCCTGCTTGAAATGGTAGGAAAATGGATTTGAATTTGGTGGCTTTGCACCCTGCTTGAAATGAAATTTCAAGAAATAGCCATGAGTCAACTGCCAGCCCACCAGCCGTGAGTGAGCTGCCAGCACATCAGGCTTGAGGGACTGAGCTGCCACCCCAATAATCTATTTGGCCCACAATGTGCATACTAACCCTTTGGAGACCAGTCCCTTCAGTCCACAACACCCATACCAGCGCTCCAGAAAGCCCTCCCCCCCCCATTGGCCACCAATATTGGAATTTATGGAAAGGTAGAATATTGCGTTGGGGGACCAGCCCTCCCGTGCGAACATGGGACCCAACGGGTTCCACTTAGTCTAGTATTGTATACAATCATTAGAGGAATAGATCGGCCAGATGCACAAAGTCTCTTGCCCAGAGTAGGGGAATCAAAGACCAGAGGACATAGGTTTAAGGTGCAGAGGAAAATATTTAATACGAATCTGAGAGATAACATTTTCACACAAAAGTTGGTGGGTGTATGGAACAAGCTGCCAGAGGAGGAAGTTGAGGCTGTGACTGTCCCAACATTTAAGAAACAGTCCTAGGTACATGCATAGGACTGGTTTGGAGGCATATTGACCAAATGCAGGCAGGTGGGACCGTGTAGCAGGGACATGTTGACTGGTGTGGGCAAGTAGGACCCGAGGGCCTGTTTCCCACAGTATCACTCTATGAAGTGGAACCTTATCAAATGCCTTGCTGAAGTCCAAATAGACAACATCCATGGCTTCGCCCTCATGAGCCGTTCTGGTTACTTATTCAAAAAACCCAATCGGATTTGTAAGACACAATCTCCCATGTACAAAATCATGCCGACTATCCTTAATCAGCTCTTGTATATTCAAATGCATATATATTTTATCAATCAAAATCCTCTCAACTAACTTGCTTAGCAAAGATGTTTCAGAGCAGAATATATGTGAAACATTGCATTTAAAAAATTGTGTTAGATAATGCTAGCTGGTTTTCTTTTCAAACCTCCAGCACATAGTTTATATACTGATTACAATCCAAAGGAAGCCATTCAGACGATCATGTATGTGCTAGCTTCTGACGGAGACAATCCCTTAGTACCATTCCTGTGAAAGGGATTGGCCATGAAATAATAAATTACTTAATCTTTACTCAGTTTCTGTTAATAATTTTAGGCATTTTTGTTTAACTTTATTATGGTTTAATTAATTTGATGTTTTAAAAAAAATAATTTATACTGCCACAGTGGTACAGCAGTTAATGCTATAAGACATAGGATTAGAATTAGGCCATTCGGCCATTGTGTCTATTCCACCATTCAATCATGGCTGATCTATTTTTACCTCTCAATTCCGTTCTCCTGTCTTTTTCTAGTAAACCTTTGATGCCCTTACTATTCAAGAACCTATAAACTCGGCTTTAAAAATACCCAATGTCGTCACATCCGCAGCCGTTCAAGGCAATAAATTCTACGGAATCACCACCTTCTGGTAATTGATTCTCTTGAAATAGTGGAGGGGCAGAATTGTTTGATCTTGTTTTCTTGTGCATGGTCCAAACTGTATGGTGAAAAGGTTTCACAAGGAAAAGTGAATTTGCATTGGAAAATGACTGACATTATCCCTACGCAGCCCTGTACATCTATCTATCTGCTTGTACACAGAACCACATTATTTGCCCAACACAATACAGACTCCTCTGAATCCTCAATTGATTTTTACACCACAACCCTGTGTTTTTCTGTGCAATTACTGGGCCATTGGGTACACTTCTGAAATGCATGTCCTGGACAATTAAGATAGCTGAAGTCACATCTTTGCTCATGGTTATTAATTATCCCTGTTACTTTCTATATTGTGGCATTCACTTCCAACTATTTCAAGTATCTTCCCAACAACGACCCATGTCCATAATAAATATGCAACTTTGATGAAATTGTTTCTTGTTCCCTTTTAATTTTCATTATTGTTCATGCTGTGCATCTGATGCCTCATTCCCACATATCAAGGAACTGCTGAGATTTGGTCATTCCAGTCCTACCACTACATACCCTACTTGGTCTATCAGTAGAATAGTACTTGGGTGCCCCCTGGAGGTATTAATATGAAGACTATAAACCATTACTTTGAGGAACAGTTTTTAACGTAAAAGATCAAAATTAGCATGAAAATGTTGAATAATATTTGGATTAGTGATTAAATGTTGCCATTTTTGATCTATGTCCAATTAACTTTGGAGTTATCAAATTAAACTCTGTGTCTTGCTTACGTTGACCCTGTTTAACGGGTGCAGTCAATGTACACATTAATGCATTAATCAATACAGTCGTAAAGGAGAGGAGGAAGTACTGAGTCTTATTGCGGAGTCATGTTTCTCTGAATAATGTGTTAAAGAAGGAACTGCAGATGCTGGAAAATCGAGGGTACACAAAATGCTGGAGAAACTCAGCGGGTGCAGCAGCATCTATGGAGCGAAGGAGATGGGCAACATTTCGGGCTGAAACCCTTCTTCAGACTCAAGTCTTCAGTCTGAAGAAGGGTTTCGGTCCGAAAAGCTGCTTTCTCTGAATAATGTTGATTTTTTTTAAATTACACTGCAGCTACACTTGTTTCTTCTTTAATTGCTGGAGTCTTTCTGATGAAGGTACTTTCTCAATGCTGTTGGTTTAGATTTAGGTTGAGGTTTTGTTTTATTATTGTCATGTGTACAGAGGTACAGCAAAACACTTTTATTTTCATATTATCCAATCAAATCAGATAATACTATATCTGAATGGAGTCAAGGAAACATCATTACAACTGGCAGAGTGCAGGACAGTCAGTTTCTGTGGCAGGAAATAGACAGACTGAAGTCACGAAGAAAGGTCCTGACCCTAAAACTGCTATTTTAATATTATTAAATATGTTTCCCATTCCTAACTCTAAATTTCCAATGGAAAAGCTTTAGCCTGAAATATTAACTATATTTCAACCTCAAAAGTTGATGTTTGAACAGCTGAACGTTTTCCAGGTTTTGTTGTTTATTTTAGATGTCTAGCCTCCATGGTATTTTACATCACAATGCAAATTAAAATCAACAATTTACATTAGAGAGTGACTTCAACTGTGGATGTATTATCAGAAGGCCGTTACAATTGAATTATTATATTTGTCTTGCCTTTGCAACTTATGTTATTAATTTTGTTGAAAAGGCAGAAATTGTGTGATGAAATTAATCATTGTTTTCAGTATACTAGAATCCTTTGTGGAATTCTCCACCTCAGAGGGTGGCTGAGACTGGTTCTCTGGATGCTTTCAAGAGAGAGTTAGATAGCAGAGTTAAGGCATATGGTTAAGAAGGCAGAACGGAGTAATGATTGTGGATGATCAGCCATGATCACATTGAATGGCGGTGCTGGCTCGAAGGGCCGAATGGCCTACTCCTGCACCTATTGTCTATTGTCTGTTGTCTATTTGCCCCAGAGGTAAAAAAAGGAGTCAGAAGATCAAGAATTTAATCCTGGCAGAAATCTCATGATTACCTAGGCAACATAGATCAATAAACCTAGAACAGTACAGCACAGGAAAGAGTCCTTTAGCCCATTATGTCCATGCCAAATATGATGCCAAGTTAATTTAATCTCCTCTGCCTTCACATGATCCATACCCCTTTATTCCTTGTATATCCACGTATCTAAAAGTTCCAATCTAAAAGTTTCTTCAATACCACAATCATATGAACCTTTATACCTCCTTTGTTTCTGAGGCTCATTCAACTTACATTAAGTACCTCAAAGCACTAAAGAGATACTTAGAATGTTGTCTCCATGAAATGTACTGGCAGAATAAGCAAACCAATGTCTGTGGTTTTCCACAGGTCATCATTCCCAACAATGCCATCCATTGTCTCTGACAGGCACATAGTTCACATGCCCCATATACCCTCCCTAAACCCATGCACTGTTCTGAGCTATATCAAGATTACAAACTTCCCAATGTAGCCCATGAACAATGCATGTGTATGTGCTTTCACACACACATGTTGCCATCTGACCTTTCTCCCTGTCTTTGTCATGCAGACAATTACACAGATGGTTACCAATGCTCTCTAAGGATACCTGATTTAATTGTCTATGTTTTTGGAGCAATTCCCAGTCTCTTCTTACAGGAATCCCTTATTTTACTTCGGAGTCACGCGACATATCGTCGCTCGCATTTGCTGTCGACAGCTGGGGGGGGAATGCGCTCCTCTACCTGCAGCTTCAAAAAGCCCTCAGGTAAGTTTTTACTAACCTTGAGTTGGTTGGTTTCTGTATTTGTTATTTACTTACAGAGACGATGGAACGGAGGACTAGAACAAAGGCTGCATCGAAGCATGCCTCCAAGGACCGCGGGACTTCGAATAGCAGTCAGCGGCCGCAATCCCCGGAGCTGTCCGCTGCACCGGCAGCACCCGTACCACGGGCCGGGAAAAGAGCGCGGAAGTCGGGGAGCCCCGCTCAGTCGGCAGGACCCGATTCTCCACCACAGCAGGCCAGGGAGCTGCACACTGGCAGGAGGACCGCGCAGGAGCAGGGTAGGCAAGACCCTCACTCTCTACCGCTTCAACCCAAACGGCACGGGCACCGATTACCTACCTAGGTTCCTTAGACATCACCTTGACGAGATGCGGACTGATGGTAGAAGCCCCAATTGTTCATCAGAACTTGGGGAAGTCGACTTGCCGTCCGCAGATAGCGGTGACGGTCGCATAGCTTGGAGTGAATGGTGGAGCAGCTGCTCGAAAGGGACCTTCTCCATCAAGAGCGTGTGTCCCTAAGATCCAGAAGACACACAGCAGAACTACCAAACATCTCTCCCTCTTCAATAGGGAGTGCCAGAAGTCAGCCATTAGCTGACTTTGAAGAGGGGTTGGTGCAAGAACCTGTGTTGCAAGAGATGCCTGAAGAGGAACTTCTGGAAGTAGTGTCGAAGTTCGCCCAACCAGCACAATCAGGGCAACCTCTTCAGCCTAGGCTAGCGGCCAGCATCAATTATTTAACCACACACGAGCTGCAGGAACAGGTGCTTACGGAGACTACCAACAAATACAAAGCTCTGGAAAATTGTGTGTCGCTCAATGTCCCTACCGTCAACACACCCATCTGGGGTAACATCAGTCCCGGGATCAGGGCCCAGGAATTAAAAATACAAAAAATCCTGAAATTATTGACCTCAGGCATTACTGCCTTTGCCAGGTCCATAGACAGGATGGACATGACGGGCTTACTGCACTAATCTGCATCATAAGCATATCCGTCTTCAAATAGATAATACCACAGTGGTGGCGTATTTAAACCAATGGGTGGTATCAAGTCAATATCTTGTGATGAATTGGCAAATTTAATTTGGCTCTGGTGTATTGAAAGAAATATTTGGATATCAGCTACGTACCTTCCGGGTAAGCTCAATACAGTGGCGGACACCAGATCACGAGTATTTAATGACAACATCGCGTGGACGTTGAATCCCCAAATATTTGCTAAAATTATAGCTAAATATGGAACACCAGATATCGACCTCTTTGCATCCAGGTTGAACCATCAGATACCAACATATGTCTCTTGGGAACCAGATCCTGGGGCAGTGGCGATGGACGCGTTCTCGCTACATTGGGGGAAATGGTTTTTCTATGCATTTCCCGCATTTCCCCCATATTGCAGAATATTCAACTAGATTCTGCATCAGGTATACTGATAATACCCGACTGGCCCACACAACCATGGTACCCGGTGGTCCTCAACATGATGAAAGAACCATGGGTACAGGTTACCAAATGCTTGAATTTAGTGACCAATCCCATAACAGGGGAAAATCATCCGTGCCATGGTCATCTGAACCTGTTGGCTTGCAGGTTCTGAAGAGGCCATTACTGGAATTCGGGCTGTCAACAAGAACCATGGACATCATTACAGCATCTTGCAGAGAGTCCACAAGAAAGCAGTACCTCACCCACATAAGGAAATCGGAGGCCTTCTGTAGTCGGACCAAGACCACCTACAACTCTGCTACGATCACCAATGTGCTCGAATTCCTCACGGGCCTTCATTATGATGAGGGCCTCAGTTACAGTGCCATAAACAGAGCCTGGAGTGCACTGTCAGCCTAGCTCAACATTGGAGTGGGATCTCACCAGCTGGTATCCAAACTCATGAGGGGTATATTCAATTCCAACCCTCCCCGACCACGATATAATATTACCTGGGATATTGGGGTTGTGTTGTCCCTACTCAGGAGCTGGTCATCTATGACGGATTTACCATTGGACAAACTCACCTTCAAAGTGGTGATGTTAATGGCACTGACCACAGCACAATGGGTCCAGACCCTACATAAACTAAAACTGGATAGAATGGTCTCGACCCCCAATAAAGTGACTTTCTTTGTAGATGAGTTACTTAAACAACACAGGCCTGGATCTACAGGTCTGAAATTGGAATTCCTAGCATACCCTGTTGATGTACGACTCTGTATAGCCACCTATCTCCGACATTATATCAATGTCACACACACCATCAGGAAAATGGAGATGGGTCTGTTTATCAGCCATAAAAACCCACATCACAGGGTGACGGTGCAGACTATCTCCAGGTGGCTCAGGGTGGGAATGGGTGCAGCAGGTATAGACACTAACATTTTTAAATCTCATTCTACCAAGGCTGCATCCACATCAGCGGCGAGGACCATGGAGGTACCCATGGATCATGTCCTCGCAACAGCGGGCTGGGCCAGTGAAACTACATTTCAGCGTTTTTATAACAAACCTGTGGCCGCTCCCACAACGTTTGCGGAGTCAGTTTTAAGTGCTGTTTCCTAAATGTTTGTCCCCGAATTCAGGGTTTTTTTGTTTGTATTAATAAATACGTTATTATTTTTCAGCTTGTTCAAGTCTGAAATACGTTAACATACTTCCTCCATCAGTAATTACGGCAGTGTGTGAGCATGGACGTGGTCCAGGGCATGGAATCACAGAGCTTTGAAATCCTCACGTGACTCCGAAGTAAAAAAGTAAGATTAAACGAGAACTTGCAAGTTTGAAGTTTGATCCTTATTTTATGAGGAGTTACGATGAGGGATTTCGTGCCCTCCGCTCCCAACCCTCCATCATAAGGTCAACTGGTATATAAGAGTCTCTTAATCTTACTATCTTCAGTCAATGTCGTTATCTGTGATTCCACACCGCTGCTTTGAAGAATGTCGCGCACGCGTGCTGGCGGGGTCTTCACAAAATCCCTCATCGTAACTCCTCATAAAATAAGGATCAAACTTCAAACTGGCAAGTTCTCGTTTAATCTTACTATTTTTAATCACTCCCTGAACCAAGGTCTTCAACGCAGCAACCATCCCAAACCTTGGAATCCATGATTTCCCTTATTGTGCTTTTCTTCAATGTTTTTATTCATTTCAATTTGTTCACCTGGAAACCAACTCATGCTATATGAGAGCACCAAATCTCCATTACTGGTCAACTTGTCTGAGTCATCATGGTGTAACTTGTATGTCATATGTGATTACAATCATTGTAAAAGTGTCTCTATACATTTTAAGTGCATAGTGCTCTTTTTCCATTCGCAATGCGTAGATGACAGTGATTAATGGTGAAATTACTGCTCCATTCAAGGCCCAATTGACTTCAAAGTTCAGTTCTTAAAGGGCACTTCTTCACTAAGCCACATCACTAATGGGATTGTACTTCCTTTTCTATTGAAATGGGAACAGGTATCATGCTTTGCAAACATTTTTATTTATCTTTGGATGAGGATCAGAATCAGAATCAGAGAATCTGTGTCAGATTTTATTCGCCTAGTTTGTTTTGCAACATACGATGAATTTCACTGGCCCGGTCAGTCATACAATTAAAAGCAACGGACTCAAAAACGCATTTTAACATCAACATCCACCACAGTGACTCCTACACATTCCTCACTGTGATGGAAGGCGAAATAAAGTTCAAGTCCTTCCTTTTGTTCTTCCTCGGTCGGGGGCCTGGAGCCCTCTGTTGACGGGACGGTCTTGACTCCCATAGCCGGCGGCTTTCGGGCCCTCCGCGTCGAGGTGATCAGCTCCTGCATCGGGGGGGTTGTCAGCTCGCCCGCGCCGGGCGATTGAACCTCGCGTCGGTGCTGGTCGAACCTTCTGCGGCATTGGAGCACCCGACTAGCCTCTCCCGAGACTGCGAGCCCTTGATGGTAAGTCCGCAGGGAGCAATCCCAGGCAAGGGATCCTCTCCGATGTTAAGTCCGCGCCCCGTGGTGGGGCTCACGACAGTCCGAGGAAGCCTCCAGCTCCAGCGATGGTAGGCCTCAGAGCCCGGAGAATGTGATCTGAAAAATTGATCACATCTCCGGGAAGGTAAGAACTTGAAAAAAAGTTTCCCCCGATCCCCTCCCCCCTCATAAAACAAACCAAAGTACATTAAAACAAACTTTTAACAAACGCTAAAAATAACAAAAAGATGAAAAAACGACCAGACTGCCAGCAGGGCTGCCATCCCCCTTGTGGTGATTCGGAAAAGGAGGAGGATGTCCAATGAAAACTAAATGTACCAAGAACGACCACTAATTAGCTGGTAAAATGACTATGAGAGTGATTCATTCCACAGCTGGGCATAACAGGAAGAATTTCCACCTTCTCATTATATTTGCCAAACTTAAAGCTTTTGAATGTAATACATGCAGGGCACATGCATATGTACTTGCAGGAATGTACGCAGAAGCATAGATGAGCAGCACACACACAACTCTTTATGCTGCCATCTGACATTTCTCTCTACCTCAGCCCTTGTCATCAGCTCACACAGCTCAACCATACATCAAGCACACAATCACAATGGCTGAACAGCTTGTTGCAAGATGAAGTTGCCTGCCATATGTTTCTTTCCAAACTAACTGGTGGAGTTGCAAGAAACTGCAGTTGCTGCAATCTTGAGCAAAAAAAAAAGCAAAGTTCTAGAGGAACTCAGCAGGCCAGATCGCATCCATGGAGGAAAATGGAAAAATAACATTAAGGGTTGTGATCCTTCTTTGGTCTCGATGAAGGGTTCCAACCCAAAAAGTCCTAGTTTATTTCCCTCCACAGATGCTGCCTGGCCTTCTGAGTTCCTCTAGCACTTCGTTTTTTGCTAAGTGGTGGAAAATTGTGCTAATTTCCAAGACGGGTTAATGAAGGAAAGGATTCTGATCCTTATGGATAATAAAATGGTTCAGTTTGCCACTCTGAATCTGAACCAAATAAGCTCTGAACTACTGCAATTTGAGAGCAAGAATTTTCATTGTTTTATTTCAGGACATATGACAATAAAAGACTCTTGACAACTGCAGGTGAGGTGCTGGTAAACTGGAGGATAGCTAATGCTGTGCCTCTTTTTAAGAAAGGCTGCTAGGAAAAGTTTGGGAATTACAGATTGGTAAACCTAACATCAGTGTTGTAAGTTATTGGAGGGGATTCTGAGAGAAAGAAACTGCTTGCATTTGGTAAGGCAAGGACTGAATAGGATAGTCAGCATGGCTTTATACATTAGTAATCACATCTCACTATTTTGATTGAGAGTCTTGAAGAGATGACCCAGAAGATTGATGAGGGGATGTTGTCTACATTGTCTTTAGCAAGACCTTTCATAAGGAATGCACAGTAGGCTGGTCTGGATGGTTAGATCATATGGGTTCCAGAGAGAACTAGCCAATTGAATACAAAATTGGCTTGAAAGTAGGAAACGGAATGTGGTGGTGGAGGCCGGTATCAAGTGGAGTACCTTAGGGATCAATGTTCATGGAGCGAACAATGATCCATGTTCAATCCTGATCTTCAGTGCTATCTGTGCAGCACTTACACATTTTCTCTGTATCTAGGAATAGGATGCTGTCTGTATGGAGTTTGCATGTTTTCCCCGTGATCTACGTGGGTTTTCTCTGAGATCTTTGGTGTCCTCCCACACTCTAAAGACGTACAGGTTTGTAGGTCAATTGGCTTGATTAATTGGCTTGATAATTGAGTTTAGGAAACTGAGGGGTGATCGTATAGTGGAGTACAGGGCGGCACGGCAGTGCAATGGTAGAGTTGCTGCCTTACAGTGCCAGTAGACCTAGGTTCGATCCCCACTATGGGTGCTTGTCTGTATGGAATTTGTACCTTCTCCCCACGACCTGTGTGGGTTTTCTCTGAGATCTTTGGTTTCCTCAACACACTCCAAAGTTGTACAGGTTTGTAAGCTAATTGGTTTGGTATGAATGAAATATTGTCCCTAGTGTGTGTAGGATAGTGTAAGTAGGAAACAGAATGTGGTGGTGGAGGCCTGTATCAAGTGGAGTACCTTAGGGATCGATGTTCATGGAGCGAACAATGATCCACGTTCAATCCTGATCTTCAGTGCTATCTGTGCAGTACTTACACATTTTCTCTGTATCTAGGAATAGGATGCTGTCTGTATGGAGTTTGCATGTTTTCCCCGTGATCGATGGTCGATGCGGACTCGGTGGGCCAAAGGGCCTGTTTCCACGCTGTATCTTTAAACTAAACTAAACTAAACTATAAAATCATCAATGACGTAGATTGTGAATGTACGCAGACTTTTTCTGAGGGTTAGGGAACCAAGAACTAGAAAGCTTTAAGGTGAGTGGGGAATTATAATAGGAACCTGAGAGGCAACCTTTCTCACACAGAGGGTGGTGCATGTTATAGAACAAGCTGCCACAAGAAGTGGTTGAAACAGGTACAATAACAATATTTAAAAGGCATTTGGACTCGTAGGTGAACAGGCAAGGTCCAGAGGGATATGGTTCAAATGTGAGCATCTTGGGCAGCATGGATAAATTGGGCTTAAGGTCCTGTTTCCATACTGTACGATTCTATATCTCTAAGGTGAATGAGATTTAACACAATTTATCATTTCTAACTTCCTCACACCAGCTGCAGGTTTTAGATGATAATTTCAAGATAAATTGAGTATGCCCGCTTTGGTTCCTGAATTGGACACCAAAATAACAATAGTAAGTAACAAATATCTAAAATTGCTGCAATTGGAAAGCTATTGAGTTTCCTTGTGGAAATGGTGGTGTTATCACAAAAGGATATCTCAGTTGGGTAGATTTCCTATTGAATTCTGACTGTAGAGCATCTCGGGTAGGCCACATGGTACTGAAATTTCTTCTGTAGCCAGAATCATATAAAATTTGAACCATTAGTGCTGTACAATACTCACAATAAATAAATCTTTGTGCTTCTCCTGCAACTCGCAAATTTATTGTGGAGAGCCATTAGTTATGAGGTAGTCTGTTCTTCTTATGGGTCTGTCCCACTTACGCGACTTTTTCGGCGACTTGCCGGCACCCATCATAGGTCATTGCAGGTCGCCGAAAATTTTCAACATGTTGAAAATCCAGCGGTGACCTGGACAAGATACGACTCTTTGGGCGACTACTCACGACCATACAGGCTTCATCCCGCGACATGGAGTCTTTCTGGTCACCGCTGGATTTTCAACATGATGAAAATTTTCAGCGACTTGTAACGACCTATGACAGGTGCCGACAGTCGCCGTAAAAGTTGTGTAAGTGGGGCAGGCCCATTAATTTAATAAAATGTTGTACAAATTCTCAATTGATCACATTTTGCAGAATTTCTTCCAAAATAATAATCATTGGGAAGAAATATCTGAATTGGTCTAAAATCATTGATTTTATGCACCTCTATATGATCGTCCCTCAATCGCCTATGCTTCATGAAATAAAATCTGAGCCTGCCCTTTAACTCCCTCCTGCAATGTTTTGAAACCCCTGAAGTCTACTTGGTCAAGATAACTGCCAATCATCTTTCACAAACTGATTGACAGATAAGACTTTTTATTGTGCCTAGGTTGAATATGTCCTTCCTTTATTGATTTCCCCTTTATTGCATGCAGTTGTTGTATGGATGAAGCTTAGCACCTTATCAACTCAATTTATTTGTAATAAAAGGTAACTACTGTTGGAGCAGACCATTCTTACTCATTTGGGATGCAGCTAAGCTTTAAAAAGAAAACTACCAGAATACTAATATTGTGCATATCATAATATTTAAATTATATTTAAACTGCTAGAGATGAGGTTCAACCGGCGAGACCGATGTCGGGCAGAGCAATAGTGGTGGGTGACTCCATTGTCCGAGGTGTGGACTGGAGATTCTGTGGCGGCAGGCGGGACTCGAGGATGGTCTGTTGCCTCCCTAGTGCCAGGGTTCAAGATGTCACAAACCGAATTCAGAACATCCTCGAGAGGGAAGGTGAACAGCCGGCAGTAGTTGTACAGGTAGGCACAAACGACATAGGGAAGAAGTGGAAGGAGTTTCTGCAACGCGAGTTTAGAGAGCAATGCCCTGTCCCACTTAGGAAACATGAACGGAAACCTCTGGAGACTTTGCGCCCCACCCAAGGTTTCCGTGCGGTTCCCGGAGGTTTTTGTCAGTCTCCCTAATGGTCGAAAGTGGTTTCCGTTTTAAAAATCTGTAATGTTTTAGTCAAAGCCGGTTGCGATGCTAGTTGAAGGTGGTTGCCGGAGGACAAAAACCTCCGGGAACCGCTCGGAAACCTTGGGTGGGGCGCAAAGTCTCCAGAGGTTTCCGTTCATGTTTCCTAAGTGGGACAGGGCATTGCTCTCTAAACTCGCGTTGCAGAAACTCCTTCCACTTCTTCCCTATGTCGTTTGTGCCCACCTTTACAACTGCTGCTGGCTGTTCACCTTCCCTCTCGAGGATGTTCTAAATTCAACGTTTTGTCAGATTTTTGAACATTTTCAGTAATAACTCGAGAAATAAAGCAGATAAAGCAGTAGATAATCATTGATTGAAATTTGTCATTAAGAATTACTGTGCTGCTAGTGTGCTACATGCATATTTTGATGTAAGTGTTAACTATCTGATGTTGTCAAGAGTCAAGCGTGTTTTATCATAATATGTCCCGAAATGGAACAATGAAATTCTTGGAGTAAGAGCACAACATGTTTGTAAACACATTATTCAATAGTACTCGCAGTTCCCAGTTGCTAGGCTTCAAATCTTCCCTCTTTCTCGATCATTAATTACCCATAGTTTGCCTCAATTCTTTCATTTTGGCTTTCAGTAAGGGTCCAACATTCCGCACCCTACCATCTCAGATCTATTCTACCCACCAAATTCATGGTCTCCCCTACCATTCCGTTCTTGACAATATTCCAACAGGAATCTTACAAAGACATGGATTCTCTGTTGCAGTGAAAGGCCACTGCTGTTCTTGTTATCATTTAAAATGTCTTGGAGGTCCCATAGTCGGAATATTTTTGACTCAGTGTGAAAATAATTAGTCCAGGAAATGAGGATTAAATACTGATCATAGAGCTGGCAGGAAGGAAGCCGGGAGTGAAATGAGTAAAAAGGGATTGCAGGCTACACTTGTTGGGAGGGGAGATGTAGTGAAAGCAAATCAAGAAATACTCACAAAGATGAAAGATAGTGATTTTCAAAGGAACAAAGAGAACAAAGGAATTATAAGGACATGGGGAGATCAAGGAGGAATTCAAAATATGAAAGGGACTTGGAAAGTTACTTAATCTGTAATGTTTATTTAACTTGCTTCACATACAACAATTATTGTGCATCAAAATTCTTCGCAATTAACTTGTATTTTAATTTTACTTCGGAGTCACGTGAGTGACTACGTGAATAGAAGCCCGTACAGCCGTTGGTGCGTCATGACGTCAGACGCTGGTGCAGTCGGCCGGTTGGAGCAGCAGCGCTCCTCCGAGCGGTAAGTTTAAACGGGTTACACGAAAAGCTGGAGAATTCAGCGGGTGCAGCAGCATCTAAGGAGCGAAGGAGATGGGCGACGTTTCGGGTCGAGACCCTTCTTCAGACTTCACCCTCGATTCTCCAGCATCTGCAGTTCTTCGTTAACAAGTTTAAACGGAGGTAAGGTTTTTTGAAAAATTTTACCACAGGTCATTTTCTGCGACGGTTGGGAGTTTTGGTAGATATGTTGCAGAAAGTGAAGAAGGTGTCGGCGAGGCGCTCCGGGGGTAGAAAGGAGAGTGACCAGGAGAGTGTTGAGGATGGAGGCCCGTCTGGTACACCTGGTCCGGTGCTGGCTACACAGCCAGTGGTTGCGGACCCACTGCCGGGGGGCAGTGGAGGCTTGTCAGTAGGGCGGAAGGCCATTGGCAAGTCTCTGTGGCCCGTAGATGAGTCGGGCCTGGAGGTTATACCCTCCATAGGAGAGTCCGTTTGCTCACGGCTCTCCCACGTCGAGATTCTATTACAAAAGAATGCTCGACAGGGACCAGCTCCGTGAGGAGGAGTGGTGCCCAAGCCAGGCTGATGGAGAGCTTGTGCTAGCAGCACCTGTTTCAGGGCTGCAGAACTATCCTGCCTGTGAGGAGGATGTTCCAGCTCCTTGAGGAGGAGTGGTGCCCAAGCCAGGCTGATGGAGAGCTTGTGCTAGCAGCACCTGTTTCAGGGCTGCAGAACTATCCTGCCTGTGAGGAGGATGTTCTATCAGGGCCGTTTGCTGACACTGTTTCTATGCTGGGGGAGAGCAGTAAAGGTGTTCGGTTGGAGGTAATTCCGAACATTGCTGGGAAGTTTGCTGAGTGTAGAGAGGCAGGAAAGGCGATTGATGTAGAATTGGCCGAAGCCATTCAGTATATGCTCTCCCACCAGTTACAGGAGCTAGCTATGGATGAAGTAGCAAAAAAACTATAAAGCTCCTGTTAATTGTGATTTCCTGAAGGTACCGGTGGTTAATCACCAAATTTGCATAGATGGGTTTGCCTGCTAGGGCCCAGGAGATGAAGTTTTTAAAAAGTGCTTAAACTGTTGTAAGCAGGTATTACAGCTGTGGTGAAAGTTATTGATACAAATGATATGGTTGAAGCACACCAGGATGAACTGGGACTCCTTTGTAATGCATTTTGAAATTAATAATATCGGGAGGGCCGCTATTAGGCCAGTGCTAACCGGAATTTGGCGAGTTGTGCAAACCGACCAGTGTCCCACCACGAAATCTGTTGTTTGGTGGTAACCTTGCAAAAAGGGTCAAAGACTGTTATGAGGTTGTTATAACCATGGCCCTCATTAAGCCAGCTGGAAGCAAGGCAAAAAAGGTTCTCTACAAGAAGTCGTGGACAACAAGGCCGCAAGGAAAGATGCTGGTAAGGAATATAACATTGACAGACGATGAATTAACTGATGTTCCTGTCCAAATTGGGGAAGGTTAAAATTGTTCTCAAACAATGGCAGCAGTTGACATCAGATTTGTTCATACTTAGTGTATTGAAGGGGTGAAAAATTGGATTTTACTATGACAGTCCACCTAATCAACATTTTCCTAGTCGTAAACTTATTTTTCAGATGAGGAAAATGTGCTTATTCAAGCAGAGATTCAGTCGTTACATAAGAAGGGGTAGTTGAGCCTTCTGTCTATCAAAGTCAACAATTTCTGTCAAGTATATTTCCAGATCTAAAAAGACTGGGGGATGTAGAATTATTCTGGATTTATCGAATTTGAACAAATTTGTTTGTTATAGGCATTTCAAAATGGAGAACTTTACCACGGGCAAACATCTAGTGTCCAAAGGGTATTATATGGCAAACCATTGATTTAAAGAATGCGTATTACGCAGTGTCTATTCATGGTGATGATAGAAGATATTTGAAATTTATTTGGATGACTGAGCTGTGGCAATTCAGGACATTGCCGAATGGATTAACTTCAGCTCCTAGATTATTTACTAAATTGGTAAAACCTGTGTTAGCATTACTTAGAGCTCAGGGGCATGTGGTAATGGTCTATTTAGATGATATTCTGATTGTTGGAAAGACTCATGCTGAAACTCAATCATCAGTTTCAGTTGTTAAAATCGCTTTTGAACAAATGGGATTTGTTATTCACCCAGATAAATCTAAATTATCACCAGTCCAAATTATTGATTATCTGGGATTTACCATTAATTCCAATCACATGTTGGTAACTTTGCCCAGGGATAAATTGAATCAGTTAATTGAGGACTGTGTTGATCTCGTTGGAGAACAACGGCCTTCGATTAGACAAGTAGCCAGTTTTATTGGGAAGTTGTTGCAGCCTTTCCAGCTGTGCAGTATGGTCCTCTGCATTATCAACAATTACAACCATCAAAGGAACAGGCACTGAGAATACAAAGGGGCCATTTTTGATAGGCCTATGCAGTTGTCAGCTGGGGCGATTGCTGACATTCAATGGTGGATAGTACATGTTTCAAAAATTTAAGGAAGGTTTGGTGGAATCACCGTCACTGATATTACAGACTGATGTAAGTGCACTGGGTTGGGGTGCAACAGATATGTCTTCTAGTTGTGGAGGCAGATGGAATGTGGATGAGACATCGCTTCCTCAATTAAGAGGGATTAATTATTTAGAGTTGTTGGGCACCTGGTATGGGCTCAAAGCTTATTGTTCTACAAGGAGGGATCTGCATGTGCAGGTCAGATTAACAACACCACAGCAGTGGCATATGTAAACCACATGGGTGGAGTTAAGTCACAGTCTTGTGATAGACTGGCCAACCAGATTTGGAGCTGGTGTATTGACCAAAATATCTGGCTTTCAGCACTTTATTTGCCAGGAAGAGGTCACGTCAGTTTAATGACAACATTGAATGGATGTTAAATCAGGATGTATTTAACCAAATGATTGATCAGTATGCATTGCCAGATATTGACTTGTTTGCATCTCGATTAAATCATCAGTTACCTAGATATGTTTCATGGTAACCAGATCCTGAGGCAGTAGCAGTGGATGCATTTTCGCTGCATTGGGGGAGGAATGTTTGTGTATGTATTTCCTTCATTCTGTCTCATCAGCAGATGTTTGCAAAAGATCAAGGAGGACTCCGCTTCAGGGGTATTGGTAGTGCCAGATTGGCCTACACGAGCATGGTTTCCTGTTGTATTACAAATGGCTAGGGAGCCTTACATGCTTATGCCCAAGAATAAAAATCTACTGGTAAATCCCGTCACTGGGGATCAACATCCTTTATAGGATCGTATTGATCTGTTAATTTGCAGATTTTAAGGAGGCCATACCTGGGGAGAGGACTGTCTCATCGGACGGTGGATGTTCTCACGTCGGCCTGCAGGGATAGTACACAGCAGCAATATATCACCTATATAAGGAAGTGGGGGCAATTCTGCCTACAGCAGGATATTGTATATCACACGGCAGGGATCACGGATGTATTGGAGTTTGTCAACTCTTTATTTTGACCAAAAAATTAAGTTACAGTGCAATTAATTCAGCCAGAAGTGCTCTGTCTTCTTACTTACCTATGAATGCAGAATTGCATACAGTAGGGACACATCCGTTAGTTCACAATTCATGAAGGGAGTTTTCAATTCTAATCCTCCTAAACCCAGGTATGCCGGTATTTGGAATGAGAGTGAGGTTCTTATGCTTCTTCGCCAGTGGGCTCCGGTTACAAGCCTATCTATAGCCAAATTAACTATGAAGGTGGTCATGCTTCTGGTGTTGGTTTCAGCCCAACGTGTACAAACATTGCAAAAGCTACGGCTAGATAGAATGCATGTGTCGGCTGATGCCATTATATTTTATGTCTATGATTTGCTTAAACATAATAAAAGAGGCATGACAGGATGTAAGATTGTGTTTTCAGCATACCCCGCAGATGATCGCTTCTGTATAGTCTCACATTTATCTCGTTACATTGAGATTACTAAACCTCTGAGAGGAACAGAGTTGGCTTTGTTTATTAGTCACAAAAAACCACACAGTAAGGTGTCGGTGCAAACGATTTCAAGGTCCTCGCCGCCGCAGGATGGTCCAGTGAGCTAACTTTTCAGAGGTTTTATCACAAGCCGATTTAAAGGCTCGGGGTGTTTGCTGATTCTGGTGTCAGTACTGTTACATTTTTCCCCTGAGTTAGAGGGGTTTGTTATGATTTGTTTGTAAATAAACTGTTATTTCATTTAACAAATGTATTACTGATGCATGATTGTTTGTTAACGACTTTTGAGTCAATCCAGGCAGTGTGAACGTCGGATTTGAGTCTGCGGCGTGAATTCACAGTGCTTTGAAGTCTTCACGTAGTCACTCACGTGACTCCGAAGTAAAATAGTAAGATTAAACGAGAACTTACCAGTTTGAAGTTTGATCTTTATTTTATGAGGAGTCGAGTTGAGGGACTATGTGAATAGAAGCCCGTACAGCCGTTGGTGCGTCAATCTTCAAAGCAGCGGAATGAATTCACAGCTAACAATGACCGAAGTATAACGGTAAGATGATAAAACTAGAACTACCAGATGAGATCTATGAGGGTGGGAGCGGAGGGCACGTAGTCCCTCAACTCGACTCCTCATAAAATAAAGATCAAACTTCAAACTGGTAAGTTCTCATTTAATCTTACTATTCTTTACATTCAAAAACATCATCTTATCTTTCATGTGCTCTGCTTGGTTTCCTATCGGATCATTCTTTTTCTATTTATTTGATAGGTTTATGAAGTTTGTGTAGATTACAATTGTGTGATTATAAACAGGATACTAATGGATCAACCCCTTCAATATGACTCAGAAAGGATCTTAAGAATGCACGACAATGATTGGACACATGCCTGAGATAACACAGCCTCTTCATAAGATGTGTAGGAAGATGAGGAACAGAATGCAGACAGTGCCCAAGAGCTTTGTTCATTACACCCCGATTGTCCGGCTGCCCATACTGTACTACTGTGATGTTTAGCCTGCAAGAATTAAAGAATCATAAATTCATCAGAGAACCAAAATTCAGCCCAATGAATCTGTGCCAGCCCTTTGTTGAACAATCCATTCAGACTTATTCCTCCATAGTTGCTCCATACAGTGGCCTGCAAAAGTATTCATACCCCTTGAACTTTTCCACATTTTGTCACGTTACAACCACAAACGTAAATGTATTTTATTGGGATTTTATGTGATAGACCAACACAAAGTGGCGCATAATTTGAAGTGAAAGGAAAATGATACATGGTTTTCAATTTTTTTGACAAATAAAAAACTGGAAAGTGTGGCATGCAAAAGTATTCAGCCCCCTTTACTCTGATACCCCTAAATAAAATCCAGTGCAACCAATTGCCTTCAGAAGTCACATAATTAGTAAATAGAGTCCACTTGTGTGTAATCTAATCTCAGTATAAATACAGCTGTTCTGTGAAGGCCTCAGAGGTTTGTTAGAGAACATTAGTGAACAAACAGCATCACGAAGCCCAAGGAACACACCAGACAGGTCAGGGATAAAGTTTTGGAGAAGTTTAAAGCAGGGTTAGGTTATAAAAAAATATCCCAAGCTTTGAACATCTCACGGAGCACTGTTCAATCCATCATCCGAAAATGGAAAGAGTATGGCACAACTGCAACCCTACCAAGACATGGCCATCCACCTAACTGACAGGCCGGGCAAGGAGAGCATTGATCAGAGAAGCAGCCAAGAGGCCCATGGTAACTTTGGAGGAGCTGCAGAGATCCACAGCTCAGGTGGGAGAATCTGTCCACAGGACAACTATAAGTCGTGCACTCCACAACTAGGGCCTTTAAGGAAGAGTGGCAAGAAGAAAGCCATTATTGAAAAAAGCCATAAGAAGTCCCGTTTGCAGTTTGCCACAAGCCATGTGGGGGACACAGCAAACATGTGGAGGTAGGTGCTCTGGTCTGATGAGACCAAAATTGAAGTTTTTGGCCTAAATGCAAAACGCTATGTGTGGCGGAAAACTAACACTGCATATCACCCAGAACACACCATCCCCACTGTGAAACATGGTGGTGGCAGCATCATGCTGTGGGGATGCTTTTCTTCAGCAGGGACAGGGAAGCTGGTCAGAGTTGATGGAAAGATGGATGGAGCCAGATACAGGGCAATCTCGGAAGAAAACCTGTCAGAGTCTACAAAAGACTTGAGACTGGGGCGGAGGTTCACCTTCCAGCAGGACAACGACCCTAAACATACAGCCAGAGCTACAATGGAATGGTTTGGATCAAAGCATATTCATGTGTTAGAATGGCCCAGTCAAAGTCCAGACCTAAATCCAATTGAGAATCTCTGGCAAGCCTTGAAAATTGCTGTTCACAGACGCTCTCCATCCAATCTGACTGAGCTTGAGCTATTTTGCAAAGAAGATTGGGCAAAAATGTCAGTCTATAGATGTGCAAAGCTGGTAGAGACATACCCCAAAAGACTTGCAGCTGTAATTGCAGCGAAAGGTGGTTCTACAAAGTATTGATTCAGGAGGGCTGAATACATTTGCACGCCACACTTTTCAGTTTTTTAGTTGTAATAAAATTTGGAAACCATGTGTCATTTTCCTTCCACTTCACAATTATGCACCACTTTGTGTTGGTCCATCACATACAATCCCAATAAAATACATTTAGGTTTGTGGTTGTAACATGACAAAATGTGGAAAAGTTCAAGGGGTATGAATACTTTTGCAAGCCACCGTTTCCTTGAAAATTCTTCATATTCAAATATTTATCTAATTATCTAACTGTCTCTGGTTGAATCAATTAGACTTTCAACCACTGCATTCTAAATTATACATACCTTTGGTAGGAAAACACTTGTATCTTGCCGCTAATGGATCTCTTGTCAATGATTTTAACCCTATGGCCTCTAGTATTTCATGCTTTTGCTAATGGCAACAGATTTATTCACCCTATCTAAACTCTTCGATGCATCTTTCATCCCTATTTAATCTCCTGTCAAACATTTCCAATCCACAGAGAGCAGTCCCATATTCTCCAGCCTATCCTCGTAATCGCAGTTGCTCATTCCTACTCCAACTCCAAGTTTGCAGATGATCCATAGCTGGATGGAAGTGTGAGCTGCGAGGAGGATGCTATGAGGCTGCAGGGTAACTTGGATAGATTGGGTGAGTGGGCAGATGCATGGCAGATGCAGTATAAAGTGGATAAATGTGAGGTTATCCACTTGGGTGGCAAGATCAAGAAGGCAGATTATTATCTGAATGGTTTCAGATTAGGAAAAGGGAAGGTGCAACGAGACCTGGGTGTCTTTGTACATCAGTCACTGAAAGTAAGCATGCGTGGAAAAAGCAGGAACGGGGTACTGATTTTGGATGATCAGCCATGATCATATTGAATGGCAGTGCTGGCTCGAAGGGCCAAATGGCCTACTCCTGCACCTATTTTCTATCTTTCTAACTCCTACATGCTGCAACCTCCGTGCTTTTAGCAGAGGCAAGAGCACAGTGCTCAGTTCCTAAATGTTACTAGCATCTTTCCCTGGGTAACTTAATACTAAGCTCACGGTCCTATGTAACTAACTGAATGGATGTGGGATAATGCATAAGAATGGAGACTGCCACCTTCTCAAGTGCATGCGCTCTTCCTAAATTCTGCTCATTTACAGGATACTAAATAGACAAGGATGGAAGTTCTTCCTCCAAGTGTAATACATGCCTTGCAATCTTTTGTTGGAGGTCATAGTAGTGGAGGACCTGGACTTGAATCCACTACAATTCGCCTACCGCCACAATAGATCAACCTAGGATACAATCTCTCTGGCTCTGCGCTCTGCCTGGGCCACTCGAATAATAACAACACATGAATCAATACTCTTCGACTACAGCTCAGCTTTCAACACAATCTTCCCCCCTAAACTTATTGTCAAATTCAGAGGTAGACAAAAATGCTGGAGAAACTCATCGGGTGAGGCAGCATCTATGGAGCGAAGGACTAGGTGATGTTTCGGGTCAAGACCCTTCTTCAGACTCATGTGGGGGTGGGGTGGGGGGCGCGGGAAGAAGAAAGGAAGAGGCGGAGTTGGTTAAAGCGAACTGTGCGGAGGTGTTGAGCGAAGCGATCGCCAAGCCTGCCTCTCCTGGTGGCTCAGCACTTCAACTCCCCCTCCCATCCCAAATCCGACCTTTCTGTCCTGGGTCTCCTCCATGGCCAGAGTGAGGCCCACCACAAATTGGAGGAGCAGCACCTCATATTTCACTTGGGCAGTTTACACCCCAGCTGTATGAACATTGACTTCTCCAATTTCAGGTAGTCCTTGCTTTCTCCTTCCTTCCCCTCCCCTTCCCAGCTCTCCCACAGCCTACTGTCTCCGCCTCTTCCTTTCTTCTTCCCGCACCCCCACATCAGTCTGAAGAAGGGTCTCGACCCGAAACATCACCTATTCCTTCGCTCCATAGATGCTGCCTCACCCACTCAGTTTCTCCAGCATTTTTGTCTACCTTCGATTTTTCCTGCATCTGCAGTTCTTTCTTAAACATCAAATTCAGAGAACTGGTTCTCTGCTCATCCTTAGGTAATTGGATGATTGACTTCCTAATCGGCAGATCACAATCAGCATGAATTGGCAACAACACTTCCTCTTTAATAACCATCAACACAGGAGCACCTCAAAGCTGCGTGCTCATTCACCTTCTCTACTCTCTGTATACTCATGACTGTGTACACACAGCTCCATGTTTAAATTCACCCACAATACGATCGTTGTTGGACAAATAATAGGTAAATATGAGTCAGAGTGCAGGAGGGAGATTGATAATCTGAATGGACGTTGCAAGAAATACCATCATTTGCACAATATTAACAAGACGAAGAAAGGGACTTCAGAAGGGAAAGCCAGGGATCCACGGACCTGTCTTCATTGATGGAATGGCAATGGAGAGAGTCAACAGCTTCAAATTCCTGGGTGCATATATTTGAAGATCTGTCCTGTGCTCAGCACACACATGCAATTACACAGAAAGATCATGAACACCTTTACTTCCTTTAAACTTTGAGGAGAGTCAAACAAATATTCTTATCGAACTTATTCAGCTATGCCGAAAAGAGCCACTGGCTCTTGCCTCAAGGCTTGGTTCAGCAGTTTGAAAGTCCAGGAGATTACAGAGAATGGTAAACACTGCCTGGTCCATTACAGTTACTGACCTCCCCACATTGAAGGAATGTATCAAAAAGGCAGCTTATATCATCATAGATCCACACCCCCGGGCCACAATCATTTCGCTACTAATAACAGGAAGAAGGTACAGGAGCCTGAAAACCATGAAAACCAAGTTCAAGAACAGCATCTTTGCTGGCCTGTGAAGCTTCAGCAAGTAAGAATTTCATTCTTGCATTATCAGTACATATGACAATGAAACACTCTTGACTTTTTGACTGCTGACTCAACCCATTTGTTGGTTGTGAAGTTTGGTGCACTGCATAGGTAGCCATCTTTTCATGAAATATAACATAATTGCAAAGACCTGCAATGTCATACAGATCCCCCTGAAGACAGACATCTCAAATCATTGCAATTAAAGTCGGACAGATAATTCCAGGAATGTTGTTGGTAGGTAACTAGCTATAGGACCTTTAATGATGTTTAAAAAGCTATTTTGTAAGCCTTAATGTACTAGAATGAACGATTTGGTGTCCAGATATAGAACCTTATTGCGCACCATGAATAAAATTTATGCAAGAAAGAACTGCAGATGCTGGTTTAAATCAAAGGTAGACACAAAATGCTGGAGTAACTCAGCGGGACAGGCTGCATCTCTGGAGAAGAGGATAGGTGACGTTTCAGGTAGAGTCTGAAGAAAGGTCTCAACCTGAATCGTCACCCATTCCTTCTCTCCAGAGAAGCTGCTTGTCCCACTGAGTTACTCCAGCATTTTGTGTCCTCCGAGGTGAACATTTACCTTAGTTGCTGATAGTTGCCGAGGCTCTAGCTATGCATCTACTATTAGGTTCAGGTATTTTAACTTTTAGAAACATAGAAACATAGAAATTAGGTGCAGGAGTAGGCCATTCAGCCCTTCGAGCCTGCACCGCCATTCAATATGATCATGGCTGATCATCCAACTCAGTATCCCGTACCTGCCTTCTCTCCATACCCTCTGATCCCCTTAGCCACAAGGGCCACATCCAACTCACTCTTAAATATAGCCAATGAACTGGCCTCAACTACCCTCTGTGGCAGAGAGTTCCAGAGACTCACCACTCTCTGTGTGAAAACCAGGATTGATACAGTTCAGCAGAATTTAGAGCAGTCTTTTCTTAACTTTCTAGACTTGTCTAATCTATTTTTTAATAACCATATAACCATATAACCATATAACAATTACAGCACGGAAACAGGCCCTCTCGGCCCTTCCAGTCCGTGCCGACCATAATATTAGGATAATATTCTGTAATGTCCAGCCCTCAACTTAATCTGAAAAACAGGGTACCAGCTTTGAAGGTGGCGCCACAAGTAATAGGGTGGATAAAAAGGATTTTGGCACATTAATGCATTAGAGACTACTCTAGTCAGAATATAAGTTTGGTGGTCATGTACTGTATATAAGACGTTGGTGAGTACTCGTTATTTAAAAAGCGATTCAGAGTACTGTGATCAGTTTTGGTCACCATGCTACAGGAAAGATGTTGTCAATTTGGATAGGGTACAGGAGATTTACAGAAGAAGGATGTTGCCAGGACTCGAGGGTCTGAGCTATAGTGAGAGGTTGAGCAGACGGGAACTCTATTGGTGGACCATAGGAGAATGAGGGGTGATCTTATAGAGGTGTATAAAATCATGAGAGGAATAGATTGGCTAGATGCAAAGAGTCTCTTGCCCAGAGTAGGTGAATCGAGGACCGGAGGACATAGGTTTAAGGTGAAGGGGGAAAGATTTAATAGGAAACTGAGGGGTAACTTTTTCATACAAAGGGTGGTGGGTGTATGGGAAGTGCTGCCAGGGGAAGTAGTTAAAGAAGGGACTAATGCAATGTTTAAGAAACAATTAGACAGGTACATGGATAGAACATGTTTAGAGGGATATGGACCAAACACAGGCAGATGGGACATGTTGGTCTGTGTGGGCAAGTTGGGCTGAAGTGCCTGTTTCCATAGAAAATAGGTGCAGGAGTAGGCCATTCGGCCCTTCAAGCCAGCACCACCACCCAATATGATCATGGCTGATCATCCAAAATCAGTACCCCATTTCTGCTTTTTCCCTATATCCCTTGATTCTGTTAGCCCCAAGAGCTAAATCTAACTCTCATTGAAAACATCCAATGAATTGGCCTCCACTGCCTTCTGTGGCAGAGAATTCAACAGATTCACAACTCTTTGGGTGAAAATGTTTTTCCTCATCTCAGTCCTAAATGGCCTATCCCTTATTCTTAAACTGTGACCCCTGGTTGTGGACTCTCCCAACATCGGGAATTTTTTTCCTGCATCTAGCTTGTCCAATCCCTTAAGTATGTTATGTTTCTATAAGATCCCGTCTCATCCTTCTAAATTCCAGTGAATACAAGCCCAGTCGACCCATTCTTTCTTCGTATGTCAGTCCCGCCATCTTGGGTATTAACCTATTCAGATAATAATCTGCCTTCTTGTTCTTGCCACCGAAGTGGATAACCTCACATTTATCCGCATTAAACTGCATCTGCCATGCATCTGCCCACCCACAGAAACTATCCAAGTCACCCTGCAGCCTCATAGCATCCTCCTCGCAGCTCACTATGCTACCCAGTTTTGTGTCATCCGCAAACTTGGAGGTGTTACATTTAATTTCCTTGTCTAAATCGTTAATATATATTGCAGATAACTGGGGTCCCAGCACTGAGCCTTTGCGGCACCCAACTAGTCACTGCCTGCCATTCTGCCATTCAAAGGATCCTGTTCATTCCTACTCATTGAGTTCCGCATTGTATGATTCTAAGATAGCGGGGATATGGGTAGAAGGCAGGAACGGGGTATTGATTGGGGATAATCAGCCATGATCACATTGAATGGCGGTGCTGGCTCGAAGGGCCGAATGGCCTACTCCTGCACCTATTGTCTATTGTCTATTGTCTATTATCTATGACTCAAAGACTATGACCAGCACTTGAAAGTCAAGACTAAAATAAAAAAACAAATGATTTTGTATATTTAGCAACGTACTGTTTATTCTTCTTTTATGGTGATAATAATAATGATGACATATTATTTGTGAATTCCAAATCATTTTTTGAATGGTTGTATTGGTAATATTTCTATTTTAAATGTTTGATAAAACATCCAGCTTCCCTGTGCAATGTGCTACCAGCTGCAGTTTCAGATGTTTTACTTTGGCGATGTGATAGAAATCGTTGACAAAACAAAGTCCCAATATTCATCACTGGTATTCTTCATTCACCAAAACAGCCAAATTAGGATTCTTTAACATGATCATTTATTTCCCCTGCTCCAACCAATTAATCTCAGTATATTTTTGGGGTATTCATTAGTCTCTTCTCAGAGACTTTATTAAGCATTTTCTGAAAATGAGTCTGTGAAGTACAACAATGCTCTTTGAAAATGAACTGGTTACAATCAAGCCTCTGACTTTTAACACTATATCTACATATTCTCGTCTGCACTTTTATTAAGAAATCATATTCTCAACTATGCTTAATGGTAACATGAAGTGAACAATGCAATCCAATTCGTAAAATAATATTGGTTCATAATTTTCCTTTTAATTCCATGAGAAGTCTTTTAAAGCATACAAACATGATGAGCCAAAAAGGGTCAGCTTGTCAAAATGGGCCACCATATTCAAAGCATCTTGATGAAACATCTCCATTGCCCTTACCCAATCTGAATTTACTGCCGAAAATTAGAATTAGAGCAGAATCTATGGCTAGTAAATAAAGATTCTGGAAGTTTTCTCCATGGGCCATGCTGACCCATACGCTAGTTTTATGTTATCCCATTTTCGCATCCTACGTACACAAGGGGCAATGTACATAAACCAATTCATTTGGAATGTGGGAGGAAACAGGAGCACCTGGAGAAAACCCATGCGGTCACAGGGAGAACATACAGTATAAACTCCACACTGGCGTCACCTATGGTCAGGATCGAACCCAGGTCTCTGGCGCTACGAGGCAGCAGCTCTATTGCTGTACCACTACGCCATTATGAGTGAGTCACCATTTCTTGATCTTGTTGAATTTCCAACATGAAAGGAAGATTGGAGGAAAATGTATTTAACATTCGAAAGGAATTGTAAAAAATGAACTGCAGAACAGAAAGATATTTCTACCTGGGCAGCACCTGGCACCCTGCTCCTAAGTTAACCTGCATGAGACGGTGGGCTTGGTGAAGCAGTGCTTTATGACTAGGAATGCAGTCCTTGGAATACATCCACTGCCAGGGCTGGTGGTGGAGGCAGTTACTATAGTAGCGGTCATGAAGTTTTTTGATAGGGAAATTGATATTTAAGGAGATGGATATGGATCGCATGCAGGCTGGCATCTTGGCATCTAGGCACTTGTACCCAAGGTCTCTCTGTTCTAAAAACTCCCCAAGGCTCTGTCATTCACTACGTTGCCATACCCAGAATTAACGTCCCAAACTGCATCATTTTGCACCTGCTTAAGTTCAATTCTATCTACAGTCCCTTTGTCTACTTTCCTAGTTGATCAAGTTCCTGTTGTAAACTTAGATAATATTTTTCACTGTCCGCCACTCTGCCAATATTTGTGTAATCTGCAAACTTTCGAATCATGCAATCTACATTCTCATCCAAATTTTTAAGATAAATGACAAATAACAGGGGATCCAGTACTGATGCTTATAGCACACACGTCACAGGCCTCTAATCTAAAAACCAACCCTCCACTACCATGATCTGACTCCTTTCACTAGGCCAAATTGATATCCAACTGAGTAGCTCTTCCTGTGTCTCACTTTCCTGATTACCTACTATGTGGGTTGTCCAGAGCTTTTCTAAAGACAATGTAGGCAATGTCCACTGCACCACCATTGACAATCTATTTGGTCACCTCTAAAAAAATTCAATCAAATTTGGGAATTTGGGAACCACGATCTTCCACTCACAAAGCTAGCCTGACCATATCTTATCAGTACTTGCATTTCTGAATGCAAATACATATTATCCCTCAGAATTCCTCCCAATAACTTTCCCACCATTGATATTAGGCCCACAAACCCATAGTTCCCTGACTTGTCCTAGCAGCCTATCTTAAATAAAGGCATAACATTAGTCACCCTTCAGTCTTCCATATCCCACCATTGGCTAAGATAGATGCAAGAATCACTGTTCCCCATTCCCCATATGTCATAGAATACATTTGGCCAGCTCCCCTTCCGATTTCCATCAACCTTTCTGTTCTGGGCCTCCTCTATTGCCAGAGTGAGGCTACACACAAACTGGAGGAACATCACCTCATATTTCGCTTGGTAACTTACAACTCAACGATATGTGATTTCACCAATTTTAGGTAACTAACCAACAACCCCTCTCCCCCTTCATTTTTCTCCTTCATCTCTTTCCTGTGCCACACCTGGATGTGCACCCATTTCTCCCACTATCCACCTCCTCTTTTCCTTCCAAGCAGCTCCTTCTATCCCTTCATCTGGTCTCACAATTCATGCGTCTTTCCTCCTTATTTCACAATCTTTCACTCTTTTTCATCTCTGGCATTTGGCCCGCCACGATCTCTCTTCCAAACTTCTTATCCCTACTGTAATCTGTGAAGAATGGTGCCCTCTAAACAATCTATCCAGAGATGCTCCTGACCCACTGAAATCCCAGCAGATTGCCCAGGGATTTATTTACCTTTATGTGCCTCAAGACTGCCAACATCCCTTTTGTAATATTGATATATTTCAGGACATCATTGCTCTCTTCCCTGAATTCTCTGGCTTCCATAACCTTCTCCACAGTAAATATAGACAAGCGTCATACCTCATCCGTCTCCCGTGACTCCACATATTGACAACCACACTTATGCTTCAGGGGATTATTCTTTCCCTGGGCACCATTTTGATCTTAATGTCAGGATCACAATCTCTCAGGATTTTTCTTTACGTTATCTGCCAAGGATATCTCTGTCCCTTTTTTGCCCTCCTGATTTCCTTCTTAAACTGGGTGTTAGGAGGAAGATTGTATTAGATAGTGTGAAATGGAAATAATCCTCCAGATTATTTCCACTTGCGATATTTCTACCTGCATTTCAGCCTTGCAGCAACTGCAGAACTTTGAATTTTAAAAACTTGTTAAAGAACAGATGAATGTTATGAAGGTGAAGATGCCTATCAGTAAATCCATTTTAAAAGTTGTTCTGCCAGGGTATTGTCATTAGAATTGTTGAATAAAATCTCTGGAAAACTGTATTTAGTTTTAGCCGCACTGGCAAATCACATTCACCTTTTGTAACTGAGTTTTTGTGGGGAGAAATGACCCTATTTGAATAATTTTTGTAAATATTATCTGTCAACCAGGCAAGGTACCCAAGTTGAACCAAAGCAGATGAATCTGGTCAATTAAAGTCAGAGCAATCATGTCACCAACAATGAGAAAAAAACATACATTTTAACTAATTCTTGGTCTAATCTTATCACCATATCCTTATTTCTCGTGCATTTTTCTAGATATCTCTTTTTACTGGTATTTGTGCTATTTGCCTCATCTGTTCCCTTGTGGTGGAAGCTTCCATTTTCTAGAGCTCTTTGTTACAAGAAGGAAACAAAGAAGTCCCATCTGATTTTTCTTTTGAATTTATTTGGAACTGAATTATATTTATGGATCCTGACTTTGGTCTTTAAACATGTGTAGCTATTTCCATGTCCACCCAGTCAATTCCTCTCATAATTATATATTCATCCACCAGACTACTGCTCTGAAGAAGAAAACAAATTCAGTCTGTTCAAACTTCTCTCATGTTTTCAGCTTGTTCAATGCTTATATTTGTCTTGTATTATGGAAACCAGAATTCTGGGTTCTTTTATTTTGACTTTATTGATAACATTCCTATTTCCTCTCTATTTGATTGTAGAGGGAATGCTGAAATAAACACTCTTCACAAATTGCATTTTCAAAACCTACTGATTGAATCACATCTTCAGGCAGTGGTGTAATTGTGAGGTGGTCAGAGTGCTGCAAGACAGATACGTCACTGATGAGGCATCATTAGTGTTCCATTTCATTTATATGATACTTTGAACTATCGTCATCTGACAACTGTGACAAATAGCAGAAGAGTGATTTCCAGATTATGATTTTGTTTCCATAAATCGTTGAGTCAATTTTCATGCCAAACCTTTAATCCGGTAATACTATATAAAACTAAGCAACACCCATTGAATTCAGAATTATTTTCTGTGCTAAATTAATGCAACTCGTTATTTTCTTATTTCTCAGTAATTCTGACATATTCTATGGATTAAGCCCCAAATCATGTACTGCTCATGGTGCCAATACATCAGCTAATTATACTTTCTAAAGTATTACCTAATTACACAGTCAAATGATATCAGAAAATATGAATAATTCAAAGCTCAATTCAACAGAAAAACACAGTAATCAAATTTGACCTTGAGCTATTTTCAAGGTTATGTTTAGCAACATCATCACTATTGCTGAAGGAACTGTTCATCTTTAGGTTGTTAAAAGATGTGCATTCAAAAGACAGTACTTGGTTTGGAATAAAAGGCCAACCTTTTTATCCACGTTTCAATGAATCTGCAATATGTAAAAAGTAAATATCAAATATTATTCTCTTTATGGGCATGTAATTCACGTAAAATTAATGATGCTGATTTTATGATTTTATATAACATGCAAACTAATTTTCTTCATTAAAATATGTATTAAAGGGACATAAATATCAATGTGTGTGGAAAAGATAAGGGCAAGGAAGTACCTGAAAAATCCTTAAATAAATGTTGGGGTTTGATATGAATAAATGTGAGAAAATGCCATGGGATTCCAAACTGTGACATATAAGTTACTAAAGACACTAATTGACCTTTGCATACAAAGTTGTTAAATTGGTGAAAATGGTATAAACATCGAGTACAGAAAATAAATAAAGCTGTATTTAAAAAGAGCTTTTTTGAATTGCAGAATGTGCCAGAAAGAAACCTAACAAAGCCAGTTCCCCATGCCTGGACCAGATGGTTTCTTTGCACATCCAAAGCTCATTGTTCTATGACTTCCTGTCCTGACCTCATTGTGACCCCTCCCGCCACATTCAGACCAGAGTTCTCACCATTGACTCCATTTACACTTCACTCACTATAATGACGTCTCGCCAACAGTCTGTCGTGTCCTTTCTCTGTTTTTATTATTTCAAGTACGTCTTTAATGTATGTTTTGATGTTTTAATGTTTCTTGGTTAGTTTATGTGGGGGGGGGGGGGGGATGGGGGAAATTGTCCCTAGTCTTCAGGATGCAACCGGTGCACTGGTATTTGATGGTCGGCGAGGACCTCGGTGGGCCGAATGACCCTCCCCTTGAGAATGTTCTGCAGCTGCTCCGAGACATCCGGGACCCTGGCACCAGGGAGGCAAATGACCATCCTGGAGTGCTATTTGCTACCACAGAATCTCCTGTCTGTCCCCCTAACTAATGAATCGCCTACCATAATTGCTCTGCCTGACTTCATTCCACCCCATTGTGCCTCAGACCCAGGGCCGGGTGCCACAGACCTGAACGGTCAGCCCCCTCAACAGTATCCTACAAAGTAAGGGTGCTGAGAATGATCACAGGGGATTCATGAACTCTTTTCCTACTACCTTTCCGGGTGGTTATCCGTCTCTTCTCTATCTGCAACCTTGGTGTGAGCACCTCACAATAGTTCCTATCTATGACTTTGAGGATGAGCCTAAGGTCATCTAGCTGCAGCTCCCATAAAGCTATCTTTAAGGAGCTGCTGCACCTTCCTGCAGGTGTGGCCCTCAGGCTCACTGGCCATCTTTCTGAGTTCCCACATCCCACAGGCTGAGCACTCCACAGCATTAAGCTTCCATCCCTCCTTACCATGATCAAGTTGCACTCTGAAACAATGTTATCCAATAGAATCTTATAATAATATATGTAAATATAATCAAGCCAACATCAAATACAATAGGTAGAGCAAAGGGGAAGATACAAGGTGCAGGATATAGTTCTCAGCATTGTAGTGCACTAGTTCTATAGACAAAGTCCAATGTCCGCAATGGGGTAGTGATGAATCAGAGAGTACCCTGGTTTGTGGTAGGACCATTCAGAAGGCTGATAACGGAGGGGAAGAAGCTGCTCTGGATACTGGTGGTGAGCTCATTCAAGCTTCTGTTTCTTCTGCCGGACGGGAGCAGGGAGATGAACGAATGATTCAGTGCATCGTGCCAGCGTGAAGCAGCTGATGGCTCGAGGCTGCCCAGAAGCAAGAGCCAGACTTCCACCAGCAGCAGCTCTCCTCCAGAAACAAACTACAATGAAAGCAGGTTAACCTCAGTCTTATTTTGTTTACGGGTTTCAAATTGGCACTCGTTTATACATATCTCGCTGGTGATGACATTATACAAATGAGGTTTAGGGAACAGGGGTGTCGTGCAAGGAGCATTCTCCTTTAATTCTGACTAACTCTTACTTGATATTCGCCGTTGTTTTTCTTGATCCCAGTAGCAGTTGATATTGTTAACACTCCCTCCTTTGGAGTTCCCACAGATCTTCTATTTTTCATCTATATTCTACCACTTGCCAATTTGCTAGTTAGTTAGTTATTTTACTTCGGAGTCACGTGAGTGACTACGTGAAGAAGGCCCGCCTGGCGCTGGAACGGCATTACGTCGACGCTGACGGCAGAAGCAGGAGCTGCACAGACAGCTCCTCGACAGCGGTAGGTTCGGAACCGGCAGGTAAGTGCAGTTGAAAAATTTTTTTAGGACTGGAAAACTCCGTGCCTGGTGGAAACCAGGATTTTAAAGGATTTTAAAAACAAACTAAAAGTTTAAATTGAACAGAAATACTCTGTTAAAATAACGGAGTTTTGAAAAGAACGTCCCAGGGGAATACCCAGCGATCGGGACGAGAGATTAATTACGGGGCCGGTTCCGATACTGGTACCGTTAAAATTACGGTAGAGAGGTAAAAATGCTCCACAATCTTTTGGCAGGGAATTTTAAAAGTCAGAAAGGCTGTACTTTAAAAAAGTTAATAAAAATCACGATATGGAGAAAGTACTCCAAAATATAAAAAGAGACAAGGGTCACAGTACCCAAACAGGCCAAAAAAGACCCTGAGGGGCTTGAATATACAAAATATGGCTATGTGCCAAATTGAGAATTGAACCCTGGATTAGGGTGGAGGAAGTCTCTTTGGATATAATTCCAAGTGGATCAGGGCTGCAAAAGACAGACCCTGCAAGTGGTGATGTGAATTATGAATGCACACCACAAATAAAAAAGTGAGGCCAGATGTGCCTGAGATAGCAAAAGATTTTGCTATATCTAAAGGAAGTGGTGAGGCTATGGAAGAAAACCTAGCTGCCAACATTAATTATATGGTATCTCACCAACTTCAAGAATACGATAAAACTTTTATGTTTTATTAAAATATCAACGGTAAATCCGTTTATAAATATCCATGTCTCAAATAATATGAGATATAAGAAATACAATTTCAAAGTATTTCAAAATGGTGCAAATAAGTAATACTTTCAAAATAAAATATATTGCCATCAGTTGTGGAGCTCAATAGGAAGAAATATATATAATTTACCGAATCTGCACTATAGGTTTGCAGATCAATACAAATCAGGATATTAAACTCCTGATTATTATAGAATAAACCTGCCTTATGATAAATCAAAGATATTAATTACAAAAGAACAGACTACTGATCTTTAAACTTTGGGGAGAAAAACTATGATCCAATGAAAAATTTTGATAATGGATCAAAACAAAGGCAAAGATCTTTTTAACTTGCGGTGAAAAAACTATGAAAGATTTGATAATGGATCAAAACAAAGGCAGAAGTGGTATAATCCAAACATAGCCTTATCTAAACCTATATAATTGGGGAAAGAAGGCTTGAAGTACGTTGAAAAGGTGCAAACATCTGGTTACAAAATAAGTTCATGAAATCTCCAATTATGGGGGATTACAGGTGTATTATGATTGTTAACCAATATAACTAAGGAAGGATTGGTTCACCTGTATAAGAAAACTTTAAAAATTGATTTCAGGTTTGCACTCAAAAGTAATTTAATAAGAAGGGGTACGTACATGTATATTATAAAATTACCTCCGTGTAAAGATTTCATGGTATAAACCATACAAAACATCATTATATTTACACTTTCAGTGTAAGAAAATGGAAACATCTAGAACATGGAAAAACTGTTGTGATTAACAAAATGTTAATCAATATTACAGGTGCTTGAAATTAATTAAAGTGGGTCAAGCTGTGCAAGTTAAAACATTGTCCAAACAATCAATCAGTTCAAGGCTGTTAAAACGAACACTGAAGGAACAATTATACTGATAAAAGATCAGCACTTGCACTAATGAGGTCATGGTCATGGGTTATCTCGATTACATTTAAATTGGAAGAGATAAGAGCAGCTGCAAATTAGTGCCTGCCATTACAAACCTGGTGGTGGGTAAGGACCTGGCCCATTACATAAAGCATATGCTCAGGCATTAATAAAATATTTATAAATTACTATTCTGAATTTAGAAGTAATTCAAGCACCATAAGAGAGGGGGAAAATTGTTCCAAGATACAAATATGTCTAATTGTTGTTGACATACTTTGTCCCTCCATTAGGATTAGGTAAAAAAAAAAAAAAAAGTTCCAAAAGAAGGAATACAGAAGCTTATAAGAATATGTATGCCTTGTGAAGAGGCTTATGCAAAATATCAAATGATACGTTATCATTATTAAAGTAATGTAAAAAAGGTTCATAAGCTGCTTCAACTATAAGATTAACAGCTGTTGCAAACTGAAGCAAGTGTTACAGATGATGTACAGCTTCTGTGAATGTTTGGGTAAAGATAAGAATATTATCTATTCTTATAACAATAATTGATATGTCTCTTGTTCAGACTGCAGACAATAATACCAGGCGAACATAAATGGTTTGTCCTAAGAAATTTTCCAAACATTCGTATTAATTGTTGAAGTATAAGGAGTAATGGATTAAAAAGATCGATTGTTTTATTATGGAACTGTCCATGTCGTATCAAGATGAATAATACCACGGCTGTGGCATATGTTAACAATGGTCAAATTTGGGAGAAAAACATATTGTCATTATTTTGCATTACTTACGATTAATCTGGTTGTATACAGATTAAATCACTGATCTTTCAAATGTTTCTTGTGGGTCACAAGATAAGTCAAATAACAATCATGGGATTATCTAAGTAAACAGATGTGGCATATTTTAAAGTTTAGTCCACCTGTTTATCTCTAAGGAAGAGACAATGGTATCGGAAGATAACAAATTTGGGAGAAAAAAACATATTGTCATTAATATGGATTACTTACGATTAATCTGATTGCATACAGATTAAATCACCGATCTTTCGAATATTTCTTGTGGGTAAACCAAGAACAGTGAAGGTGGATGCTTTTCTCCCCAATTACATGAGGAAAAGATTTCTTTGTGTTCCTCATTTTTGTTTAATAGGGCAGTGTCTGATGAAAATGTAGCGGGACACTGCCAGAGGCATTTTGGTGGCCTAATACGGGTCCTTTATGGTTTCATAAATATTGTGTGATTTTGAACTCCTAGTGATGATTCATAGTGGCAGCAATTTATTGAAGTCAAAAAAGGGGTCTCGACCTAGGTCGTTGCCTGTCTCCTTCGCTCTTTGGATGCTGCTGCACCCACTGGGATCTCCAGGTTTGAGAAACCCTGCAGTAATTTATTGTTGTACAAAAAACCTCCATGACATGAAAATATGAATTTGACTATCTAACAGGTTGACCAGACCATCACAACAGCTGATGGTCAAAGAAGTCTATGAATGTTAACCAATATAACAATATATCAATAAAATAATTATGTATAAAGAAGTGTTATACCTGCAATTTGCAGAAATAAGTCTAAAAAACAATATTTTGTTATAAGAAATTGGAGGTCTGTATATACAGTAAAGTTATTTTATCATGTTAGATATATGTGAATTCCTTGTGGATTGCATTTTCTAAGTATCTAATTGATAGAGCCAATAATAGGGCTCAGAGTGTTACCGTCTTATAAACGGACAATATATTAACCAAGAAGTTATCAGATGCATTCATAATATCCCAATATGGAAAGGGATATATATATATGTGTATATGTATATATAATCTGTCCAAAATTGTAAAAAATATAAAGGCAGGAGATAAATAATCTTGAAATGCCTTAAGAAATGGACTCTAACTCTATCTATGATTCAAAAAACTTGAACATTGAAAATAATAATTCTGATAACTTTAGTATCAATATAAGAGTGCAAACATTGCAAATGTTACGTTATAATTGCATGTGGATACAAATTGCATTATCATATATGTTTATGAATCTACCAAACAAAGCACACCAAGAAGACCTGAAACGAAGGTAAACTATAAGCATATCCTGCCGGCTTTAAGTTGTGTGTGTGTGAACATTGATGAAAATGTTGCAGTAGGTAAGAGTCTCTGTGGCAATGAGACTGCTTATTACACACAAAAACCACATTGGGTTCAGTAAAAACTGATGGTTATAGAGGAATGTATTTCTAGATGGTTAGAAATTGGATACATTCAGTAGGAACTAGACACTGAAAGGTGGAAAAATCACTCTGTTAATGAGGAAAATACATTCACAGGAATGGCACAGGATGAGCCACTCGAGCAAAGATGCAAGGCCGCAGGAGGCTGTAGATTACTGTTAAAGTAAAAAAGGAACCAGTCATGGTGTCAGATTTAGACACGCAATGTTCGGTTCTCTATAATTGTTGCTTTGTCATGCCATAAAAATATATATATCAATTCGTATTTGTGATAAACTTGCCTTTCAATGGAAAGGGCATTATTTTCATTTTTTATAATGTGAAATAATTTATCACATAACTTGAGGCAATGTTTGGGGAAAATGTGTTATTCGCTCGTTATTGTGTTAAGTGAGCCGTACTGTCGTATGGAATAAATTCTACGACACGAAAAACACAGAAAGCTTCAAACTCTTCACGTAGTCACTCACGTGACTCCGAAGTAAAATAGTAAGATTAAACGAGAACTTACCAGTTCGAAGTTTGATCGTTATTTTATGAGGAGTAACGATGAGGGATTACGTGAAGAAGGCCCGCCTGGCGCTGGAACGGCATACTTCAAAGCAGCGGCATGAAAAACACAGAACACAAATAGCCGGAGTAAGATAGTAAGGCTCATCATAGATTTAGAACTACCAGATGATCATTTATTTTATGAGGGTGGGGAGTGGAGGGCACGTAATCCCTCATCGTTACTCCTCATAAAATAACGATCAAACTTCGAACTGGTAAGTTCTCGTTTAATCTTACTAGTTTAGTTTATTGTCACATGTATCAAGGTAGAGTGAAAAGCTTTTGATTTTGGCATGCTATCCAGTCAGCAGAAAGAGTATACATGATTACAATCAAGCTGTCCAATGTACAGAAACAAGATCAAGGGTATAATGTTTAGTGCAAGAAAGTCCTGTAAAGTCCGAATAAAAATAGTCTGAGGGTCTCCAATGAGGTAGATGGTAGGTCAGGACCGCAGTCCAGTTGGTGATAGGATAGTTCAGTTACCTGATAGCAGCTGGGAAGAAACTGTCCCTGAATCTGGAGGTGTGCGTTTTCACACTTCTGCACCTCTTGCCCAGATGGGAGAGGGGAGAAGAGGGAATGTTTGAAGTGAGACTCGTAGATTATAGATTTATGTTGATGACACTGAACTTCATCCCATTGCAGATAGACACAAAATGTTGGAGTAACTCAGTGGGACAGGCAGCATCTCTGGAGAGAAGGAAAATCTGTTCATCTCACTGGCAGGCTTCTTAAATTCCTCAGCTGTTAGATTCATTGTGTTGACTCGCTGACACTTAATTAGAACATGCAACATTGAATGTAGAACAGTGCAGTACAGGAACTGGCCCTTCAGGTCACAATGTAAGCACCAAACACAATGCAAAGTTAATCTAATCTCTGCCCAGCATGTAATACATGTTCATCCATTTCCTCCAATTAATGAAGAATAAGAAGGAGTCCTCCAGTACTTAAAATTGGGAAGATTTAAGTCATTTTATTTGGCCCTTATCACAAAATCTGGCTCCCTGACCATCACATCCAATCATAGATACTGTCTAAAACCAGACCAGGCCTTCTAGACATTTTGATTTATTTGACCCCAAGGGGAGTTCTTCACTGGATATGCACTGCATTACAAAGACTTCCTTTACTTTCCCCATCTTTTTGACATAATATAAATCTTACTCTGACTCAGCTCATCCAGAGCTCATCCACATTATTGTGTGTAGCCAGTTTCCTGTCTTCTTCAAACCCATGTGGAGGCACTTAAACTCAATTTGCTTCAAGCATCGCAATATTAGGTTTAAGTTTATTATTGTCACTGAAAACCTTTGTTTTTCTTGGTATCCAAACGAATCAGGTATAACATGCATAAATACAATCAGTGCAAACTCAAGTACAATAGATAGAGCAAAGGGGAAGATACAGAACACACAATATATTTTTCAGAATTGTAATGCAGTTCCATAGACAAAGACTAATGTACTCAATGTGGGTAGAGGTGAATCAAACAGGACTCCAGCTTATGGAAGGACCACATAGAAGCCTCATAACACAGAGGAAGAAGCTATTCCTGAGTCTGGTGGCGAGCTGGTAACTTTTGCTGGATGGGAGCAGGGAAAAGAAGGAATGAGCTGGGTGAGACAAATCTATGATTATGTTGGCTACGGTGCGAGACAGTGCGGTGTAAACGGAGTCAATGGTGGGAAGACAGGTAACCTTCTTTCCCCCCTTCCCCTCTAATGCAGAAAGGCAAAAACAAAATGTGATGTTATTTTCTTCTTCCTTCAGACCGGGAAAGTCCTCCCTTTTCAAATACTTTGGCTGATGCTGAAAATAACAATACTTCACAATGGTTTCAAATTCCTCTAAGTGCTCATGAATGTACTCAGGGATACAAACCTTAATTACAATTAATTTCAGTACTGCAATGGCATTTTAAGGGTAATTAGTAAAAGCCAGAAAACTGATAATTACAGGGGACTTGGTAGAATTGGTTTTAAATGTTATATCTTACACTACATGTTGCACCTTTATCTTTTGACTGTATTCGTGTATAGCTGTTACTTTGGCTGGTTAGCAGATAAACAAAATATTTTCACTGTACCTCGGCACACGTAACAATAATAAACTAAACTAAACTTTCCAATCTGCTAAGTGGTGAATCTGTGGAATTCTTTGCCACAGAAGGCTGTGAGGCTGTCTGTGGATATATTTAAGGCAGAGGTAGATAGATTCTTGAATAGTATAGGTGCCATAGGTTACGGGGCAGGAGAATGTGGTTAGAATGGAGAGATAGATCAGCTATGATTGAATGGCGGAGTAGACTTGATGGAACGAATGGCCTAATTTTACTCATCACTTAAGATCTTATGATCTAAGTGTTATTAACGTTTCTACTTTTACTACTAGGTACAAAGCTTCAAAGTGGCTAGGCACAAACCTATCGGACATTGAGCAGTGGGAGCTACCTCATCTGGCAGCATGAGAGCACCAGTCACGTGAAGCTCTGTCTGTGATAAATCTCACCCCAGCCAGAGGCTGATCCTTCTGCAGTTGTACAGACCCTTAGTGAGACCACACCTGGAGTATTATGTGCAGTTTTGGTCCCCTAATTTGAGGAAGAACATTCTTGCTATTAAGGGAGTGCAGCGTAGGTTTGCAAAGTTAATTCCCGGGATGGCGGGACTGTCATATGCTGAGAGAATGGAGCAGCTGGGCTTGTACACTCTGGAGATTAGAAGGATGAGAGGGGATTTCATTGAAACGTATAAGATTGTTAAGGGTTTGGACATGCTAGAGGCAGGAAAGATGTTCCTGATGTTGGGTGAGTCCAGAACCAGGGGCCACAGTTTAAGAATAAGGAGTAAGCCATTTAGAACGGAGACAAGGAAACACTTTTTCTCACAGAGAGTGGTAAGTCTGTGGAATTCTCTGCCTCAGAGGGCGATGGAGGCAGGTTCTCTGGATGCTTTCAAGAGAGAGCTAGATAGGGCTTAAAAATAGCTGAGTCAGGGGTTATGGGGAGAAGCCAGGAATGGGGTACTGATTGGGAATGATCAGCCGTGATCACATTGAATGGCGGTGCTGGCTCAAAGGGCCAAATGGCCTACACCTACACCAATTATCTATTGTCTATTGTCTATTGGGTCATAAGTATCAGCATCCACAGCACATCCTGGCAATGTGCTTAAAGAAGGAACTGCAGATGCTTGAGAATCGAGGGTTACACAAAAAGCTGGAGAAACTCAGCGGGTGCAGCAGCATCTAAGGAGCGAAGGAGATAGGCGACGTTTTGGGTCGAGACCCTTCAGACTGGTCAGGGATCAGGGAAACAAGAGATGTAGACGGTGATATGGTGAGATAAAGAACAATGAATGAAAGATATGCAAAAAAGTATCGATGATAAAGGGAACAAGCCATTGTAAGCTGTTTGTGGTGTGAAAATGAGAAGCTAGTGTGACTAGGGTGGGGGAGGGAGATAGAGATAGAGGGAATGCCAGGGCCCTTTATCATCGAGGGTTACACAAAATGCTGGAGAAACTCAGCGGGTGCAGCAGCATCTAAGGAGCGAAGGAGATAGGCGACGTTTCGGGTCGAGACCTTCTGAAGAAGGTCTCGACCCGAAACGTCGCCTATCTCCTTCGCTCCTTAGATGCTGCTGCACCCGCTGAGTTTCTCCAGCATTTTGTGTAACCCTCGATTCTCCAGCATCTGCAGTTTCTTCGTTAACCCTTTATCATCGATACTTTTTTGCATATCTTTCATTCATTGTTCTTTATCTCTCCACATCACCGTCTATATCTCTCGTTTCCCTGATCCCTGACCAGTCTGAAGAAGGGTCGCGCCCGAAACGTCGCCTATCTCCTTCGATCCTTAGATGCTGCTGCACCCGCTGAGTTTCTCCAGCTTTTTGTATAACCCTGACAATGTGCTTTATAGTTCTGGCCGCAGAGTCAGAACACAGACCGGCAATCAATCACTGTAGCTTCAACATCTATCCCCTCTGTTGTGGGGTTCATTTGTTCTGCTAACCGATGTTGTCAATGATCAAATGATTGCAGCAAAATCAAGTGTTTTATTGTCATGCGTCCTAGATAGAACGTTGAAACTATAACTTGCAGCATTCATGTACTTTATGATTAACAAACACAACACTTTATTGAGAAAAGTGTGGCACAGTGATGCAGCAGTAGAGTTGCTGCCCTACAGCGCCAGAGACCCGGGTTTGATCATCACTATGGGTGCCCTCTCTACGCAGTTTGCACGTTCTCCCTGTGACTGCGTGGGTTTTTCTCTGGGTGCTCTGGTTCTATCCCACACACTAGGGGCATCTAGGGGCAACTTACAAAGGCCAATTAACTTACAAACCTGCACGTCTTTGGACTGAGGGATGAAAGCAGAGCACCCAGAGAAAAACCCACGCAGTCACAGGGAGAACGTGCAAACTGCGTAGAGAGGGCACCCATAGTGATGATCAAACCCGGGTCTCTGGCGCTGTAGGGCAGCAACTCTACTGCTGCATCACTGTGCCACACTTTTCTCAATAAAGTGTTGTGTTTGTTATTGAATGGTGGTGCAGGCTCGAAGGGCCAAATGGCCTACTCCTGCACCTAATTTCTATGTTTCTAGTGTATGGTTGATTGCTGGTTGGTCCAGACTCAGTGGGCCGAAGGCCTGTTTCCACTCTGTATCTCTATACTAAACTAAACAAAGCACTGGACAAAATGAATGGGTCAGGCAACATCTCTGTAGGAAATGGATCAATATTGTTTTGGATTGGGATCCTTCTTAATACTAATGGTAATATGGGGGAGAAAACTGGAAAGGAGAGACGGGGGCAAAAGAAGGCCAAGAGTGATGGGTGGATACAGTTCCTTTTGACAACATTTTATTGTTGCCCAATATGCCTGCCATTACAACAGGGGAACACGCATCCGCTTGTGCCTCTCTCATCATTCAATGTGATCACAGCTGATCCATGTGTTAATTCTATCTGTTTGCCTTGCCCTCTTAATTCCGATAATTTATGTCTCATAATAATTCGTCTTAGTATAAAATTCTTGATTCACCAACACTACATACAGGTCTGGTGCTCTTTGTTCGCGCCTCCATCACATGAGGGCAGACTTCTGTTTCCTGCCACCATATTTATTTGACTTTCTTATGGCTTTCGCTGCTATTTCTTTTGCAGATATTACATAAGACTGAACAGCATAATTTAAATGAATAGGCGGCATTTCTTCACCTATCCACGTCCTCCAGAGATGTTGCCTGACCCACTGAGTTATTCCAACACTTTGTCTATTTGTTTGTAAACCAGCATCTGCAGTCTCTTGTGTCAACATAATTTAAAAATTTGTTTTTTTGCAAAAGATTAAAACCGTTTCTCCCTGCAGAATGGTCACATGCCATTAGTCTGCAGCTCTCAAAGCATATTTTTCTTGTCCCAATGATGGACTCATCACAGACTTTATCATAGATAAGCAATTAGGACCAATGTTACTGAATGCTACGACATTAAATAAAAATGGCATTCGCAAGCACTAAGCTCTTTTTTTCAACAGCATTTTGCTTTCTGTCTGGAAAAATTACTCCAGAATGTGTGATTATAACGCTCAAGCCAGCTTAATCTAAGTCAGAAGATGATCTGCTAAAGTTGTGCAGTGCCCCAGTCAAACTGTGTCTTGAGCACTATGATTTTCTTAAGTCGCCAAGATATGAAAAAACATTTGGTAACCAAATAAAAAGTTGTTTCCAAATCTGCCAGAGGGATTTAATGTCAAGGCTAGATTACAGAAGCACCATGTCTTTAGCACTAAAATTAGGTGACATCCTAATTTAAATCTAATACAAGGCATTGAAAGGCAGAGGTGCTTTTAACATTGAGCATTCTTTTCAACTATGCAAAACTATTCAAGTAAAAGCAGAGACATATAAACAAAATGAATTCAGTGGTCCTCCAACAGACTTTTTGCAAATAGGTAGTGGAGGCTTATCAACACTTTTTATTACATGTTTTAATTAAGATTTGCTGTATGACATCCCATGGCAATATTTATATTGTGTACTTAATATTTTGGCCATTTCTGGAACATAAAATATTGTAATTTCTTGTCAGAATAATTTAGACGATCAAAACCAGCTTTGGAGGTCACTCTGGCACGGGCGAGGCCATGCATCATCCTCTCTGGCCCAGCCAGTAGAACTAGGTCTTGTGAATCAGCCTTCCTGACCACCCTATCTATCTTCAATGTCACTTTCAAGGAGCTATGTACTTGCACTCCTCTTCTCTACAACACTCCCCAGGCCCTGCCATTCACTGTGAGGGTTCTGCCCTGGTTTGACTTCCAAGAATACAACCCACCGCACTTATCTGCATTAAACTCCATTAACCATTTCTCAGTCCACCTACCCAACTGATGAACATCCTGCTGTAATATTCAATTACCATCTTTGTTGTCTACAATGCCACCCACTTTAATGTCATTTGCACATTTAAGGGCTGTCCCACCTGGTCATCATTTGCACCCCATTTACGCGACCTGGTAGCATGTGGGTAGTGCTTGGAGTGGCGGGGAGGAGTGTGGAGTTGCGCGCGGTATAGCGCAGCGCTCCAGGATTTCGTACTGCACGAGATCTTCGCACGCCACCAGCCTGTCGCGTAAATGACGGCCAAGTGGGACACCCTGGCGCGGCGCAACGTCTCACCTCCAGCAGCACCACAAGCAGGCAAGCAATCGCCGAACTCGGCCTGGGGCTCACGGCCGTTACGGATCTGGATCCGTCCCCACTACTACTCCCAGAGCAAGGGCCAAGACGATTGGAAATAGACACAAAATGCAGGAGTAACTCAGCGGGACCGGCAGCATCTCTGGAGAGAAGCAATGGGTGACGTTTCGGGTCGAGACCCTTCTTCAGACTGAAGAAGAGTCTCGACCCGAAACATCATCCATTCCTTCTCTCTCTGAGATGCTGCCGGTCCCGCTGAGTTACTCCTGCATTTTGTGTCTTATCTTCAAATGACATCACGCGCTCCAGACGGCTGTGCGGACGCCTGATGACGCGCACGACCGTCGCGCAACTGTCGCGCAACTGTCGCGCAACTTTCGCGCATCAGTCAGTACCGGCCTTTTGTGTAAATGACGGCCAAAAGGTCCTTTATTATTCATGCCGTATACAGTTGGTTATGATGACTGCTTTCGTGAGGCAGCATAACAATCATCCCTTCCTAGCAACTGATCAATATAATTGGATAGCCTGAAACTGTCCAACATCAATGTTCATGCTATCTGCATACTAATATGTTAAAATGCATAACCTGGCAGCTTGCGTTGTAGAGCCAATATTCTTTGTGTAAACACCAACTACCAGATGTCCAGACTACCCCTGGTCTTCTTAAACTGAAAATTTAGACTGTTGATCTTCCCTAAACAATTAACTTGAAAAAAAATCTACACCATTTATTTTAGTTTAGAGATACAACGCAGAACAGGCCCTTCGGTCCACTGGGTACGCCCCGACCAGCGATCCCCGCACATTAACACTATCCTACACACACTATGGACAATTTTTACATTTAGCAAGCCAATTTACCTACAAATCTGTACATCTTTGGAATGTGGGAGGAAACCAAAGATTTCTGAGAAAACCCACGCCGTCATGGGGAGAACGTACAAATTCTGTTCAGACAGGACCCGTAGTCGAGATTGAACCCAGGTCTCTGGCGCTGCAAGTGCTGTAAGGCAGCAACTCTATCGCTGAGCCACCATGCCACCTTGATTTAGAAAACTTGAACCAATCATGCCAAAGTTAGCACTCTGAGAAGAGATACAAATATTTATGCCTGTTGACAAAGCACTGCACAATTACTTACTCTGGAAAACATGCCTTGAATATTTTCCCCAGTAAAGGCGTTTGAAGGCAATAAAGTGAATCAAATGAAGTGCTGCATGAGCAAGCATGGAGGTTTTATTCGTACAACCGCAAGTTAGATGCTAATGATTTATAGAAAACCTTGGGCAATTATTGAGTAATAAGTAATAAAAATACTGCAATAATATTTCAAAGTTCAACAACTCTGAAACATCCAGACCCATTGGGAATATGCAAAAATTAATTTGTTAAGTCTGTGGTTCAGATCTTGATGAAACATTATCCTAATATGATTAGTTAGATTGCTCATTTTAGCTCATCTGATTGATGAAATGTAATTGCATTTAAAATTATTCAATATCACTATCCATTTCAGGAAACAACAGGATACGCAGCATTTGTTAGCTGTATATAACCAATTCAAAAATAGACAATAGACAATAGGTGCAGGAGTAGGCCATTCGGCCCTTCGAGCCAGCATCGCCATCGCTGATCATCCCCAATCAGTACCCTGTTCCTGCCTTCTCCCCATATCCCCTGACTCCGCTATTTTTAAGTGCGCTATCTAGCTCTCTCTTGAAAGCATCCAGAGAACCTGCCTCCACCGGCCTCTGAGGCAGAACATTCCACAGACTCACTACTCTCTGTGAGAAAAAGTGTTTCCTCTTCTCCGTTCTAGATGGCTTACTCCTTATTTTTAAACTATGGCCCGTGGTTCTGGACTCCCCCAACATCGGGAACATCTTTCCTGCCTCTAGTGTGTCCAAACCCTTAACAATCTTATATGCTTCAATGAGATAATAGACAATAGACAATAGGTGCAGGAGCAGGCCATTTGGCCCTTCGAGCCAGCACCGCCATTCAATTTGATCATGGCTGATCATCCCCAATCAGTACCCCGTTCCTGCCTTCTCCCCATATCCCCTAACTCCACTATTTTTAAGAGCCCTATCTAGCTCTCTCTTGAAAGCATCCAGAGAACTCTCAGCATATGACAGTCCCGCCATCCCGGGAATTAACCTTGTAAACCTACGCTGCACTCCATCAATAGCAAGAATGTCCTTCCTCAAATTAGGGGACCAAAACTGCACACAATACTCCAGGTGTGGTCTCACTAGGGCTCTGTACAACTGCAGAAGGACCTCTTATAACCATATAACATATAACCATATAACAATTACAGCACGGAAACAGGCCATCTCGGCCCTTCTAATCTGTGCCGAACCTTTACTCTCACCTAGTCCCATCTACCTGCACAGACCATAACCCTCCATTCCTTTCCTGTCCATATACCTATCCAATTTATTTTTAAATGATAAAATTGAACCTGCCTCCACCACTTCCACTGGAAGCTCATTCCACACAGCTACCTCTCTCTGAGTAAATAAGTTCCCCCTTATATTACCCCTAAACGTTTGTCCCTTAATTCTCAAATCATGTCCTCTTGTTTGAATCTTCCCTGCTCTCAATGGAAAAAGCTTATCCACATGAACTCTGTCTATCCCTATCATAATTTTAAAGACCTCTATCAAGTTCCCCCTTAACCTTCTGCACTCCAAAGAATAAAGACCTATCTTGTTCAACCTTTCACTGTAACTTTGGTGCTGAAACCCAGGCAACATTCTAGTAAATGTCCTCTGTACTCTCTCTATTTTGTTGACATCTTTTCTATAATTTGGCGACCAAAATTGTACACCATACTCCAGAATTGGCCTCACCAATGCCTTGTACAATTTTAACATTACATCCCAACTTCTATACTCAATGCTCTGATTTATAAAGGCCAGCACACCAAAAGCTTTCTTTACCACCCTATCTACATGAGATTCCACCTTCAGAGAAGTATGCACAGTTATTCCTAGATCCCTCTGTTCAACTGCATTCCTCAATTTGCTACCATTTACCATGTACGTCCTATTTTGATTTGTCCTGCCAAGATGTAGCACCTCACACCTCACACTTATCCAACCTGGCAAACAGTTATCTACCATTACTCTCTGGTTATATTACTCTCAGGTTATATTATAGCGTGGTCGTGGAGGGTTCGAATTGAATATACCCCTCATAAGTTTTGATACAAGCTGATGGGATCCTACTCCGAAAATGAGATAGGATGACAATGCGCTTCTGGCACTGTTGATGGCACTGTAGCTAAGGCCCTCTTCATAGTGAAGGCCTGCGAGGAATTCCAGCACATTAGTGATCTTTGCAGAGTCGTAGGTGGTCTTGGTCCTAGTACAGAAGGCCTCCCATTTTCTTATCTGGGTGAGGTACTGCTTCCTCGTGGACTCTCTGCATGATGCTGTGATGATATCCATGGCCCTCGTTGACAGCCCGAATCCTAGTAATGGCCTCTTCAGAACCTGAAAGCCAACAGGTTCAGATGACCATGGCACGGATGACTTTCTCCTGTTATAGGATGGGTCTCTAGATTCGGGCATTTAGGGACTTGCACCCATGGTTCTTTCACCATGCCGAAGACCACTGGGTACCATGGTTGCGTGGGCCAGTCGGGTATTATCAGAATCCCAGATGCAGAATCTAGCTGGATCTTCTGCAAGACCCGACTGATGAGGCAGAAAGGGGGAATTGCATAGAACAATTTTCCCCAATGTAGCGAGAACGCATCCATCGCCACTGCCCCAGGATCTGGTTCCCAAGAGACAAATGTTGGTATCTGATGGTTCAACCTGGACGCAAAGAGGTCGATATCTGGTGTTCCATACATGGCTATGATATTAGCAAATATTTGGGGGTTCAACATCCACTCGGTGTTGTCATTAAATACTCGTGCCCTGGTGTCTGCCACTGTATTGAGCTTACCCGGAAGGTATGTAGCTGAAATCCAAATATTTATTTAAATACACCAGAGCCAAATTATGTTTGCCAATTAATCACAAGATATCGACTTGATACCACCCATATGGTTTAAATATGCCACTACTGTGGTATTATCCATCTGAAGACGGACATGCGTATGATGCAGATTAGTGCAGTAAGCCCACAGTCCGTGAAATGCTTCCAGCATTTCCAAATAGTTTATACCTTGTGATTGGAGTAAAGTAGATTTGTGCAAATCCCATCTGCCGCCACAACTGGATGTGGTGTCGGTAGCTCCCCAGCCCTGGATGCTTGCGTCAGTTTGTAACGCGACTGATGGGTTTGAAATTATGATGGGATTGAAACAATTACAAATGTTGCTAATCCACCACCATAGCTCAATTTGTGCCTTGTTTGGCAGCTGCATAGGTCTATCAAAATGTCCAGCATTTGTTTTTAACGCTGAGATCTTAGCTCTTTGCAAATTTTGATAATGTAACGGCCCAAATTGTGCAGCTGGAAATGTAGCTACAAGTTTTCCAATCACCTTGGCAGCATGTCTAATAGTCGGTTTCCTGGCGCAAGCAAGGCTGTTGCATGCTAATAATAATAATAATATTTTTTATTATCATTACACATGAGTGCAACGAGATTTGGTTTGCAACTTCCATCCGATGTCATAACTTAATCGACAAATAAGATTTAGGTTTAAATACCTTGTGAACAAGGTTTGTAAAAACGAACATTAGACCAGTAAAATCAACACAGACTAAAGTGCGAGGCCAGGGGAGACAGTCCATGGGGGTGGGGGGGTACTCAGCAGGGCCGGTTCAGAGCCGCTATAGCTCTGGGAATGAAGCTGTTCCTGAGTCTGGTGGCGCGGGCGTAGAAGGCCTTGTAACGTCTGCCGGAAGGGAGTAGTTCGAACAGTCCATTACAAGGGTGAGAGGAGTCTTTATGTATGCTGACGGCCTTCCTGAGGCACCGTGTGTGGTAGATGCCTTCCAAGGCTGGTAGCGGTGTCCCAATAATCTGTTGCGCTCTGTGGACAACGCGCTGAAGAGCTCTCCTCTCCGCCTCCGTGCAGCTGAGATACCACACAGAGATGCCATACGTTAGTATGCTCTCTGTGGTGCAGCGGTAGAAGGTTGTCAGCAGCTGTTGGGGCAAACCAGTCCGTTTCAATGTTCATAGGAAGAACAGTCGTTGCTGTGCCTTTTTGTACAGCGCAGCGGTGTTGCTGGACCATGTGAGGTCCTCTGAGATGTGAGTGCCCAGAAACTTGAAGCTGGACACACTCTCCACACTGTCTCTGTATATGGAGATTGGGGCGTATTCCCCATTCTGCGACCTCCTGAAGTCGATAATCAGCCCCTTGGTCTTGGAGGTGTTAAGCGACAAGTTGTTCCGTGAGCACCAGTCCGCCAGGTTCTGCACCTCCGCTCTATAGTTTGTTTCATCACCGTTGGTGATCAGCCCGATCACCGTTGTGTCGTCTGCAAACTTGACAATGGTGTTGTTATCAAATGCAGGGACACAGTCGTGGGTGAAGAGGGAGTAGAGCATGGGGCTCAGTACACAGCCCTGTGGTGTGCCGGTGCTCAGGGTGATAGTGGAGGACAGGTGCGGCCCCAGTCTCACTGCCTGCGGTCACTCCGTCAGAAAGTTCAGGATCCAATCGCATATCAGTGAGCTGAGGCCTAGCTGGTGGAGTTTGGTGGTGAGCTTGGTGGGGATGACCGTATTGAAGGCAGAGCTATAGTCAATGAAGAACATCCTCACGTAGGTGCCCTGTCTTTCCAGGTGGGTCAGGACAGTGTGAAGAGCTACAGAGATGGCATCTTCTGTGGATCTATTTGCCCTGTATGCAAATTGATGAGAGCCTAATGATGCAGGGATGCTGGATTTGATGTGGGAGAGGACCAGCCTTTCAAAGCACTTCATTGGAGAGGGTATTGGAGAGGGCAACCGGGCGGTAGTCATTCAGTTGGTGACTTTAGAGTTTTTCGGCACCGGCACTGTGGTAGCTGTCTTCAGGCACCTGGGAATGTTGCCAGAGATAGAGACAGGTTGAAGATCCTCGTAAATACCTCCGCCAGCTGTACAGCACAGTACATGCTTCTATTATGTCTGCTACTTTGTTCTCTGGGAGAGTGACAATCATACGATTGGTATTAACCGTGAATCCCAGGTAGTCCATAATCACAGAGGGGTTGAACTTAGATTTGTCTGGATGGATGACGAACCCCAGTTTTTCGAATAGTGACTTGGTAGCTGTCACAGCTGATTTAGCTAATTCCAAAGTTTTTCCCACAATTAAAATGTCATCAAGATATGCCATGACTATGTGGTTTTGTCTTCTTAGAGACCCCAATACTGGTTTTAGTATTTTGGTGAACAACCTGGGGGCAGTTGTGAGTCCATTAGGTAAGGCTTTGTACTGCCATAGCTGCCCCATCCAGACAAATTTGAAGTATTTACGGTGATGTTTCCGTATAGGCACTGAATAGTATGCATCTTTTAGGTCGATGCAGGCCATGAAGCACCCTCTGGAAATCAATTGTTTAGCCGTTTCAAATGTTTCCATTTTGAAATGGGTATATTGAACAAAAGTATTTTTTTTTTTGTAAAATATTTTTATTAGAAGTAAATACATATTAAGAAGGAATAACATAAAATAAAAAGAAAGAGACATATTATTCATCACATACATTCTTAATATTTTTAAAGTTTACAATCATTCTTATTTATACTTCTATACTTTTTATTATTTTATAACAGAAGATAGTAAAGAGAAATAATAAAGAGAAATAAAACAAAAGTAGAAAATCAATAATATGAGTGGAGTATTAAGCAGGCTATTCTTCAATGGAGATATATCAGTGGTCTATTATATGTAGTTCTTCATCTATTCCTTCATTCAGGTTTCAGACAGGACCTCGAACCGGACCACCTTGACCCTTTAAATATTCAATAAATGGAGACCATATTCCTCTGAACTGATCTAGCTTGTCCAAAAGGACAAGTCTTAATCTTTCCAGATGAAGTGTCTCCGACATTTCTGTAATCCACATTTTGATTGTGGGGGAAGTAGGACCTTTCCAAAATCTTAATATTAATTTTTTACCAATTATTAAACTATAATCGATAAAAGATTCTTTGCTGTGTTATTAGTAGTTGATCCGTTTCTAATATTCCTAATATGATTAATTTTGAGTCTGGAGTCAGATTTGTATTTACTACATTCGAGATTATCTTAAAAATTTCTATCCTAAAGTAAGTAATTTTTATACATTTTGTGAATTAATGCGTTAGATTAGCTTCTAAATGCATCACATATAGCAGAAACATTTGAAAAAATTCTGTTTAATTTGGATTTTGAAAGGTGTCATCTATGTAAAACTTTAAAATGTATCAAAGAGTGTCTGACATTTAATGAGCTGTGGTGTATATGTTGTAAACTTTCATTCCATACTTCTAGACTAATTGTTTGACCGAATTTGTTTTCCCATACTTGCCTATATATTTCCGACATTGGTACATCATTTTCCAATAAAATATTATAAATATATATTAATTTTTCTGTTCGGATATTTATTTAGACATTCATCTAAAATTTCTGTCTTTCTATTTCTAAAATCCTGTGTGTTTGATTTAACATAGTATCTAATTTGTAAATATCTAAAGTACTCTTTTGAGTGTAATCCATAATTTTGTTGCAATTCCTGAAATGAAAGAAAGAGACTTTCCCTGTAGAGATCACCCATCTTATCAATTCCATAGTTCTTCCATTTAAAAAAACCTTTATCCATCATTGAGGGTTTAAAAGTAATGTTATTTACAATAGGAAGAGCCAGTGGTATACTTTCCAATTTTAATGTTTTCTTTAATTGTTTTCAGATACGTATCCCACTTTCTATTATTAGATTTCCTCTATAAATTTTCTTACGTATTTTAGTAATTGGCAAATAAAATCGAGCTAATTTTGAAAGGTGAACAATCTTCCTTTTCCATTTTTAACCAGTTTGGCTGTTTATCTAATTCTTCCAACCAAAAATTCATATTTTTAATATTAACTGCCCAGTAGTAAAACATAAAATTAAGCAGTGCAAAACCTCAATTTATTTTTGATTTACATAGATGTTTTTTATTTATCCTATGACTTATAATCTTATAATCCCAAATAAAATTGGTAACTATAGAGTCCACTTTCTTAAAAAAAATTTTAGGAAGATATATCGGGTTCAGTTGAAACAGGTATAATAACTGCGGAAGAAAAATCATTTTTATCGCATTAATTCTCCCTAGCATTGAAATAGGTAATGTTTTCCAATATAGGATATTCTTAAGTAGTTTATTCAGTAGGGGTGGGAAATTAGATTTAAATAAAGAATCATATCTTTATGTTACATAAATTCCAAGATATTTGATTTTTTCATTTGCTATCTTAAAAGGAAATTGTTGTAGTATATGTGGGTTATTTCCCATTATTAGCATAAGTTCATTTTTATTCGAATTAATTCTATATCCTGAAAACAAGCCAAATTGAGTTATTAAATCTAATAAGTTAGGGATACTAGTTTCAGGCTTTGTAATATGAACAAAAGTATTCAAGTGGGTTAAATCAATTATGATATGACATAAATGTATTTGATGTTAGATACTAACTCAAGAGGTTCATGTATCGTTTTCTGCATAACCCTCTTGGTGTATAACCTTAATAGTTCTGCATGTCCATCCACTTTCTCTTTCTTAGAGAGTACAAATTTACAGCTAGGCACATGCTGAGCTGGGGGAAGTTGTCAGTTTATGAATTTGATTTCGTAATCATGAATACTTTGTAATATAAAAGTGTCAGAAGTTAAAGAACTCCATGCATCCCAGAACAAACGCAACCTCCCTCCTACTAGTGAGGTTCCGCATGCAGCACCCCCAAGAGAACCAGAGCCCCTTACCTCCATGGTTACTGGTGGGGCCTGTCTTCTGGTCTTTCTTGGGTAGTTGTGTTGCTGGGATGTGGGGTTGGCGCATCTTCCAGGCTGGTCGCAGTAGGCCGTGGCCTAAAAAAGGCCTCTGTTGATAGGGCGCGACCTTAGGGAAAGTTCCCGTTGCTCTGTTGGGTTGACCCCGAGGCCTGTTTGTTGTTGCATATGGATGCTGCCTATGGTACGCCGGTGGTCTGCTCGAGGAAGGCGGTTTAATCAATCTGATCGCTTTGGCTTCCTCGTCCAAGTCTTTAACCTGTTTAGGCAGGTCATCACCAAACAATTGTCTTGGTGGAGGCGTAACATTGGCCTTACACAAACCCGCAAACTTGGGGTTTCATGTAGGACAGATAGAGCTCTTCCAAAAGCAGTTTATTTCGTACTGTGTGTTGCATTGCAGAGCTAATGCACCTTGCTGCTCTTCTGTCATGTCCGTACCGTCTATTGACCTGGCAAATGCAGTGATGCCTGAGGTCAGTAATTTCAGGATCTTCTGGATTTTTAACTCCTGAGTCCTGATCCCGGGGCTGATGTTACCCCATATGGGTGTATTAACAGTAGGGATATTCAGCGACACGCAATTCTCCGGAGTCCTGTATTTGCTGGTTGCCTCCGAAATTACCTGTTCTTGTAGCTGGTGGGTCGTCAGGTAATTAATGCTTGCCGCTAGCCTGAGCTGAAGAGGCTGCCCTGTCTGGGATGGTTCGGCGAACTTCGATACCACTCCCAGAAGTTCCTCTTCTGGCATCTCTTGCAACAATGGATCTTCCACCAACCCCTCTTCGAAGTCAGCTAGTGCCTGACTTCTGGCGCTCCCTACTGAGGAGAGAGAGATGTTGGACAGCCCTGTCATGGGCCCTGCCGCGGATCTTCGCGATCCTAGGGATGCACGCTCCTGATGGAGAAGGTCCCTCTCGAGAAGCTGCTCGGCCATGCGCTCCATTTGAGCTATGCGACTGCTGTCGCTATCTGTGGACGGCAAGTCGTCTTCCCCAAGTTCTGATGAACAAATGGGGCCTCTACCAACAGTCTGCACCTCGTCGAGGTGATGTCTATGGGACTGAGGTAGGTAGTCGGTGCCAGCCGCTCCTACGGGGCTACACCACTCCCGCGCGGATTTGCCGCTTGTCTTCCGGACTGAAGCGGTGGAGCATTGGTGCCAGCCACTCCTGCGGGGCTACACAACCTCCTGTTGGTTTTTTCCGCCTGTCTGGTGTGACTGCGACGGTGAGGAGTCGGTGCCAGCCGCTCCTGCGGGGCTACTCGACTTGTCTTTTCTACCACCGGTCCACAATCTAGCAGACAGAAGCGGTGGTGAGTTGGTGCCAGCCGCTCCTGCAGGGCCACATGACTCTCATGTTGTTAATCCACCGGTCCGCAATCTAGCAGACTGATACGGTGGTGAGTCGGTGCCAGCCGCTCCTGCGGGGCTACGCGACTTTGGTGCGGTTTTCCCACCGGTCCGCCCTCTAGCGAACTGTAACGGTGGAGTGTTGGGGTGTGCCGTTGAGACATGCCCTGTTTTACGCACCTTTTTACCGCCGTCCCAGTTCTGTTCAGACTGAAGCGGTAGGGAGTCGGGATCTTGTCTACCCCGCTCCCGCGCAGTCCTCACGCCGGTATGCAGCTCCCTTGGCTGCTGTGGTGGAGAGTCGGGTCCTGCCGACTGAGCGGGGCTCCCCGACTTCCGCATTTTTTCCCGGCCCGCGTTGCGGGTGCTGCCCGTTCTGCAATCAGCTCCGGGGATGTTGGCCGCCGACTACGCTCTGAAGTCCCGCGGTCCGTAGAGGTATGCTTCGGCGCAGCCTTCTTTTTTGTCCTCCTGTCCATAGTTTCTCTGTAATGGAAACAAATACAGAAAAACTAACCAAGCTCAAGGTTAGTGAAACTTACCTGAGGGCCTTTTTGAAGCTGCCGGCAGAGGAGCGCACTCCCCCCCCCCCCCCCCCACAGCTGTCAACTGCAAATGCGAGCGACGTCATGTCGCGCATGCGTGCTGGCGGGGTCTTAACGAAGTCACTCACGTGACTCCGAAGTAAAATCAGTTATATTATTTTACTAGATGGATATATGAGCCATTTCAAAGAAACTTTTCTAATCATTTTCAATGCATAACTGATTTAATTATCAGGATGCATAACACAGTAATTTCCCTAATTGTTTTTCACAGGAATCCATGTTAATTATTATCTTGAAAAATTACTCTGTGCAAACTCCTCATGTGTTGCCTGACCCTCTGAGTTCCTCCAGCATTTAGTTTTTTCATGTGCAGCATGTGCTGTTTCTTGTATCTTGATTTATAATCCTTGCTTCTCATTAAGTTGTCCATCTCTGCCTTTAAGGTAGTCAATGTCTCCTCTTCTCCCACCCTTTGAGGAAGAGTGTTCCAAAGGGTCACAATCTTCAGAGAAAAAAAATCACATTAACTATTTCCTACCAAAATAGACAATTCCACAATGTTCCACTTTATAATTTAATTGCCAGGTCTTTGCACATTCACTGAGCCATTTTCCTCTGCAGACTTCTTAGCATTGTTTCTTTTGTCGTAGAGTTATACAGCACAGGAATATATCCTTTGGTCCATCATAACTAGGCCAATCTTTATTAATCTAATTAACTAGCACATGGCATTTTATTCTATGCTTTGCTAATTCAAGTTTACTTGTAGATGGTTTTGAAATGTTGTCGAGTGCCTGTCTCCACCAACCCCTTAGGCAGTGTGTTCGAGATTCCAACCATTCTCGGGTTGAAAAAAGTTCTTCCTTAGATTTTCTCTAACTGTCTTATGTCATTTGCCTGAATCTATCCCCCATAATCTTTCCTGTGCATGTACCTGTCCGAATGCCTTTTAAATGTTGTTATAGTGGGGGCGCCGTCAAGTATGGCTGCCCAGCCTGCAGTTTTCCGTCCTTTCACCCTTTAAAAATTTGTTAAAACATTTTGTTTTGGAGGTCTAGTCACTTAATGTGGGGGTGGGGGGGGGAAGGGGGAAACTGTTTTTTCTCAGTCTCTACCTGGTCGGATATGCGTCTTTCCTCCGAGCCGCATCTTCGCCCCCTCTTCGAGGCCTACCAACCGGTTTGAGCGGCATTTCGGGACCGGCCAGAACTTCAGCTTCGGCTGCGCCGCAGGGCTGAAGTACCAGCGTGGAGCGGGCGATGCCTTGCCGAGGGCCGCCATGTGGTAAGCTCCGGAGTGCTGTGACCGCCGACTCCACGCTGGAGTCGTGGAGCTGTCGTTGCGGAGCGTCCAGCGGGCGGCACTGACTAGAAGCACCACGGAGCCTAGGATCGCTCGCCGAGATCGCCAGTGTTGGAGCTCCGACCAGCTGTGGACTTCGGGAGCCGTGGTCTCTGGTAGGAAGCGGCCGTTCCAGACACTCCAAGCCGCTGAAGAGTGTTAACCCAACGCCGGAGCTCCATCATCCGGCAAGAGGGCCTGAAACATCGGGCCGCCGTTGCGGCGAATATGGAGGGCCCAAATAGGCCCTGACCACGGGGTGAACGAGAGGAAGAGGACTGGACTTTGCTGCCTTCCCTCGCAGTGGTAACCATTGTGGGGGGGATGTTTTTATGTTTAATGTTAAATTCTTCTTTAATGTTGTGTCTTATTTTTATTGGTGTGCTGCAAATGGCAACTCAAATTACCCTACACCAGAAATGGTGTATGCAACAATAAATGTCCTTTGTCCTTGTCCTTGTCCTATAATATGTGCTTCAACTACCTCCCTTGGCACCTCATTCCATAAACCCAATTTTCCTCTGGGGGGAAAAATGCCTCTCATGTTCCTAATAAATCATTCCCCTCACATGTTAAATAAATGTCCTCTGGTTCTTTGTTCCCCTGGCCTGGATAAAAGATTCTAGGCCCAACTGTCCCAGGCGGAGTTACTGGCCGTGTCCTTATTGGGCCAACTCAGACATCTTTAATCTCTCCCAACTCTCTTCTGAGGTTCTCACCTGCTTCAAGAAGATCACCATAATCTCGGTGTCGACGAAAAGCAAGACCTTGTGCTTAAACGACTACCGTCCAGTGGCCTTGACATCCACCATCATGAAATATTTTGAGAGGCTAGTTTTAGAAAGCATTAAATCCAGTCTACTGAGCAGCTTTGACCCACTGCTGTTCACCTACCACCACAACAGATCCGCGGATGATGCCATTGCCCTAGCCCTACACTTATCCCTAGAACACCTGGATAAGAGAGACACCTATGTCAGACACCTATCCATAGACTACAGCTCTGCCTCTAATACCATTATAACATTCAAGCTTATCACCAAACTCACAGGACTTGATGTCAGCACTCATCTCTGCAACTGGATCCTCGACCTCCTGACCAACAGACCCCAATCAGGGAGGATAGAGGATAAATCGTCCTCTATGATAATCCTCAACACTGGTGCTCTGTAAAGATGCGTTCTCAGCTGCGTTCTTTACTCCTTGTACACCCACGACTGTGCAGCCATGTACAAATCTAATTTAATTTCCAAATTCGCAGACAACACCACCATTGTGGGCCGGATATCAAATAATGATGAGACGGAGTACAGGAAGGAGATTGAGAACCGCGTGTCCAGGTGTCGAGACAACAACCTTTCTCATAATGTCAACAAAATAAAGGAGATAATAATCGACTTCAGGAAGCTAAGCGGTACACATACCCTAGTTTGCACTGACGGTGCCAGAGAGATGGTTGAAAACTTCAATTCAATATCACCAACAACCTCACATGAACCACCCATATTGAAGCAACGACCAAGAAATCACACCAACGCCTCTACTTCCTTAGAAGGCTTACTTAGGAGGTTTGGCATGTGGCCTACAGCTCTCACCAGCATCTACAGATGCACCATAGAAAGCATTTTATCAGGATGCATCACTGCTTGGTTTGGGAACAGCTCCATCCAAGACCGCAATAAATTGCAGTGAATTGTGGACGCAGCTCCATTTATACCTCCCGCTGCCTCAATGACAAGTCGCACCCTGGACACTCCCTCTTCTTCCGTCTCCCATCAGGCAAAAGGTATAGAAGTGTGAAAACGCACACCACCAGATTCATGGACAGTTTCTTCCCAGCTGTTATCAGGCAACTGAACCATCCTACCACAACCAGAGAGCAGTGCTGAACTACTATCTACCTCATTGATGACTCTCGGCTTTACCTTGCACTAAATGTTATTCCCTTATCATATATCGATGCACTGTAAATCATGTTTCTTCTTTCTGCTGACTGGTTAGCATGGAACAAAAGCTTTTCATTGTACCTCGGTACTCGTGACAATAAACTAAACTGAAAGATTCTGTGTATTCACCCTATCTATTCCCCTCATGATTGTATACATCTCTATAACATCTATTCCCCTCATGATTGTATACATCTCTATAACATTACCCCTCAGCCTCCTCTGCTCTAAGGAATAAAGTACTAGCTTGCGCAACCTCTCGGCTCTCTATCAAGTCCTGGCATCAAGTCCTGGCAGATCCTTGTAAATCTTCACTGCACTCTTTCTAGTTTTATGAAGGTGACCAAAATTGAACATAATTTGTCAAATGCGGCCTCACCAACTCCTTGTAACATAACATCCCAACTTCTATACTCCATACCCTGACTGATGAAGGCCAATGTACTAAAAGCCCTCTTGACCACCCACTCTACCAATGATGTCACTTTCAGGGAACAATGTGCCTGCACTCCTATACCCCTCAGCTCTTCAATGCTTCCCAGAGCCCTGCCATTCACGGTGAAGGTCCTGCCCTGGAACTAACCTCCCAAAATCCAACGTTTCAGCATTAAATGTTATGAACCATTCCTCAGGCCTACTTGCCCAGCTGATGAAGATCCTGCTGTGTTTTTGATTACCATCTTCGTTATCTATGATACTGCCTATGAAACTTACTAATCATGCCTTATTATGTTGACTGCTTCCCTGAGGCAGCATAAAGGGGCTGTCCCACTTGGGCGTCCTAATTGGCGAGTTTAGAAGAGTTAAAAAAATGACATGTTGAAGACCTCCTTTGACAATGTAGAAGACGTCCTTCGACTATGTTGAAGACTAGCTAGGACTAGCTACGACTAACTTTGGGAAAATTAGACACCGAAGAGTGGAGAGTGAAGATGACCTCCTTCGATCTCCTTCGACCTCCCTTCGACTATGATGAAGACTATCTACGACTACCTTCGACTACCTTCGACCACCCTCGATTACCTACGACTAACATGCCGACCTACTACGACCTACTACGACTAAACCTACAAGTAAAAGAAGTATTGATTTTTTCCATGGCGACCTTTTTTTACTCGCAGGCATTTTTTTACATTTAAAAAAAATGCAGCGAACTAGCTGAGGCCTTGAGTACGTGGAGACCACTCTCGAGCATGAAGGAGACCTACAAAGACCTCCTACGATCTGTAGCCTCCCTCTATCAACACAACATTTCATGTTGTGTGCATACTTATTAATTTTACTTTCTACATTTATATCCTAACCATTAATGTATATAATAACCATTAAGTCTCCCCGCACCATGTAATATAGTAAAACAATTTACTGAATAGTTTATATATCTCAAAAACAGGCCAATCAGCCCAGCATGTGCAGGGAGGAACTGCAGATGCTGGTTTAAACTGAAGACAGACACAAGAAGTTGGTGTAACTCAGTGGGCCAGGCAGCATCTCTGGAGAAAAGGAATAGGTGACGTTTTGGGTCAAGGCCTTTCTTCAGATGGTGACATTTCAGGTCGAGACCCTTCATCAGATGCCTCTCAATCAACCCAGCAGCTCAATGTCAGTATTCATGCCCTTTATGAGCCCCCTTCCATTTCAATGAATCTCCTCCATCAACATAGTCTTCTATTTCTGCACTCTTTCCTGTTAATGGCATCTTTCTGTGGTATGGTGACCAAATCTTGAACACAATACTCCAAGTGAGGCCTCGCCAATGACTTGTACCACTGTGACAGAATGTTCCAAATTCTCTACTCAATTCCCTGATTGATGAAGGCCAATGTGCCCAACTTGTTTTGCATGTTATCCAGACAAATCATCCTGTAGATTGTAGATGCACACATCAGATAGTGCAAAAGAGAAATAAGCAGAGTACAGAATATAGTGTTACAGCTGCAGATTTAAAAAAATGCAAGATCATTGATGTAGATTAGAAGATTGGGAACTTATCCTTAGCACATGAGGTCCATTCAAGATATTGGCACAAGGGAAGGATTATCATCCTAGGGAGCCACATGAGTGGCAAGGGTGTTTTGTTTAAAGACGGATGAGAACACTACTGAAGACGACACCATTAAATGTACTGTATAGAGTATGTACGAAAGGTTTTTGTACTGTTTTTGCTTTGCATGTATTTTTTATTCTGAAAAGTTTATTTTTGAAATAAAATTATTTTTTAAAGGACTGAGTGGCAGCAGGTGCTTCTGGAAGACACCGTGTGATGTGAAAGACGCTCTTTGGTCTGCCTGAAACCTGTTGGTCTTCCAGCACAGCACACCCATTATAGGGAATGATGGTGACTGGCCCATTCCGGACTGCAGGAGTACGTGCTGGGGATGCACTGGAGCTTTGTGCAGCCAATGCGAAGGCTCTGTGGGGGAGCACCATTGCCAAGGATCCTTCTGCTGTTGAAAATTGAAGGACAGAGTCCAGTGGGGACATCCCGCAAACAAGGGAAAGGAAATCACCCCACGGGGCCACATAAATGGCAAGGACGTTTTCTTTCAAGATAGTTGCAAACACTACTGATTATGATCTTATTGAATGCATAGACACTGAGAATGTATTAAGAATGTTTGCACAGTTTTTTGTGTTGTATGTATATTTTTAATCTGAATAAAGCTTATTTTCAAAGTAAAAGTTTTTAAAGAACTTTTAGTGCTCACATTGTTTGTGTATTCTCAGAAGCATAATTTATTCAATCATTTTTCATGCCAAAATGTAAATATGCCAATTATATGAACCCTGTGATCAGCTGCACAGTGCACATGTAGATTGCAAATTCTTGATACTTCATTGTTTCAAAACAAAATCAGTAAAAGAAATGCCAATTATAAACTTTAAATGAATCCTGAGGAGACCATCTGCTTAGTAAAAGGGCTGCAACTGGAGTCATGCTCCTTGAAGCTGGATCCCATATAATAACATTAATGTGATGGGGGTTAAGGGCTGACCATTTCACTGATGCACAGGGCAACATACACCAGGCAATGATTAGTCCTGATTTTTGGCGCTGTGGGTCGGAGGGGGAAGAACATTATTTATTTCAGTGAAGGCAGTGGAATGTAAATGCAAATTTACCACTACCACCAACCCTCACTCACCACAGTCCCTCTAATGCTTCACATTTGATTGTGGTACTCTTAAGGTTGCTGTCCTGGCTACTGGTAATTCAGCACACTCCCCCTACTCCTTCCCCCCATGCCTCTCCTCCACCTCTCCATCACGCCCTCTCCCCCACCCCACCATCCCTCCACCCTCCTACCACCCCCTCTCCACTCCCCCCCCGTACCTCCTTCCCCAGATCACCCTCTCCCCTCTCCCCTTTCCCCCTTTTTCCCCTTCCCCCTCCTCCTTCCTACCTCCTCCTCTACCCTCCCCCACCTCCTCTTTCCCTCATCTCCTCTCCCCCACCTCCTCTTTCCCTCATCTTGCCATCCTCTCCCCACTTCCTCTCCTCCCCTCCCCCTAACCTCCCCTCCCCCTCCTCTCCTGCACCCCTTTCTCCCCCTTCCCCCCTCTCCCCTCCCCCATCCCCTGCCTCCTCTCCTCCCCCTCTCCCCCTCTCCCCCTCCCCCCTCCCCCCTGCCTCCCCTCTCCCCCTCTCCCCCTCTCCCCCTCCCACATGAACTCTGCATGAATGTGTCACATCTTCCAGCACTTATGCTGGGGCATCTACTACAGGGCCTGTTCCCAATTAAACCTGATGCAGGATTTGCAGGTCCTATTTGAATGATGATTTCATAGCTTCAGGGGAAATAAAGGCAAGAATAAGGTAAGTTACATTTCTAAAATTGTTTATACTTGCTTTGATCCTTTTAATTGTATACAAATGTTATTGGGTGATTTGTTAAATATCTAATAATGTTTAAATGTAATAATGTATTCAATTCTTAATGGTTTTTGAAAAGCCTTTTCAATGCAGTTCAATGTTGGCAGTGTTGTTCCATTCTGCCCACTTGACTGGACTGAACAGCAGGTGACCTTGTTGAATGGGTCATGATCTTTCCATTCATATTCAGCATTCCTAATGTAACTCAGACAAGCATGCAATCACAGCTGGGAGTAGAGCAACATGCTACTTTCAGCAGGTGATGGATGATTGAAATCCCTTCCCATCTTCCCTAAATTGGCAAATGGAAATCCTGCTTGTGCTAAGAACATAATTCCAAATTATACAAGAGAGAAGAAATAGGGATAATGGAGTGAATGATGTCGGAAGCCTTTCTGTTTTCTGCATTGAACCAAAAGGTTTGGAGCAGGAACTGACTTTAACTCTCCATAATAATCATATTAATCCATTATAGCCCAGAGGCAGTAATTAATTACACAGAAACCCAACTGCAAACTCATCAGAGAACAAAGCATAGAAATATGTAAATAGTGCCTTTTTTTTGGTGGTTCCGATGCAAATTGGTTATTTCTAGAATGGATGAGGAATGGGATCATTTCCAAGTGGAAATATGCCACACTAAGAATTTGAACAAATGCTTCCACTTGCAGAGATAATCGCACAAAATTCCACTGAATGCAGAGAATGCCAAGCTGTAAACCTCACTCAGAAAAGTACCTACTCCCCCTAACTCCGGGCCCCCTTTCTTCAACAATTTAATTTGTCCTGGATGATAATTTTCTTAAATGGTTTGGAATGGGCACACAAAGTGAAGTGCCTAAGACCATTCAGGAAGTCTTGACAGAACCACAGACCTTTTGAATTTAACTGCAATAGGTGGCAATCTTTGGGTGTTTTAATGGCGGAGTAGCAAGATGGATTCAACAGTGGCTGAATGGGAGATTCAGAGAGTAATGGTGGATGCAGGTTGGAAGCACCAGTGGGGGCGCCTCATCAATGTACATCAATGATCTGGATGATGGGAAAATTGGTGATACTGAGATAGGTGGTGTTGTGGATAATGAAGTAGAGTCTACAGAGAGATTTGGGCCATTTGGAAAAGTGGGCTGAAAGATGGCAGATGGAGTTTAATGCTGAGAAGTGTGAGTGCTACATCTGGCAGGACAAATCAAAATAGGACGTACATGGTAAATGGTAGGGAATTGAGGAATGCTGTGGAACATCTAGGAATAACTGTGCATAGTTCCCTGAAGGTGGAATCGCATGTAGATTGGGTGGTAAAGAAAGCCTTTGGTGTGTGCTGGCCTTTATAAATCAGAGCATTGAATATAGGAGTAGGGAAGTAATGTTAAAATTGTACAAGGCATTGGTAAGACCAATTCTGGAGTATGGTGTACAATTTTGGTCGCCTAGTTATAGGAAGGATGTCAACAAAATAGAGAGAGTACAGAGGAGATTTACTAGAATGTTGCCAGGGTTCCAGCAACTATGTTACAGAGAAAGGTTGAACAAGTTAGGTCTTTATTCTTTGGAGCGCAGAAGGTTAAGGGGGGACTTGATTGAGGTCTTTAAAATGATGAAAGGGATAGACAGAGTTGACGTGGATACGTTTTTCCCATTGAGGGTAGGGAAGTTTCAAACAAGAGGGCATGACATGAGAATTAAGGGACAGAGGTTTCGGGGTAACGTGAGGGGGAACTTCTTTACTCAGAGGGTGGTGGCTGTGTGGAATGAGCTTCCAGCAGAAGTGGTGGAGGCAGGATCGATTTTAACATTTAAGAGTAAAGTGGATAGGTATATGGACGTGAAGGGAATGGAGGGGTATGGTCTGAGTGCAGGTAGATGGGACTAGGGGAAAACAAATGGTCGGCACGGACTGGAAGGGCCGAGAGGGTCTGTTTCCGTGCTGTAATTGTAAAAAAAAATAAAAAAAAATAAAAAAATTTTTTTAAAAAATATACATATTAATTATATATTCACTGCATTAACTTGTTCTCGACCTTCTGGGTATTCATTGGGGAAACTAGGCACCTAGATGATGACCAGAACTTTCAGTATAGCTTCCCCAGCACCAAGGCACCTCTGGGTTGAACATTGTTTCCACTGGTAAGATATTCACTAAAATGAAACAAAAATCTTTGGAAATCTACCTACCTTGAAGATAAGCTTGAAAATGTCACTAATGGAAATCTAATCAACTCAGCACTTATTCTTAGCTTTCACTCATTGTGAATATCAGGAAATCATAAGCTCAAGCATATCCTAGAATTCATAAATATATTGAAAATATCTTAAATCAAAAATTCTGGTTTCAGTATTCCATTCAGAAACAAGTGAATCAGGCTTTAGAAGAATCAGGCTGCATTGAATAATTTCTATTTGTACTCAATCATTGTTCACTTAATGAGTGCTGCTAAATTCTTGTGATCAAAGTTGATTTATTTGTATTCTTTTCATTCTTTGCCGCACGGCCATGCTCCCTGCCAATCAAAAATAAGTGTTTGCCTGCTTGATATTGGATAACCATCAGACTGTAGCAGAGTAGTTAACGGACAGTGTTCTGGACTATTGATGCAGAGACACCAGTTTAAATTCTGCATGGCACTGGGGGATTTCAATACAAATAATTGAACACCTCTGGAATTAAACAATAAGAGCCTCTGTAACTGTACCAATAAAAATCTCAGATTGTGGTAAAAAAAACCCAAGCTAGTTCACTAAAGCCGTTCAGAGAAGGCAATATGCCATCCTTACCCTAAATGGGCTATACATGATTCCAGACCTATTAATGTGGTTGACTGTTGGCTTTTGAACTAGAGATCAGTACTGATTAGAGATAAACAATAAATGCCACATTGTCAGTGATAATGGCATCTCTTAAACTACTAAATAAGACTCACTTTAGACTTTAGAGATACATTGCGGAAACGATTAATACTCCATTCGTTTTCATATTTTTTTCATTATTTATCTCTATCTTTTCTTACTTTATAAAAAATAATTAAAAAAGCGTATAGAAGCATATAGTCCTAAATCTCAATATTAGTAATAATATTAATATTATTAATATTATGAAAGTATTTAATGATGTATTTTCGTTTATGTAAAATATTGCAATTTTCATACATATGTTTCTATAATAAAAAATATTCATCAGATACATTGCGGAAACAGGCCCATCGGTCGACCGAGTCCACGCTGACCAGCGATCATCCTGTGCACTAACATTTTCCTACACGTTAGGAACAATTTACACTTTTTACTGAAGCCAATTAGCCTACAAATCTGCACATCTTTGGTAAGGTGGGAGGAAACCAGAGCACCTGGAGCAACCCACGAGGTCACACAGAGATCGTACAAAGTTGTAAGTAGCAACTCTCCTGCTGCGCCACTGTGCCGCCTCTTGGTTTTCCATGATTTTTCACATCTTAGTTTTCTTTCCACTTTTGTCAAGGGTGAATGCCTACAACTTAGTGTCTCATTTTCATCATTCAGTGAACCGATCAGAAAAGAAAGGCGGACACGCAAGAGGCCGCAAATGGTGGAATCTTGAACAAAAAACAAAGTGCTAGATGACCTCAACATGTCAGGCAACATATGTGGAGGGAAATTACATTCTTCAAGTCCGAGGTGTAGCCATGGGCACTCGCAAGGGGTCCAGCTATGCCTGTCTTTTTGTTGATTTTCCTGTTCTAAGCATACCCTGACAACATTCCCTCTTTCTCTGCTACATTGGCAAATGCATCGGGGCTGTCTCTGCACCCATGCAGAACTCATTGATTTCCTCAACATTCCTACTAACTTTCACCCTGCCCTCAAATTCACTTGGACTACCTCTGACACCTTTCTCTATATCTCTGTATCCATCACAGATGATAGACTATGTATTGATGTCTACCACAAACCACTGACTGCCCCAGTTAGCTTGACTCGCCTCTTCCCACCCTGCCACTTGAAAGAAAGCATTCCTTACTCAGGAGTTAGGGATTGATAGGCAGGTGAGATGAGCAAAGAAACATAATAGAGTGAGGCTCACAGCTTTGGGTTGAGGTCCACTGAGGAAACAGCAATATTAAAAACTGATATCTCTGAGATTGTCTCATAGCAGGTACACCCAACAACATAACATTTCCTATTGCTGATTTTAGGCTCACCGCCATAGTTCCCTGGCTTGCACTTGCAGCCATTCCTAAATAAATGGACACCATTAACCACTCCTGTCTTCTGATAGTCTTTGCATAGTCTTTGCCTAATGTTCTAGGATACACAGTCTAGGCCTGGAGATTTATCCAGCGTTAGGTGCTTTCAGACAACTCGCACCTCCTTTTCTGAAATATTAATATGTTTCAAAACTTCACTATTTCCTTCCATATATTTCTGAGCTTCCAAGACCTTCTCCACAATAAAAACTGACAAGAACCTTGTCTATCTCTTGTGACTCCACCCAGAGATAACTATATTGACCCTTAAGGAGACCTATTCTCTCCCCAGTTGGTCTTTTGCTCTTAACATGTGTATAAAATCTCCTAGGATTCTCCTTGAACTTATCTGCCAATGCTGCCTCATGTCCTCTTTTTGTCTTCCTGATTTCCTCTTAAATGCATTATTACATTCCTTTTACTCCTGAAGGTACTTTGTTAAATCTTAGCTCCCTATTCCCGACATATGGCTCATCTGTCAGACCATCGAGATTTATGAGAAGCATTGAACAGTGTCTGTGTTGCCCACGCCAACCAATACAGGATTGCCCTCCTGAAAACAGATGCATATTTTCCCCATTTTGTGCCAGAAATCTTAAGTAGCAATCTAAATGACTGTTTCATAAATAACTGCAAATTGAACTAATGCCATGTACCTAGATCAGCTCAACATGTTTGACAACCATGTTTCAAGGCTCCAACACTCTCAGTGAAAAATAGTTCCATAAAAATGATTGTTCTTAATTCTGCACCTTCTGTTAGCATTGGATTGGTATGTATAAAGTTTAACGCATTTTTTTGTAATGGTTAGGTTGGTTACAAATGGTAAGTGTCAACAGGATCATTAACAGCATAGATGCATCGCAAGGTAATGGATAATATAATTTACTCATGGTCTGGCAGGCATTTAAGTAAATTATTGGTGATTAATGTTTATCTCTCGAGACACAGTTGGTTCTGCTGCTCTGTGTGCTTTGATGAGAAATGTCTGAGGGCATTCTTTTACTAAAATAAGTGATCTAGCATTCTTCCTCTTTTCAATCCAAAATAGGTACACCTCATTTGTAAAATCAAATCATGTCCCTTCCCTTACAATCGGATATATTTGTTTTATGTAATAATTTTCTATCTTCCAATTAATGTCTATTTTATGAATAGCTCTTAATCCAGCACAAACCGCAAGAGTCGAAGGATTGCTTTGTTGGTGCCTGGTGCTGCATTTACCCAGATAAGAGACGTGCAATGTATAAATGCAACATGTGGCAAGGTACTTATGAATAATATGTGCAGTAGATTGTATGTTATGCTTCAGCAATAAGATACAGCACTGAAATCTTTCTTCCTTAAATACAATCCTGATTGTCGTTAGCTTTCAACAGTGATGTTGCCTAGCTTTAACTCTTCTCTATCATTCGGTAACAACTCGATTGCCTCTGTGTGATTGGACAAGGAACCTTAGATGATTATTAATTTCCTCCAGTTACACACAGGGATGAGTGCAGCCACTATTTTATCTCCAGCCATAAATATCGGACCCTTGACATGTAATCTTCATTTACAATGTCTTTGTCTCAAACAGACTACTTACAATTTTATTCATGTATTTAATCTGGGACTTAGCCTCCAGTGCGGAAGCTGTTTCATCCGATCTATTACGTTGCCAACCCATTTTGTCTGTTGCTGAGAACTCCAATTTTTTTCATTCTATGAATTCTGCTCATTCAGTTCCAATCCTGCCCCCACCCTGGTGCTATGTTCATATTACATTGTCCCTTTCTGTATTTGCAGTCTTCTACACACTTTTGAACCATATTCCCTGATTCTCCTGATTCCAAACATATCCTATTCATTTGGTGGGTTTCCCTTAAGCCTCCTGGTTTAAAATTCTCTTTTTGAATAATTTTGCCCTTATTGGTTCAACTCCTTGATGGAACCATGTTTGGTTTAGTTCTAGTTTGGAGTTTCAGCGCGGAAACAGGACCTTTGACCCACCTAGTCAGTGCCGACCAGCGACCGCCCTGTACACCAGCATCATCTTACAAGCTGGGGACTATTTACAATTCTTACCAAAGCCAATTAACCTACAGTGCTGTACATCTTTGGAATGTGTGAGGAAACCAGTGCTCCCGGAGAAAACCCACACACCCGCACAACGTACAAACTGTGTATAAAGAGCACCCGGAGTCAGGATTGAACCCTGGTGTCTGGTGCTGCAAGGCAGTAACTCTACTGCTGCGCCACTGTGCCACACTTACTACCGTTTAAGGTTTTATTCACTGTTCATAATATATCTTTTATTAACTTGGTATCAGTCTAAATAAAGCCCGGTACAATGAGAATTTCACTGCAGCATATTAAGAAAAGGTCTATAATTTACGTGGATCATTTTGAACCTGCTATAATTTCTCCGATTATATTACGAATTTATGCAATTAGATTTGTGCAATTTATGCAATTCTATTGTTGAGGATACTTTTTGTGTTTGACAGGTTTTTGGCATTTTGTTAGATTTTCTAATCACTGCTACCGAAGAAACATTTGCATAATTTATCTGGGGTTAATTTTGCTTCACCCAGCTTTATGAGTGATCAGAATTAGCTACTAGGTTTAAAACCTGTGACTTGATTGTGAAACTTGCCATTTTAGTTACAACATTAAATATTTACAATAAATGTTGCAATTCCAGATGAAAATGGAATTAAAAGTTTAACGCAAGTAGGTTACTGAGTCGATATGCTAATCAAGCAGAAATTGAATGTGAAATACAGAATCTATCTCAATCTTATTGAATGGTGAAGCAAGGTTTTCATAACCTATTCCTGCTCTTGTTTAGTTCATGTAAATATCATGTAACAGTGGGCAGTGGAGGCCAAATCACTGGATGGATTTAAGAGAGAGTTAGATAAAGTTCTAGGTGCTGCTGGAATCAAGGGATATGGGGAGAAGGCAGGCACGGGTTATTGATTAGGGACGATCAGCCATGATCACAATGAATGGCGGTGCTGGCTCGAAGGGCCGAATGGCCTCATCCTGCACCTATTTTCTATGTTTCTATTACCTGTCTTTGTACACAATGCCAAGGAACAAAAATAAATTTACATATCATGTAAACGTTGTGAGACATTTCCCTGAACTGTACATGATATGTTTCTGAGTAGTTTCTTCTCTGAACCATAATTGCTTACCACATTATCTTTATGTGGCTTGACTGAGATGATTTAATTCTTATTTAATTCTGCCCTCTGCCATTTGCTGGAAACATGCTGCCAGAATGAATGAAATTAGTGGTTTTGCAAAGTTCATTTTAGCTCATGGATCTACATGATCTACCAACAACTTTTATTCTACTAAATTGTGTTCTTTGGCTAATCAGGATATTCTCAATTATGTTGCAGGCATTGGGATGATCAGTCCAATCACCTCTAATTAAATGAATTGTTGGAATACCTTTTCATTACCTACTGTCTAATTTCATGCTGCGGTAATCTCAGAAAAGAAGACATTTTGGATTGAAAATTAATTGAAACAAATTGTACCCAACATTAGTAGTTATTGAGAAATATAACAGAAGTGACTGAGCAGAAGGTTTCAAATGAACGTTAATGGTAAATTCTGAAAATTCACTCTAATGGTCTATGATGGAATCTAAACTGGATTAAGTAATCACTATGTACCATACAATGGTATCTATTATCTATAAACCGCTAAACAATCTCTCACAGATGGAGTACAAGGCAGAGAGAATCTGACAAGCATGCTAAAACAATCAGGCAAAAACAAAAGAGAGAGAAGAAAGCAATCAGCAAAACAAAATAGGATCAGAATTAACAACAACAAAAAAATCCATTCTGAAGGTCATTTGGGTCTAATAGTTCCCTCCCCCATGCGTCGCACTAGCTTATCATTTTCACCCTACAAACAGCTTACAATGGCCTGTTTCCTTTATCATCATCACCTTTTTGCATCTTTCAATCATTGTTCTTTATCTCTCCACATCACCAACTATATATCTTGTTTCCCTTATCCATAACCAATCTTAAGAAGGGTCTCGACCCAAAACGTCACCCATTCCTTCTCTCCAAAGATGCTGAGTTACTCCAGCTTTTTGTGTCAATCTTCTGAAAATAAACCAATCTTTCTGACTTGTGAATTAAGACCAGCTAATCCATCATGTATGGGAACGTTGCTGCATGTTTCTCTTGAACGATGGTGATATGAAAAATATATCAGATCTTTTTAAAAGCTTAAAGTTGTCCTGTTGCACACTAAAAAGTAAATTGCCTCGATGTGGTAATGATTAATGGTCCTATGCAATTCATCAGTTCTCTCGGTTAAAATCAATGTGGCCCCAATGTAAAGAACACAATATTCCTCTTGTCTTACATTAATCATAGGGAAGGAATATCATGTTTGAATATAAGGTTAAGCCCCATAATGGAATCTGAAACTACAGCTTTAAATCAATTTTAATATTGATATTGATAAATATCAAATTAGTGAAAATCGATAAGTTCTCTTGATCATATTGATCTCAGGACAAACAATTGATCATGACATAACATGATCTTGTAATAGGGACACATAGTACTTAACTATCTGAGTCACACAATATAAGTAGCAGATATACGAGTCAATTAATGAGTAAAATACACTTCCATAAAGATGCAGAGTGGGCTAAAGAAATAGTGTATCAAATTTAATTCTGTGGAAAGAAAAACTGCGTAGGCTGGAGATGGAGTATAATTAAGAGGCACCCATTGGAGATGATTTTTATCCCCATAAAATTTATGAAAAATTAAAGTTATTTAAAAGAGCTACAATATGTTAATTGTTTAGATGTTGTTTTATTTAAAAGTAGATAGGATGACAAGAAGGAAATGGAAAAGTGAATAGGAGAAAATAAGGAAAGGCAAACTTTCAGATAGTGTCTTTCATGGCATGAGGATGACCAAAAGTGCCAATTAATTATCTCTCAAAGTTTTAACATTGGAGACCTGACAGCCAGTATATGAGCAGAAAGCTGTCACAAGCAGAAAAGTGATAAATGGCCAGACAATTTGATTAATGATTCAGAGAGAGGGCTCAGCATCAGTCAAGGAAAAATCCTCCATTTCCTCTTGGCAGTAATCTCATGGGACTTGCAACAACCTAGCTTAGCATCTTGACTGGTTGCATCACGGCCTGGTTTAGCAACGAATGCCCAGCAATGAAGAAGATTGCAAAAAGTGGTGAACACTGCCGTCCATCACAGGTACTGACTTCCCCACCATTGAAGGGATATACAAGAGTCGCTGCCTCAAAAAGGCAGCCAACGTCATCGGTAACTCACATCACCTGCTATGGGCGCATTTCACTCCTGCCATTTTGAAGAAGGTATAGGAGCCTGAAAACTGGAACGTCCAGGTGCAGGAGCATTTTCCCCCCTACAACCATTATGCTATTAAACACTACAAGCTTTAAATAGGCTCTGAACTTCATAGATTCGGGGATATTATTTTTCACTTTGACACTATTATTGTTTGTTTATATAAATATACACTCCAGCATAAAATGCTGGATGTATATTTTACATAGTTATTATGCTGCTGCAAGTAAGAATTTCATTGTTCCAATTCGGGACATAGAGAACATAGAAACATAGAAATTAGGTGCAGGAGTAGGCCATTCGGCCCTTCGAGCCTGCACCGCCATTCAATATGATCATGGCTGATCATCCAACTCAGTATCCTATGCCTGCCTTCTCTCCATACCCTCTGATCCCCTTAGCCACAAGGGCCACATCTAACTCCCTCTTAAATTATAGCCAATGAACTGGCCTCCACTACCCTCTGTGGCAGAGACTTCCAGAGACCCACCACTCCCTGTGTGAAAAAAGTCCTTCTCATCTCGGTCCTAAAGGATTTCCCCCTTATCCTTACGCTATGACCCCTTGTCCTGGACCTCCCCAACATCGGGAACAATCTTCCTGCACCTAGCCTGTCCAATCCCTTAAGAATTTTGTAAGTTTCTATAAGATCCCTTCTCAATCTCCTAAATTCTAGAGAGTATAAACCAAGTCTATCCAGTCTTTCTTCATAAGACAGTCCTGACATCCCAGGAATCAGTCTGGTGAACCTTCTCTGCACTCCCTCTATGGCAATAATGTCCTTCCTCAGATTTGGAGACCAGAACTGTATGCAATACTCCAGGTGTGGTCTCACCAAGACCCTATACAACTGAAGTAGAACCTCCCTGCTCCTATACTGAAATCCTTTTGCTATGAAAGCTAACATACCATTCGCTTTCTTCACTGCCTGCTGCACCTGCATGCCTACTTTCAATGACTGGTGTACCATGACACCCAGGTCTCGCTGCATCGCCCCTTTTCCTAATCGGCCACCATTTAGATAATAGTCTGCTTTCCTGTTTATGCCACCAAAGTGGATAACATCTATATCCCAAAGTGGGACATCAATCAATATTACTAAAACTCTTTGTTTGTGCTGGCAATGTGTCACTCTGCTCTGCTTTTTCCTATCTTCTTCCAAACGCTGTGCCACAGCTTTCGCATTTTCACATATTCTGCTCACAGTTTTTCCGTTGAAGCGATAAACATCTTCCCGTCGCATTCTGACCTATATTTCCGAAGTTATTCATGATTGAAAGTTTCAAAAAAAGCTAAAAGGGTTTTCTCGGACAACGTCCAGTGATGATGTCACAATGACTCTCACCAATCAAAATGGGCTCTCAAGCTGCCTGTCGACTGGCACAATGACATCACAATGGGACGTTGCCAACGGTAACAATGGGCCCTCAGCTAGCTGCCAACTGCCACAATGACTGTTGCCACCAATCACAATGGGCTCTCAAGCTGGCTGCCTCGCACAGTGCACCAATCACAATGGGCTCTCAAGCTGTCCAGGCCCTGGTGCTGCTCTACGACCTGGGTAGGTTCTGGGGCAGGGAATGGGAGTGAGGGGGGGAGGATGAGGGAAATGAGGAGGAGGAGGGAGATGGGGGAGGGTCTCTACCCACCTCCCTCTCAGCCCCTCTCCCTCTCTACCCTCCACCTTTCCTCTCTACCCCCTCCACCTTTCCCACCCTCTCTACCCCTCCCCACCCTACGCCCTCCCCCTCCCTGTCTAACACCCGCCCCTCTAACTGCCACCCCTCCCTCTCTACCGTCCGTCTCTACCCCCCTCCCTCTCTACCCCCTCCCCCCCTCTCTATGGAGTGGTGAGTATTGGGACCTATGGGTGAGTGGTGGAATATTGCGCTCGTGGACCAGCCCTCTCTGTGACGCCGCCCCCTTCCCCCCGCGTTGGGGGACGGGACCCAACGGGTCCCACTTGGTCTAGTATGACTATAAAACACTCTTGACTCTCTCTCTCTTGATCTGAAAAGCAGCATGTACCAATATACAATGCTCACTCAGCTCTGCACTGAAGTGTGAACTCAGATGTTAGTGGAATATGAAACATCAGCCTTTGATCCAAAAGTCAAGGTACTGCTAAATAATTGAGCCATGCTTGTACACCAAGGAAACTAATATAAAGAAAAAATAACTTATCTCTTATGCCGAAACATATCGCAATGGCTAAACATTTAATTGTCATCCAATACTCGGGTACTTGGGGCAGTTATTTCAAACCTAAGAATTAGTAAATGGCTCATCCGGCTTCCTACAAATAAATGCACCTCCCTTTTTATCCCCATCGGTGCACACTGATGTGTTCAATAAGTAGGTTTCTCTGAGCGGGAATGGTGATGGAGTGCATACCCAGTGGAATATTAGACAATGTCACCCACTTGCAGATTACAGGGTTTTGACCGAAGAATGTGGAAGAATACAGAATATCTTCCACAGGAAGTAAATTGGAACATTTTTTCAAAGCCAGCATTATGATTTAAACAGTATAATAACATTTCAGGGGATCCGTGGTTTTCCAGTTAATTCTGTTTTACTCTCCACTGATGCTGCCTAACCTACATGGTTTTGTAGTGTGTTTCTGTTCTACAGTGTTTTCTGTTCTTTGTTACTAATTCAGATTTCCAACATCTGCAGTACTTTGTGTGTTTGACGTTTCAGCAATAGCTTCTAGCCTTGTCCAGGAGGAGATGGAGCGCCCGACAGGGATTATGTCTGAAGTGGGGTCTCGCCACGCATTCCTTCTCTCCGGAGTTGCTGCCTGTTCCGCTGAGTTACTCCAGCATTTTGTTTCCTATCAAGGATTACACCGGTGTCTTGGGACGTTCCATTTTAGCTGTTCCATACTAAACCTTGTCTTTGGGGTTGTGGTAACGTATGGACCTCACCATGATACATATATAATAAAAACGGAGGCAACAGTGAAATGAAAGAAAGGAAAACACCGTGTCCATGTTTATGATCAATTGTTTGCAGAACTGTTCAGTTTGAACTTAATAATTCAAGTTACCTTGAGCATTCAACAGAAATCCTGAGCTATTTCTCTGGAAAAGATTTATTTAAATAATTCAGATTGTTCTGCTTCCGTGAAGGAGCCTTTCTTGTGTGGTAGCTTATATGAATAAAGTAATGAAATAATATAATTGCATCTCGTCAGTCGTCCCATTCCCACTGGCGACGCTGATATTAAAATGAAAAAAGAGAAATCTTCAAAATATCCGGATCGCCATTAAAGTCAATCTGAGATATGATGAACTAACTTCTGCCGAGCGAATGAAGCTTTGAATTATTGAAGCCACAGAACTGATGCTTCACAATTCAATTTGTTGCATTATCTAGGGGAAGTCCAGTAATGTTCCCAGTTCCAAATTAGATTGATTCCGTTTGGGAGACGGGTCTTATTTTCTAAGGCCTGTGCGAGCATTCTTCGGATGGGCTCTGCTGTTTGATCGGTGGTCACCTGTTTATTGATCTCTAGGTGGCAGCAAATCTCCTTTGCGTTTTGAGTGGAGCGCTATCCGTGGTGCTTAAAGTAGAAACAGTGCGAAACAGGTGTCTCCGTTACTTGGGCGAAATAGTAAATAAACTATTTAATCATTTGTTGTAAGATGACGGTATTTTACCTTTTTAATTAATATTATAATTACATTTTACCTCACCAAACGGCAGGCAAACACATGTCACCCGTAACGTAAAAAGCTCGCTGTACTTTTTACTCTGCCCGCTGATTACTCTTATAACTCAGCGTAGCTCTCTCTAGCCATGCAGCCGTGCAACGGGTTTATAGTTCCATTAACGCTGTATATTTGATCCTTACATTTGGCTGGTTAACCATTATAAATTAAGAGACAGAGCTCCATTTAGCTTCGATGCTTTGGGTTGTTCAGAAGTGTTCAACAATCTCTCCACCCGAGCTGTAATTTGGAAAATAACGCACTGAAAAAAAGTTATGGAAGCCGAAGATGTCAATGATGAAATAAATCTTTATCGGGTGGTTCTTCACACTCAAATGTAAATTCGTAGCTAATTGTTAACATTTTTAAAAAATACTGTAGTTTTCAAGTTTCGTCGGCAACTGAATATACAGCAAAAACAAACGGCAACAGATGAGGAAAGGTGAATGGACCCCGGGCTGCACCACCAACAAGCAAGAGACACATTTCATTCTTAATGTCATCACGTTGGGAAATACGCGCAGAAAACGGCCGAGCGACGTGAGCTAATGACCAACGCCGTCCGTATTATTGATCCAAGAATCAGACCTGGTTGAGGCATAATGAGAAGAACATTTGTATTTTTTGGACGTGGGAAATCTGGATACTCGTGGCGTGAGTCAAAAGGAGCAAATGAGAAGAGAAATGCAGCCGTGCTCTTAGCCGCTCTCAGTTGCACCAACATCAGTACGAGCAAAGCAAGGCGCACTCCGGAGACCTATTAGCTATCTGACGTATCCTGGACGGCGGTATATATTAATTCACGCAGTCACCATTCGTTGAGCGAAACGCCAATGATTTATAGAAATAAGAAAATGTGGCGACGTGTTCGATGTGTTTAGGACTTCACCTTCTCATTTAAATAATGTAGTTTCGCCTGGAATTTGCAGACCGCACGCTTGACACAACTTCTCCTCGGCTCCTTGGCGATCTCACCATGGAAATGTACAACAGCACCTTTTCCTACTCGGGGTTCACCAAGGAAAACAATACGAACTTTTCGGAGGTGACGCTGAGTTACCAGATTATAACTTCACTGTTTATAGGAACTATGATCCTCTGCTCTATTATTGGGAATGCTTGTGTGATCGCCGCTATAGCACTGGAGCGTTCTCTACAAAATGTAGCAAACTATCTAATAGGGTCACTTGCTGTCACCGATCTGATGGTGTCGGTGCTGGTGCTACCCATGGCTGCTCTGTATCAAGTTCTGAACAAATGGACCCTGGGACAGGTAACCTGTGACATTTTTATCTCTTTAGATGTGTTGTGTTGTACATCTTCTATCCTGCACCTTTGCGCGATTGCTTTGGACAGATACTGGGCCATTACTGATCCAATAGACTATGTCAACAAGAGGACTCCGAGACGAGCCGCTATTCTAATAAGCTTGACATGGCTGGTCGGATTTTTAATTTCAATCCCACCCATGTTAGGCTGGAGAACACCCGAAGACAGAGCTGATCCCGATGCTTGTAATATTAGTCAAGACCCTGGCTATACCATTTATTCCACCTTCGGTGCCTTCTACATCCCGCTAATATTGATGTTGGTCCTGTATGGAAGAATATTCAAAGCCGCCAGGTTCCGCATACGCAAAACGGTGAAGAAATCGGAGAAGCAAAAAGTAGCCGACACTCGCCTGACTGTTTCTCCAGCCGTCGCGCAAAAGAAAAGCAACGGTGAGAACAGCAAGAACTGGAGGAGGAGCGTGGAGCCCAAGCCTGCCTGCATCAACGGGGCCACTCGGCACAGGGAAGAAGGGCCAGCTTTAGAAGTTATAGAGCTGCACCACTACCACCCCAAAGGTCACCTTCCTCTGCCCAGCCACACCAACAGCCAATTGACATTTTGCTTTGAGACGAGGAATGATAAGAATGTTGAAGCCAAGAGAAAAGTGGCCCTCGCCCGCGAGCGGAAAACGGTGAAAACTTTGGGCATCATTATGGGTACCTTCATCTTCTGCTGGTTGCCGTTTTTCATTGCTGCCCTTGTACTGCCATTCTGTGGACAGCACTGTTACATGCCAATGTGGCTCCACGCCGTCATCAACTGGCAAGGCTATTCCAATTCTCTGCTAAATCCCATCATTTATGCGTATTTCAATAAGGATTTCCAAAGTGCTTTCAAAAAAATCCTAAAATGCAAGTTCTGCAGGCAATAATTCAGCCATTATTCCAAATTCATTACTGTGGTGCATTTGTCCAAAAACAAACCATACAATTTTAACGTAATGTATTTAACATTTATTTTAGTATGTACTTGTGGAACGAAGACAACTGGATTCAACTTGTAGCCAGATTGGCATTGCTGTACACATGACAACACTCGTGCTGACATAACTTTTCACACAACATTTCAAATTAGAAGACAAAAGGCCTATCCAGTTTCGATATAATCGTTATTTCCTTGAAACGTAATTGGAAAGTGTACGTGTTGTTCTGCGATTTAACCACGCAATTCTGGACCTTGTATCCGCAGCTGCCAAGGTGCCGAGCTAAACGGCACCATTCGTAGACGAAAACTGACGCCTGTCTTCACTCGATGTGTGTCTCACAACCCCACGTATGCCGTGTGCTGAGGTTTTCTGCTAGTCTTTACTTTTGTGATTTTTTTTTCAAAGTTGCAGAGTTGGGCCTGTGATCGTTCGCAATCAGTACAGTGACTTCCACTTAATGCAAAATAAAACTCGCCAGTTAAAAGAAAATATATGCTTGTGTGCGTTTATTGAACTGCGTACAATGCAGGGGCAGTGGGGCCGAAATTCATACAATTTATCCCACTGCCTCCAGCGATGCATTAACTTATGTTAACAATTTCATGGCGTTAGGTACTTGGCATGAAAAATACATTGTTTTAATTTAACTGATGAGAGTGCTCCATGGCTAGAAACTGCTGTACGGATCCAGCAGCATTGTGGTTAGAAGCTACTATACAGATAATTAAAGACCTGAATATCGAGACGCGAGTATAATCAACTCCCCCTCCCCAACCCATTCTGGAAAATTATAGCCCTTAGGAAAAATTGGACGATTTAAATGCACATGGACTCGTATAAACAAGTACCGAAATATCATAAAAATCCTCTCATGTTCACTGGAGCCCCGAAGGACGTTTAAATATTTATGTGGCTTGGCTTATAAATGACCCACTACAGTAGTTGAATCTTAACGGCCATCTGAAATGGGGGGCGAATCCGTTAACTGATAGACCAACACGCCTCCAAATCCTCAGGTTTATTGCAGAGCATGAGCTGTTTAACATAAAGTAAAACAATACATCAAATGCAAATAGTCTTTTGGGCAATCTGCGGTGACATGGGTAGTTATGTTACGCCTGTAATTTAAGTAGCAGTTAAAAGGCAGGTATTTGACACAAATGTCGATTTATAATTATATGAGGCATTAATTGTTTGATGATGCATATTACATGTGTTCGGCACCTGTCTTATTTCAGTAACCCGTCTTCTTAAATGTAAGAAGATCATCGACCAACTCCAGAAAACTGGAAATTATCCAAGACTGTGTCAGCAAGTCACACGAACTGTGACTTACTTACTGGTCTGGATTTGTTTCTTCCCAGTCCCGGCCCAGTTCCAGTTTGACGACATTGGACTCCATTAAGTAAAGTCTTCTGAAATAATGTTCTGATCGATTTCAATTTACTGCGGTTCAATCTATCATCCTTTTCTACAATCTCATTGTACTCCCGACAGCGCTATTTAATGATCCCTAACGAAGGGCGGTGATAATTCCAATGCTTCCTTCCCTCCTCATGCAAGGCACTATGTAAATTCGTAGGTGCACTCCCCGCAAGCCCTGTGACCTGCCCCATAAGATTGAGTGCCTTCTGAGGAAGGGTAAATCTGGCTGTTTGCTTGGAGGGTCGCTTCAGAAACAGAGCTGAGATGATGGGAAAAAAACAACGTGCAAATATCTAGATTGTGTTGTGTATTGGTAAAGCTGCCCAAGCCCGCCTCGTTTCCCGGGAAATTTATTGGCGGATGAGAGAACCCAAGGTTAACGAATAAACGTGAGGGTAAAACGCCGAACAGGTGTAGGAGCCGTCGTGCTCCTGTTTCAACTGGATGTCACTTGAAACCTCCAATCAGGGTAATACAGATGATAGATACAACATGCTGGAGTAACTCAGTGGGCCAGGCAGCAGCTCTAGGAGGAATGGGTGACGTTTCGGTTCAAGACCCTTGTTCAGTATACCGATTGTCGTTTAGAGTAAGCAAAACTCGGTTGACACAGAAAGACACAATGTGAACTCTCGGCCGAGGAGAACGGTAGCCAAATCCTCCAACCCCCCGAACCATGGGTAGTTCACAACTGCTACCAGAATGTCCTTATCGGAAGGATGTGACCAGATTAGTGCTGCCCAGGTCTTCCTCGTGGATAGCACACTGCTAGAATGACCCACGGCCCAGCCGCACCATCATCCCTCAGCACCCAGTCATGAAGAAAACGCATTCTTTACGCATTATTCATTTTGGAGAACATTCCCACGTTTAAATACAACGTTGTCAGGTAAAATGTTTATGTTGTGGGACGTGAGACCATTAAACCCGTGCCTGCAATCTAAAGGTCATCATTTTGAATTAGAAATCTGTAAGGAACCTCAAACCCTTCTAAACTCAGACTCCAATTGCTCCCGTGGCTCGTTAATGGCACTGCTTGGTTTCGGTAATTTAAGGCACAAACCTTTCTTTTAGCAATTTGGCGATTCGTTTGGAGCCAACATTGTGAGAGGTAGGGATAGGGGTTTCTGCAGGAACAGACGGGATTCGAGAAGGGTGTGCTGCCTTCCTGGTGCCAGGATCCAGGATGTCACGGACAGAGTGCAGAAAATCCTCAAGGGCGAAAGTGAACAGCCGGAAGTGGTAGTGCATGTTGGCACACACGATGTGGGAAAGAAGGGGATGCATATTCTGCAGCGTGACTTTAGTGAGCTCGGAAAAATGCTGAAAAGCAGGACCTCCAGGGTTGTTATCTCCGGTTTGCTTCCAGTCCCCCGTGCTGGCGAGAGCAGGAACAGGGTGAAACGGGATCTGAATGTGTGGCTGAGGAACTGGTGCAGGGGGCAGATATTTAGATTCTTAGATCACTGGGATCTGTTTTGGAGTAAGGGGGAACTGTACAAAAGGGACGGATTGCATCATAACAGGTGGGGGACCAGCATTCTGGCCGGCAGGTTTGCCACTGCTACACGGGTGGTTTTAAACTGAATAAGGGGGGTGGGGTGTCAAATGGGATAGTCAAGGATGGAGTTAAAGGGAAAGAGAGTAAAGGGATAGTTAATGACCCCAGAATTAACGGGAAAGGAAGCTCACAAAGGGATAGGAGAGTATGGCCAAGGGATGATGTGAAAGGGATTGTATATGAATGCGCAAAGTATAAGAAATAAAGTAGATGAGCTTGAGGCTCAGTTAGAGGTTGGTAGATATGACATTGTGGGGAATACTGAGACGTAGCTGCAGGAGGATCGGGCCTGGGAACGTAATATTCAGGGTTATACATCCTATAGAAAGGACAGGCAGGTGGGCAGAGGAGGGGAGTAGCTCTGCTGGTGAGGGATGGAATTCAGTCCCTTGCGAGGGAAGACATAGGGACTGATAGAAACATAGAAACATAGAAATTAGGTGCAGGAGCAGGCCATTCGGCCCTTCGAGCCTGCACCGCCATTCAATGTGATCATGGCTGATCATCCAACTCAGTATCGGAAAGACATTCTTGCCATAGAGGGAGTACAGAGAAGGTTCACCAGACTGATTCCTGGGATGGCACGACTTCCATATGAAGAAAGACTGGATAGACTCGGCTTGTATTCGCTGGAATTTAGAAGATTGAGGGGTGATCTCATAGAGACTTACAAAATTCTTAAGGGGTTGGACAGGCTAGATGCAGGAAGATTGTTCCCGATGTTGGGGAAGTCCAGGACAAGGGGTCACAGTTTAAGGATAAGGGGGAAGTCTTTTAGGACCGAGATGAGAAAATCGTTTTTCCACACAGAGAGTGGTGAATCTGTGGAATTCCTCTGCCACAGAAGGTAATTGAGGGCCAGTTCGTTGGCCATATTTAAGAGGGAGTTGAATGTGGCCCTTGTGGCTGAAGAGAGCAGGGGGTAGGGAGAGAAGGCAGGTACAGGATACTGAGTTGGATGATCAGCCATGATCATATTGAATGGCGGTGCAGGCTCGAAGGGCCAAATGGCCTGCTCCTGCACCTAATGTCTATGTTTTATGTTTCTATGAGGTATCCTGTGGACACTAATTGGTGTTCTCTCCATACCCCCTGAAATAGTAGCCCTTCAGCAGGAGATAAAACTGGCACAAAGTGCATTGGGATGGGGGATTTCACTGTGCAGGTATACTGGGAAAATCAGGTTGGTTCAGGACCCCAAGAAAGAGAGTTGGTAGAATGCCTCCGAGATGATTCCTAGAGCAGCTTGTAATGGAGCCAACCAGAGAAAAGGCAATTCTGGATTTAGTGTTGTCCAATGAACCAGATATGATAAGAGAACTCGAGGTAAAGGAACCGCTTGGAGGTAGTGATCATAATATGATTAGTTTTAATCTGCAATTTGAGAAGGAGGAGGTTAAATCGGAAGTGTCAGTGATGCAGGTGGCCAAGGTAGACTGGAAAGGGATCCTAGCAGGAATGACGGTGGAACAGCAATGTCAGGAATTTCTGGGCAAAATCTGGAAGATGCAGGATCATTTCATTCCTAAAAGGAAGAAAGATTCTAAGGGGAGTAGGAGGCAAGAGAAGTTGGGGATAGAATAAAACTAAAAGAAAAGATGTATAACACAGCAAAGAGTAGCCGGCAGCCAGAAGATTGGGAAACTTTCATAGGACAACAGAAGGAAACAATACGGGCTGAAAAGATGAAGTACGGACGGAAGGTGGCCAGGAATATAAAGGACAGTAAAAGCTTATTTGGATATGTTAAGGGAAAAAGAGTAGCAAAGTCAAATGTGGGTCCCTTGAAGGCAGACATGGATGAAATTATTATGGGCAACAAGGAAATGGCAGAAGAGTTGAATAGGTACTTCAGATCAGTCTTCACTAAGGAAGACACAAACAATCTCCCAGATGTACTGGAGGACAGAGGATCTAAGGGGGTAGAGGAACTGAAAGATATTTCCATTAGGTGAGAAATAGTATTGGGTAGGCTAATGGCACTGAAGGATGATAAATCCCCTGGGCCTGATGGTCTGAATCCCAGGGTCCTCAGGGAGATGGCTCTAGAAATAGTGGATGCATTGGTGATCATTTTCCAATGTTCAATAGATTCAGGATCAGTTCCTGGGGATTGGAGGATAGCTAATGTTATCCCACTTTTCAAGAAAGGAGCAAGAGAGAAAACGGGGAATTACAGACCAGTTAGCCTGACGTCGGTGGTGGGAAAGATGCTGGGGTCAATTATTAAAGAGGTAATAATGGGGCATTTGGATAGCAGTAAAAGGATTAGTCCAAGTCAACATGGATTTATGAAAGGGAAATCATGCTTGACTAATCTAGAATTTTTTGAGGATGTGACAAGTAAAATGGATGAAGGGGTGCCAGTGGATGTAGTGTATCTGGACTTTCAGAAAGCCTTTGATAAGGTCCCGCATGGGAGACTGGTGACTAAAATGAGAGCACATGGTATTGGGGGTAGGGTGTTGATGGATAGAAAATTGGTTGGCAGACCAGAAGCAAAGAGTAGGAGTGAACGGGTCCTTTTCAGAATGGCAGGTAGTGGCGAGTGGCGTGCCGCAAGGCTCGGTGTTGGGGCCGCAACTGTTTACCATATATATTAATGATTTGGAAGAGTGAATTAGGAGCAACACTGGCAAGTTTGTGGATGGCACAAAGCTGGGTGGCAGTGTGAACTGTGAAGAGGATGTTAGGAGGTTACAGGGTGACCTGGACGGGTTGAGTGAGTGGGCAGATGCATGGCAGATGCAGTATAATTTAGATAAATGTGAGGTTATCCACTTTGACGGCAAAAACAAGGGGGCAGATTATTATCTCAATGTGATTAGGTTAGGTAAGGGGGAGGTGCAGCGAGACCTGGGCGTCCTTGTACACCAGTCACTGAAAGTTGGCTTACAGGTACAGCAGGCAGTGAAGCAAGCTAATGGAATGTTGGCCTTCATAACAAGAGGATTTCAGTATAGGAGTAAAGACGTTCTTCTGCAGTTGTATAGGGCTCTGGTGAGACCACATCTGGAGTATTGTGTACGGTTTTTTGTCTCCTAATTTGAGGAAGGACATCTTTGTGATTGAGGCAGTGCAGTGTAGGTTCATAAGATTGATCCCTGGGATGGCGGGACTGTCATATGAGGAAAGATTGAAAAGACTAGGCTTGAATTCACTGGAGTTTAGAAGGATGAGGGGGATCTTATAGAAACATATAAAATTATAAAAAGACTGGACAAGCTAGATGCAGGAAAAATGTTCCCAATGTGGGGTGAGTCTAGAACCAGGGGTCACAGTCTTAGAATAAAGGGGAGGTGATTTAAGACTGAGATGAGAAAATACATTTTCACCCAGAGAGTTGTGAATTTATGGAATTCCCAGCCTCAGATGGCAGTGGAGGCCAAGTCACTGGATGGATTAGATAGAGAGTTAGATAGAGCTCTAGGGGCTAGTGTAGTCAAGGGATGTGGGGAGAAGGCAAGCATGGGTTATTGATAGGGGACGATCAGCCATGATCAGAATGAATGGCGGTGCTGGCTCGAAGGGCCAAATGGCCTCTTCCTACATCTATTTTCTATGTCTATGTTTCTAACATAGTTGAAGCCAACAAAAATATTACATAATGCAAAATGTGCCAAGATACAACATCACCATCAATGTAACAGAGCACCTCAGAGATATTTGTAATTGTGACCAACTTCAAGCGAGAAGAACATTTCTAAACCTGTGGAGTACATAAGGGTTTCTAGTTATCTATCGCAGGCTGGATTTTCTTTTTGGCCAGGATCCTTCAGAATTTTCTCCTTTGAGTAACCAAATAGATTCCCTCTGAATCGCACTACATATTATATCCAATTCGAGGCAGAATGGGCAGCTTCACTTCAAAATAACTCCAAGAAAAATGGAAGAAATTGCATCCACCATTTAACCAGGCTTTTTCTTTTCAACTCACCAATTGAGAGGGACTGTGGAGCACCCTCTTCACATGCAGCTGGGCACAGAAATATGTCTCCATCTTATAATGCTCTCCATGATGACCTGTATGCAGTAGGTCCACATCAGAGCAAGTGAAGACCATGTCAAACAAAGCTGTACTGACTTCCGGTGGCGCCATGTTTTGGTAACAGTCGCCACACAATTTGCGATTTTTCGCATTAAAACTGGATTTAGAGATCGGGACCGATTAAAAAAGGTTATCGGAGGCCTTGAATGCTCTGCTGATGGCGTCAACAATAAGTGCTGTGCATTAAACTCTGGATTTAACCCTTTAAATGCAGAATCCAATTTCTGCTCAGAGTCCTCAGAGAAGCATTTCAAAAATATACTCCAGCACTGAGATAGAACCTGAAGAGCTTGGAGAATCGACTTTTGAAGGTGCTCTTGAAGGAAAACTGCCTTACGAAATGTCTAAAAGAGCTAAGGCAGATAAGGCAGATAAGGAGAAAGACTTGGAGGACTTATAGCAAACGGTAAGAGGACTGAAAGATGAAAAGGTGGACGGAACGCAACGGAAAAAATGATGCAAGATATGACAGATAAGCTAATGCTGAATACGAATACGGGCAATTTGAAAGTTATTGAGTCTGTGCAGGATTCGATCAACACCGTAAATAAAATAATTGAAGATGTGAGAGTTGAACTATTGGAGCGAATGGACAAGGGGGAAGAAGACACTAACAAGAAGTTTGTTGCAGTGCATGAGACTGTCGCCTCATATGTGAAAACAATGAAAGAGTTATGGAGGAAGAGATGGGAGAATGGCTGATATGATAAGGCTGAAGAATCTAATGAAGACACAGGATATGAAGAAAATGAAGACACGCACACCTCACTGCAAAACAGCTGGCAAAATGTTCGGATAAGTGCCTAAACTTGGAAACTCGTTCGAGATGCTTTAATCTAAGGCTAGTAGGAGTACCCGAGGAAGCCGAGGGAGATAACCCTCGGGAGTTTGCTGCGGATCTAATTAAAGAAGCTCTCAATCTTCCTAACCTTCCGAAAATTGAAGCGGCACATCGAATTCCGAGATTCAAACAAAAATCCCAAACAGGCTCAGAATACACACGTCAGATCATTGTGAAATTTCGGGACATCTCTGGCGTGGAAGAAGTGATGAGTAATATCAAATATGGAGTACCACTGAAATACGAGCAGACAACCTTTAAAATATTTAGAGATTACCCCTATGAAGTGATCCAAAAAAGAAATCAGTTCTTCAAGGTAAAGCAAGCGCTCCAAGGCGTGAAGGGTGTCAGATATGGAGTCTACTTTCCCGCGAGAATGCGCATTTCTTACAACGATCAGCAAAAATCGTTTACAAATCTGGAGAGCGCATATAAATATGCCTTAACCATCGTGGAAGAGAATAAGTAACTTGAAAAGCTGTACTGTATGGACACTCTCTCTCTTTATTATTTCAACATGAAATGTGTTCAACAGAAGGTGGAACTCTTCCTGTGTTTAGACTCGATGGCTTATCGAGGAATGTTAATTCAAGGATATACTGGGTTTCAAGTGAAGTGGAAAAAGATAAACACTGAATACAGAGCTTTATATTATAATCTGAACAGAGCAATTACCGTGGTTTAAAATTTTTAACTGAATAACCTATTATGATAGAAATAACACTTTTAACATTTAAAACATAGAATACTATCATAGAAATTGTAATGAACATTAACCAGATCGGTAGTAAGGGGCTGATTTACAATCTAACATCTATAACTTAATATCTTAATAAGTTTTAAGCAGATTTATAACTGGGTTGTGAGGGGGATGACGGGCTCCTGGCTCAGATCCAGAAGCCTGCCCTAGGTAGCCCCTTCAACCAATAATTATCGAGGTAAAAACTGATGCTTAACATTCTGTTGATAAAACAGTTAGATATATTTGGGAATACATATGAAATGGATATATGTACTGCAATTAGGTATTTTATAGTTGATTTGGAATCGGCTCGGTTCTAGTACGGATATATTATGACATTGAGGGAACGGAGCTATTTGTTTATTAACATCGACAATGGAAGTCGATAAAATGTTTTCTCCCACCAACAGGTGGGCCACCTATTACAGTGCCGACAAGCTCGGTCACTGTATTTTCACTTTTACTATATTTTTTTTACTATCACAATTAATCACATGTGCGTTTTTTTTATTCAAGGATAATCGCAAAAGAAATCCACAAACTGAACTTGGTAGGTTGACGTTGCTTAAAGACCTGAGGTATGGATGCACCACAAGATACATAGGTACTAAACCTAGTCAAAATGCAAGACACTAAACAAAATATATCGGGAGGAGTCTCATTTTGCAGTTGAAATATTAGGGGGGCTAACAAACGTATTAAAAGGGGTAAGATTTTAGCACAGCTGAAAGCATTTAAGTCAGATGTTATCTTCCTCCAAGAAACGCATCTTAAAGTTCAAGATCAAGTTAGATTGAGGGCCAACTGGATAGGTCAAACTTTTCATTCGTCATACACGTCAAAATCCAGAGACACGTCCATCATGATTCGCAAAGATATACCATTTAAACAGAAAAATACCTTCACAGATAAGGATGGGACATATTTGATAGTTACCGGTGAGATCCATGCAATCCCAATCACATTCACATCACATTGGTAAATATATATGCGCCTAACTTTGATAATCTGCATTTTTTTAATAACATTTTGAATATAATTGCAGAATATAATTACCAGAATGTTATAATTGGGGGAGACTTTAACTGTGTCTTAGATCCTTATTTAGATAAATCCAGTCAAAAACAATGAGGTAATACGAAATCTAAAACTAGTGAACTTTTAAACACATATATAAAAAATACAAATATAACCGATGTTTGGAGGATTGCAAATCCGACCGGCAAGGAATATTCGTTCTATTCATCGGTACACAAGACTTACTCACGTATAGATTATTTCCTGGTAGACACAAAATTAATTCCGTATACTCTTAACCCAAAATACCACACAAATACGATTTCAGATCATTCCCCCCTAACTTTTTTAAAAAATATATAAAGGCATGTCTAAGAATACATCGTTCTGGAGGTATAAGCCCCAAATTTTAAAAGACCCGCAAGGGAGTATATATCTAAGACAGCAAATGGATCTTTTTTTTGAAATAAATGATACGCCTGACATTATTATGGGAATCTTTCAAAGCTTTTATTAGAGGTGTTATAATCTCATACCAAGCCTTTCAGAATAAAACAAATAAGAATGAACAACAGCAGCTAGAGGAACAAATTAGACAATTGGATATAGATAATGCTAAAGACCCATCCATGGATAAACACAATAAAATATCAAAACTAAAATTCAAATTAAATAAATTACTATCAGAGAAAGTTATAAGATTATTCCAAATTACAAGGCAGGAACAGTTTGAATTTGGGGAGAAGCCTCATAAACTTCTCGCACGCCAATTAAAAAAACGAGAAAAGGAACACACGATTTCAAAGATTAAATCGGACAAAGGGGAAGTATTAACATTACCGAATGAAATTAATAAAAGATTTGTGCAATTTTATGAGAATTTGTATACATCCAAAACGACAACGGACACCAACACAATCACTGAGTTTCTGGATAATTGCAATCTTCCCAAACTAGAATTGCAGGAACAAGAGGAATTGGGAGCACAAATCTCAAATAAGGAAATAGAAGAAACAATATTCTCATTAAAAAATGGAAAAACACCAGGTCCCGACGGATTTAGTAACGAATTCTATAAATGTTTTTACGATATATTTAGTCCTCGTCTACAGAAAATGTACACACACGCTTTCAGAGAACAAATATTACCTGATACACTAGCAGAATCTACGATTACATTAATAGTTAAGAAAGATAAAGATGAGGAAGAACCTGGATCCTATAGAGCTATCACGCTGTTAAATACTAGCAAGAAGATTAAGTAAGTACGCCATTAAACTAATACATCCGGATCAAACGGGCTTTATCCCTGAGAGACATTCATTTAATAATTTGAGACGTCTGCTTAATATAATGCACTCACACCAAACTAAAGATCCAAATCTCGCAATTATTTTGCTGGATGCAGAGAAAGCATTCGATCAGGTTAAATGGAAGTATATGGTTAAGGTATTGCAAAAATTTCAACTGGGAGAGAATTTCATTCAATGGATTAAATTAATATATAATAAGCCAACGGCCAGAATATTAACTAATAATATTTTATCCACGAAATTTCAACTGTCAAGGGGTAATAGACAAGGTTGTTCATTATCACCATTGTTATTTGCCCTCATAATTGAACCACTAGCGGAAAGTATTAGAACTCATCCGAATATCCACGGATATAAGACAAAATATTCAAACAATAAAATATCATTATACGCTGATGATGTACTTTTGTACATCACAAAGCCTCATATCACTATACCCAATATTTTAAATTTAATTGAGGATTTTGGTTCATTTTCAGGTTACAGAATAAATTGGAATAAAAGTGAAATCATGTCAATAAAACCGAACGATTCTATACATCATACAATTTCCTTTTAAAATAGCTGGGAAAAATTTAAATATATGGGCATTGAAATTACTAGAAGATATCAAGATGTTTAAAGCAAACTATAACTCTGTACTTAAGAAATTACATAATTTAATTAAATTCTGGAAAACGCTCCCGATGTCCTTAATAGGTCGAATAAACGCCATAAAAATGATTTTTCTACCACAAATTCTATACTTGTTCCAATCAATCCCACTATATCCACCCAAAAAATTTTTTTAAAAATTGGACTCAGATATTACACATTTTATTTGGGATTATAAGACCCATAGAATACAAAGACCACAACTGAATAAACCCAAGGTGTAGGGGGATTAGCACTCCCTAATTTTATGTATTATTATTGGTCGGTAAATATTAGAAATATGATTCAATTGTTGGATAATGCTCTTCATCAACCGGAATGGATCATTATGGAAAAAGAGGACTGCTCCCCCTTTAATATTGGTGCGATCCTTCTTTCACCAATGACGGTGAATAATACAAACTACACCAAAAACCCATTTATACATAGTACAATCAGAATTTGGAAACAAATAAATACAATTTAAAATTAAGAAACTTATCTCTCCTATCTCCTATTGCTAAAAACCCTCTGTTTAAACCCTCGATTATAGACAAAGCATTCATACAATGGGAAAGAGCAGGAATTTTGGGAGGTTTGTATGATACTGGAAAACTATTATCATTTAAACAATTACAACTAAAATACAATCTGGGTAACAATCAGTATTTTAAATATTTCCAAATATGTGATTATTTGAAAAAAAACATGCACATGAATTTCACACAATGCCATTAGACTTACTAGATGAAGTAATGAATACAAAGGCGGAATCACCAAATTTAATTTCACATATATATAATATTATACTAAATGCAGTAATACCAACGACGGAAGGTATTAGAGGTGAGTGGGAAAATGAACTAAGCATAAAAATTTCCAATGAAAGGTGGAAAGAATACTTATTAAATGTGCACAAATGCTCAATTAACATAAGACACTTTAATACAATTTAAAATTATACATAGATTATACTACTCAAAAACAAAATTAAATATTTTTTTCCCTAACGTTTCACCAATTTGTGATGAATGCCACTGTCAAGAAGCTACAATAGCACACTCATTCATCTTTTGTACAAAAATTCAAAGGTTTTGGATTGAAATCTTTGAAATGTTCACAAAAGTGTTTAAAATAAAAATGACACCAAAGCCAGAATGGATTATTTTTGGAATGACAGAAGGTAGTCCAGAATTAAATGCATATCAAAAGAATTTATTCTGTCTCATCTCAATGTTGCTTCCCACCTACACCAAACTTCTCAGTGGACCCAATCTTCAGAACTAATGGGAAACTGCTCAACCTATGATGACTATACTCCAGAAACAAGATTACCAGAACATGCGTAGTTAATTTGTATTATACAGATAATGCTTGCATTTGCAAAAAACACAGAGGTTGACCTCCAGGCTGTTTACTGAAGCATATGAGTTATTATACTTTACAGATACAAAGCAAATGTCCCCCAACAACTTGCCTGAACTTGCCTCAACTCTTGCCCTGTCCTCTAATCATATAGATTTGTGGTGATATGGATTTTAAAGGAGTGAATTGGGACACTTTGTTTCATGGGAAGGATGTAGAAGAGAAATGGAGGACATTTAAAGGGGAAATTGTAAGAGTACAGAATCTTTATGTCCCTGTTAGGTTGAAAGGAAATAGTAAAAATTGGAAAGAGCCATGGTTTTCAAGGGAAATTGGACACTTGTTTCGAAAAAAGAGAGATATCTACAATTATTATAGGAGGCATGGAGTAAATGAGGTGCTAGAGGAGTATAAAGAATGTAAAAAGAATCTTAAGAAAGAAATTAGGAATTCAATTAGAAGATATGAGGTTGCTTTGGCAAGAAAGGTGAAAGTAAACCCAAAGGGTTTCTACAGCTATATTAATAGCAAAAGGATAACGAGGGATAAAATTGGACCATTAGAGAACCAGAATGGACAGCTATCCGCAGAGCCAAAAGAGATGGGGGAGATATTGAACAATTTATTTTCTTCGGTATTCACCAAGGAGAAGGATATTGAACTCTGTGAGTTAAGGGGAAAAAGTAGAGTAGCTATGGAAAGTATGAGATTCAAAGAGGAGGAAGTACTGACACTTTTGAAAAATATAAAAGTGGATAAGTCTCCAGGTCCTGACAGGATATTCCCTAGGACATTGAGGGAAGTTAGTGTAGAAAATAGCAGGAGCTATGACAGAAATATTTCAAATGTCATTAGAAACGGGAATAGTGCCGGAGGATTGGCGTTCTGCGCATGTTGTTCCATTGTTTTAAAAAGGGTTCAAAGAATAAACCTAGCAATTATAGACCTATTAGTTTGACGTCAGTGGTGGGCAAATTAATGGAAAGGATACTTAGAGATAATATATATATAAGCATCTGGATAAACAGGGTCTGATCAGGAACAGTCAACATGGATTTGTGCCTGGAAGGTCATGTTTGACAAACCTTCTTGAATTTTTTGAAGCGGTAACTTGGGAAATTGATGAGGGTAAAGCAGTGGATGTTGTCTATATGGATTTCAGTAAGGCCTTTGACAAGGTTCCCCATGGAAGGTTGGTTAAGAAGGTTCAATATTTGGGTGTTAATGGCGGAGTAGCAAGATGGATTCAACAGTGGCTGAATGGGAGATGTCAGAGAGTAATGGTGGATGGCTGTTTGTCAGGTTGGAAGCCGGTGACCAGTGGGGTGCCTCAGGGATCTGTGTTGGGTCCACTGTTGTTTGTCATGTACATCAATGATCTGGATGATGGGGTGAAAAATTGGATAAGTAAGTATGCAGATGATACTAAGATAGGTGGTGTTGTGGATAATGAAGTAGGTTTTCAAAGTCTACAGAGAGATTTGGGCCATTTATAAAAGTGGGCTGAAAGATGGCAGATGGAGTTTAATGCTGTTAAGTGTGAAGTGCTACATCTTGGCAGGACAAATCAAAATAGGACGTACATGGTAAATGGTAGGGAATTGAGGAATGCTGTGGAACAGAGGGATCTAGGAATAACTGTGCATAGTTCCCTGAAGGTGGAATCGCATGTAGATAGGGTGGTAAAGAAAGCCTTTGGTGTGCTGGCCTTTATAAATCAGAGCATTGAATATAGGAGTAGGGAAAGTAATGTTAAAATTGTACAAGGCATTGGTAAGACCAATTCTGGAGTATGGTGTACAATTTTGGTCGCCTAGTTATAGGAAGGATGTCAACAAAATAGAGAGAGTACAGAGGAGATTTACTAGAATGTTGCCAGGGTTCCAGCAACTATGTTACAGAGAAAGGTTGAACAAGTTAGGTCTTTATTCTTTGGAGCGCAGAAGGTTAAGGGGGGACTTGATTGAGGTCTTTAAATGATGAAAGGGATAGACAGAGTTGACGTGGATACGTTTTTCCCATTGAGGGTAGGGAAGATTCAAACAAGAGGGCATGACATGAGAATTAAGGGACAGAAGTTTCGGGGTAACGTGAGGGGGAACTTCTTTACTCAGAGGGTGGTGGCTGTGTGGAATGAGCTTCCAGCAGAAGTGGTGGAGGCAGGATCGATTTTAACATTTAAGAGTAAAGTGGATAGGTATATGGACGTGAAGGGAATGGAGGGGTATGGTCTGAGTGCAGGTAGATGGGACTAGGGGAAAACAAATGGTCGGCACGGACTGGAAGGGCCGAGAGGGCCTGTTTCCGTGCTGTAATTGTTATATGGTTATATGGTTATATGGTTATATGATATGCTGGAAAACAAGGATGACCTGATATTTCAGCATCCATTGACTGGTGAAAGTAGATGCAATTTGCCTTCAATGCACCAACACAGCCTTTAGCAACCTACGTTGCACACCTGGCAGAAAGGTTACAATCTACTGGGCAGCAGGAGTCTTCTTTTCTGCATGCTTCAGAAACCTGGACTAACCTGCAGCAGGTATCGCAAAGCACTGGAAAGATTCTGCCGGTGCTGCCTCTGCAACATCCTCCAAATTCACTGGGCAGATCGAGAACCAATGTCACTGTCCACCCCCAGACCAACCGGCCAACATATCCAACACTGAGGCCCAGCTACATTGAGTTGACTATGTTGGTTTTATGGTGGTAAGGCCATATTGTTTGGCCTTACCACCATAAAACATAATCCAGAAAATTACAGTGGCTATTTTTTGAACTACAGTTGCCATGAGCGCTTGTGAATAAATGGGGTCTAGAAAGGACGTAATGCAAATTTAAGTCTGCAATTATAGTTCTATTAATGTATTTTAAGATCACACATCTGTGTAAACGAACAGCACAATTGGAACCCATTTGGCCTTGAAACTTTGCAAGTTCTTGGAATAATCTGAGTCCAATCTATTTGCTCTGACTCATCTGTTGTCTTCCAGAATTATTTCAAAGTATTTTCTCTTTAAATAGGCAATGCCGCCTACCTCAGGTTTTTCCTACAGCAATGCATTTACCACCCAAAATTATTTTAAGTAGTTTTGCTAATTAATTTTATCACATCTATCCAAACTACCAGAATATATTCAATCTTCCTTTCCTCTCTGTTGGGTTTGACTGTTTCCCCATCTTTCCCTTTATTTTGTTTGAATCATTCCATTATGCCTTGTTCCACCTACAGTCTCGTATGACCATCAATATCACAAATTATATTTGGTATGATCATTGCTTAGTGTAGTAGATTGGTAAATTATATATCCACATCTTACTTTCCCTCTCCACAGACTTTGATGGTTGATCACACAAACCTCTTCCAAAGCTTCTCTTCCATTAATAACTTGCCTAGTTTTACCCAGCACGTTCTTATCTATTCAATCATAGTTTTGAGACTCGTTGTAATGGCTTCTCTTCATGCTGCTGCACTATTATATCCACAATCCATTAGACCTTCATGCAGGGAGGTTCTACTGCAGTTGTACAGGGTCTTGGTGAGGCCACACCTGGAGTATTGCGTACAGTTTTGGTCTCCTAATCTGAGGAAAGACATTCTTGCTATAGAGGGAGTACAGAGAAGGTTCACCAGACTGATTCCTGGGATGGCACGACTTACATATGAAGAAAGACTGGATAGACTTGGCTTGTACTCGCTGGAATTTAGAAGATTGAGGGTTGATCTCATAGAGACTTACAAAATTCTTAAGGGGTTGGACAGGCTAGATGCAGGAAGATTGTTCCCGATGTTGGGGAAGTCCAGGACAGTTTAAGGATAAGGGGGAAGTCTTTTAGGACCGAGATGAGAAAATCGTTTTTCACACAGAGAGTGGTGAATCTGTGGAATTCTCTGCCACAGAAAGTAGTTGAGGCCAGTTCGTTGGCCCTATTTAAGAGGGAGGTGGATGTGGCCCTTGTGGCTGAAGGGATCAGGGGGTATGGAGAGAAGGCAGGCCGAATGGCCTGCTCCTGCACCTAATTTCTATGTTTCTATGTTTCTATGTTTCTATGTTTGGTCAAATCTGATTTGCAATTTGCAAGATGCTCCTCACTAATCCATTTGTACAACATGTCAGCCTTAAAATCGACCTCACCACCACGTTTTGACTTTATCAACATCTCTAATTTGCCATACTCTTATCTTGTATTGACTGTGAAGAAAATTCTACCAACTTTCAAATTTTCAAATTTGACAGTAAACTTTTGTTTGCTATCCATCAATGTGTGCGTGGCTCTCTCTATCAATAACCAGAGGCAGAACATTTGCAAATTTGATCTCATTGCATTCGACAATGAAATGACCTTCCAATCACACATGCCCTTTATCATCAAAATTGTGATTTTCCACCTCTGTATATTGCCTTTCTTAAGGTTACTCTGATGATGAAGCTCACAGCTATGCCTTTGTTGTTTCCTGGCTTGGTTTTTCTAATCCAGTCCTGACCAACATCCTATTTTTAGTTATACATAATTTTGAAGTTATCTGAAAGCCTACTGCCATATCCTAATCCTCATCAAGTTCTCTCCATTTACGAACCCTCTGGTCAATAATTTTACAATGAGTTTTATTGTAGCTGAGCCTGCATTTTAAAATTCTTATCTCTGTTCTCTGATTACTACATACCTTCACCCTTTAGTAACTTTGTAATCATGAACAATATAACCCTTTGGTCTCTCTGCCCTCTGTACTCCCCTAACTTTGGCATCTTGTATCCCCCTAATTTCAACTACTGCAGCACAATAATGAATATCAAATGCATGCAGCCCAGTCTCTGGAACTCTCTGCCACAGAGGGTAGTTGAGGCCAGTTCATTGGCTATATTTAAGAGTGAGTTGGATGTGGCCCTTGTGGCTAAGGGGATCAGAGGGTATGGAGAGAAGGCAGGTACGGGATACTGAGTTGGATGATCAGCCATGATCATATTGAATGGCGGTGCAGGCTCGAAGGGCTGAATGGCCTACTCCTGCACCTAATTTCTATGTTTCTATGTTTCTATGTAAACGTGTATTTACCTCCTTCCATTCTCACTGGATCCACATGAGAAGCATGCATATCAAGGACCAGAAACCTCCGAACCTGTTATCACCATTACCAGAACCAAAACCAATGCATCCACAATGGAAAGAGCCATGTCTTTTGGTGAATGGATCTTCTATACTTCTCTACCACTTCTGCTTTAAAGATTCTCCTTAACTTCTCCTTAAGTGGTTAAGTCTCTAGGTCCTGACAAAGTGGATAAGTCTCTAGGTCCTGACAGGATATTCCCTAGGACATTGAGGGAAGTTAGTGTAGAAATAGCAGGGGCTATGACAGAAATATTTCAAATGTCATTAGAAACGGGAATGGTGCCGGAGGATTGGCGGACTGCGCATGTTGTTCATTTGTTTAAAAAGGGTTCTAAGAGTAAACCTAGCAATTATAGACCTTTTAGCTTTACGTCAGTGGTGGGCAAATTAATGGAAAGGACACTTAGAGATAATATATATAATCATCTGGATAAACTGGGTCTGATTAGGAACAGTCAACATGGATTTGTGCCTGGAAGGTCATGTTTGACTAATCTTCTTGAATTTTTTGAAGAGGTTACTAGGGAAATTGATGAGGGTAAAGTGGTGGATGTTGTCTATATGGACTTCAGTAAGGCCTTCGACAAGGTTCCACATGGAAGGTTGGTTAAGAAGGTTCAGTTGTTGGGTATTAATAATGGAGTAACAAGATGGATTCAACAGTGGCTAAATGGGACATACCAGAGAGTAATGGTGGATAACTGTTTGTCAGGTTGGAGGCCGGTGACTAGTGGGGTGCCTCAGGGATCTGTTTTGGGTTCACTGTTGTTTGTCATATACATCAATGATCTGGATGATGGTGTGGTAAATTGGATTAGTAAGTATGCAGATGATACTTAGGTGGTGTTGTGGATAATGAAGTAGATTTTCAAAGTCTACAAAGAGATTTAGGCCATTTGGAAGAATGGGCTGAAAGATGGCAGATGGATTTTAATTCTGATAAGTGTGAGGTGCTACATCTTGGCAGGACAAATCAAAATAGGACGTACATGGTAAATGGTAGTGAATTGAGGAATGCAGTTGAACAGAGGGATCTAGGAATAACTGTGCATAGTTCCCTGAAGGTGGAATATCATGTAGATAGGGAGGTAAAGAAAGCTTTTGGTGTGCTGGCCTTTATAAATCAGAGCATTGAGTATAGAAGTTGGGATGTAATGTTAAAATTGTACAAGGCAGAGAGTGGTAGCTGTGTGGAATGAGTTTCCAGTGGAAGTGGTGGAGGCAGGTTCGATGTAATCATTTAAAAATAAATTGGATAGGTCTATGGACGGGAAAGGAGGGTTATGGTCTGAGTGCAGGTAGATGGGACTAGGTGAGAGTAAGTGTTCGGCACGGACTAGAAGGGCCGAGATGGCCTGTTTCCGTGCTGTAATTGTTGTATGGTTGTTGTTGTTGTAAACCTTATGCGATGAACTAAGATGATTTTCATCATGTGTTCATAATGCCTTATGTGACTAAGTGTCAGATTTATTTGATAATAGAAATGGAGAAATGCATATGTACTTAATAAATTTGTGAAGCACTTTGGGACATGCAGTAATATTACTTCAACAACACTGCACAAATCTATTTTTTCTAGCTGTATCATTCTTTTCAGATCAATGTTGGTGAGGGATGAAATTTAGTCCCTTGTGAGGGTTGACCTAGGGACTGACGATGTAGAGTCGCTGTGGATAGAATTGAGGAATTGTGAAGATAAGAAGACACTAATGGGAGTTATCTACAGGCCCCCAAATAGTAGCCTGGATACAGGGTGCAAGTTTCAGCAGGAGTTAAAATTGACATGTAACAAAGGTAATGCGAGAGAGAAAACGGGGAATTATAGACCAGTTAGCCTGACATCGGTGGTGGGTAAGATGCTGGAGTCAATTATTAAAGAAGTAATAACGGCACATTTGGATAGCAATAAAAGGATTGGTCCATGTCAGCATGGATTTATGAAGGACTAACCTTCTGGAACTTTTTGAGCATGTGACAAGTAAAAAGGATGGAGAGCCAGTGGATGTAGTGTATCTGGACTTTCAGAAAGCCTTTGATAAGGTCACACACAGGAGAATAGTGGGCAAAATTAGAGAACATGATATTGGAGGTAGAGTATTGGCATGGATAGAGAATTGGTTGGCAGACAGGAAACCAAGAGTAGGAATAAACGGATTCCAGTCAGAATGGCAGGTATGGCAAGTGGAGCGCCTCAAGGCTCAGTGCTGGGGCTGCAATTATTTACAATATATATTTATGATTCAGATGATGGGATTAAAAGTAACACTAACAAATTTGCAGATGACACAAAGCTGGATGGCAGTGTGAACTGCAAAGAGGATGCTAGGAGGTTGCAGGGTGACTTGGACAGGTTGAGCGAGTGGGCAGATTCATGGCAGATGCAGTATAATGTAGAAAAATGTGGAGTTATCCACTTTGGCAGCAAGTACAAGGAAGCAGATTATTATCTCAATAGTGTCAGATTAGGAAAAAGGGAAGTGCAACGAGACCTGGATGTCCTTGTACACCAGTCACTGAAAGTAAACATGCAGTACAGCAGGCAGTGAAGAATGCCAATGGCATTTTGGCCTTCATAACAAAAGGATTTGAGTATAGGAGTAAAGAGGTCCTTCTGCAGTTGTACAGGGCCCTGGTGAGACCATATCTGGAGTATTGTGTGCAGTTTTGTTTGAGAAAGGACATCCTTGCTATTGAGGCAGTGCAGCGTAGGTTCACGAGGTTAATCTCCGGGATGGCGGGGCTGTCATATGAGGAAAGATTGGAAAGACTGGGCTTGTATTCACTGGAATTTAGAAGGATGAGAAGGGATCTTATAGAAACATATATAGGACTGGACAAGCTAGATGCAGGAACAATGTTCCCAATGTTGGGGGAGTCCAGAACCAGGGGCCACAGTCTAAGAGTAAAAGGGAGGCCATTTAAAACTGAGATGAGAAAAAAACATTTTCACCCAGAGAATCGAGAATTTGTGGAATTCTCTGCAACAGAAGGCAGTGGAGGCCAATTCACTGGATGAATTTAAAAGTTAGTTAGATAGAGTTTTATGGGCTAGTAGAATCAAGGGGTATAGGGAGAAGACAGGAACAGGGTACTGTTTGTGGATGATCAGCTATGATCACAATGAATGGCGGTGCAGGCTCAAAGGACCAAATGGCCTCCTCCTGCACCTATTTTCTGTTTCTATGTTTAATATTAATTTGATATCTTTATTGTCAGCATTTCTCAGCATGGGTAAAGTCATTCTCTATGGATATGATCTGAAGACTTATTGTAGATTATTATTTGAACAAGAACATCTTGGCAACACAGCACTTCACTTATTTTAGCAAAGTGGAAAAAAAAAATTCTCCAGTGCAATATTAGCAAATTATCTCCATTGCAATGTTAGCAATTTTGGAGAGAATCCTCAACAGGTATGTAAATATAAAGCAATGAAAAATCTAATTCTGAAGAGCAGATCAAAGAGCTCCCGGGATAGAAAAAAATTGGTTATAATCCTTCATCAAGATCAAAAAGAATCAAGAGCAAGTGAGCAATTGAGTGGGATTTGAACAAAGAAGTAGAGGAAAATTAACGAGATGGGTGAAAAGTTTAAAGAAAACATTAACTTTAAAACAAAATTGACAGATTCTTGAATAGTACGAGTGTCAGGGCTTACGGGGAGAAGGCAGAAGAATGGGGTTGTGAGGGAAAGATAGATCAGCCATGATTGAATGGTGGAGTTGTGCCTAATTCTGCTCCCAGAACTTATGAACATATGAAAACAGAAGATTGAACCAGGATTTTTTTTTTGAAACTAATAGAGCATCAAAAGAACATAAAAAGAAATGAGGAAGTCATGAACAGCTGAGAGTGAAAGGTAGATCGGTGTAAAATGGAAACAGAAATGCGGAAATAAGTACTTACTGCATTTGTCACCTCAATCATGCAATGGGAAGGTTGACAGCTGACACTGAGTAGGTTGGGTACTAACGAAGATAGACCTTCCTGTATGTAATGCAGATATAAAATCATTCTTGCTCACATCCTTCCATAAAGTAATTAAAACTTAACAAAGTCCCATTGTTTCCCTGCATATGGCCAGTTATGAAAGTTCGTAAATAAAAAGATAAATAATCTTTAGCAGAAACTCATTAGCTTGAAGACATTTTTATCATTTTCTCTTACTTCAGTTGCAGGTTGTTTTGTTACATTGGGATTTTTATATGATATCACTCCTGAACTGCAATTCCACTATACAATAAAAACAATCTCCTTCTGCGATCTGCATACATTTTTTCACAAGTTCTGCCTAAATGTATTGTAATATTAGGCAATAATTTCTGTTGTGCTAATAGGCTTTGTATAAATATTGTCATATTAAATGGAAATAGTTCAGGAAGGTGATAGAAAACTTAGTGTGATGGCATCAGGACAATAACCTCTCTCGCAATGTCAGCTAGATGGGGGAGCTAGTTATTGACTTCAGGAGGCATGGTGCAGTGCATGCTCCAAGTGGCATCAATGGTGCAGATGTGGAAATGGTTGACAGCTTGGCATTAATAACATGAAACATTGGTCGTGGACCAACCACATCCATGCAACAGCCCATGAAGTACACCAATGCTTCTACACCCTGAGGAGACTGAAGAAATTTGGCATGTCTCCCGTGACTCATGCACCATAGAAAGCATACTGTCAGGTTGTATCACAACTTGGTTTTGGAACAGCTCTGCCCAAGATCACAAGAAATTACAGAGAGTTGTAGATATAGCCCAGTCCATCACAAAGACCAGATTTTCCACCATTGACTCCATCGACACCACGCTGCCTTGGAAAAGCAGCCAATATAATCAAAGACTTGTTTCACCCCAGTCATTCCTTCTTATATCTGTTTGCATCCAACATGAGGTACAGAAGTGTGAAAGCACCAGACTCTGGAACAGCATCTTCCCTGCTGTAATCAAGCTTCTGAATGATCCATCCATAAGCTGGGGCACTGTTTAATTCATCTCTGTCCCAGGTTGTCAATGCAACTGTCGTGCTACAATGCTGAGAATAATAATCTTGGCATTGTCTCACCCCCTTTGCTCTATCTATTGTACTTGAGTTTGACCTGATTGTATTTATGTGTGTTATATCTGATCATTTTGGATAGAATGCAAGACAAAGCTTTCCACTGTACTTCAGAAAATATGACAATAATAAACCTAAACCTAGTACAATCAAGATTTCTATAAAATGCCCATCAAAGGAGACGCTGTGTTTGAATGGTGTCTATATTGGGGACTTTAGTTCCGATGAAAAATCTGTCCAAGAGGAGAGCGGACACATATGCTTTCAGTATCATTTAGTAACCCAAAACATGGTTCAATTTTGATTTTGGGGCAAATCTAGAAGTTTGTGCTCTGCTAACATTATAACAACATGTCTAAATTGTGGCCAAGCAGCCAATTGAACCAACGGTCGACTTTAATTATACAATAAGTGGGCAATCTAAGTTGTTTAAGGTCCTCTCTTGACAATTTTCTTAGCTGATTTTCCTAAACGTGCTCCACATATCCAGACAAGAGCTAGGTAACGTAACTTTCATGAAGTTGAAGTGGAACTGATGTGTTGGTTAAACAGTTTAAATTGGCTTAATGAAGGTAATGCGAGCAAATAAATATATTGAAGAATTTTCTAATGGTCAGGAACCAATTCAGTCCATGAATTTAATCTACTACTAAATAATTTACTCAACCGTTCCCCTTAAACACAAGTGATTACATAAATGAGATGCAGAAGATTCAAGTAAATCATGAAAATGTTTAAAAGGCTACAATTGTATGCTATTTCACAAAACACTTTGAAGGCCATGGATCTTCATGACATAAAATGGTCAGCTGTGAATAAGTGATAGTCTCGCCAGATTTTGTAGGATACTAGACCAAGTGGGACCCATCGGGTCCCGTCCCCTCAATGCGTGGTTGCGGTGGGGGGGGGGGGGGGGGGTGGGGGAGGGTTCATCTGCGGCATCACACACACACTACCCACCCCCCTTGATATCATATTAATATTATGAATTCACTCCTTTTACCCCATCTCCGCCCTATCCACTCACGCATAGCCCCCAACTGCGCAGGCAGAGAGAGAGAGAGGGAGGGGTAGAGAGAGAGTGAGGGCAGAGACAGAGAGTGGGCAGAGAGAGGGCAGAGAGAGAGAGAGGGCAGAGACAGAGAGTGGGCAGAGAGAGGGCAGAGAGAGAGTGAGGGCAGAGGCAGAGAGTGGGCAGAGAGAGGGCAGAGAGAGAGAGAGAGAGAGAGGACAGAGAGTGGGCAGAGACAGAGAGATGGCAGAGACAAGGAGAGAACAAGAGACAGGGAGAGGGCAGCGACAGGGAGAGGGCAGAGAGAGAGAGAGAGGGCAGAGAGAGTGGCAGAGAGAGAGGGGGCAGAGAGCGAGAGAGAGGGGGGCAGGGAGAGAGGGGCAGAGAGAGAGAGGGGCAGAGAGAGAGAGAGGGGCAGAGAGTGAGTGAGGGGGCAGAGAGAGAAAGAGATAGAGAGAGAGAGAGGCATAGAGAGAGAGAGAGAGGGCCAGAGAGAGAGAGAGAGAGGGTGTGGGCAGAGAGGGAGAGAGGGGGGGGGGAGAAAGAGGGAGAGAGAGAGAAGGGCAGAGAGAGGGAGAGGGGCAAAGTGAGAGAGCAGGGCACAGAGAGAGAGAAGGGCAGAGACAGAGGAGGGCAGAGAGGGAGAGAGAGGGGCAGAGAGGGAGAGAGAGGGAGAGAGAGAGCGGCAGAGGGAAAGAGGGGCAGTGACAGAGAGAGAGAGGGACAGAGACAGAGAGGAGGGCAGATAGGGAGAGAGAGGGGCAGAGACAGAGAGAGAGAGGGGCAGAAAGGGAGAGAGAGGGACATAGGCGGTCCGAGGACCTGAGAGCTCGGCCCTCCAGTACAGCGCCTGACTTGCTCATTCTTTCTGCATCTTTTGAATAACCGGGGGGGAGGGGTGGGGGAGGGGGGGGGGGGGGGGGAGGAGGGAGGAGGGAGAGAGAGAATGTCCCGGGGTGACATCACTCGCAGCACGTGGAAGTAAGACGGCAAGGAGCAGACCCGTTGTGACGTCATCAGCGAAAGACAGTTGTTTTAAATTCAAAGTTTTGTCATATTTTTAAACATTTTCAGTAATAAGTTGAGAAATAAAGCATGACATTTTCAGATAAGGAGTTTTGGACTTGACAGGAAAAATATCAACCGGAATATGTAAATATTTTCTCGTTACCGCGTAGATTTTTCGCAAAGATTTAATAACACACAAACACACACATACAAGATCAGTGTTTTAGAGTTTTATAGATAGATAGATATAGTTAGATAGATATAACTGTTAGGCAATTGGGTTCATTTCAGACTTGCTGTGATATCTCAATGATATCTTGGGTTCCTTCTGAGTGCTCTTGATTTCTTGCCCATCTCACAGATGTACACTATGTTATGTTAGTTTACTGCAATGAATTCCCCGCAGTGCAGGCGGTAGGAAGAAAAATTAGGGGAAGTTTAGCTTAAATTCAGTTTAGAGATATAGCATAGCAACAGGCCCTTGGACCCGTCGAGTTCTCGCTGCCCACCATTACCCATACACGTTTTCTACATTATCCCACTTTTGCATCCCACACACCAAGGGCAAGTTATAGAAGCCAATTTACCAACAACCTGCATGCCTTTGATATGTGGGAGGAAACCAGGGCACCTGGAGGAAACCCTCACAGTCGCAAAGAGAATGTACACACTTCACGCAGCCAATCCCCATAGCCAGGATCAATCCTTGAGTCTCTGGTGCTGTGAGGCATCAGCTCTACTGCTGCACTGTTTTGCTGCAAATGATAGTTATGTGAGAGGGAATAGATTGCAAGGAAATAAGTGAGGGAATGGGACTGATGGGAATGCTATGAGAAGTTATATTAACTCAATGGATCGAATAGTGTCCGTCTATGTCATAAAGAAATATAGCACATTCTATGCAAGTTTCCCAAATAAGGTGCTGGAAAATCACTGCGTCCATTTTCTGCTGCTGGGATCCAACGGAAGCTTGATTTTGTTGCAATTAGGAAATTTTGGCGAAGGATATTCAAAAGGTTCAGGGAACACATTATGATGAAAGTGAAGTAGCATTATGTGATTTATTTTTTCACACTGTCTTCAAAACTGACTTTATGCTTTGCTAAGGGAGGAACGGCGTGGATGAATAATATACACCTAAAATGAAGCAACGGTATATGTAATGAATAAATCTGCAAAATATCAAGCAAAAATAGTAAAACTGGTAATTTTACAAGCTTTTAAAATATTTACATGATCCGTCCCCACAAATCTATAGCCCTCATCCCTAGGATTGGTTAATATCTCAAGCACTATATCTAGTAAATTCCATTTCATGCCTCATTTATGTGATTGACATGATCTTTATGTGATTTGGGGTATGCTCTGCTCTTTAATGGAAACATACTAATCTTTCATGTGATTGACAGTTTGAAATAATAATTTGTATAGGAACAAGAAATTAAAACCGATTCTTTGAAGGAGGATATATTAGAAAGCGTCACCAAAGCAAATAAATTAATAATGGTTCCAGCTTTTAGATATTAAATGTAAAAATATTAAAGGCAAGATTCTTCCACAAATTATCTCGGCATCAATAAACTAGGCATGATTTCAGTTCTGCCCTGAGGTTTTGCAGGTGTAGGTTACGTAAATAAATTAATATCAAAGCACACCTAATCTAATCAATAATAGAACACTAAAATGCCCATTCCAAACCCATCATATTTGAACTGCTAATAAGGAGTATTGTTACTATTCAACTACAACCTCCTCTAATCTTGTTTCCATAGGAGTCTGGAACAAATGCAATTCCCGACCTTGTTGGAGAACAGAAAGTCTCAGAAAGGCAAGGGTGATTATTTTATTTCCTTATATTTTTCTTTTGTGAAAGAACATGTAGGCGATGAGAGAGCAACACGAAAGACCTATGGTTATCATAGTCAAAGAGTTATACACCATTTAGAAACATAGAGAAACATAGAAACATAGAAACATAGAAATTAGGTGCAGGAGTAGGCCATTCAGCCCTTCGAGCCTGCACCGCCATTCAATATGATCATGGCTGATCATCCAACTCAGTATCCCGTACCTGCCTTCTCTCCATACCCTCTGATCCCCTTAGCCACAAGGGCCACATCCAACTCACTCTTAAATATAGCCAATGAACTGGCCTCAACTACCCTCTGTGGCAGAGAGTTCCAGAGACTCACCACTCTCTGTGTGAAGAAAGTCTTTTTAATCCTCTTTGGCAAACACCCCCCATCTAAACTATTTCCATTTGCCTGCTTTTAACCCATTCTAATCCTTTTAACCATATAACAATTATCCAAGTACCTCTCCAAATGTATATCTTAAATAATTTAAAATCCAAAATAATCTTAATCCCAATATATTAATATTGCTGCTGCTTTTCAGCACTCACAGTGCCGGAGACCCGGGTTCGATCCCGACTACGGGTGCTCCATATGTACGAAGTTTGTAAGTTCTCCCGTGATCGTGTGGCTTTTCTCCGAGATCTTTGGTTTCTTCCCACACTCCAAAGAAGTATAGGTTTGCAAGTTAATTGCCCTGGTGTGTGTGTAAATGATCCCTAGTGTGTGCAGGATAGTGTTATTGTGCAGGGATCACTGGTCAGTGTGAGCTTGGTGGGTCGAAGAGCCTATTTCCGTGCTCTATCTCTAAACTAAACTAATATAAACATTGTGATTGTATCATCCTCAACCACTTCCTCCACCTGTTCATTCCATATATGTACCATCATCTGTGTGAAAAGGTTGCCTCTCAGGTTACTATTAAATATGTTCTTAAAACTATGCCCTCTGATTTTTCATCACACAGAGGACAACAAATCCTAATCATTCAGAAGAAGGGTCTGAAACAGAAATGTAATTTATTGATTCCCTCCATAGAGGCTGCCTGACCCACTGAGTTCCTCCAACACTTTGTTTTTTGCTCGAATCTTTGAAAAGTTCTGTCACAGGAGACTATAGAAGATCAGCTGCTGAGATTATTCAAACATCTGCCTATCAAATAACCTATCTCACCTGTGTTTGCCTATTACCTGCCAGGCTTGTCCTGCCCTACTTTCTTCCAGCTTACTTTGCCCTCCGCTATAATCAGTTTGAAGGAGGATCACAACCCAAAACGTTGCCTATCCGTGTTCTCCTGAGATGCTGCCTGAGCCGCTGAGCTACTTCAGCAGTCTGTGTCTTCTTCTGATCCTATTAAAGTTGAATAACATGCAATAATGTGGATGGGCTACTCCTGTTATGTTTTATACCATGATATAATTGTCTAACTTATTAATAAGTGATACTTTAGCACAGTATTGTAATAAGAGCTGAAATTGCTGGAAATACCCAGCAGGTCAGGCAACATCCGTGGAAAGGGAAACAGATAATATTTCAGAAATCTGTTCAAACTGGGAAGAAAAAGAGAAAAATAAATGTTTCAATAAGAGATTATATGGGAAAGGAATAGTTAGAACAATGGGAATATGTTGAAAAATAATGTGTTGTACTTGGTTTGTATATGAATGAAGCTGAGAATCACAATCCATGAAAAGCTACTTTTGAAAAAACTGCTAATACTGATTACATTGGAATATCATTTGGAATTATTGTTTGTATCTCCTACATTTCTTTTCATGTGTGTGTGAGACAGAGAGAGTGGGGGGGGGGGGGGGGAAGAAAGGGAGAGGTAGAGGGGCAGGGAAAGGAGAGGCGGAAGAGAGAGGCAGGGGGGAAGCAGATACTTTCCTTTGTTAAAGGATTTCTCCATTTAGTGAGGAATTCCAGCGTTCTTCTATAGTGTAGTGGGAGCGTCAGTTGCTGGCAGATTGCCAATCGTACCTGGAGACCGGGAGTAGGAAAGAGGCGGTGTTTATGTCGTTTCTAGCACCATAACCCTGCTCCCAGACCATTTTGCCCAGAGCAGGTTGCCTGGGCTTTAAATGAAGAGAAGGTACTTTTCACTTCCGGCAGTTTCCGGAGGTTCAGAAAGCCTGTGAAAAACCTCCCAAGATCTGCTATCGGCAGTGAAGTTGAGTGTGGGCGTAGATCCTTGCTCGGCTGGAGAGAACTGTTTCTGCTGCTCTTTTGGGCTGAGTGACTTTGAGATTGGTTTTTTGAGCTGAGACAGCTGGTGTTGGTTTGTACCCCTGTGAGGATGGCGGCAACTCAGCCTCGGGCTCGGAGCTACGCAGCTGCGGTTTTGGCTGCGGCTTCAGGGTCAATCGAGGGGGAGCCTATGTTGACTTGTAGAGGACTGAATACGGGATCTCGGTCCAAACCGGGTAACGGTGGACCAGGGGTGCAATAACAATGGGTTTGCATGATCCTTTCCAGAATTATGTGATTGCGTCTGCCGAGGTTGCAGGGGGGAAGTGTGAGATTTTGTTGAAGTCACAGGAAGATGTGACCTTAGCTTTGGAGAAGGGGCTCAGAGTGTGGGGGGGGGGGGGGGATCTTTGTACCAGTGGAACCATGGGTGTCCACCGTGAGACAGTTTCTCCTGAGCTGTGTTCCCACGTTCATCCGGATGCGCTCCTTCTTCTACACCTGGCAAAGATTGGGGAGATGCAGTCTAGGCTGAAGAGGCTTATGCAGCTCTGGAGTAACCCGTGTCTTAAAGGGATCCTGAATTTTAAGAGGCAGGTATTTATGAAGGTGGGAATGGGGTCGGGGAGCTACATTGTGGAGCGTAGAGGTGCACGGTGCAAAATGTTTGGACACGTCCGCAGGGATTGTCCCAATTGCCGGGCTGCTGTGACAAATCCCAACGCAGCAGCCGAGGAATGCACTGCTGACCCATCTGGGGCTGTCAGTGACCCGGGCGGCACTGCTGGCCCATCTGGGGCTGTCAGTAACCCGGGCGGCACTGCTGACCCATCTGGGGCTGTATGTGACCCGGGCGGCACTGCTGGCCCATCTGGGGCTGTCAGTGACCCGGGCGACACTGCTGGCCCATCTGGGGCTGTCAGTGACCCGGGCGGCACTGCTGGCCCATCTGGGGCTGTCAGTAACCCGGGCGGCACTGCTGGCCCATCTGGGGATGCCAGTTCCACCTCGGCGGCCCAGGGCAGTGCTGCCACCTGCCCCCCACATCCTGTACCTGTGGCGGTGGATGGTGAGGGGGAGGGGGAGGGATGGCAGGTGCAGAGGAGGAAGAAGTCCAAGAGGAAGAATAAACACCTCCAAGCAAGTCAACTGCAAGCGGATGGGCCCACGCCCATTCCTGAGCCCACCCAAAGGGTGCCTCTTGGCCCGGGAAAGGTCCAGGAGGCACCTGGCGTGATTCAGCAAGGAGCTGAGGAGGTTCGGAAGGCAGCTGGGGAGGTTGATCCAGGCGATGGAAAAGAGGAAGCTGGTAGTGTGGAGGCGGAGGACTCTTCCCTTATAGAGGTCACCGTACCGCCGCACATCAGCGGGCCAAAAGAAGGCATGGGCACTTTGAGGGTGAGCAAGGCACTGGGCCCAAAGTCAGGGGCCGCCTACCTTGAGACATTCCACCCCCGTTGAGGACGGTATCCCAGGACTAATGTCCTCTGGGCGGGATGATGCCCCTTCATTTTCGGGGCTGTCCAAGGGTATTATCTCACCAGCTGTTGGGGTTGGATTCCTTGGAATTGTGTCCCCTTGGACGGAGGACGAGCAGAGACAACCTTTGGGGAGTTTTGAGTGTAGGGGTGGTTTCCCAGCCTTTGCTCCTCATTAGAGCCACAAGAGTAGCTGAGGCATGTGCTGCCCCACTGGCTGAGGGAGTAGGGGAGACAGGCTCCTTCTGTGGTTACTCCCCTGGAGGTGGAGGCTGGAGAGCCTCAGGGTGTTGCCATTGGAGCGGGTATCCTGGGTGCGGTGGGGGACGGGGCTGCTTCGGGTCGTGACCCTCAGTCAGATTCCGGAGGTCTCTGCACACCACGGGCCCTGAGAATGCCACTTGGATTTTCTTTCCCAAACCCTGTTGTTGGGGACAGTGGGAGAGTGCAGGACCCTGGACATTCACTGGCCAGCTCATTGCTCTCAGAGGTATCGGGACCCTCCCTCGACACTGATCCCGGGGGTGGAATCATGTCGGAGGAGGGGGTGCATGATGTAGCCAGCGCAGTAGGGCGAGCGAGCTGGCAGCCAGCTGCAACCCTCCGAACTCAGACGAAGACCTTGAATGTGGTGAGGGGGAGGATGTTGCTTCAAGTGTCAGTGGGTTGGCAGAATGCCCGGATTCCAGTGATGTGTCTCGAGGGGCTGGTATCTGGGGGATTCGGGAGTTTCTGAAAAAATCCAAAGGCAGTAGGAGTAAAGTCCAGTGTCAAACAGTGGCCGGACCTGTCGGGACTTATCCGGACACTTGTTGCTATCCTTCACAGTAAGGAGTGTGAGGAAAAAAGAGAAGACCAGTGCTTTAGTTTGGTCCTTTTATGTGTCGTTGTTCTCTGCAGATGGTTTCAGCGGGGAGGGTCAGTGGGTCCTGTGGGAGGGTCTACCGACTGTAGATAGAGAGGCGTTTGAACTCCTTGATGACCCCTTATCATTGGTGGAGTTGACTGGTGCCCTGCACCAGCTCAAGAGGGGCAAGTCCCCAGGGCTGGATGGGCCAACGCTAGAGTTTGTTAGAGCCTTCTGGGATATCCTGAGGGGGTGACTACATGAAGGTCCTATGGGGTAGCTTGGTGACCGGGGAGATGCCCCTCTCGTGGCTTAGGGTGGTCGTTGTCCTGCAGCCCAAGAAGGGTGAACTCCGCCTGTTGAAGAACTGGCGCCCATTCTCTCTCCTCTGTACAGAGTATAAAGTCTTTGCACGGGCGATGGCAAATCGCCTGGGCTCCATGCTGTTCCAACTGATCCACCCAGACCAGTCCTATACTGTCCCTGGCCGGTCCACCTGGTTAGGGACCTGATTCATCTATCTCAGGGAACTGGTCAGCCAGCTGCTTTTCTGTCCCTCGATCAGGAGAAGGCTTTTCAAAGGGTAGATCATGATTACCTTTTCGGGACATTGCAAGCGTTCAGATTTGGACCGCATTTTGTAGCCCGGGTCCGGCTTTTGTACGCTGCAGCCGAGTGTCTCGTGAAGGTCAATGGTGCATTGTTGGCTCCCATTCATTTTGGGAGGGGGGTACGCCAGGGGTGTCCCATGTCTTGTCAGTTGTACTCAGTCTGTGTGGAACCGTTCCTGTGTCTTCTTCGTAGGCGGTTCTACCAGGAACTGGGGTGGAGGTGGTTTTCTCAGCCTATGCCGACGCTGTGCTCCTTACATTCACAGACCCTGTGGGCCTGCGCAGGACGCGTGACTGCCAGCAAGTTTTCTCGACTGCATCTTCCGCCAGGATCTACTGGAGTAAGTGTTCCGGACTTTTAGTGGGCCAGTGGCAGGTAGACTCCCTGCCGGAGGAGATGACATCGTACGCAATGGAGCACTACGCACCTCCTCTACCTGGGGTTCTACCTGAGTCTCACTGAGGATGCTTGGCCGGCGAACTGGCAGGAGCTGGAGATGAAATCCGTCGCCCGGCTGGGACACTGGTCGGGCTTGCTTATAAACATAGAACATAGAAACATAGAAATTAGGTGCAGGAGTAGGCCATTCGGCCCTTCGAGCCTGCACCGCCATTCAATATGATCATGGCTGATCATCCAACTCAGTATCCTGTACCTGCCTTCTCGCCAACGAACTGGCCTCAGCTACCTTCTGTGGCAGAGAATTCCACAGATTCACCACTCTCTGTGTGAAAAAAGGTTTTCGCATCTCGGTCCTAAAAGACTTCCCCCTTATCCTTAAACTGTGACCCTTTGTCCTGGACTTCCCCAACATCGGGAACAATCTTCCTGCATCTAGCCTGTCCAACCGTTTAAGAATTTTGAAAGTCTCTATGAGATCCCCCCTCAATCTTCTAACTTACTGTTCTTTCTTTCCAGGGTAGAGTGCTGGTCAAATACCAGCTGGATTCCTCCAAGTAATGGTATTGGCTGGCCACTCTTGATCTACCCTCTATCTTTGCAACCACGATATAAAAGAGGCTAGTGGGTTTCTCATGGGGAGATAAGAAGCACTGGGTTTCCGCAGTGGTCCCCAGTCTCCTGTAGAGGATTGCGGCCAGTCCTTGGTATGCGTGCGTACCCAGGTGGCGGCTCTCTGTCTCAGGACTCTGCGGAGGTACGTGTACGTGGAGCACCCTCCCAGATGCACGTTTCCGTTGCCTAAGGGGGGTTCCGTGGGTCCCGGTGGCGGGCATCAGTCGACCTGCCACATGGGGTCTGCCTAGCTTCGACCACGATGTGTTAAGAGTGAGGAATCTGGTCATCTTCAGCCAGCGCATTGCTCTTCAGGGGAGGGGGGGGTTTGTAACTGCGAGGGGGGCCGTTCCTCACCCTGTCACGGTGGGTGTTGAGGAGAGGCATGTGCTCAGAGTGATTCTGACTGAGCTTACCACTGCTCACCCGGAATTGCTCATCGAGCCCAGGCTCCCGGGATCCGGCCTGACATAACATGAGCCGCCTTTTCGAGATGCCCAGAGTACTGTCATGTGACATGGAGAGGCGTGTACTGTACAAGATGCTCTTGCACACTCTATACCTCCTTGCCTTCGTCTTCCGTCCGGACACGCCTTGGCAGTCCGTGTTACCAGCTGATGGCGGGGGCAGTCCCCAGTGGAGGTCTCTCTACAAGGGAGTCCTCCCCCTTTACATTGGGGACCTGGGGTGGAGACTGTAGCACAGAGCCGTGGTGTGTAATAAACTTTTGAGTTGGTTCAGGGACTCGCCAACTGCCCGTAACTTCTGTGGCGAGGAAGAGACCGTGTTCCACGTGTATATGGAGTATGTGAGGTTACTGCCCATGTACCAATATCTGAAGGGGCCGCTCCTCAGGTTTTGGTTGTATTTTAGTCCCACGATCTTGGTTCTTGGGCACAGGGCAGGGAGTTGGAAGGGCCAATTGGGAAGGTGGGATCTCCCTGTCGGCCTGCTCCTAGGCCTGGCTTAGATGGCCATTCGCGGGTCCAGGCAGCGGGCAGTCGATGGTCACACCAGAATTGGCTGCCTGCCCCTCTTCCGGGCTTACGTCTGTGCTCGCATGTCCATGGCGACTCTGGAGGCCTTCCATGAACACTGGTTGCCGCGGGGAGTCGAGAGCATTGTAGATAAAGATTGCACCGTGGTACTATAATGACCGCTTGATGTATTGTGACCATTGAACGTTTATGTACTTGTGGTGCACTGTAATATGCAATTGTTGAATAAAGTCCTTGGAATGGAAAAAAAGAGAGTGAGAGAAATGATTAGCAATAATTGTTGGATGATTATTGTGGCGGCGCTGCCTGGCAGCTGCGGCACACCTGCAGTCCGTCTGTTTTTTATTTTATTTTTGTCTTTTTGTGTCTGTTTTAGTGATAATTTTGGTTTATTAGGCTGTGTATGTGTGTGGGGGGAGGGGTGGGGGTGGGGGTGGGAGAAACAGGGTTTTAGTCTCTCCCTTCGGGGGGGATGCGACTTTTCTTGTCGTATCCATCGTCACAGACTCCGTCTGTGCTGAGGCCCTAATGGCGGAGCTGGCGGCCTCGGAGCTATGGCGGCCTTCCAGCTTCCAGCAGCAGCGGCACGGCTTTGGAGCTTCAGCGGCGACCTGGCTTCGGGGCTGCGGTGCTCCAGCAGCGACCTGGCTTCGGGGCTGCAGTGCTCCAGCGGCGACCTGGATTTCGGGGCTGCGGTGCTCCAGCTGCGACCTGGCTTTCGGGGCTGCGGTACTCCAGCGATGTTCCAGCGGCGACTTGGCTTCGGAGCTGCCGTGCTCCAGCGGCGACCTGGCTTTCGGGGCTGCGGTGCTCCAGCGTTCCAGCGGCGGGCCCTGTGGCAGTGTTCCAGCATTCCGGCGACGGCGGTGGCGGCAGCCCGGCTTCGGAGGCTCGGCCGCGGGCCTGGTGGACGGCAACATCGCAGGCCTGGATCTCCTCAGCGCAGAGGGAGAACAAGCAGGGAAGAAGACAGAGACTCTAAGACTTTTGCCTTCCACCACAGTGAGGAGGTGCCTGGTGAACTCACTGTGGTGGATGTTAAATATGTGTTTATTGTGTGTTTTGTTTTTTTATTATATGTTATGACTGTAAGGTAACAAAATTTCGTTCAGACCGAAAGATCTGAATGACAATAAAGGATAATCTAATGATTATCCCTTTAGGTGATTCATTTTGTGCTCATCGCATTCTACCGTAGCCTTGATGAAATTCTCTCCCAGTAACAATTTTTTTTCTTATCAAAGAGAAACATATTCTTGTGGCTGATAGTTCCAGCTCTTAATGTCTTTGATTCGATAAATAAAACAGATGGACCTATTTGTAACTGCAGTGCCAATTTTGATACATTTCAGTTTCACATAATTGGTTATTTTCTTCTAATATTTGAAATGGCTCAGACGTTCGAGGTTGCCTTGACAGTCGCATCACTTCAGTGCAAAGAGGCTCCAGAGGCAGCAATATTATCTTTCTATTGTAGGTTCTGCTCAAATGGCTTGTTGAAGTGTCCATTTTAAATGTTTCAGCTGAATTCTTTGATAGGAGAGGAGGATGGAAAGATTGCCACTTTCCCCCCAAATTATCAATTTTATCAGTGGCTCTGAACAGCAATTGAATACTAAGCAACAGTACATATTTGACTGGAGACCATTGAGAATGCAATATGCAGTTTATTACCGCAAAAAAAAAAGTTTTAATTCAAAATGTTATAAAGGTATTTTCACAATAGTGCTCCTTATTATTTTCTTACTTGTGTTATTCTGCCACTAGATATGAATATAGAGAGCAAATGTTTCATCACTGTGATTGTCATGCTCAAGTTGTAGACATACCCAATGTCATCTCAGTTTACGTACTCTTTCTAGTTGTGTTCTGCACACCAGACAATGTTGTTTGTTATCTACATTTGGATGACAATGAAGTTAAGTTAATGAATAAATCTGCAGATGACAACAGCTTTGGTGATACAATGTTCACTGAGGGAGGATATCTAAGTTTACAAGTGGATCTAGATCTGGAAGGTGGGGGCAAGTAAGGCAAATGGAATTTAATAGTAAGATGAAATGAGAACTTACCAGTTTGAAGTTTGATCTTGATTTTATGAGGAGTTACGTTGGTGATTACGTGAAGAACCCCGTCCAGGCCGCATGCACGTCAATCTTCAAAGCAGCGGTATGAAATCACAAATACCAATTACCGAAGTGACATAGTAAGATGCGTGACCCGGGAACTACCAGATGATCTTTATGAGAGAGGATTGAGCGTGGAGAGCACATGATCACCAACGCAACTCCTCATAAAATCAAGATCAAACTTCAAACTGGTAAGTTCTCATTTAATCTTACTATTTTACTTTGGAGTCACGCGAGTGATTCCGTGAAGAGTTCGAAGCTTTGTGATTGTATATTCGCTCAATCATGCCGCAGATCGAAATCTCGGCGTCTCACTGCATCGAGTGACTCAGGATGAGTGAATAATCAAAAATGCATTAAGCATGATATTGATTCAAATGTATTAATGGTTTACGTTAATAAATAAATCAATAGCAACCCCTGTAACTCGGGGAGGCTAGAGTGGACGCAAAACAGAATGGGCAAAATCCCGGGTCAGTAACCAGCCTATGGAAAACATTTTTAAATCAATTTAGTTCACCATCCTGCGGTCGTGAAGAGTTCGAAGCTTTGTAATTTCATGCCGCAGACCGAAATCTCAACGTACACTGCATCGATTGACTCAGGATGAGTGAATAATCAAAAATGCATTAAGCATGATATTGATTCAAACGTATTAATGGTGTACGTTAATAAAGAAATCAATAGCAACCCCTGTAACTCGGGTAGGCTAAAGTGGACGCAGAACAGAATGGGCAAAATCCCGGGTCAGTAACCGGCCTATGGAAAACATTTTTAAATCAATTTAGTTGACCATCCTGTGGTCGCGAGGATATGGTCGATGGGCATGTCCATTGCCCTGGCCGCTGACGTTGATGCTGACCTGGTGGAATGAGATATACAATCATCAGTGTTAATACCTGCAAAACCCAGAACCTGATGCAGCAACCTTGAAATAGTCTGAACCGACCTTCCTTTGTGTAGTTGTTTGTTGATTAATAAACAATGCTGATTCCACACTTCTTAGGATTCGGGTGGCCTTGATATAATATAGCAAGCCTGCCCTCCCACATAGACATGAGACCGTGGGGTATCTGAAATAATCTTAAATCCTGCCACCGCTGGTCTGCTCTGCTTGTGTAGATCAGAATGTAAAATATAATGGCACTTATAGCCAATTCCATCCTATCTAGCCACAGCGTTTGCAATGTTTGCCCTTGTTGTGCTGATATTAGTGTCATAACTAAGGATGTAGCTGGAACCCTTGGTGAAGTTATGTTAACACATTTTCAATAACCAACTGGATATTCTTGGAGTGGGAGAACTTGTCAAGATCTCTTTAACAACTCGGTATCCGGGTTGAACCCGACAGAGTGGTTCCCGTTCGTTGCAGCTGTAGTGTCTCGATAACTGAATTATTGTCGAATACCATTTAAGAATGAATTGAAAGATGTCAGTAACCTGTACCATATTAAATGTAACATTAACATTTAAACAAAATCACTTCCGATCCCCTCAATAGGAATGTATTGCTTTTTTAGGTGCTATCCCTGCACTCTGCAGTGAGCACATTCATGGCTTGATGTGACAACCTGAGCCATAAGTCAATCCATTCAAAATGTGTAAGTCAATAATTGTTTTATTATGCAAAGGCCGGTCTCCTGAATCACAGTTTGAACCAGCAAGTTTTCATTTTTTGGAATAACCGTATACCGCTGTATTATTATGCCTGATGAAGCAGGCAACATGGCTGCTTAGCCAGTCCGACAGTACGAACCCAAGCGAGGTCTTGCTGACTGTTTTAAGACCCGGCTAATGAGGCATAAAATGGAGGAAGACATAAAAGAACATTCCTCCTTTTGTAGCGAGATTGTATTTCTCCGCACTGTTGTGCTACATATTTTTGCAATCAGTGAATAAACATGCACCAACATGTCGATATTTGATGTAGCATTGAACCATACTTTCATAATACTTTGAGATCCAATACCTATTCTGTGTTTTCATCGATCTGAACTGGATGATACACCAGTGGCAAAGGAGATTAGGTAAATTATTACAGGATACTTTTACTTGATTGCCATGTGACTAACATATGTCACCATCGTACAGTAGCAACTTGAAATTGAGCGTGTAGAATATGTATATTCGCTCAATAGCCCCTTACCCGTGGGTTGCATCTAGTATATATTTAGTTGATTCCAACATTTGAAGAATTGGTAACTCATGCAAATCTCCAATACCTCCAACTAAAGATGGTATTCAGAACATCTCACCTTAGAGTCCTTAGCATCAGTTTGTAATCATAATAATAATAATAATAATAATAATAATAATATCTTTTATTGTCATTACACATAACTGCAACAAGATTTGGTTTGCAACTTCCATCCGATGTCATAACTTAATCGACAAATAAAATTTAGGTTTAGATACCCCGAGAACAAGGTTTGTAAAAACGAACATTAGACCAGAAAAATCAACACAGACTAAAGTGCGAGCCCGGGGGAGACAGTCCATGGGTGTGGGGGGGTACTCAGCAGGGCCGGTTCAGAGCCGCTATAGCTCTGGGAATGAAGCTGTTCCTGAGTCGGGAGATGCAGGCATAGAAGGCCTTGTAACGTCTGGGGAAGGGAGGAGTTCGAACAGTCCATTACAAGGCTGAGAGGAGTCTTTATGTATGCTGACGGCCTTCCTGAGGCACTCTGCGTTGTAGATGCCCTCCAAGGCTGATAGCGGTGTCCCAATAATCTGTTGCGCTCTGTGGACGATGCGCTGAAGAGTTCTCCTCTCCGCCTCCGTGCAGCTGAGATACCACACAGAGATGCCATACATTAGTATTAAAGAAGGAACTGCAGATGCTGGAGAATCGAGGGTACACAAAAGGCTGGAGAAACTCAGCGGGTGCAGCAGCATCTAAGGAGCGAAGGAGATAGGTGACGTTTCGGGTCGAGACCCTTCTTCAGACTGGTCAGGGATCAGGGAAACGAGAGATATAGATGGTGATGTGGAGAGATAAAGAACAATGAATGAAAGATATGCAAAAAAGTATCGATGGGGGAGGTGGGAAGGGGAGGAGACAGCAATGGTTAACAGAATTGAGAAAATTCAATGTTCAAGCCCAAAGGATGCAGACTCCCCAAGCGGAATATGAGGTGCTGTTCCTCCAACTTGCGGTGTTGCTCACTCTGGCCGTGGAGGAGGCCCAGAACCGAGAGGTGGGATACAGAATGGGAGGGGGAGTTGAAGTGCTGAGCCACCGGGAAGTCAGGTTGGTTATTGCGGACCAAGCGGAGGTGTTCGGCGAAACGATCGCCAAGCCTCCTCTTGGTCTCACCGATATAGATCATCTGGCATCTGGAGCAGCGGATGCAGTAGATGAGGTTGGAGGAGGTGCAGGTGAACCTCTGTCGGACCTGGAAGGACTGCTTGGGTCCCTGAAAGGAGTGGAGGGGGGAGGTGAAGGGACATGTGTAGCATTTCTTGCGGTTGCAAGGGAAAGTGCCCGGGGAACGGGTAGAGCGGGAGAGAAGGGAAGAATAGACAAGGGAGTTGCGGAGGGAGCGGTCTTTGCGGAAGGCAGACGGGGGGAGATGGGAAGATGTGGCGAGTGGAGGGGTCACGTTGGAGGTGGCGAAACTGGCGGAGGACTATGTGTTGTATTTGCCGGCTGGTGGGGTGAAAGGTGAGGACCAGGGGGACTCTGCCCTGTTTGCGAATGGGGGAATGGGGAGAGAGGGCAGTGTTGCGGGGTATGGAGGAGACCCTGGTGTGAGCCTCATCTATAGTGGGGGAGGGGAATCCCCGTTCTCTGAAGAATGAGGCCATTTGTGATGACCTGGTGTGGAACACCTCATCCTGGGAGCAGATGCGGCATAGACGGAGGAATTGGGAATTGAGGTCTTTAAAATGATGAAAGGGATAGACAGAGTTAACGTGGATACGTTTTTCCCATTGAGGGTAGGGAAGATTCAAACAAGAGGGCATGACATGAGAATTAAGGGACAGAAGTTTCGGGGTAACGTGAGGGGGAACTTCTTTACTCAGAGGGTGGTGGCTGTGTGGAATGAGCTTCCAGCAGAAGTGGTGGAGGCAGGATCGATTTTAACATTTAAGAGTAAAGTGGATAGGTATATGGACGTGAAGGGAATGGAGGTGTATGGTCTGAGTGCAGGTAGATGGGACTAGGGGAAAACAAATGGTCGGCATGGACTGGAAGGGCCGAGAGGGCCTGTTTCCGTGCTGTAATTGTTATATGGTTATATGGTTATATGGGATGGAGTCCTTACAGGAAGCAGGGTGGGAGGAAGAGTAGTCCAGGTAGCTGTGGGAGTCAGTTGGTTTGTAGTGGATGTCGGTCAGGAGTGTATCACCTGCAATAGAAATGGTGAGGTCAAGGAATGGTAGGGAAATGACGGAAATGGTCCAAGTGTATTTGAGTGCCGGATGGAAGTTGGTGGTGAAATGGATGAAGTCAGTCAGTTGTGTGTGGGTGCAGGAGGTGACACCAAAGTAGTCGTCGATGTAACGGAGGTAGAGGTTGGGGATGGGGCCCTGGTACGCCGAGAACAAGGATTGTTCGACGTACCCGACAAAGAGGCAAGCGTAGCTGATTAGTAAGCTCTCTGTGGTGCAGCGGTAGAAGGTCGTCAGCAGCAGTTGGGGCAGACCAGTTTCAATGTTCTTAGGAAGAACAGTCGTTGCTGTGCCTTTTTGACCAGCGCAGCGGTGTTGCTGGACCATGTGAGGTCCTCTGAGATGTGACTGCCCAGAAACTTGAAGCTGGACACTCTCTCCACACTGTCTCCGTAGATGGAGATTGGGGCGTATTCCCCATTCTGCGACCTCCTGAAGTTGATAATCAGCTCCTTGGTCTTGGAGGTGTTTAGCGACAAATTGTTCCGTGAGCACCAGTCCGCCAGGTTCTGCACCTCCGCTCTATAGTTTGTTTCATCACCTTTGATGATCAGCCCGATCACCGCTGTGTCGTCTGCAAACTTGACAATGGTGTTGTTATCAAATGCAGGGACACAGTCGTGGGTGAAGAGGGAGTAGAGCATGGGGCTCAGTACACAGCCCTGTGGTGTGCCGATGCTCAGGGTGATAGTGGAGGACAGGTGCGGCCCCAGTGTCACTGCCTGCAGTCGCTCCGTCAGAAAGTTCAGGATCCAATCGCATATCAGTGAGCTGAGGCCTAGCTGGTGGAGTTTGGTGGTGAGCTTGGTGGGGATGACCGTATTGAAGGCAGAGCTATAGTCAATGAAGAGCATCCTCACGTAGGTGCCCTGTCTTTCCAGGTGGGTCAGGACAGTGTGAAGAGCCACAGAGATGGCATCCTCTGTGGATCTATTTGCCCTGTATGCAAATTGATGAGAGTCCAATGATGCAGGGATGCTGGATTTGATGTGGGAGAGGACCAGCCTTTCAAAGCGCTTCATTGGTATTGGAGTTAGGGCAACCGGGTGGTAGTCATTCAGGTTGGTGACTCTAGACTTCTTTGGCACCGGCACTGTGGTAGCTGTCTTCAGGCACTTGGGGACCGTTGCCAGAGATAGAGACAGGTTGAAGATCCTTGTAAATACCTCTCCCAGCTGTACAGCACAATCCTTTAGTACCCTACCCTCCATCCGGGTCTGCAGCCTTGCATGGATTGATCTTACGCAGAGCGCACTGTACCTCCTGGGTGTTCAGTGTTAAGGCCTGTCCCTCCGCCCTAGCCGGGGTTGTTCCTCTCCTGGTGGTGCTGCCAGTTTCGAAGCGGGCAAAGAAGGTGTTTAATTCATTGGCCAGTGTGATATCACCGTGGGGGCAGACGGGGCTGCTCTTGTAGTCAGTGATGTCCCTGACACCCTGCCACATGCTTCTGGTGTCCGCGGTGTTGAAGTGGTCTTCCACCCTTTGCCTGTGGATGTCTTTGGCCTTTTTTATGCCATTGTTCAGGTTTGACCTGGCAGCACTGTAGGCAGAAGTGTCCCTGGATTTAAAGGCAGTGTTGCGTGCCCTTAACAGGTTCTGAACCTATTTGTTCATCCACGGTTTGCGGTTTGGGAATTCTTTATTTCCTTGTCCACTGTGACAGTCTCCACACAGCAGTTGATGTAGGAGATCACAGTGGATGTGTACTCCTCCAAGTCTACCTCTGTACCACTGGTAGCCTGTTGTGCAAACAGGTCCCAGTCCGTGCGATCAAAGCAGTCCTGGAGTTGTAGGGTGGCGTCCTCGGGCCATATTTTGACTGTCTTTATTGCAGGTTTGGTCTTGTGAATGAGGGGTTTATATGCAGGCAGTAGAAACAGTGAGAGGTGATCGGATTGTCCCAGGAATGGGCAGGGGAGGGCTCTGTATCTGTCCTTGATGTTGGTGTACACTTTATCCAGTTTGTTTAAGCCCCTGGTAGGGCACTGCACATGCTGGTGGAATTTGCGGAGTGCAGCTCGTAGGTCCACCTGGTTAAAGTCCGCTGCAACAATGAACGCACCGTCGGGGTGAGCATCCTGCTGCTTGCTGATGGCCGAGTGCAGCTGTGCTAGCGCTAGGTAGCATTAGCCTGTGGTGGGATGTATATGGCCACGATGATAACCACAGTAAACTCCCGAGGCAGGTAAAACGGCCTACATTTAAGCAGTAGGTATTCCAGGTCTGGGGAACAGTAGCTCTCTACTGCAGTGTGGTTGGTGCACCAGTCCTTGTTGATATAGATGCAGAGCCCGCTGCCCTTGCTCTTACCGGAGTCCTTTGTCCTATCAGCACGATGCAGTGACCGGTTGGTTAGGTCCACAGCCCCGTCGGGAACCAGTGCGCTGAGCCAGGTCTCTGTGAAGATCAGCACACAGCAGTCTTTCAGGGATTGCTGGGTGTTGATCCAGAGCCTCACCTCATCCAGCTTAATAACTGAATTCGACCGACCAAACTACTGGAGCGAGTTCAAGTTCAAGTTCAAATGAGTTTATTGTCATGTTCAGCAATGCTGAATACTGTTTTTTCATCATTGTGACTGAGGTAGCTTCAGTTGACAATAGCATAAGGTTGTTAACAATGGTCTACATGTCCTTTGAGAGGTTGCTGTTTGCACAATATCAGTTGCTTGATTTTCTCAGCTGATACACAGCTGCTATATTGCCAATTACTCTTGATGAAATAAAGTCAGTTTTATAACAGGTTGCTATTAACTCCAATCTCTTGCCACAGGGCGGAGTCATAAGCTAATTAATAATGAAAGGTAAATCCCAATGATCAACGAACAGTTTATCCTATTCCGCAATGTTTTACTGTTAATAGTACAGTTATATTGTCTTTGATAACCTCTGTAATGGGTAATGCATAGCATGGATCTTTGAGACCCTTATGAATCTGTTGTTAGTCAGGAAAATGTTTTCATATTTGGAAAGTTCATATGCCCGACACTCTCCATTTTTCACAATAAACATGCCACTCCTGCCTTACTCCATGGGTGGTTTGCATGAGAACTTTGGCCCGATTTCCGAACCTTAACTTCAAAAGATAACCCTGGCCATAATCCAAACGTGCTTGGAATGTTAAATCCTGTGCCTCAAACTTATCCTTTGTGTGTTGTACAAACAAATGTAAATATTACAAATTGTGAATGGAGCACTACCCATGTTTTGGAAGTGCTAGACCCACTTTGTTGAGTAGGGTTGGTAAGATGCATGGAATTTCTGAGCTATCATGCTGCTCCCAGCTCCAGTGAACCGCCTAATACCGATGAGCGCCTGGGGTGCGTTCTGACGTGATGACCTTTGCCCGCCGTTGGCCTTAATTGATTTGTCTGCCAGGTTTTCTTCCCCTGTTGAATAGGCCTACCTGAATAACAGATTCGGCGGCTGGCTCTCACATCCCCCTGTTGGCGCTGTTCACTGCCGGCACATATGTGCTTCAGTATGTTTTATTGACTTCTTTAGAGCCTGGAGTCAGTTATATCTTGACCTTTTGCTCTCCCCTCCTCAGAGAGGGCGATTCGTATGCAGCTCTAAACAGGCGCTGCCACAGGCCGCAGGATACCTATACAGATATGAACCCATTGGACCTATACCTGAATAGAACATTCTGCTGGGATGGCAACTTTGTTGTCAGGAAAAAAGGTACCTCTAACATGTGCCCTTCATCCCATTGGGGTGTGCCCCACGGCCATACCCTGAGACTCAGCGTCAGCAGGATACTGACCCGTCTTGGTCTCTGCCTCCAAGAGGGAGACCTGTAGCAGCTCTGTCAACTGGAGCTGCTGGTGCGGCCTGCAGAGGTGGAACTTCTGGCTCAACCTTACCATCAGAGTCGGTGTCAGAACTAAAAATGACCCATGGCTCGCGCCTCCTCATCTATCAAACAGTTCTCTACTAGCCTTTTTGTTCTGGGTGGCGCTGACACTCCTCCTGTTGGCGTGTGCCCTGCTGTAGCACTGTATGCAACACTATCTAGCCCCGGTGAATCATCCCCCGACTCCGTGGGCCTTGCTATCCAGCCCCAGTGGGGAATAATCCTCCGACTCCGTGGGCGTAGCAGACCTATGTGTGAACTTGAGCAACCCTGTCCCAGGCGTTGCCGGCGCCACCTCTCGTAGAGGCCGACGCCTTTTGACATGAAACAGCCCTGTACCAGGCGCTGCTAGCGCGGCTCTCCCGTAGGTCGGCAATGTCACAAATGAAACAGCCCTGTATCAGGCGCTGCTGGCGCGCTCTCCTATAGGCCAGCGCTTTCATACATGAAGCAGCCCTGCCAGGTGCTGCTGGAGCCGCCTGTCCCATAGGCCCGTGCTATTATACATGAAGCAGCCCTATCCCAGGCGCTGCTGGCACGGCCTGTCCCACAGGCCCGCGCTATTACAGTGTAGGTTCACTAAATCAAAACATTTTTAGTGTACAGCTTTACCTGTGAAGGGTTAAAGCAATTTTTAACCCTTCACAGCAACTTGTGCTAAACAAGAAGAATTTCATTGTCAGGGACATATGACAATAACTTTTTATGACTTTAACTTTACCTTTAACTTTTAACTTTAAGAAAAACACTATAACATACATTAAACTTCATTATTAAGAGAAAAACCCTTGTAGCCTTACGTACCCAAATAGGGCTGAACGAGTCCTTTCTCACCAATTTAATTCCCTGCCTGGGGACCGGCATCTGTGAGCCGCTGACTGCATTGTGAGCGACTCTGCCGTTATTTCCTTGCCGTTCCACGGCATCCCCGCAGGCTGGAAGCCGCTGACTGCCTTGTCAGTGGCTCCTTATCTCACAACCCGATCTTTTTCCGGTTATCTGCTTCCACGGTCGGACTGGGGTTTCCCCACCGTCCATAACCAGTTCACTCATCGGGCTGTGAAACTGGCAGGAAAACATCTGTGAAGAGAGGTTCCTGCTTGAAAAACCCCCTGGTAAGTAGAAACGAACTTACCTTTTAGCTTTAACTTACCGCTGGCAGGAGCGCTGCCCTGCCAGTCTGGTGCATGCGCCAATGCGGCTGACGTACTCACGCGCATGCGGCTTGGACGGGGTTCTTCACGGAATCACTAACGTGACTCCGAAGTAAAACTCTGACAGGTGTGAAGCGCTGCACTTTACTATGTCAACCTGGAGCACGATGTACACAGTAGATGGTGGAGGTCTGGAGAGTGTTGCAGAACAGAGAGATCTGGTAGTACAGGTTCACTGAAAGTGAAGAACACAGTTGGATAATGTGGTGAAGAAGGCGTTTGGCACTCTTGCTCTATTTGGGAAGACAATTGAGTATAAAAGTTGGAACATCATGATGTAGCCATACATCGTTAGTGAGACCACAACTGCACCACAGGAGTACAGTGTGCAGTTCTGCTCATTCAGCTATCAGTGAAGGAAAGAATGCAAAATAGATTCAAGTTGGAAAGGATGCAGAAGATATTCACCATGATGTTACTTGGGCTTGCAAACTTGAGCTCTGGGAAGAGGTTCGATAGGCTGGGACTTTTTCATTACAGCATAGGAGGCTGAAGGATTACCTTTTTGAGGTGTATACAAACATGAGAGCCATGGATAAAGTAAATGCCCACTGTCCTTTTCCCAAGGTAGAAGACTAATATTAAAGGGGTTAGACATAAGGTGAGAGGGGAGAGTTTAAGAGGGACCTCAGAGGCAAACTTTTCATTCAGAGCATAGTACATATCTGGAATGAGCTGCCAGAGGAATCTACAGAAGTGGGTACAATTATGACTTTTAAAAGACATTTGGGTGAATATATGGATAGGAACAGTTTAGAGGGCTATTGCCCAACAGGACGCATAGAATGCCAACAAGATCAATCAATCAATCAATCAATCAATCAATCAATCCATCAGTTTTATTCGTCACTTGCCCATAAAGTGTTAGTAAATGAATTTGCCAGCAGCGGTACAATGAAAAAGAACACACAAAAACACAATAAGAATTTAACATAAACATCCACCACAGCATTCATCACTGCGATGGAAGGCACACAATTGGGCCAGTCCTCCTCCATTTTCCCCCGTGGTTGGGACCTCAACCCTCCGCAGCTGCCATCGCGGGCGTCCAGATGAGTAGACAGGTAAAAGTCCAGGTAAGCCCTGAAACGGTGTCTCCCCACCGGAGACCGCGGCTTCAGGTTGGTGTAGGCCGCAGGCTGGTGGTCGAAATGTTAAAGTTCTTGCTGCACTGCAGCCAGAAGCACCGCAGGGCCAGTGGTCAGAGCTCCCCTCCAGGGGTCCCCGGCGAGGGACCCCGCTCCTGATGGCAAGTCCACACCGCGCCCGCGGTAAAAGTTGGCTGGTGGTTGGAGCTCTTTTCCTCTTGGGTCCCCCACGAGGGATCCCAGGCCCAGGACGCTGCGCCGGCTGGAGCTCCGCAGACCGCAGCTTTAGGCCGCCGCGGGCCAGCGAGCGGAGCGCTCTCCTCCGGCGAGTCCCGGCAAGGGCTCGCCCGCTCCGCGTCGAGAGTCCGCGCTGCACCCGCTGATGAAGCCCCGGGCACGTCTCCGGGAAAGGCCACCCAATCCTCGTGTTAGGCCACAGGGGAGGCGACATGGAAAAAGCCGCCTCTCCGTGGAGGAGGCGACCAAAACGGTTTCCCCCTTACCCCCCCCCCCCCCCCCCCACACCACCCCCACACAAGACACACAAAGAAACATTAAAAACATACATTTAAACACACTAAAAAAATAAAAAATGTTGAAAAAACTAACGTGCTGCTGGCAGGGCTGCCGGCTTGCAGCGCCCCCATCGGCATGGACATGGTATGCCCAAGGACTTGTTTGCATGCTGTACAACACTATGACTCTATTTATTCTTTCCATCGGAGAGCACTTCAGTATCTTGGCTTGGTGATTTGTTAATGTTTTTCTCGGAACTGAAGCCATCCAGCCCTCAGATGCATGATAAGTACTAAGTAAGTCCTTATTTGCATGCAATAAACTTTTTTCATTGACCAAAAATATTAAAATGAAAGTTTAGCATTCTGTTAATCTTTGAATATGAATTCAACAATAGAGCAAAATCTTGAAAAGATGTTTGAATCTGGAAAATTTACATTTGTTAATATATTGAGATATGGCTCCACAAGTGTTTTATTGCTGCTCTCAACCAACATTCTCTGTTGGTATTACATCAAAGCATATAAATGTCACTTAATTGTATAACCCACAGCAGACAGTATAAGATAATATTTTGTGCTTGGCCTAACATAATACTTCTATTTGTGATTCTGCTCCTTCCTTTTAATGAAATGTTTTAATGACTGCTGAATATTTTAGAGAAAGTAAAATGCATTCTTTTCAAGTTATGTGTAGGAGTCTTGAAGTAAAATGTCACAAACTCTTTTGGTAAAATCTGGAGTAATTAACAAGTTGGGAGTTTTGTATCACATGACGCACAAATTTATGATTGTACAATTAAATAATATAGCAGTTTTAATCAACATGCATTCAATTTATAATGTTAATTTTGGATATTTACCGAGAAACATAGTAACGTAGGAAATAGGTGCAGGAGTAGGTCATTCGGCTCTTCGTGCCAGCACCACCATTCAGTATGATCTTAATGAAACTTAATTTTGTTTGAACTTAGGTTCAAATGACAATAAACGGTATTCTGATTCTGATCATGGCTGATCATCCAAAATCAGTACCCTGTGCCTGCCTTCTCCCCATATCCCATCGGGAATATTTTTCCTGCATCTAGCCTGTCCAATCCCTCAATAATTTTATATGTTTCTGTACGATTCCCTCTCATCCTTCTAAATTACAGCAAATACAAGCCCAGTCGACCCATTCTTTCATCATATGTCAGTCTCACCATCCCGGGAATTAACTTGGTGAACCTACGCTGCACTCCATCAATAGCAAGAATGTCCTTCCTCAAATTGGGAGACCAAAACTGCATGCAATACTCCAGGTGTGGTCTCACCAGGGCTCTGTACAACTGCAGTCGGACCTCCTTGCTCCTATAATCAAATCCTCTTCCTATGAAGGCCAACATGCCATAAGCTTTCTTCACTGCCTGCTGTACCTGCATGCTTACTTTCAGTGACTGATGTACAAGGACACCCAGGTCTCGTTGAACTTCCCCTTTTCCTAATCTGACACCATTCAGATAATAATCTGCCTTCCTGTTCTTGCCACCAAAGTGGTTAACCTCACGTTTATCCACCTTATGCTGCATCTGCCATACATCTGGCCACACAACCAACCTATCCAATTCACCCTGCAGCCTCATAGCATCCTCCTCGCAGCTCACTCTGCCACCCAGTTTGTGTCATCCGCAAACTTGGAGATGGTCTTGTTCTTAGTTCAACACTTTTTCATACAGAGTTGTGAGTCTGTGGAATTCTCTGCCTCACAGGGCGGTGGTGGCCGGTTTTGTGGATACTTTCAAGGGAGAGCTAGATAGGGCTCTTAAAGATAGCAGAGTCAGGGGATATGGGGAGAAGGCAGGAACGGGGTACTAATTGGGGATGATCAGCCATGCTCACATTGAATGGTGGTGCTGGCGCGAAGGGTCGAATGGCCGCCTCCTGCACCTATTGTCTAGTGTCTATTATCCATATGACAGTCCTGCCAACCTGGGAATTAACCTCGTGAACTACGCTGCACTCCCTCAATAGTAAGAATGTCCTTCCTAATAGCAAGAATGTCCTTCCTACTGTGATTCTACATTCTCCCCATGACCTGCGTTGGTTTTCCCCGAGATCTCCAGTTATCTCCCACACTCAAAAGACGTACTGGTTTGTAGGTTAATTGGCTTGTTATAATTGTAAAATTGCCCCTAGTGCAGATCAGTGTCACTCATGTTATGAGTCGTGCTTTTGTAATTACCCCCACTTGCTTTTACAGTAAATCCCTTAGAATTGGAGAAACGTGCTAGCATGAAGTTATCTATGCAATATCGTCAATAAATATTTGTGCCTTTATCATGGTGTAAGGCTTCAGTTATTACCACAGCCTTAACACAACACCTAGTGTGTGTAGTGTTAATGTGTGGGGATTGCTGGTCAGCACGGACTTGGTGGGCCGAAGGGCCTGTTTCTGCGTTGTATCTCTAAACTAAACTAAACCAAACTAAAATGTTAAACCCCCTGCCCTCTAGATTAAGCCTCCCCAATCCTGGGAACTATCTTATAAACCTCCATGAAGTCATCCCTCAGACTCTCACTCCAGAAAAAAGTCTCAGACTCTCCTTCAATCTCCCCATTGCAATTCAAATTTGCATATCCTGGCAATATCCCTCTGAATCTTATGCATCATCTCTAGATTAATTACAACCTATCATGTTGTCCTCCCCGTGGCGAGCCCTGTCCACTGACCTCAGTCAGGCCGACGACAACAAACAGAGGCAGCAGCAGCGCCGCAGCTTGGCGCCAAGCCGGAGCATGCGCCCTTTTTAGGGCGGGCACCTGTGGATGTCACCCTGCTGCAGACTTCTGCTGCCTCAAATGCAACAAGAAGAATGATGTGCACACAAAATTCTGAAGTGCATCCTAACCAACAATTACTATAATTGTAACATTTTACCTCAATTACTATATTCACTGGAGAAACAAGGGACTGCGGATGCAGCTTTACAAAAAAAGACAGAAAGTGCTGGAGTAACTCAGCGGGTCAGACAGCAACTAGACAACAGGGAAAGGTGACGATTTTGGTTGGGACCCTTCTTCAGATTGATTGTGGTGGGAAGTGGAAGAAAGCTGGAAGAGAGGAAGAGCAGGGCAAAGGTGGATACAAGAAAGGGAGGGTTTTCAAAGCAGATGGTTGGGCAAACGGCAGAGATGAAGAGACAAAAGGTGTGTGATAAAAATAGAAGAGGTGTGAATTATGAAGCTAAAAGTAATATGGGTGGAAGAGGAGGGCGAGGCAGAGCAGAGAAATGGGTGCACATCCAGGTGAGTCACAGGAAAGAAACCCTCCATTCTCTCTCACACACCCCCCGTTGCCCCATCCTATCTGCTTTCTTCCTCCCCCCCCCCCCCCCCCCACCCCCCCCTCCTCCGCCAACCCCTTCTCTGTGAAATGTAATAGACTGGAATCTTCAGTAATGTAAAATAAGATGAGTCGAGCTGGTGAACTGGAACAGTGAGGACCAATGACTATCCTTTCCCTATTCTTTGGTGTCAACATCATCATAATTCAAGTGAGATTCTAATGAAACTGGTTAAGTTGAGCCTGATTGCAAGAGTTACAGCTACATCTGGGACAGGATAAAAAATGATCCAGAGGAAGCCAGCTGCTGCAGTCAGTGGCCTGATGTTCTCTAGAACCAGGAGCATTTGGTTTTGTTCCTAATTGCAAGAAAGAGCCATATTTCAAAAGGGTTTTAATATGGCTGGTTAGCCTGCAATAGTACTTGACTAGATGAATTTAGAAGTGTGTTTGGAATGGACCTATAGTTTCCTTCAGTGTTGACAGGAGTTTCCGTCCCATTTCCAATCTCTTTGGACCATGGATTATTTTGGTAGTTGCACATATAAATGTGCAAAACAGATCTGGGCTCTTGCGAAAATTACTATTGTTACACTATTTTACATCTGCAAAATGAAAACAACAATATTACATTTAAGATTCCAGCATCTACAGTTCCTTGTAGCTCAATATTAAATTTGAAATCTGTAACCTCTTCATTATTTTGCATTTTTGCACAATGATAAGCTGCACTGCGTCACCAAAGTGAACTTATCTTTTTTTTTGTTTTAGTTTTAGAGATACAGCGCGGACACAGGACCTTTCGGTCCACGCCGACCAGCGATCCCCGCACATTAACACTATCCTATACCCACTAGGGACAATTTTTACATTCACCAAGCCAATTAACCTACAAACCTGTACGTCTTTGGAGTGTGAGAGGAAACCGAAGATCTCGGAGAACACCCACGCAGGTCACGGGGAGACTCCGTACAGACTGCACCCGTAGTCGGGATCGAACCCGGGTCTCCGGCGCTGCATTCGCTGTAAGGCAGAAACTTTACCGCTGCACCACCGTGCTTTGCTTGGTCAGTCAATTTGAAATGGAACAGCTGTATTATTTGTATTTAACCTTGTGTTATCCAAATCTGAAGAAGGGTCTCGACCAGAAATGTCACCCATTTCTTCTCTCCAGAGATGCTGCCTGTCCCACTGAGTTATTCCAGCATTTTTGGAGAGATTGAAGAGGCACACATGCCAAACTGTGACTACCCAGATTGACTCTCAAGGGAGATTCGTGATCTTTTGTTGCTGAGTTGGGCAGCTTGGGGACACTTCAGAAGGTTGGTCAACCATTCCTGTAAAAGTGGTCGGTAACACTGTAAAAAGTAAAGCAATACATCTTTGGCTGAGATAAATGATAACAAACAAGAACATTACAACTGACTTCTGGCCTCGGTGCCCTAAAGCTAAAGGAATTCCTAAGCATTGGTAAGGCTTATTGTTCCATTCTCTATGGAAAAATAAGCCTTATCAATGCTTAGGAATTATTTTCATAAATTCTCCTCTGGGTGACCGGTGAAGGGGTAAGGGGGCTGTCCCACTGCGGCGACCTAACCTGCGAGTTCAGAAGAGTGTCTTCGACCTTCCAGCTTGAGGGCACTCGCCTGAAAAACCTCGAGCTGGATCGACCGTCAGCGATGAAACTGCGAGGTGGATCGACCGACCGCACACACACACACACACATCGGAAAGGTGGGTGCCAGGGAAAGCGGGGGAGCGCTGTCTGAAATTCGCGATGAAGAGGAAGGTAAAAGATGGCTGCACAGTGTACGGTAAGTCCTTTAGAGAGCGCGGAGAGGAGGGAGGGGGGAGAGAGAAGGAGGGAGAGAGAAGGGGGGAGAGAGAACGGAGGGAGAGAGAAGGGGGAGAGAGAGAAGGGCGGAGAGAGAAGGGGGGAGAGAGAGGGAGAGAGAGGAAGAGAGAGAGGGGGAGAGAGAGGAAGAGAGAGGGGGGAGAGAGGGGGAGAGAGGAGGAGAGAGGGGGAGAGGGGGGGAGAAAGAGTGGAGACACTTTTAAGAAGTATAATAAAGTTTAACAGGCATTTAACCTACTGGTCGGTTTTCCTTGGTCCTGAAAACTCCAATGAGCCAATTAAAATGCCCGGTCAGCAAAGGAGATTGCCTACGACTGCCCTCGACTGCCTGTAACTACATAGCGACCTACTCCACTGCACTACATTCAAGAGAACCATGCCGACCAATTTGTACTCCCCGAAAATCTTTCAACATGTTGAAACATTTTCCGCAACCTAGCTGAAGCCGCGAGTATCCGGGAACTTCCCTCGAGCATGAAGGAGAGTTCCAGTGACCTCATAGGACCTCCTAGGACCACGTGTCGACCATGCTGCGTGTTTGAGGCGAGGGCAAACTTTTCTAAACTCGCAGATTAGGTCACCGTAGTGGGACAGCCCCTTAACCACCCTTAACTGTGATATTATCAAAAAATGTTTTTCATCCTTATTCCTTCAGATGTTTTGGGCTTCGCTGGTTTAGTCACCATTTAATTACCTATAACTAATTGCTTGCAAAGGTCGTGCTTACCTGCCTTATTGAACTGCTGCAGTCGTTGAGATGTACAGTAGGTATACCTACAATGGTGATAGTGAGGTCTAAGATTATGACCCAGCAACGGTGAACTGTGATATTATTCCAAGTTACAATGTTATGTGGCTTGGAGGGCAACCTTCAGATGGTGGTGTTCTCATTCTTTTGCTGCCCATGTCCCTGGTAGCGGTTGTGGGTTTGGAAGGTGCCATCTAAGCACCTGGTAAGTTGTGGCAGTGCATCCTGTAGATGGTACAACCTGTTCCACTGTGTGTTGATGAGGGATTGAATGAATGGTTGTGTACAGAGTATCCATAAAGCAGGCAGCCATGTTCTCTATATTTAGACTAGTTTACTATTATCATGTGTACTGAGGTACACTGAAAAGATTTTTTGTTGCATGCTATCCCGTCAGCAAAAAAACTATACATGATTATAATCAAGCCATCCACTATGTATAGATACAGAATAAAGGGTAACATGTTTAGTACAAGGTAAAATCTAATATATTTCAAGCTTCTTGAGTGGCATGGAAACTGCACTCATCCAGGCAAATGGAGAGTATTCCATCACACTTCTGACGTGCTATAGAACATAGAACATAGAAAATAGGTGCAGGAGTAGGCTATTCGGCCCTTCGAGCCTGCACCGCCATTCAATATGATCATGGCTAATCATCCAACTCAGTATCCTGTCCCTGCCTTCTCTCCAGACCCCCCTGATCCCTTTAGCCACAAGGGCCACATTGAACTCCATCTTAAATATAGCCAATGAACTGGTCTCAACTACCTTCTGTGGCAGATAATTCCAGAGACTCACCACTGTCTGTGTGAAAAATGTTTTCCTCATCTCGGTCCTAAAGGAATTCCCCCTTATCCTTAGACTGTGACCCCTTGTTCTGGACCTCTCCAACATCGGGAACAATCTTCCTGCATCTAGCCTATCCAACCCCTTAAGAATTGTGTATGTTTCTATGTAAATGGTGGACAGTCTTTGGGGAATTGAATAAGGTGAAGTGAAGAGTAAAGGGCCTGTCCCACTTGGGCATCATTTGTGAATCCCAAAATCCTGGGGCACCACGCGCGACCGCGCGTCACTGCCTAAGTCACCACGCGCCATGTGCGCCTAATGCGTGCCATGGGTGCCTCACGTGCGCGTCGTGCGTTGTAACGCGTGAATGATGTTTAATGAATCAGTGGTGTGTTTACCCAATTAAGCTGGGCACTTCAGCAAGGTAGCACAGAGGATGCAGGTTTAGCAAAGGAACCAGATTGGAGATATTGCAAAGAAAATAAAGAAATAAGGAGAAAATGCAAATTATTTATTTAAATAGAATGCGCAACAAAGTGAAGATATCCAATTATATTTGATTGATGATTTTTGTGACATTGAGTATTCTTGAAAAAAGAAGGAAATAAATATTTGGTTTTAGTCTGTGTTCTTTTACTTCTACCTTCCAATGACAGCAGTTGGCTGGAAAAACCTTTGAGCCGCACAATTATAAATGGCACACATAGAGACAATAACATAGAACAAAAGGGTATAAAATGATCATATTTCTTTATTTGAAACTGTAATAGAAACACACACTCATGCACACAGATGTACAATAACCTCTTTATGTAGATTTTTCCTTGAAGTATAACTTGTATGAATGTGGCACAACAGAAGGCAATGTGATCATTGTCTCTGCACCGAAGCCAGCACTGCAATGCATTTGGTTTCATTAAACTGATTGTCCAGAAATGCAAACCCCTCGATAAGTGAGTAAATTGAAAACCCAATTTTACTTCGGAGTCATGTTAATTCTGTTGCTTCAGCATATTAAAGGATATTAATTCAACATCAAACTTACGTAGAATATAAAAATATCACAATATCCTCAGGGCATGTTATAAGGTTCAGATGATCATTTAATAGGTCAATTTGAGCAAGTGCTCTTCAAGTAAATGGATTGCAGTGTATATATAATGACTACTGAGAATAGTGATGTTGCTTGATGATCCACCCAGAGAGCTGCCTCCTGTTTTACAGTGGCATCCATTTTAGTTAAAATCAGCCATTCTTTCCAAACTCATCACTTTTCTCTGATCTTAAAGCTCAATTTTGAAAACTTTACGTTCCTCACAATTCACCCTCTTTTCCCTCTATTCAACCATTCTACACTGTCATCCATTGTGATTTGTTTCCAATATACTCCAAGAAACATTGTGACAATAGCGCCTTGTTTTAATCTTTAATGTAAAATGACATCCCCAAGGAAAACTGAGGCATTTCTGACTGGGCTCATGGAAGTTAATGTGAAGAGAAAGCAGGAGCAATGTATCGTGAGAAACAGCATTGGCTTTGCCTACTTTATCACCCCATCCAAAGTTATCCACAAGCAGATAAAATGAATGAAAAGCTAATCAAGGGGACAGGAGGATATAATTGGACATAAAGCTGGCTTTTCTCAAAAGGCTTGAGAGAGGTGAAGGTCCGTGGAAGGAGTATGGAGAAAGAGAGCGATTTACAAAGAGATTTACGCAGGAGGCATACACAAGGCCAAAATAGAAAGAATAGTTATTTTTGGGGTGAGGGTTATGGGAGGCCTCCAGCGAGGGAAAATTCCTATTCTCAGAGTATTATCAGGGTAAAAGTAAAGATGAAACACTTAAACCCCTGATTCACGGTGCGAGTTGGGCCATGAGTGACCCCGAGTTGTCACTCGTGGTGATCACGTACAATCAACGTAGCGGGAACGTCGGAACTCGCGCGAGCATCATATCGACTCGTGGCGCTAACAGCAGGTACCCGTGAAACTTGTTAACTCGTGAAAAAAATCAAACATGTTTGATTTTTTCCACGAGTCAAATTTACAGTTAAAGTTAAAAATGGAAACATTTAAACTCGTTGTAATAACGTAGTGGCCCGTGCGTTTACCTTAGTGACTCGTGAGTCTACCGTGGGAACTCTTTAATTTGTTCGTTCGCTCGAGTAAAGACTGAACCAAAGATAGACACAAAATGCTGGAGTAACTCAGCGGACCAGGCAGCATCTCTGGAGAGAAGGAATGGAGTCAAGACCCTTCTTCAGACTTACCCGAAACGCCACCCATTCCTTCTCTCCAGAGATGCGGCCTGTCCCACCGAGTTACTCCAGCATTTTGTATCTATCTATACTTTAGTTTCGGATATGATCAAGTGTAAGAAACGCAAACCAGACTACCTTCACATCAGAGAATCCTACTGTTCCAGGATAAAAATCCACACACCCTAGTTACATCCAATATTGCATGAATATCATGCATTAGTATGCATCTATGAGCCCAACGATCAAAGGGCTGCCCGTTAAATGCAAAGTATGCCAATCATAGAGATTGTATTAAACCACTGTACAATATTTTAAAATATTTATAACCTGTATCTATTTACTTGGGTGACAAAATAAATGCATCAAAGCCTAAAAGCGAGAAAGAGAAAATAAATAGGTCCGATATTTGCTTAAAATCATCTCCTAGATTTTAGAAATGATGCCAAAGCCCGGCTTTGCCATTCAAAACTGCAGCATTTCAAATTATCTAATTTATAAAAATCATTGGGAATCAATGATTCATAATGGAATGACTCCGCTCTTCAGTAGAAACAATTAATTTCCTCTGGGGTTTTTTTAACAGACATATTCTCTTTTTAGTTTAGTTCTTTTTGTTTGGAGCCTCTCCCGCCACTTTATTTCTCAACATCATCCTCGCTCCTCCGCCGAGAAAATCTCCACTGAACGCACCGGTTCTGACGGAGGAATTAAATAACATATATAGTGGATATGTCAACATCTTTTTGATCTTGGGGCGGTTTAGTCCATCACGTCCGAACACACAGATCTGCTTCAGCTGATGTGAAGAAGGGTCTCGACCCGAAACGTCACCCATTCCTTCTCTCCAGAGATGCTGCCTGTCCCACTGAGTTACTCCAGCATTTCGTGTCTATCTCAGCAGGGCACAGTCCCACGGTTGACACCACACTCCAGACCTATCTAACCCCTTATTTGTGAAAGTTCCACACATATTTATCGATACTTTTTCCGGCAGTGTGCCCAGGCTACGGACACCACACTGAGCCCAAACTAAAACAATCCCAGTACTTATTGGTGTGTATGGTTTGACCGAGGACACGTGCAATTTGGCCGAGGCACTTCACTGTCCGTGTGTAGGAAGGAACTGCCGATGCTAGTTTACACCGACGATAGGCACAAACATGCTGGAGTAACTCAGCGGGACAGGCAGCGCCTCTGGAGAGAAGGAATGGGTGAAGTTTCGGGTCGGGACCCTTCTTCAGACTCCCCGCTCATTCTTCCCTCGTCGATGTGAACCTGTGGGGGTGCGAGGAATCGGGCATCGCTGGGTAAGGGGAAGAGAGGTTTTACTGCTGAATTATGCGCAACAGTAGCATGAAGTGGGGGTAAGGTCCGTTTAAACTATCTCGACCCCCCCCCCCCCCCCACCGTGTTGGGAGAGAAAGGGGAGAGAGTTGTGTAAACAAACCACGGGAGACTGCATCTTTGGGGGGAAAGCATAAAATGTACACGGATGTTTTGGGCCAGGACCCTAAAGGTTGACGACCTGTTTCCCAGATGCTGTCTGGCCGTTGGCTTCTTCCTGCAGTTTGCTTTTGTCCCGGACTCCAGCATCTGCAATCTCCTTGGCCTCCAAAGGGAAAAGTTGCTCGTGAAGCGAAGGTCGATATTGACCCATGCTTACTGCAAAATCAAAGCTGCGGTGCTTACGTATTTAGTTAAACCTGCACCTTAAACAGCTTCAAACTCTTCTTCCGTGGTTGGTGCCGACGGAATTGAAACGATTTTCCAAAGCACTCGGTTTGTGCTTCAGATTTAGTCATAACTTCCTCAATTGTATGAACAAAATGATCATTGAGCCCTCAACCTGCTCTTTCATCTCGACCAGTTCGCTCTTCTCCTCTTCACCTCTTCTGACCTCCCGCCGAGTCCAGGCCCACTCCTCTACCCCTTCCTCTCATTCCTTCTCCTCAACAGCCAACGCCGTTCCCAGCCCCCCTCTCACTCCTCCCCACCCATAGTCCTTGCCTTCTCCCAATTCCACCATCCCTCCTCCCCCCCCCCAACCTGTCCTATTACCCTCCTCCCCATCACCCCTCGCCCTCCCTTCCACCCCATTCTCTCAACTACCTCTCCTAGACCTTCCCTCATTCCTTCCCCATCCAACCTTCTTCAGTCAGTTTTCCTCAGTGCTCCCCAACCCCATATCCCCCCACCCCCCCACCGCACCTCAGCATCTCAATCCCCTTCCCGTCTCACCTCCAAGGTCCTCTAAAACCTATTTTCTCTGTTGGAATTTAAAGTCAAATCGGGCGCATGCAAATATATTGCCAAACTTCTCGCCTGAACTGCTGCGGATAACCGAGTGCTTTAAATGCGAATCCCGGACTGCAGCAACAACACACGCCCTGAGCGGGAGAGGAACTTCGTAACTCAAGAGTAAATGGGAGAGGAACTTGGTAACTCTGGAAACGAACTTGGAACATCGCAGAAATTACAAGTAAACGGCAAACTTACCATACCTGTGGGAACTCGGTTCAAACACTTGAACATCAATTTGGAATCTCGTACACAACCACAAATCTGTCACTTGGGGTCACTCGTGGGTCAACTCGCACCGTGAGACAGGGCCATTACATTTATTTAGCACTTCCACAAGCTCAGAATATACAAAATAATTTTAACACATCTTTAATGCTTTATAAAGTACTGCCATTGTTATCATGTGGACACGCGGCAGCCAATTTACAACTAAACTTTCACCAAAAGCTGTTTGATAATAACCATGGAATGTGTCTGAGAGATATATTAATAGAATATTGACTGGCCTTGAGGGGGATACGACATATATTGCCTGAAGTAGATTCATATTGCCCGAGTCGAAGACGAGGGCAATATGGATCTAGTGAGGGCAATATATGTCGTATCCCCCGAAAGAGGACAGTCAATATTGTTATTATTACCCATATCAGACATCTAGAGGAAAATCTTCTGTCAAAAGTCGCGAACCTCTTCTCGCAGGAGGCTGCCATTTTGCTTGTTTTGTCGAGAACAAATTCTAAATTTCCCACGCAGCGTCACATTGCCAAGTTCCCGGATGTGAGACCAGGGGAATATAAGACTATATTTACCGCTGTTTTAACACGTAAAGTCTATAGGCGTTCGCAAGAAAGGGGAATATAAGAAAATATTCCCCTGTTAACCCTGCTGGCACTCAAAACGAAGGGAATACAATTTTGTAAAAGCATAGCTCAGATGTGTGATATGGGTAATAATAGACAATATTTATATTCTCAGAGTATTATCAGGGAGAACAGTTAACTGTCCACCCTTCTTCAGAATGATATTATGTAATCTTTTCAACTCTCTCCACTTTAGTTTAGTTTAGTTTAGTTTATTATTACCATGTGTACCATGGTACAGTGAAAAACTTTTGTTTGCGTGCTATGCAGTCAAAGGAAAGATTATATATGATTACAATCAAGCTGTCCAACATCGAGGAGTCCTGGGACCCTTTGCCGAGGGCCGCCAGCATTGAATCTCCGACCAGCGCGGCCTGTGGACTTCGGGAGCCACGGACTCCAGTAGGAAGTGGCCGATTCAGATGTCCAAGCCATTGAGGTGATTCTTCCGTTCCGACGTCGGAGTTCCATCATCCTGAACATCCTGAACATCGGGCCGCCCGTGGCGGTGACTGCGAGGGATTTGGGAGCCCCCCGACCACGGGTGAACAACGGAGGAGGATGACTGAATTTTGGAGCCTTCCCTCACAGTGGAAAATGTTGATTCCGCTGTGTGGGGATGTCTGTGTTAAAGTCTATCGTGTTCTGTGCTCTTTATTATTCATATGGCTGTATGGTGACAACACATTTCACTGTACCAATTGGTACATGTGACAAATAAATGTATCTTGTATCTTGTAAAGATAGTTCAAAGGTGTTCAGTGAGGTGGATGGGAGGACAGGGCCACACTCTAGCTGATAAGAGCTATTCAGTTGCCTGATAACAGCTAGGAAGAAACTATCCCTGAATTTGGAGGTATGTATTTTCAAACTTCTGTACCTGTTGCTTGTTGGGAGAAGGGAGAAGAGGGAGTGTGAGTTGTCGTTGAATATGCTGCTGACCTTGCCACGGCAGCGTGAAGTGCAGATGGAATCAGTGGAAGGGAGGTTGGTTTATGTGATGGTCTGGGCTACGTCCACAACTCTCTGCAATTTCTTGTGGTCTTTGATGGAGCTGCTCCCAATCCCAATAAAATGCTTTCTAAAGCACACCTGTAGAAGTTGGTGAGGGTTGACGGGGACGTGCCAAACTTCCTAAGCCATCGAAGGACGTAGAAACGTTCTTGGCTTTCTGAAGAGAGTAGGCACGACCTTGGCCTGACACCTCGTCCAAACAGGGCAGCTACGATAAATCATCGTCAATGTTGCACCACACTGTAGTGGCAAAGAGGACTTCTCCAGAATGGGACTTGAACTGAGAACTTTGTTGTTCAGAGGTAAGTGTAATACCAATGACTGACACGATAGAATCAAGGAAGGGTTTACAGAAATAAGACATCGCCATAAATGGATTTGAATGCAAGAAGAGTAATTTGAAATTGAGAGTTGATCAGCAAGGGAAATAGTGATGGGTGCATCATATATAGTAAAATAGCTGAAGTTTGCAAAGGGCAAAGCAGGGAAAGTGGCCAGCATTATAGTCATTAGCAATCTTGGTATAGGCAAGGGCAAGGATGAGCGCTTCAGTAGGAGGTGGAGAAGACTCGTGTAGGAGTGCGGGAATATTTCAGAGGTAGTCTTAATGTTGGAGACCTTCTTCTTATCGAGTCCACACACAAGATTAGAAGTTGTTCCTCTAGAGCTGAACACACTTCTCGGCATCTGCATACAATGGTGTCTGTCTTGCGCTTCGTGTGCGTGGTGGTGGGAAGATTGGTGGAAACAGGGTCGCAACGTGAACGCTCTTTCCTTGACCCCAATGTTGGAGATAATACGGAGTCATGAGTTCAGCTCAAATCTAAATAAGTAAAGTTTAATTGTGACTTATCTAAACCTGGATGTTTGAATGATAGAAAGACACAGCATGGAGCAGGTGCTTCAGCCCAATGATGCCATGTTCACCATTGATCACCTGTTCACACCAGTTCTATGTTATACCATTTACACATTATGGGCAATTTAAAGAGGCCAATTCATCTGCAAACCTGCATGTCTTGGGAATGTGGGATGAAACTGGAACTCTCAGAGTAAACCCACACGGTCACAGGGAGAACGCGCAAACTTCACGCAGACAGCACTTGAGGCCAGGATCGAACCTGGCTCATTGTGATGGATGTTGGATAAATACTAAAATAGAAAAGATGTTTGGTGAGGAGGCAGGTCTGGGAATCCTTTGAATGCCTGTGAATTCTGGCCACGTCTTTGAATAAGGCTGCTGAGGGGCAATGCGTTCGTGATCAATTCTAGACGCACAGAGGTTTCCATGAAAGGTGACATGAAGCTATTATAGAAATTACCCCAGACTAGGCCATTCTGCTTAAACTAGAAGCACCTGACCCTAATCCTAACCCTAACCCTAATGCAAGGTCTTATTAAATTAAGTTGGACCACAAAGCTGACGTCACAAAGTGCTGGAGTAACTCAGCAGGTCAGGTAGCATATCTGGAGTACATGGATAAGTATTGTTTTGTGGCGGAACCATTCTTCAGAATGAGCCAAAACGTCACCTATACATGTTCTCCAGAGATACTGCCTGACCCGCTGAGTTACTCCAGCACTTTGTGTCCTTTTGTGTAAACCAGTATCTGCAGTTCCTTGTTTCAATAAAGCTGAGGTGATGCAGAAGCATTAGAGTTGTCAGTTACGTATGCATTGTGGTATATTTGATCACCAGACTGTCACATGGAGTTCAACATATTGAAATTGTCCTACGATGTATATTCTGAAGGTTGCAAACAACTTTGCTTTCCTTTAACCTGCAAAAATGACTTTTCTCTCTGGATGTGGTTTGATGCAATTTCACAGAAGTTCCCATTATGGGTGGCACAGTGACTCAGTGGCTCAGTGGTAGAATTGCTACCTTATAGCGCTAGAGACCCGGGTTCTATCCTGACTAGACGTGCTGTCTGTACGGAGTTTGTACGTTCTCCACGTGATGCCGTGCATTTTCTCCGGGTGCTCCGGTTTCCTCCCACAGTCCAAAGATGTGCAGGTTTGTAGATTAATTGGCTTCTGTAAATACCCTGTGTGTGGGATAGAACTAGTGTATGGGATGAATGTTGAAGTGCGTGGGCTCGGAGGGCCGGAGGACCTGTTTCCATGCCGTAAAGATTGTTCTATATGTAATCAAAGCTGTTGATACAGCAAGAAGTAATTAACATTTGTAAGTAAATCGTGGATTCTGCTTCTACCAGGCGCTGGATTTCTCTGCGAAGAAATGTTTTTCATTTTGCAGCAAATAAAGGAATATTGATACGTGGCTTTGGGGCAGTTTTTAGGAATAATAAATGAGCACAGCAAGAACCAGAGCCAGAGGCATTAAATATACTTGATGCTGGATATTGTTTTCTGACATATTTTTGCTTGATCTATGGAGATAACAGTTTTGTGAGTTGTTATATGTTTCTCTGAGTGGGCTAGAGAACCACTTGATAACCCTTAGTTTAACTTATCAGCCTTTGGATATACTTTCGACTTCCATTTAAAAAAATAGTATGTAAATTGTACTTGTGAATCTCATTACCTGCCTTCTGGAGGAGATAGTGCGTGTGAGACATCTATCTATCTATCTATCTATCTATCTATCTATCTATCTATCTATCTATCTATCTATCTATCTATCTATCTATCTATCTATCTATCTATCTATCTATCTATCTATCTATCTATCTATCTATCTATCTATCTATCTATCTATCTATCTATCTATCTCTAAAACTCTGATCTTGTTATCTTCCGGTTTGTGCAGGCTTTCTATTTGCGCATAAAAAGGTTTGCAATAGCGCTACGATTTTTCGCCAGTTCACTCGCCATTCTCCTGTGCTGCGATTGCACCAAGTTTCGTTCCGATCGTTGAATGTCGCAAAAGTTAGCGAGGTTTAAAAAATCTTTAAAACCGCATGTGTGCAGATGGATCTCTTCTCCTGCCATTCAGCGCCGCATGAATTAGTCTCTTCCCCTGTCACTCACTGGGATGGGCTGCCCCTCCCAGTGCCATCCCATCTTTACTGGAGCTGAGGATGGCCGGTGGAGGTTTCCAACGGGACCCAATTGTCGGAGGAACCGAAAGCAGCCCAGTCCCAAGTAGCCCAGCGTCCAAGACCCAGCCCAGCGTGGGAGACCCAGCCCAGCCCAGTCAGAGACACAGCCCAGCCTGGAGTCGGAGATGTCGCTGATGTCGTCAAACGGAAAGCGGATACTTTCGGAGGAGGAGAACGACCAGCGCCCGTTGTGTCCCCATCGCACCACCAATTCCAGCCACTACCCCTCTGGTCCCCCTCGTTGGCTCCTCCCCCCCCCCTTCCCCCCTCCCCCCCTCGCCCATGGTTCTTCCCTCATCTTTTCTCCGAGCTCAGCCTCCGCTTCCCCCTCCCCCCTCCCCCTCCCCGTCCACACACCCCTCTCACCCCACAACTGCCCCCTGCCCACATACCCCTCTCCCCCACAACCCACCCCCACCCCCACAACCGCCCCGCCCCCATAAACCCCCCACTGCCACAAAATCCCCCGCCCCCACAACCCTGCCCCCACACACCCCTCCCCCTCCCACACACCCCACATCCCCCCCTCCTCACACTACCATCTCCCCCCTCCTACACCCCTCCGCTCCCACCCCACACACACACCCCCCTGCCACACACCCCACTTCCCTCCCCCCCTCCCCTCCTCCCCTCCCACACATGAAGTGGAGGGGGAGGGTGTGCTCGGGGATGAGGGGAAATGAGCCGTGCCCGCGCAGTTAGGGGCTTTGGGTGATTGGGGAATATTGCGTTGGGGGAACGGTTTGCATTGGGGGAATGGGTGAGTGGTGGAATATTGCGTTGGGGAATGGGTTGCGTTGGGGGACCAGGCCTCCCGTGTGACTGGGACCCAACGGGTCCCACTTAGCCTTGTTTTGTATAACGTGGGCTCTAAAGGTGCTTGAACCTGCTTAGTCACGGTCTTCTTCTTATGCCCTTCAGGATCAGGAATGATTTAATTCCACTCCAGTTCTGTAGTTTCTGGGGTGACTGATGAGGCCAACATGGAAGCTGCGTACCACAATAGCGGAGGAAATGCTACAAAGTAGGGGTCACAAAGTGGGGTCATACAGTGGGGATTGTCTGTGGGGGTTACACTGAGGGGTTCATTTCTATCTTTGACGAGTGGGCAGTAGATCAATAGGAAGTAAAAACGAAGATACTCAGCAGGTCACCATCGCAAAACATGGAGAGAGAAATAGAGGCAATATTTCAGAAACATTCATCGGGTGAGAGGACATCAGCCTGAAACATGATCTCTATTTCCCTCACCACAGATGTTGCCAGCCCTGCTGAGTATTTCCAGCAATCAGTTGTTATTTCAAATTTCCATCATTTACACATTTCGTAGTTTTCAAACCAATGGGTAAATCGTTAACCTGATATGGAACTGCTGATATTTCATTGCTGAAGTGATAATTGTGCACTTTCTATAATGGTTAGGGTATCAGCAGAGCAGAAGAGCAATGCAGGTAAGAGATACACCCTGCAATATGTCAGGGTGCACGTGGAATTGATTATGTGAAAAATAAAAAGGACCAACATAATCAAGGACCAGTCTCACCCAGACACGTCCTCCTCTCCCCTTTCCCATCAGGTATGAAGTACAGTTGGAAAACACATTCAGTACCTCCAGATTCAGGGACAGTTTCTTACTTGCTGTCATTAGGCAACTGAAACATCCTCTCACCAGCTAGAGAATGGTCCTGATCTCCTCCCATTTACCTCATTGGAGATCTTCAAACTATCTTTAATCTTTATTTGGACTTTATTGGACTTTATCTTGCACTAAACTTTATTCTTTTTATCTGTATCTGCACACTGTGTACAGGCTGATTGTAATCATGTTTAGTTTAGTTTAGTTAGGAGATACAGCGTGGAAACAGGCCCTTCAGCACACTGAATCTGCACTGACCAGCAATCCCTGCACATTCTGAGACATGAGACAGCTCTGTTTACTCCAGACACAGAAAGCACTGGTCAAGTCCCCGTATGCCTCCTCATGACCGTTCCTTACACATGCCACAATCGCTGTATCATCTGAATATTTCTGTATGTGGCATGTGTCAGACTTATATTTGAAGTCTGCAGTATACAGGGGCTCCAACATTGCACACCACTGTCTCGGAAACAAAGTCCCCCAGCTTAACAAACTGTGGTCATCCCATCAGGTGGTTGTATATCCAGGAGATAAAGGTGGAATCCACCCCCATCTTCTCAAGCTTGTCTTTCAAAATCAGGGGTTGGATGGTGTTGAACGCACTTGAAAAGTCGAAGAACATAATCCTCACGCAGCCACCTCGTTCGTCCAGAAAGGAGTAAATCCGGTGCAGCATGTAGAGAACTGCGTCATCCACACCAATGTTCTCCTGGTACGCAAACTGTAGTGGGTCGTGTGCGTGCTGGACTTGTGGTCTCAGGAGACGAATAAGTAGCTGCTCCATTGTCTTCATGATATGAGATGTAAGGGCCACCGGTCTGTAGTCATTGATCTCGGTCGGCCGCTCTGCTTTGCGAACCGGCACGAGACATGATGATTTCCACAGACCTGGTACCCTCCCCGACTGGAGACTCAGGTTGAAAATGGTCTGGAGATGCTCCGCCAGCTGAGCCGCACAGTCTTTCAGTAGCCTGGGACATACACCATCAGGGCCAGCTGCCTTACCAGGGCGCAGCCTCCTCAGCTCAGCTCTCACCTCGTCTGCCTTGAAGAACAGTTGAGGAGATGCCGGCATAGGAGGTGCTGCAGCTGTGGTGTTTGGGGGGGGGGGGGGGGGGGGGGGAGGGGGGCTGCCTCGTGGCGGTGATGGTGGGGCAGAGGCTGCACCTGTATAGGTGGGAGGGGATACCAGATTACACCTGTTATAGAACAGGTTTAAACTCATTGGCCTTGCCCACGTCTCCTGATGGCTGGTTTCTCTTCTCCTTGAAGCCAGTGATGGTCTTCATTCCTCTCCACTCCTCTCTGATGCTGCTGTGCTGCAGTTTCCTCTCCAGCTTCCTTTTATAGTCCCCTTTTGCCTGCTTCAAGCTCCTTTTCAGGTCATGCTGTACCCTCTTGATCTTTTCCCGGTCACCCAACCTTGAAGGCTCCTTTTTCTCGTTTAGAAGGCTCTTGATGTTGCTTGTAATCCAAGGTTTGTTGTTGGGAAAGCAACAAACAGTTCTTACTGGCACAATGACATCCCTGCAGAAGTTGATGCAGTCTGTTATGCATCCAGCCATCTTGTCGATGACCATACTGCTGTTGAATTATACATTTATAAATTATACATTGATACCAAGCCAATCAACCTACAAACTTCTATGTCTTTGGAGTGTGGGAGGAAACTGAATATCCCTGAGAAAATCCACGCAGGTCACGGGGAAAGTACAAACTTCGTACAGACAAGCACCCAAAGTCAGATTGAACCCGGGTCTCTGGCGCTGTAAGGCAGTAGCTCTACCGCTGCTACACCACCATGAACATAGTCCTTTTGCTGGCTAGATAGCATGCAATAAAAAGCTTTTCACTGTACCTCAGTGCACATGACAATAATAAACTGTTCTCTCCAACAAATCCAAACTAAGGTTATGCTATAAATTAGTTATGTAGTAGAAATGATACTTTGATTTAACTTTGATTGTTAGTATGGCTGTGCTAACAAGTTCATCACTATAATCCCATAAACCATGATGGCAAGGTTAATGGATGACAGAGTCTTCAGACCCATTCCTGTTCACCAATGATGTGTAATGCATCAACACTATTTGTTCTCTGCAATGCTGTCTGATGCCGATCCTGATAAAGACGATGGAATCAACTTTAGATGGGATTGACGATGCACTTTTTGAGCTAAGTTATTTCCTGCCCAACCTCTCCCCATAGCTCTGGCCGAGGAGTCATGGCAACATCCTTGTACATCTTCTCTGCACTCGATCCACATTAATGGCATCTTTCCTATGGGGCAGGGTGACCAAAACTGAACACAATACTCCAAGCATGGTGGCACAGCAGTAGAGTTGCTGCCTTACAGCACCAGAGACCCAGGTTCAAACCTGACTATGGGTGCTGTCTGTACAGAGTTTGTAAGTTCTCCCCATGAACTGCATGGGTTTTCTCCAGAAAGCTCTGGTTTCCTCCCATACTCCATAAAGATGTATATGTTTATAGGTAGGCTAATTGACTTGGTATAAATGTAAATTGTCCTGAGTGTGTTTAGGATAGAGTAAAGGGCCTGTCCCACTTGGGCGACCTAATTGGCAAGTTTAGAGAGTTTGAAAAAATGTCATGTTGAAGACCTCCTTCGACTATGTTGAAGACCAGCTTCGACTAGCTACGACTAGCTATGACTAACTTTGGGAAAATTGGACACCGAATAGTGGAGAGTGAAGACGACCTCCTTCGATCTCCTACGACCTCCCTTTGACCTCCCTTCGACTATGATGAAGACTATGACTACCTTCGACTACCTTCGACCACCCTCGATTACCTACGATTAACATGCCGACCTACTACGACCTACTACGACTAAACCTACGAGTAAAAAAAGTATCGATTTTTTCCATGGCGACCTTTTTTTACTCGCGGGCATTTTTTAACATTTTGTGAAAAGCGCCGCGGCCTAGCTGAGGCCTTGAGTACGCGGAGACCACTCTCGAGCATGAAGGAGAGTTACGAAGACCTCCTACGACCTTGTGGCGACCATGCCGCAAATATGGGTCAAGGGCAAACTCGCCAGAACTCGCGGTAGAGGTCTCCCAAGTGGGACAGGCCCTTTAGTGTGCAGGGATCGCTGGCCGATGAGGACTTGGAGGGCCTGTTTCCACGCTGCATCTTTAAACTGAACTAAACTAAACAATATGTTTATATTTGTTGCTGCTTGATCTCCTCTTTTTATATGCAAATTCTCTGTATCTTTGGTACTTTCTAGAATTGATTCAATGTGCAAAATGTGACCATAAAGGCGATGCACCAGCGGCTGCATTTTACTGATTTCAGGCTTTTGCATTAATAAGGTTCTTCCAGGCACAAACGCATTGTTGTATTCCTGCTGGAATAAAGCATAAATGGATAAATGAGAGAATGGTTGTAGAGCAGGATAAACCACTGGAAAAGAAAGGAAATGGGAAGAAAGGCTCTGAGCACGGGCAATATCCAGCAAGAGATTTCAGGGGCCATTTCGGCTCAGAAAGAATTGCTGGCATGGAGTAATGAACACCGAGCAATGTCATTGAGTCATAGAGTCATACAGCACGGTAACAGGCCCTTCGGCCCAACTTGCCCATGTCGAAGATGATGCCCCTTCTACACTAGTTCTACCAGTCCGCATTTGGCCCATATACTTCTAAGCCTTCTCTAACCAGTTACCTGTCCAATGCCTTTTAAATTACCTAATCTTGCAACTCGTTTCATATATCCATCATCCTCTGTGTGGAAAAGTTTGCTTCTTGGGTCCCTATTAAATCTTTACCTTCACACCATAAACTTATGTCCCCTGGTTCTTGATTGCCCTATTCTGGGTAAAACACTATATAATGCCCTCTTTTTCTTATGCACCTCTATAAAGTCACCCCTAATCCTCCTGTGCTCCAAGCATTAGTCATGCGGAAACGATGCTTCCAATGCCTGGACCATATAGGACGAACCCTGAAGTAAACTGGACGAATTGATTAAAAGAAACAGCGCAAAATAGGTGGTTTGTCCCATGGAATCCTCTCCACCATCAATCACCCATTCCTGCGAGATCGATCTTATCACACTCGCATTCTCTCCCTACACGTGAGGGGCAATTTACAAAGGCCAATTAATCTACAAACTCTCACGACTTTGGCATGTGGGTGGGAACTTAAGCATCCAGAAGAGGTCACCAGGAGAACGCGCAAACTCCACACAGACAGTACCCATGGTCAGGATCAAACCTGGGTCTCTGGAGTCACGGGACAGCAGCTCTACTAGTTGATGTCCTGCCCGATGAAAGAATAGAGTAAGACCGTTAAGATAAGTGCCTTGTGCTACACATCTCTGTTATACGGAATGTATAATCCTTGCCATCAGGTGTCGGGTGAACAGCAGGAGCTCACAGAGAGGATATACAAATGTAGGAAAAAGAAGGATGCATTGTAGACAGCTTATTGCTCCTCAGTCTGTCCATTATGAATACCCATGAGTGCTATTTCTGTGTACACAAATCCAATTCTTACATCTCTTAACTAATGATGTTCAAGGAAGGAGTGATAAAACAGGGAACTATGAGCCAGTTCAGCTGAGCATCAGTTTTCAGGGAAACATCAGCGGAACAGATAATAAACATTTCAAAAAGAATGACATGCCAGTCAGCTTAATTTTATTGAAGGGAAGTTGTGTTCACTAAATGTATTAAAGCTGTCTGAATATACAATTTTACAGGGGCTGAAAAAGAGAACTAGCAGATGCCGTGCATTTAAATTTCCAATAGAAAATGAAAACTCGAAACCATCCAAAACAAACCAACCCCCTTGATTGTCCCCGCCCCCCTATTCCACCATTCTAACATTCATTACCTACACTACTTAGCAACAATGGTGCTAATCTGTATCCACTGCAAAATATAACCTGTATCAACAACAAAATGCATGGCCATTACTCACACAGATTCCTCTGGCAGCATCTCCCAAATCTGCGACCTCTATCACCGGGAAGAACAAGGGCAGATATATGGTAACGACATCACCTGCAGGTTCCCCTCCATGATGAACATCATCCTGTCTTTGAAATATATCTTCAACCGTTCATCATTACAGAATCTAATTATCGATACCCCCTTCACGACTGCACTGTGACAGTACTTTCATAGAGTCATAGAGTGATACAGTGTGGAAACAGGCCCTTCCACACAACTTGCCCACAGCGGCCATAAATGTCCCAGCTACACTAGTCCCACTTGCCTGCGCTTGCTCCATATCCCTCCAAACCTGCCCCTTCCATGTTTAGTACCTGTCTAACTGTTTCTTAAACGTTGGGATAGTCCCTACCTCATCTACCTCCTCTGGCAGCTTGTCACATACACCCACCACCCTTTGTGTGAAAAGGTTACCCTCATATTCCTATTAAATCTTTTTCCCATTCACCTTAACCTATGTCCTCTGGTCCTTGATTCACCAACTCTGGGCAAGAGACTCTGTGCATCTACCTGATCTATTCCTCTCATGATTTTCTCTATTCCTCTCCTTCACCTGAAGACTATAGTGGTTCAAGACAATTGGTCGACACCAACTTTGCAATGACGATTAGGGATGGCCAATAAAGGCTAGTCATATTAAGTGAAGAACCCCACCAGTCAGCATGCGCGTCAATCTTCAAAGCAGCGGTGTGAAATCACAGAAGAACAATAATTGAAGTATTATAGTAAGATTATAAACCTAGAACTACCAGATGAGCTTCGTGATATGAGGGTTGGCAGCGGTGGGCACGTTCATCGTAACTCCTCATAAAATAAAGATCAAACTTCAAACTGGTAAGTTCTCATTTAATCTTACTATTTTACTTCGGAGTCTCGTGAGTGATTCCGTGAAGATTTCAAAGATCTGTGATTTCACGCCAATTCCAATCCAGGCGTTTCACACTGCAATCAGTTGACTCAAGAGGAGTGAATAATTAGCAATACATTGAAACATGATACTGATTAGCATGTTAATGCTTTAATTCACAAATAAACAAATATACAATAGCGACTCCTCTCTCCCAGGGAGAAGTTATGAAACAGAACTTAAAACAGAATGAGTGAACACCCCGGATTCAACAAGCGGCTTATTATAAATCCTCTGAAATGTCAATTCATTTGACCATCCTGCGGCCGCGAGGATATGGTCTAGAGGGACGTCCATTGCCCTCGCTGCTGATGTTGATGCCACCCCGGTGGAGTGAGATTTAAAATTGTCAGTATTAACTCCTGCACACCTCAACACGTTTCAATCATCGTGAAATGGTCTGAGCTGCCACTTTCATCTGTGGCTTTTTGTGGCTAATAAACAATGCTTCCTCAGAGCCTCTAAGGCTCTTCGTGACTTCAATATAATGCCGCAAGTGCGCCACTACACACAGCCGTAAATCCGTGGGATAAGCTGACAGTACAAGCTTGAATCCGGACACCCCTGGTCTGCTTTGTTTAATTAGGTCATAGATGTAAAATTTAACATCATCCTGTGATGACATCATCCTGTCCAGGCACAGTTTGTGCAACGTCTGAACCCTTTGCACTGATACGAGTGCCATGAGCATAACCAGCTTAAGGGTAATCTTTGTTAAGGACAAGAATGTGGCTGTACCCCATTGACAAAGCAGCATCAGTACCATGCTTACATCCCAGATTTCAGAATACCTAGACCTGGGGGGATTAGAATTAAAAACACCCTTCATAAATCTGGAGATTAACGGATGAGATCCTACAGACTGAAGTTCTGACCCCCCCTATTAGGTACGAGGACAAGGCACTCCTGACACTGTTGATGGCACTTTAGCTCAACCCTTCATCGAAATGTAACTTGGACAGAAATTAGAGCACATCTGGGATGGAGGCTGTGTGGTATGTAATGTTACCCTGTAAACAAAATTCCTCCCATTTCCTGACATGAGTGATGTACTGCCTTTTCGTACTATCCCTCCAGGATGCTGTGATGACATCCGCGGTCCGTTTGGATAGTCCCAGACCCAGATATGGCCTTCTTAAAATCTGCAAATCAACAAATTTAGACGATCATACAATGGGCGTTGACCTCCAGTCACGGGGTGCACCAATAGATTATGACATTTTGGAACCACCATAATAGGCTGTGTAATAATGTGTAACCTCCCCCCCCCAACTGGTAGGTAATTCTCCACTCAATATGCTTCGACAAGAACCAGACCCCCCCTACCTCCATGGTTACCCAGTGGAGTTCTGTGTCCCCTGGCTCGCCACTGGAATGGAAAAGGCATGTTTGAGCCCATGTCTTAAAAGCTCCTGTGTTGGAGAATCTGGAGTGCGCCAGCTGCACATATTTTGAAATGGCCGGCTTGGTCCTTGTCCGGACCCGGTTTCAGCAAACCATTTGTAAGGGTACTGTCGCCGAAGGGTTCTGCTGGTCACTGGCGGCTTGATGAGCTCGACGGTTTTTGCCTCGTTGTCTAGCTCCTTCACCCTCTTTGCAAGGTCTTCCCCGAACAATAGGTTCGGCGGCTGGATGTTGCTAGGCTTACACAGGGCAGCGAACCTTGGGTTAATGTTAGGGCGGATGGCGCTCTTACTAAGGCAGTTAATTTCAAAGTGCACATTGCACATGAGAGCTTGCTGAACTTCAGTCAGGAGCCCACCATCTACCGACCTACCAAAAGCCTTAATGCCGGCTGCGAGCAGTTTCAGCACCCGTTGCAGTTTTAACTCCTGAGCTCGGATGCCTAGTCCCATATGGCCCCAAATGGCATGGTTGACGTCCGGCACTTTGAGCAGGATACAATTTTCTGGGGGGTCATATTTTTTGGCTGTTGTATCCATGGCGAGCTCCTGAAGCTGGTGCGAAGCCAAGTAATTTATACTGGCAGCCAGCTCTTCCCCCAGTGCTCTCCAGAGTCTATTGGGATGGCAAACCTGGCCGCCAGGAATGGGACCTCTGGTTGTTGCCCTTCATCCCGTGGGGCAGCCTCCAACGCTAAGCCCTCAGAGTCGGTGTCAGAATCGTACTGACCCGGTATGCTCTCCTCCTCCAAGAGGGAGACACTAGACACCTGTAGGTGCTGCTGGCGCGGGCTCTTGGAGAGGCTGGTGCTCTTGATGGAGCATCCTCTCCAATAGGAGCTCCATCCTGGTTACCCGTTGAACAGTATCCATTCTTGAGAGAGAACCCTCCTGACCGGACTCGTCCGAGTCTATCGGCCGGACAGACTTTCGAGTGGCCTTACGCCCCTCCGGCATAGCCACGGTGCTCTCCGACACCAAGTCTGTAGTCGCTGGTGTCACTACTGGCGACTCTGTAGGTGAGCTAGGCGGCCGCAAAAGTGTCTACCCTCGGGCATTAGACATTTTTGCTACGGCTCGCCTTGCTGCTAACGACTTCTTCATGCTTGAACTTGCCCTCCTGTAACAAGATTTAACAAGTGCAGAAAATCGACCTCCAACAATTTTGACACTTACCTGAGGCTTTTTAAACTTACCGCTGGAGAAGCGCTGCTCCTCCCAGCCGATCGCTGCGCCATGCGTCAGACGTAATGACGCGCATGCCGACTGGCGGGGTCCGAAGTCCTAAGTAAAATCAATATCTGGGATGGAGATGAGAAGAATTATTTCCTCATGGGAGTAAATGTCTTTGGAATTCACTGCCCTGGATGCTGGGTCATAATATATATTCAAGGCTGAGATGGATAGAGTTTTAGATGGCAAGATATGAAGGCCCTCGTGGATTATACAGGAAGAGGTAACTGTAGCCAAAAAACATATCAGCCATTACCTTTTTTGAATGGTGGAGTAGGAATATCCATCATATGGACCACTCCTTTTCATATTTCTTATGATTTGTGTGCTTTCATTTGACCGCAACTTTTTAATATTGCTGAGGCTTCTGCTTGTCAGCGGCTGGAGCCTTGATATGAAAATGTAAGATAATGTGGAATCAAGCAACAAAAGAATGATCAAATTACAAGGTGTTGGAGTAACTCAGCGGATCAAGCAACATCTTTAGAGGACATCAAATCCTCACCTATCGAAGCTGAAGAAAAGTTCAAACTGAAGAAGGGTCTCGGCCCAAAATGTCAACTACTACTTCTTGTCAGAGATGCTGCCTGCTCCCCGGAGTTACTCCAGCTTTTTTATGGTTATCTCCCAAACTGAAATGGTGCTTATCCATATCTTCCATAGATGCTGCTTGACACACTGAGTTACAGTAGAATTTTGTATTTTACTCAAGATTCCAGCATTCGCAGTTCCTTGTGTCCTCAAAGCATGGTACTAATCCAGAAAGTCAATTTTAACTCGTCCCATGCATGCACATTCCATGGGGTGAGTTAGAGGACAAAATAATATCTTGATGTGACTTCAATATAGATTCAACAAGGGAAACACGGTTATTTGTATGTGACGACCATTAAATAATTGTTGCTTCATTTCTGGAAATAATTTTTAGATTCTTATCCATTTTGTACAGGAAAGTAAAAATTCCTTCCAGAAACAAAGATATAAAATTCAAACCAGACACTAATGGCAGACATTGGTTCAATTTAGGTCACCATTTGAATTTGAAGGTGATTCCTTATTACATTGTGTCCCTGCCTTATGGCACTTTCGATAATGGAAATTCGCCCTTTGCAATTTACAAATTACAACCAAAAATTTGACATACTAATTTGTTCTGTTATGTGAAAAATGACTATATAAACACTGAACAGTGAAACATGTTCAGTCATGATCATATTGAATGGCGGTGCAGGCTCAAAGGGCCGAATGGCCTACTCCTGCACCTATTTTCTATGTTTCTATGTTTCTATGTTGATTTTTGGCAAGAATTTAGATAAAGAAAAAAATCGTTACGTGAACAGTTTTCGAGGAAGGCAAGCCGTCAAAATGCAGATGGGTGTAATTAGCAGCAGTGTTGTCGCTATGGAAATTCCACGGTACAATTTAAAACCTGTTGAATTATACAGCCACTTGCTGCTTCAACCTTAGAATGCCCTGTAGACAGCAATCGCAGACAAATTATTTGTTTTCTGGAGTCCATGGAGCAGTGTAATAGCACTGAATAGTTTTATGAAGTTATTTGCAATACATTAATGCCTCTGGGAAGTTACTTTTCAGGCCCATCATGCACAGAATTAATATAAATGAATACATCTAAGCAGCATTTACTTCCATTGTCATAATTTCTGCCATATTCATTATTCTAGGCTAGGAAAACAAAATAACGAGTGCAACATTAATTAAGCAAATCCGCCGAGGAATATCAGTAATACCAAGTGGCGCAGATGGTAGAACTGCTGCATCATGTTGACAATGATGATTCAATCCCTGGTTCAATCCTGTTGTCTGTGGAGTTTGCATGTTCTCCTTGTGACTGAATAGGCTTCCTCTGGGTCCTCTGGCTTCCTCCCACATCCCAAAGATGTATAGATTTGTAGGTTAATTGGCCCTAGTGTGTAAGGAGTAGATGCGTAAGTGGGATAACATAGAACTAGTGTGAATGGAGGATCAATGCCCGGTATGGACTTGGTGGGCTGAAGGATCTTTTATTCAATTCAATTCAAATTATGTAAAAATCAAGTGTGCTTCAATAATCAAGAGTCAGTTAAGTTAAGCAATGGTCACAGAACACAGAAACAGAACATTTGCCTAACCATTGCCATGCTGAATATCAAGCACTATCAATGCTAGTTCTATTTACCAGCACATGAGCCAAATCCTTTTATGCCTAAAGTGATTCAAATGCACATTCAAGGGCGACACAGTAGCGCAGTGGTAGAGTTGCTATCTTACAGTGGCAGAGGCTTGGGTTCGGTCCTGACTATAGATGCTGTCTGTATGGAGTTTTCACAGTATGGAATTTCTCTGGTGCTCCAGTTTTCTCCCATGACGTACAGGTTTGTGGGTTAATTGGCTTCTGTAAATATTTCAAAATTGTGCCTAGTGTGCAGGATAATGCTAGTGTACGGGGTGATCGCTGGTTGGCGGGCACTCCGTGGGCCAAAAGGCTTGTTTCCACTCTGTATATCAAAAAAAATCTTGATCCTTCTTAAATATTATAACCATATAACCATATAACAATTTAAATATTATGAGGATGTCTGAAAACGCCACCTGCTCAGGCAGTGTCCTTTTATGTATAATATTTGAGTTCAGGATGTGACCAAAGCTACAAAGTTCAATTTATTGCTTATCCTCAGGTCATCTCATTGAAGTACCATTGCCATTGTGCCATGGAGGTAAATTGGGAATCCTAAAGTTCCAAAGATGACAATGGAGGAATTGTGGCAGAGTCAGAATGGAATGGAACTAGGAGGGAACCTGGAGTCAGTGGTCTGTTCTTCCAACAGGAAGTGCTATCAATGTAAGTTTAATAAGTTGCTGTCATGAGTCTTGTAGATAGTTGAAATGCATTGTGGTGGAGAGGATGGATATTACATTATCTGGACAGTTCAGTTCAGTTCAGTTTAGTTTATTGTCACATGTACAGAGATACAGTGAAAAGCTGTGTTGTGTGCTTTTGTTGTGTGCTAACCAGTCAGCAGAAAGACAATACATGATTACAATCAATGCATTTAGTGTATAGAAAGGTGACAAGGGAGTAACGTTTAGTGCAAGGTAAAGCCAGCAAAGTCCGATCAAGGATAGTCCGAGGGTCTTCAAAGAGGTAGATAGCAGTTCAGCACTGCTCTCTGGTCTTGACAGGATGATTCAGTTGTCTGATAACAACTGGGAAGAAACTGTCCCAGAATCTGGTGGTGTGCGTTTTCACACTTCCATACCTTTTGCCTGATGGGAGAGGGGAGACGAGGGAGTGGCCAGGGTGCGACTCATCCTTGATCATGCTGCTGGCCTTACCGAGGCAGCATGAGGTATTCATGGAATCAGTATCAGAGAGATTGGTTTGTGTGATGGCCTGGTCTGCGTCCACAATTCGCTGCAATTTCTTGCTGTTCTGGATAGAGCTGTTCCCAATCCAAGCTGTGTTGAAAGGTTTCAAGGGTTTCAACGGTCTGTTTATTGTCACGTGTACCAATTAAGGTCAAGTGAAACTCAATTTGCCAGACAGCCATACTAAAAAAAAAGCAACAAGACACAGAACTACATAAAAGTAACATAAACATCCACCATAGCAGATTCCCCACATTCCTCACTGTGATGGAAGGCAATAAAGTCTAATCTTCTTCCCTCTTTATTCTTCCACGGTCGGGGGAGTTGAACTATCCGCAGTCGGGGCGATCGAAGCTCCCGTGATCGGGGCGGTCGCAGCTCCTGCGGCCTGGAATTTGCCGAAGTCGGTCCCTAACCAGGGACTGTGAGCTCCATGAAGTTAAAGTCCGCAGGCTCCCGTGGTTGAAGCTCCAGAAGTCAGTACCCAGCAAGAGGCCGCCAACTCCACGATGTAAGGCCGCAGTGCGGATGGAGATACGATAATACTGAAAAAGTCGCATCTCCGTCGAGGTAAGAGATTTAAAAAAGTTTCTCCCAACCCACCCCCCGCCCCCCCCCCCCCCCCCCCCCCACCACATAAAACAAGCTAAAGAACACAAAAACATACATTTAACACATACTATAAAACAACAAAGAAGGAAGGGATGAGACAGTCTGTTGGCGAGGCGGCTATTGCGGCGCCACCCAGTGGAAGGTGCTGATCACATGGGCTGTTTTTGTTTCCTGATTGGAGTCAAGCTTCTTGATAGTTGCTGCACTATATCCACCAGGCAAGTGAACGGTATTCCATCATATTCCCAACTTGGTCCTTGTATGTGGTGAAAAGCTATTGAAGGGTCAAAAGGCGAGTTGTTCATCACAATGTATCCAGTCTCTGTTTGCCTCTGGTTGCCATGGTGTTGGCATGGCTTAAGTGGTGCAACACAAGTTATTTTATACTTCTCTGTTCAAGTCTGGATGTTGTTCAGATTATATTGACATAAGCTTTTTTGTGTGTCTCTGATAATTGGCCTCCGACATCTTCCTATACATTAATTGTGAGTTCAGACATTTATATTAGATTTCCTTTTTAAACCTCATTGAACACAACATTCCAATAAATCACCAGGACCATTCTCGTACAAATGCTGGTGTGATGTCAAATTAAATTAATCTCACACATCTCCTGTCAATTAGATTTAGACTTTAGAGATATTTTAGAGATACAGCGTGGAAACAGGTCCTTTGGCCCACTGAATCCGCACCAACCAGCAATCACCCCATACATACATTAGCACTATGCTACACACTAGGGACAAGTTACAATTTTTACTGAAGCCAATTAAGCTACAAACCTGCACATCTTTGGAATGTGGGAGGAAACCGGAGCACCCGGAGAAAACCCATGTGATCACAGGGAGAACGTACAAACTCCATACAGACAGCACCCATAGTCAGGATCGACCCCGGGTCTCTGGCGCTGTGAGGCAGCAGCCCTGCCGTTGCGCCACTGTGCTGCCCTACCTTGTGTGTTGTATCCATATTTCAAACAAGACTGTTATAAGGTCAGATGCTGAGTGGTTCTGATGGAACATGAACTGAGTGTCAGCAGGCAGATAAATGGTGACACATGGTTATTTGAAGGCCTGATGACTACGGAGGATTGGCTGTGACATTGCTATTTTGTTCTGTAGATTGTCCATTCTCCATTGCTGTTTAGCTGCCGCTGCCACATTACTGTTTAGCTGCAACTAGGGGGAGAGAAGGCGGGGGGGGGGGGGTCGTCAATGTTGTTAATTTTCATGCATAGGCTTACAGGAAACCACAATGGCTGTTTTCAGTCTCCACCCACTTTTTTTTGTGTCCCAGTAAACTCCTTCTTAATACAAAAATAAGAAAATAAAAATAGTTGCGGCAACCATATGGTCATTGAAGCGTTGGTCTCTCCACCCTTCAATACCATGTCTGGCCATGTGCCTCTTCCAACAGTCTAGCCTGATGCCCTTTGATTGCATGGGTACCCAAATATCTACCAATCTCAACCTTAAATAAAGATTCAGAAGTGTTCAGTTCTGGGCACCATGTTATAGGAAAGATATTGTCATGCTTGATTCAGAAAAGATTTACAAGGATGTTGCCAGGAGCGCAGGAGGATGAGGGGAGATCTTATAGAGATCATGAGAGGAATAGATCGGGTAGATGCGTGGAGTAGGGGAATCGAGGATCAGAGGACATAGGTTCAAGGTGAAGGGGAAAACTTCATTGTATTCTTAAATGACAGTCCTGGCAGACCCATTGTTTCTGCTTGTTCTTGTCCCACCGAACTTATTTCTACATACCTCAACTCCATCCTATACCCCCTGGTCAAATCCCTCCATACCTATGTCCAAGACACCTCACACGCTCTTCGACTCCTCCATGACTTCCGTTTTCCAGGCCCCTTTTCCCTAATCTTCACCATAACTTGTCCAGGCACTCTACACCAAAGATCGTAGAGCGGAGCAAGATGGTTCACTCCGCGAAAAAGTTGTAGTAGGTGATAGGTAATCTTCAGCGCCATTTTCGTAACCGGCTTCTGTCAAGGCGCGAAGCTAATTCAGGGAGATTCTGCTATATCAGGCTGAGAGCTTAAAGGATAGACACAAAATGTAGCGGGTCGGGCGGCATTTCTGGACAAAATAAATAGGTGACATTTCGGGTCCAGACCCGTCTTCAGACTGAGTCAGGGGAAAGAGGAACTCAAACCAACTTCCTCCCCCCTTCCCTCCGACACGGACACGGAGCGATCGCCAGCCCCCCCTTTTTTTAAATTTCCCCCTTACATTTCAATACTTTTTTAATAGCTGCCATGACCTGTTTGATGCCATCCTTCGCCCTGCTCCTGGTCTCGGCCCGCACCGATCTGCCGAACATGCTGTATGTGTGTGTGTTTGTTTGGCGGAGTCTTGAGTGGAGAAACGTCGGCACCAAGAGTGAGCGAACGAGCGGGCAGACGACAAAAGCAAAGATCATAGACCGGAATAGGTGACATTTCAGGTCTTCAGACTGAGTCTGGGGAAAGAGGAACAAGAGATATAGATGGTACTAAGGGCAAATTAATGGAAGATATGCCTATATCTCCCGTTTCCCTTTCCCTTGGTGGTCAGTCTGAAGAAGGGTCTCGACCCGAAATGTCACCTATGCCAGGAAATGGCACGCGCATGGGCCCCAGCTATGTCTGCCTCTTTGTAGGGTACGTCGAACAATCCTTGTTCGAGGCGTACCGTGTCCCTATCCCCGAACTCTACCTCCGCTACATTGATGACTGCATTGGTACTACCTCCTGCACCCATGCAGAACTCACTGACTTCATCCATTTCACCACTAACTTCCATCTGGCACTCAAATTCACCTGGACCATTCTCGACATCTCCCTACTGTTTCTAGAGCTCACTACCTCCATCGCAGGTAACAGACTACTGACCGACATCTACTACAAAGCCACTGACTCCCATGGCTATCTGGACTACACTTCTTCCCACCCTGCTTCCTGTAAAGACTCTATCCCCTACTCCCAATTCCTCCGTCTATGCCACATCTGCACCCAGGATGCGGTGTTCCAAACCAGGGAAATGGGCTCAAGAGAAGGCTGGGATATTGTGCACTTGGGCTCCTTGGCTGAGTTTCCATGGAATGGTTGGAAGCATGTCATCCTTAGCCTTTGCATTTTCATGCTTTTCTAGTTAATTGCTTGAATTTCCTCTCTCATTTGCACCTCGATATAGCATGTTTAGAATTGACTTTGAGAATGTTTAGTTGCTTCTACAACTTGTTGTTTTTTGATGTTTTTATGTAGTTATCCTGTGCTGAGATTCTAGGAACCAACATACAAAGCAATTAGAAAGGTTAATGGAATGTCGAGTCTTTATCTTAACCATGGCTTTGATGCATCAGAAAAAGAACATGTTACAACTGTATAAATCTATGACACGCTGAGTTCGTCCGGCCTTTTATTTTTTGCTCCAGATTCCAGCACTGCAGTCTCCGCTGTCTCTGTATAAATCTGTGGTTCTCTACATCAGGAAAGCAAGATTAGATCTTAGTACCATACTCAGAAAAGGTGTATTGGTCCTGAAGAAAATGCTGTATGAATTTACAAAATAACATTACAAAGAAAAAGGAAAAGTTGTGAGGATAGCTGGCATGAACATAGAAACATAGAAACATAGAAATTAGGTGCAGGAGTAGGCCATTCAGCCCTTCGAGCCTGCACCGCCATTCAATATGATCATGGCTGATCATCCAACTCAGTATCCCGTACCTGCCTTCTCTCCATACCCTCTGATCCCCTTAGCCACAAGGGCCACATCCAACTAACTCTTAAATATAGCCAATGAAACCTGGCCTCAACTACCCTCTGTGGCAGAGAGTTCCAGAGACTCACCGCTCTCTGTGTGAAAAAAGTCTTTCTCATCTCGGTCTTAAAGGATTTCCCCCCCTTTTATCCTTAAGCTGTGACCCCTTGTCCTTGGACTTCTCCCCCCAACATCGGGAACAATCTTCCTGCATCTAGCCTGTCCAACCCCCTTTAAGAATTTTGTAAGTTTCTATAAGATCCCCTCTCAATCTCCTAAATTTCCAGAGAGTATAAACCGAGTCTATCCAGTCTTTCTTCATAAGACAGTCCTGTCCCTCCCAGGAATCAGTCCTGGTGAACCTTCTCTGCACTCCCTCTATGGCAATAATGTCCTTCCCTCAGATTTGGAGACCAAAACTGTACGCAATACTCCAGGTGTGGTCTCACCAAGACCCTGTACAACTGAAATAGAACCTCCCTGCTCCTGTACTCAAATCCTTTTGCTATGAAAGCTAACATACCATTTCGCTTTTTTCACTGCCTGCTGCACCTGCATGCCTACTTTCAATGACTGGTGTACCATGACACCCAGGTCTCGCTGCATCTCCCCTTTTCCTAATCGGCCACCATTTAAATAATAGTCTGCTTTCCTGTTTTTGCCACCAAAGTGGATAACCTCACATTTATCCACATTATACTGCATCTGCCAAACATTTGCCCACTCACCCAGCCTATCCAAGTCACCTTGCACTAATTTGGTATTCTCTTGAATATGGGAGATTTTACTTCGGGGTCACGTGAGTGACTACATGAAGAAGGCGGTCAGCCTGCATGCTCGTCATTACGTCCACACATGGCGCCGCGACTGGCTGGCAGGCACGCTGCTCCTCCAGCGGTAAGTTTCAAACCTGAAGGTAAGTTTCAAACTTATTTTTCAGGTTGCGCTTTTACCTTGCAGGAAGCTCTCTGCAGAGTTCCTGCTGGATGTCGTTCCAGGGAATCCCCACTCCGCGGGGAAACCCGGCTCACGGGGAACCCCACAAGCGGAGACCGTGGGGTATCCCGGCTCCACGAAGGAAACCCAGCTCGGGGAAACCCGGAAGCGGAGACCGTGGGGTATCCTGGCTCTGCGAGGGGAACCCAGCTCGGGGAAACCCGGCTGCGGAACCCACGGGAAATCCCAGCTCCGTGGGAAATACCAGCTCGGCAGGCCAGTTAACATTGAATAGTCCGGCCAGGTGGATTCACCTCCTGCAGTGAGAGCGTCTTCAGACGTTTCTTTGCAGGATAGGCAAGATCATGGAGAGATGCTCCACCTGATACTCCAAGGAAGGGAATAATATCAGCGCGGGTCTCGGGGGCCCGCGGCAGCGCCTTGTACAGGGCTGCATGATATCTCCCTCTCTGAGGAGGGGAGTTAGGCAGTCGCAGTTTGGTGGTATGCCGTGAGGGAACTTTCCACGACACGCCAACTGCATGTCAAGGACCTGCAGCAGCGCCTGTTGCAGGGCTGCATTATACCTCCGTCTCTGAGGAGAGGAATGTAGGCAGTCAGTGTGTGACTGACCCCAAATTCAGAAGTATGTCCGTGAGGCATGCGTGAGGTCACAATTCTGTCATGGCATTAAGGATTGTGATATCCACGTAAACGGAGGAGCCACTGCAATGAAAAGTTGGCTTCCAGCCTATAGCAGAAAACCTGGAGCTTGGTAAGCATCTATGACCTCACGTCACATCATTACAGAGTGCCGGCAGCACTGAACCTGGTGGCAGCTTGAAAGCTGATCCTCTGGGCAGAGGTCTTTTAGGTCAATGCCCAAGCCAGCCCTGAGGGAAAATGTGCCATCCACGCACCCCAGCATTCCTATCATCCAAATTCAAGGGTGGAATCAAAACCTGAGGACGGTTACAGAACTCACACAGGGTGTGTGGACTAGTTACGTGTGGTAATAGATTACACTGTTTTGCACGAATGTCGAGACATTGGGTCACCCTTGATTAACTCACATTCACATGCGCAGTTAATTTTAAATGGGAAACTCCGTTACTGTCTAAATAATGGATATTCCATAGGATACTTTATGGCATGCATCGATCTCAAAGATGCATACTATTAAGTTCCCATTCACAGGGTTCACTGAAGATATTTCAAATTTAGTTGGATGGGCAACAATAGCAGTTAAAGCGTTGCAAAATGGGCTAACTTCAGCTTCCAGGTTGTTTACCATTACCAAGCCAGTGCTTGGGCTGCTCAAAGCTTGAAAATACTGGCTGATATTTTGATATATACAAGCTGGATGATATTCTAAAATGCTGAATCTTGCTAAATTAGCTGTTTTCAGCCACAAAACTCATATTTGAGAAATTGAAGTTTCTCATCCATCCAGTTAAATTTAAGTCGATACCAACTAGAGTTATAGATTACGATGTACCTTTAACTCTATTAATTGTCTGTGACTCCTCCCTGGGGCATGAGATTGTGGCCAGTGTAAATTGACAATTTAGTGGTCATTTTCAACAGATCTATGCTATTACCAGCTGAAGCTATAAGTCACAATGATGGACAAACAGTATTCAGCATTGCTCCAGTATTTTCGGTCATTTTTACCATCAGTTATGTTACAAACTATTGCTAGGGCTCAAAGATGGGGAATTACTATTCCCATCTCTAGTCACAGAGGTGGATGGGATGTGCATGAGTTACCAATCCGTTAATTATGTGGTATCAACTACCTAAAACCCACTCGGTGCATTCTGTGGGTTAAAGGCTTATTGTGCGAATATGCACATCTGCTTGCTCACCTACAAGTTGACACACTACGGTGGTGGCATATTTTAATCACAGGGGTTCAATTAAGTTAATATCCTGTGATAGTTCACCTAACCTCATTTGGCGCTGGTGTATCATCACGTTAATCAATGACAACACAATGAATGTTGGATCACAAAGTATTTAATGACATTATGGATTGATGGAACACCAAATATCGATTTATTTGTATCTAGTCTCAATCAACAGTTGCAAAATTATCTGGCATGGCGGCCATTATCAGGGGCAGTTTTTGATGGATGCATTCTCGCTGCACTGGGGAGGAATGTTCGTTATGTCTTCCTCCATTTTTGCCTCATCAGTCGGTGCTTGCTTAATAACCAGCAAGACTCCGCCTCAGGCGTAATAGTGCCTGACTGGCCTACACAGCCATGGGTCCACTCATACCGCGAATGATAACAGAGCCCTTTATGGCTGTTCCCAAACACAAAATCTGCTGGTTTACCCCGTGACTGGGGAGAACCATCCTCTGCATGAGCAAATCAAATTGTTGGGTTGCAGACTATGAAAAGACCTTTCCTGGGGTACGGACAGTCAGGTTGTACGGTGGATGTAATCACTGCGGCCTGAAGAGATAGTACCAAGAAACAGTACATCTCTTATATCAAGGAATGGTAAGGGTCCTGTTTACAGTCCAATATATCGTATGACACAGTATGTATAACAGATGTCTTGGTATTCCTCTCAAAGTTATATTTCACGAGAGATGGAGTTATACATATTATGCCAGTAGTGCCTTGTGGTCCTACTTCCTGCTGGGGTCGGCACACCACGCTGTCAGGTCTCGACCTCTGATATCCAGATTTATGAAGGGTATCTTCAACTCAATTTCCCCCCATGGACCTTTGGTTGTGTGTGTGGTCACACATCTACAACAGTCATTATGTCACCTAAAGTCTTAGAGGCTCTGAACTAGCAATGTTGTTAGTTACAAAAAACCTCATACGGCTGCAACAACATCAGCACCAGAGGTGGAAGATTGCAACCTTCACGTGGTCCGCCCTGTTTCGACTAATGCAATCAACTCGACGTGCACAAATGGAAGATCAAATAGAACAAGTTGTCCAACAACTTTAGGCTGTGCACGCCACACGAAAGAAGAAGAACATCAGCAGTGAGGGTTGTGAATGTTTCGCTGGACCTCATCCTAGTGGCTGCAGGATGGTCAAACGAGCAAATTTCCAAATGTGTTCTAATAAACCGGGGGTATTTACCAGCACTATTTTTAGGTTATATTTTTTTCCTCCTGGATGTGTGGGATTACTATTATCATCATTAAAAGGCACCAGCATGTTTCAATTTATGTCATGCTTTATTAAATTTCACTCATCCCTGGTCAATTGATGCAGTGTGTGACGCATGGACATGTTTCCACGGCATGAAATCACAGAGCTTCAAAATCTTCACATAGTCACTCACATGACACAACTACTTCTTTTTGCAACTTGTTCCATATACCCACCACACTCTGAGTGAAAACGTGCTCCTTTGTTTCAATTAACTCTTTCCCCTTTCCTTGAGACCACCCTCCACTCCCACATCTTTAATGCTGCTCACATTGCAATAGTATTACTTGAGTAATCGGAACCCCCCACCCCCCTGAAAAATACAGATAGGGCTACAATAAACTCCGTATAAGTGGTTGAGTCTTTCAGAGAAAAGGCTTTGTTCAGAGAGTACTAGGAGCTTTTTATACCAGTGTCCTACGGATGCTTGGTGTCATAGAGTGATACAGTGTGGAAACAGGTCCTTCGGCCCAACTTGCCCATAACACATTCGTTTGTAGGATGTATAAAGTTGAATACATTTTGGAGCGATATATTTGATATATTTACAAAGCTCTTCAAGTCAAGAATAGAACCAAATACGGAATGGATTATATTTGGAATAATAGTAGAAGATATCAAGTTAAACAAAGGCCAAAAAGTATTTTTTAATTATGGGTTAATAATTGGAAAGAAATTGATACTTAAATTCTGGAAAAATACAGCTATACCAACTATTAAAATGTGGATTAGTAATATGACGGACATAGCTCACCTTGAAGAAATGAGACTCCGCCTAATAGATAAATATGACCAATTCTTAAGGAGTTGGTCCCCTTTCATCGACTTTTTGGAATCATGTGATGCAGCTGTACCGTAAAGATTACTGATTTCAGGTCAGGTCGTGGGTAGAATTACATCTCCGAACAAAGATTTGAACATTTTCTTTTTTAAGGGTCTTTTTCTCCTACTTTCTACTTTTTCTCTTCTTATATACACACTTCATGTTTTTCTAGTTTCTACTAACTATTTTTCCTCTTTTTCTTCTCTCTATTTCTTGTCTTTATTTTAATTTTATTTTCAGAAACATAAAACTAGAGATTGTACATAGAATGTATTACGTTATGACATAGTTGCCACCGAAAATTAGGTGCCACTGTATTGTTTTGTACTGTATTAACTTCTAATAAAATAAACAAACAAAAAAAAATCTTCTCTGCATTCTTTCCAGCTTAATGGTATCATTCCTACAACAAGGTGACTAAAACTGAACACAATACTCCAAACGCAGCCTCACCAACGTTTTATACAACTGTAACATAACGGCCCAACTTCTATACACCATACTCAGACTGATAGAAACATAGAAACATAGAAATTAGGTGCAGGAGCAGGCCAATCGGCCCTTCGAGCCTGCACCGCCATTCAATATGATCGTGGCTGATCATCCAACTCAGTATCCTGTACCTGCCTTCTCTCCATACCTCCTGATCCCTTCAGCCACAAGGGCCACATCTAACTCCCCCTTAAATATGGCCAACGAACTGGCCTTAACTATCTTCTGTGGCAGAGAATTCCACAGATTCACCACTCTCTGTGTGAAAAACGATTTTCTCATCTCGGTCCTAAAAGACTTCCCCCTTATCCTTAAACTGTGACCCCTTGTCCTGCAACATCGGGAACAATCTTCCTGCATCTAGCCTGTCCAACCCCTTAAGAATTTTGTAAGTCTCTATGAGATCACCCCTCAATCTTCTAAATTCCAGCGAGTACAAGCCAAGTCTATCCAGTCTTTCTTCATATGGAAGTCGTGCCATCCCAGGAATCAGTCTGGTGAACCTTCTCTGTACTCCCTCTATGGCAAGAATGTCTTTCCTCAGATTAGGAGACCAAAACTGTACGCAATACTCCAGGTGTGGCCTCACCAAGACCCTGTACAACTGCAGTAGAACCTCCCTGCTCTTGTACTGAAATCCTTTTGCTATGAATGCCAGAGCTGGGGTCCGATCGCGTGTGGAGATGCTGAAATCCCCTCCCCCCCCCCCCCCCCCCCCCCCCACCCCCGATGCAGGAGCTGATCGCGCCGGCGAGGAGGCCCTGACCGCCGGCTACGGGAATAAGATCGTCCCATCAATGAAAGGCCCCTGACTGCGGGAGAACAAAGAAGGGAGGAGATTTAACTTTTTTTTCACCTCCCATCACAATGAGGAAAGTCACTGTGGTGGATGTTTATGTTAAATTGTATTTTGTGTGTCCTGTTGCTTATTATTTGTATAACTGACTTGGCAAATGAAATTCCTTGTATGTTGCAAAACATACTTGTCTAATAAAGTATTATTGTATTGTATTGTATTGTACTAAAAACCTTCTTTACCTCCCAATCTATCTGTGATGCCAATTTCAGGGAACTATGTACCTGTATTTCTAGATCCCTCTGCTCTACAACACAGTTGTACCACAGTTCACTTTGACGGTCCTGATCTGCTGTAGCCAAAAATCCAACACCTCGCCCATATCAGCATTAAACTCCAATAGCCATTCCTCAGTCCACTTGCCCAACTGATCAAACCCACTGTAATTCTTGATAACCAGCATAGAAACATAGAAACATAGAAAATAGGTGCAGGAGTAGGCCATTTGGCCCTTCGAGCCTGCACCGCCATTCAATATGATCATAGCTGATCATCCAACTCAGTATCCTATACCTGCCTTCTCTCCATACCCCCTGATCCCTTTAGCCACAAGGGCCAGATCTAACTCCCTCTTAAATATAGCCAATGAAGTGGCCTCAACTACCTTCTGTGGCAGAGAAATCCAGAGACTCACCACTCTCTGTGTGAAAAATGTTTTCCTCATCTCGGTCCTAAAGGAATTCCCCCTTATCCTTAGACTGTGACCCCTTGTTCTGGACCTCCCCAACATCGGGAACAATCTTCCTGCATCTAACCTGTCCAAACCCTTAAGAATTTTGTAAGTTTCTATAAGATCCCCCCTCAGTCTTCGAAATTCTAGCGAGTACAAGCCGAGTCTATGCAGTCTTTCCTTATATGAAAATGCTGACACCCCAGGAATCAGTCTGGTGAACCTTCTCTGTACCCCCTCTATGGCAAGAATGTATTTCCTCAGATTTGGAGACCAAAACTGTACGCAATACTCCAGGTGTGGTCTCACCAAAACTACTGGTGTGGAACTACTCCAGAATCTAAGGAGGTTTGAAAAATTATCACAAATACATCTGCTATTTCTGTGGCTACTTCCTTGAGTACTCTGGGATGCAGACTATCTGGCCCTGGGGATTTATTGGCCTTTAATCCGTTCAATTTACCCAACACCACTTCCCGGCTAATCTGGATTTCACTCAGTTCCTCCATCTTCACTGTCAACAATACCATCTACTTTAGTGTCATCTGCAAACTTACTCATCATGCCTTATACATTCTTATATCGTTAATATAAATTACAAACAACAATGGGCCCAACACAGATTCCTGAGGCACACCCCTAGTCACAGGCCTCCAGTCTGAGAAACAACCTACCACTGCCTCTGTTTTCTTCCATGAAGATAATTCAGTATCCAGTCGGCTGGCTCTCCCTGGATTCCATGTTATTCCTTGCAGTGAAATACTTCTTCAGAAGTACATCTTCATGTGTCAGTCCAAATTGTGTTGGTATATATCAATGATTCTAATTAGATTGCCAGGCATTACCTATTTAAATATTAGCAAGTAAGAGACTTTACTGTATAAGTGGTCATTACTGCTGGAAAATTGGCTCCAGGATCTGATGTATAATCTGTGAGCTAATTTATTTGAGTGAGGTTTAGTCGACTGCAGGGAAAAAAGGTAGGTGTGTTCAGATGACATTTCTTTAAAATATTTATTTTCAAATTGTCTCTTTTTAGAAATATTAAACATCAGAAACATTTAACAAAACTTTTGGAATTACCTGCTGTCAACATTGGGGTTGGGTCTGTACCTACTAACAAAGCTGTCAGAAGTGTTTCAACACAGGGCTTCTCTATGGTTTTGATGGAGACACTGCTGCAAAGTAGTTGTTAGACTCTGAGACACATCAGGCTTGTGAGCCAGACACTCCACCACCAGAATTGGTGAATTCAGGAGAGCAGCAGATTCACGCAACTCTAGCATACCACAGGTCTGTGCCAGACAAATCCAAGCCTCCATACAGACATAACTAGAGTATCAATTTTGCACTGAAACTAACAAAAATAAGTTAAATAAATAACACCGTAAAAAATTATTGAGCAAGAATTTCTCAGAGACTTGCTTCTTGAATAATGAAGTGTAGCTCCCAACATGATACATAAATCTCAGGGGATAAATTTGTTTGATTAATGATACATCATAGCTTTTGATGTCCAATACTATTCTCTTAACAAAACAGTTAAATAATTGATTATCACAATCCACCCTCCATTTATTTTGTGGATAATGGTATGAATTTATTCAAGAAGTGATAATATTCTAATGCTGTTATAATTGTTCTCAAAATTATGGTGCCCAATGTTCCTGCAGTCAATTTACGTTCAGAGCTCAAGAAGAATTTTGGTTTCGGAAATTGTCTCAGATCACAGATGATCAGCTCACAACAGGCCTTTTGGCCCACAGAGTTCATGCTGACCATCAACCACCCATTTAAACTATCCCAGATTAATCCTATCTGATACTCCTCACAGGCTCATCAATTCCCACCAGATTCTTCCACTCACCATCAAATCAGAGGTAATTTTTTAGTCTAGCAGTGCTCTTTGAGCCTTCTTATTCCCACCTCCTTCTCTGCTTCAGACTTCAACCCACTGTTGATTACCAAATTAATCATGGAGACACAAGGAACTGCAGATGCTGGAATCTGGAGCAAATTTTGAAATGCTGGAGAATTTCAATACCCAATTAATCATTCCATACAACTATATCTGTTCCTGTTTCTTTCCTCTGTGGCTTTTTCTCTTTCTCTTATTGTATCAGCCTGCATATTTGTCTGTCTCTATGTTAGTTCTGCCAAGTTTTATTCTTTGAATATCATCTTTGCAAATATGTTTATTCAGGAGACTGGAGACCTCCAGTAACCATCCTCCAAATCTCACTGAAGAAAGCTTTGTCATTTATTCATTCTTAGAGACTGAAAACTACAATACAAGTGGAGCAGAAAAAATAATAACGGGAGAATTTACCAACAGCAAAAAAAGGTGATAAATGTATGGAAAGTAAAGCAACAAAAAATCAGAATGCTAGAGAAACTCAAAGGATCATACAGCATCTGTGGAGACAAAGGGTGTAAGGCGCCATTTTGTGTGGAAACCCAAAGAGTTTTCAAGATACTGACCACTGCGCACATTAACTTGGCCCTAGCCCTAAACTCATCTTTGGTAAATTCTCCCATTATTATTTTTTCTGTTCCACTTGGTGTTTCGAATTTTACTTTCCCTTTGCTTACTTCTCTCTTCCCTCCCCCAACCTAATTTCATCTATCCACTAGCCCCTCCCCATCTGATTCCACTAGCACCAATGAGTCTTTATCTCCTAATCGCTCCTCCACTGCACTGTTACATACTACCAATCTTTCCTGTTCGCCCTCAATCCTAACATAGGGTCCTGACCTAAAAGGTCATATTATACTTTTTGCATCACCAGATGCTGCTTGACCCGTTGAGTTCTACCAGCTTCCTGTTTTTTATTCCAGATTCCGACACTTGTGGTATAGTTTGTCATCCAGGAAGTAAAGGAACTGTGCCATCGAAAGAATGATCAAATATACAAAGGATAACAGAAAGTATTTTTCTCCAATCAATTGCATTAAAAAATAACTTGAGAAATCCTCCAACTACTATTAAGTAAAGAAGCAATCATACTGTACAAACAACGATAAATGTTTTCTCTGCACTGAAGTTGAGGAGAGAAATGTTGTCCATAGCAAATAGTTATTTCCTAATGGCTCTGTTATGTTCAGTTTAGTTCAGAGATACAGTTTAGGAAACGGGCTCTGCTACCCACCAAGTCCACGTCATCCAGCAACCCTTGTGCTCTAACACCATCCTACACACACTAGGAACAATTTACAATTTAACCATGCCAATGAACCTACAAACCTGCACATCTTTGGAGTGTGGGAGGAAGCCAGAGCATGCAAAGAAAATCCAAACACGTCACAGGAAGAACATACAGACAGCACCCGTAGTCAGGATTGAACTCAGGTCTCCAGCACAGTAAGGCCGCAACTTCACCGCTGCACCACCATGCTGCATTATTCATGGAAGCCAATTATGTTCCTCAGCAACTGAGGTCATGAAGTCCTTAAAATGAACGGAAGTCTTATTTTTGAATGATGCAGTCAGATGTTTAATATCCATCTGATCCACAAGAAAACAAATTCTCTGTTTAGCATTACCCCAAAGGAAACTCTTTCAAAATGCACTACTTCCTAAATAATGCTGTGGATTATTAGCGTCAACTATATAAACAAAGATAGGAGTGTCACCAGATTAATTGCATTTCAGTTAAATTAAATAGCTGGATCATGAAACCATGCCAAGTTCTCACTTCTAGTAAGCATGCAGTTAATTTCATTGCAGAGGCCTTTAATACCAACACCGATTTAAAAAATCTTCCACCTAAACTTACTTCCAGAGCAATTTAAAAGATGGTTTGAACAAATTAGACTCTTTACCCACGCCATTCTACTAATAACATTACCAAGTTACAATGGGAATTAATCATATTAATGGGTGTAGTATATTAATCTATATTACTAAAAGTAAGACCTTGACCACTTCCTGTTTTTCTGTTTCATGATTTTTTTTAAAAACACTGCCACTTACGGCTGTGATGGTTGGCCATCTTACTCAGAGTCCCCCTCCATTGCGCAGGACAAGAGGATTAGTCCCATCGATGAAAAATAAAAGTTATTAATGTTTTTAAAATGTTGACATTCTCCCTGCTGCCCCTGCTGGTGGGAGGGGGGAGGGACTATAAAACCCGGAAGTCTTGTGCCTCACAGTCTCTGCAAGATGGAGGAAGCAAGAGGGTCACTTCACTCTGAGCTGTGAATAACACTGAACACATGTCTACTCAACTGTGAGTGCCCTTAATGTGATATGAAAATGAAAATGTGGTTGCTTTGAAATGCTACACTGCAAATTATTCTTGGTGGTGGTAACTGCTTTGAAATGCTGCACTGCAAATGGTTGGTGGTGGTGGTAACTGCTTTGAAATGCTGCACTGCCAATGGTTGTTGGTGGTGGTAACTGCTTTGAAATGCTGCACTGCAAATGGTTGGTGGTGGTGGTGGTGACTGCTTTGAAACTTGAGCCCGAGGCGGACCAATATCCTGGCAGGGAGATTTGCAAAGGCTACTGGGGAGACTTTAAACTAGAAAGGCTGGGGGGAGGGACTCGGGTAGAGGGGGCTAGGGGTCAGGGTGTGGGGCAAGAGGCAGAGAAGGGAAGCACTCGGATCCAAAATGTAGGCGAGAAAGATGAAAAAGATAATAGACAGAGAATAAGGGATGGTGGGTTTCTAAAATGTGTATATTTTAATGCTAGGAGCATTGTAAGTAAGGTGGACGAACTTAGAGCCTGGATTGACACCTGGAAATATGATGTTGTGGCAATCAGTGAAACATGGTTGCAGGAGGGCTGTGATTGGAAACTAAATATTCCAGGATTTCGTTGCTTCAGGTGTGATAGAATAGGAGGGACCAGAAGGGGAGGTGTTGCATTGCTTGTCAGAGAAGATATTACAGCAGTGCTTTGGCAGGATAGATTAGAGGGCTCGTCTAGGGAGGCTATTTGGGTGGAACTGAGAAGTGGGAATGGTGTAGCAACACTTTTAGGGGTGTATTATAGACCGCCAAATGGGGAGCGAGAATTGGAAGAGCAAATATGTAAGGAGATAGCAGATATTAGTAGTAAGCACAAGTGATTGTGGGAGATTTCAATTTTTTTCAAAAAAAAACTGGGAAACACATTCTGTAAATGGGCTGGATGGTTTGGAGTTTGTAAAATGTGCGCAGGATAGTTTTTTGCAGCAGTACATAGAGGTATCGACCAGAGAAGGGGCAGTGCTGGACCTCCTGTTAGGAAATGAGGCAGGTCAGGTGACGGAGGTATGCGTTGGTGAGCACTTCGGGACCAGTGATCACAATACCATTAGTTTCAATATAATTATGGAGAGAGTCAGAACTGGACCTAGGGAGGAGATTTTTGATTGGAAAAAGGCTAACTTTGAGGGAATGCGTAAGGATTTTAAAGGAGTGAATTGGGACACTGTGTTTCATGGGAAGGATGTAGAAGAGAAATGGAGGACATTTAAAGGGGAAATTGTAAGAGTACAGAATCGTTATGTCCCTGTTAGGTTGAAAGGAAATAGTACAAATTGGAAAGAGCCATGGTTTTCAAGGGAAATTGGACACTTGTTTCGAAAAAAGAGAGATATCTACAATAATTATAGGAGGCATGGAGTAAATGAGGTGCTAGAGGAGTATAAAGAATGTAAAAACGAATCTTAAGAAAGAAATTAGGAAGGCTAAAAGAAGATATGAGGTTGCTTTGGCAAGAAAGGTGAAAGTAAACCCAAAGGGTTTTCTACGGCTATATTAATAGCAAAAGGATAACGAGGGATAAAATCGGACAATTAGAGAACCAGAATGGACAGCTATCTGCAGAGCCAAAAGAGATGGGGGAGATATTGAACAATTTCTTTTCTTCGGTATTCACCAAGGAGAAGGATATTGAACTCTGTGAGTTAAGGAGAAAAAATAGAGTAGCTATGGAAAGTATGAGATTCAAAGAGGAGGAAGTACTGACACTTTTGAAAAATATAAAAGTGGATAAATGTCCAGGTCCTGACAGGATATTCCCTAGGACATTGAGGGAAGTTAGTGTAGAAATAGCAGGAGCTATGACAGAAATATTTCAAATGTCATTAGAAACGGGAATAGTGCCGGAGGATTGGTGTACTGCGCATGTTGTTCCATTGTTTAAAAAGGTTTCAAAGAATAAACCTAGCAATTATAGACCTATTGGTTTGACGTCAGTGGTGGGCAAATTAATGGAAAGGATACTTAGAGATAATATATATAAGCATCTGGATAAACAGGGTCTGATCAGGAACAGTCAACATGGATTTGTGCCTGGAAGGTCATGTTTGACAAACCTTCTTGAATTTTTTGAAGTGGTAACTAGGGAAATTGATGAGGGTAAAGCAGTGGATGTTGTCTATATGGATTTCAGTAAGGCCTTTGACAAGGTTCCCCATGGAAGGTTGGTTAAGAAGGTTCAATCTTTGGGTGTTAATGGCGGAGTAGCAAGATGGATTCAACAGTGGCTGAATGGGAGATGTCAGAGAGTAATGGTGGATGGCTGTTTGTCAGGTTGGAAGCCGGTGACCAGTGGGGTGCCTCAGGGATCTGTGGTGGGTCCACTGTTGTTTGTCATGTACATCAATGATCTGGATGATGGGGTGGAAAATTGGATAAGTAAGTATGCAGATGATACTAAGATAGGTGGTGTTGTGGATAATGAAGTAGATTTTCAAAGTCTACAGAGAGATTTGGGCCATTTGGAAAAGTGGGCTGAAAGATGGCAGATGGAGTTTAATACTGATAAGTGTGAAGTGCTACATCTTGGCAGGACAAATCAAAATAGGACGTACATGGTAAATGGTTGGGAATTGAGGAATGCTGTGGAACAGAGGGATCTAGGAATAACTGTGCATAGTTCCCTGAAGGTGGAATCGCATGTAGATAGGGTGGTAAAAGAAAGCCTTTGGTGTGCTGGCCTTATAAATCAGAGCATTGAATATAGGAGTAGGGAAGTAATGTTAAAATTGTACAAGGCATTGGTAAGACCAATTCTGGAGTATGGTGTACAATTTTGGTCGCCTAGTTATAGGAAGGATGTCAACAAAAATAGTTAGAGTACAGAGGAGAATTTACTAGAATGTTGCCAGGGTTCCAGCAACTATGTTACAGAGAAAGGTTGAACAAGTTAGGTCTTTATTCTTTGGAGCGCAGAAGGTTAAGGGGGGACTTGATTGAGGTCTTTAAAATGATGAAAGGGATAGACAGAGTTGACGTGGATACGTTTTTCCCATTGAGGGTAGGGAAGATTCAAACAAGAGGGCATGACATGAGAATTAAGGGACAGAGGTTTTGGGGTAACGTGAGGGGGAACTTCTTTACTCAGAGGGTGGTGGCTGTGTGGAATGAGCTTCCAGTAGAAGTGGTGGAGGCAGGATCGATTTTAACATTTAAGAGTAAAGTGGATAGGTATATGGACGTGAAGGGAATGGAGGGGTGTGGTCTGAGTGCAGGTAGATGGGACTAGGGGAAAACAAATGGTCGGCACGGACTGGGAGGGCCGAGAGGGCCTGTTTTCCGTGCTGCAATTGTTATATGATTATATGGAAATGCTGCACTGCAAATGGTTGATCGTGGTGGTGGTAACTGCTTTGAAATGCTGCACTGCAAATGGTTGTTGGTGGTGGTAACTGCTTTGAAATGCTGCACTGCAAATGGTTGATGGTGGTGGTGGTAACTGCTTTGAAATGCTGCACTGCAAATGTTGTTGGTGGTGGTGGTCGTAACTGCTTTGAAATGCTGCACTGCAAATGGTTGATGGTGGTGGTGGTAACTGCTTTGAAATGCTGCACTGCAAATGGTGATTGGTAGTGGTGGTAACTGCTTTGAAATGCTGCACTGCAAATGGTAGTTGGTGGTGGTGGAAACTGCTTTGAAATGCTGCACTGCAAATGGTGGTTGGTGGTGGTGGCAACTGCTTTGAAATGCTGCACTGCAAATGGTGGTTGGTGGTGGTGGCAACTGCTTTGAAATACTGCACTGCAAATGGTTGATGTTGGTGGTGGTAATTGCTTTGAAATGCTGCACTGCAAATGGTTGCTGATGGTAGTGGTAACTGCTTTGAAATGCTGCACTGCAAATGGTTGTTGGTGGTGGTGGTAACTGCACAACTTCCTATTTGCACTGTATATTAATTCTACATAAAACGCTACCACTTATGGCTGTGATTTTTGGCCAACTTACTCAGTCCCCCTCCGCTCATCAGGTGCAGAGGATTCTTCCCATCAATGAAAAATATAAGTGTTATTAGTGTTTAAAAGAATGTTGAGAATCTCTCTCCTGTCAATCATGACATGAAGGCCACGCACCTTTTGGTGGGAGGGGGAGGGATCATAAAACCCGGAAGTGTGGGTGTGGCTCAGTCTCTGCAAGATGGGGAGGGAGAGGTCACGACTGTCTGAGCTGTGAATCAACTGAACACACTGAATGTCCAATGAACTGTGAGTGTCGTGTTTATGTGGTGTTTTGTGTGGTTTTATGGTGGTTTTATGGTGGTTTCACCCTGCTTGAAATGGTATGAAACTGCATTTGAATGTGGTGGCCTTGCACCCTGCATGAAATGGTATGAAACTGCATTTGAATTTGGTGGCCTTGCACCCTGCATGAAATGGTATGAATCTGCACTTGAATTTGGTGGCCTTGTACCCTGCTTGAAATGGAATTTCAAGGAATAGCTTTGAGTCAACTGCTCGCCCACCAGCCGTGAGTGAGCTGTCAGCACATCAGGATTGAATGACTGAACTGTCACCCTAAGAATCCATTTGGCCCATAATGTCCATATTAGCCCTCTGGAAACGTCCCTTCAGCCGCCCAATACCCATACTAGCGCTCCAGAAAAGCACCCACCCCATTGGCCACCAATATTGGGATTGGTGGAGAGTTGGAATATTGCCAATATTGGAATATTGGGGGACCAGCCCTCCCGTGTGAACATGGGACCCAACGGGTCCCACAGTCTAGTACATCATATAATTATATAATATATTACATAATATATAATGTATATCTATATAATAGTCTACTTGGGTGATGGGATATGGTCAAGTATCCAAATTTGCCAGTCAGGTGACATTGTAAAGAGTGTAGATGGAAGTATTAAATTAAAATAAGATATTTAAGGAAGGAGAAAGACTAAAGAAAATGGATGTGATCGTGGATAAATCTGAGATCATCCAGTTTGCACAATATAAGTCAGAATACATTTTAAATGGTGAAAAGGTAGAACATTTATGGTTAATTGAAACTTAACAGACCTTTGCAATATCACTGATAAAGAAAATAATCAAACAACACTTAACGATGCCTGGTACTGTGGTAGAGTTAACAGTCATTGCCTCACAGCATCAGGTTCAATCCTGATCTCTGGTGCAATCTGTGTGGCGTTTAAATATAATACATGTGTTTTCTCTGGTTTTCTCACATATCCCATATACGAAAGCGACGTTTAAGAGATTTTTAGATAGGCACATGGAAGTGCACGGAATTGAGGGGTATGGAACATCTACAAGCAGATTAAGTTTCAGAAGGTAATAAAACTAACAGAATGATACCATTAAAAAAAAAGCTTATATGACTGTAAATTGTTCACTTACAGGTGGAAAATAGGCCTGAGATTTAGAATGGTAACAAGTGATTTGTTGTTTAACATCATAAGGGGAATGGATGGGCTGCATAGAGGCTGCTTCCATTGATTAAGAGGCATAATTAAAAACTTTGAACCAGATCTTTGTGGAGGGTGATTGAGATGTGGATTCTTCTCTGTAAACTGAAATGTATGATGTTTTATTTCTCTCCTTCAGAGAGTTTTACTCAAATCTGAGAATTATAGATTTTTGCTTGTCAATTGCAGAACTGGGGAAAAGGCAGGTATATGCAATGCCATTGAATGGCAAGTAGGCTCAAGAGGCTAAATAGCATTGAATGGCAAGTAGGCTCAAGAGGCTAAATAGCCTTCCCCTGGTCCCATGTTCATATCTAATGTAAGCACTCAACAACTTGCATTCCTCCATGTGAATGCTCAATGTTGAATGACTGACAATATAACAGAATTAATGAGATTTTGATTTTTTGAATAAATTCACACAGGCAGCTTGTTTATTTTAACCATGGCATCTCAAAATCAAGAGATCACACATACATTTCTAATTTAATCTTTGCCAGCCAATATAGAAATTATTAGGATTAATAACATTGCCCTCAGACAGACCTATAATCTTTTCAAAACTTTTCTGAACTTCAGGGCAGTTTTGAAATTGGCTATTCATCTTACTGACAAAGCTATTAAACGTAACTGATAAGTACTCTTCAGTACATTTCAATAGCTTCATTCTCACCTGTCAGGCTGCCAGGGAAATTTACAATCAAATGCTGGTAAAAAACTCACGTGGGAATTTAAATTTGACCCCTTTTGTAGGGGTGAAAAATGCCCGGTGCATATTCGTCACATATGCACGGACTCTTAATGTGCTTCCTGATTATGGTGGGACCATGTCCCTACGCTTCTTCACTTTCCACACCTTTAGCACATCTTTGCTCAAATTATCGCAATCCTTTTATTGCTATGTGGTGATAATTCCTGCTAGGTCTGCTTTGCTGTGCTTTGTCAAATAGCTTTTGAAATCCATGAATTTTAATAGCTTCTGCAGTACCTTAGTCAATCTTCAAATACTTGGTTAACAGCATCTTGTTGGGTTTCTTTCTTCTGCAGAAGGAATGGAAGAAGATGAGATTGGATTGACCAAAGCCCGTGGCTGCAGGAGGGTGTGGAGGGGATTGAGGTAGAGGTGGAGGCCAACATAGAGAGGGCATCCTCCCTTAAAACCTTCTCCTTAAGGACCTGTGTCCAAGGAACCGTGTGCCTTCTCAGTTGGATACTTTACTTGCAATAAAATAGTGGAATCGATTAGCGTGAGTATTGCTGAGGATAATCATTTAGGTCAATGACCTAGTCATGGTGTTAATTTGCGAAGCAGGTCCAGTCTTAAAAATTACATTCACATAGGGCTTTACAAGGCAGGTCCTTCCTGTGGGAACTAGAACTAGGGGACATAGTTTCAGAATAAGAGGCCAGAGCCAAATAAGAGGCAAGACTAAATGGGGAAGAATGTCTTCAGTCAGTGAGAATGACGAATGTTTGAAGTTTCCCTCCCCCCCACCAGATAGCTGTGGAGGCAAAATTATATCAGAACTGAGGCTGATTCCCTAATATCTAAGATTGTGAGGAACAGACCGGAAATTGGAGTCAGCCACAAAGATATTAAATGATCTTGCATGCTTGAGTAACTCCAGGGTTCTTATTTCCTATAAGTTCATATGTTCTAGGAGCAGAATAAGGCCGTTCGGCCCATCACGTCTACTCTACCATTCTTTCACCCTCAACCTCATTCTCCTGCTTTTGCCCCAAAACCTCTGACACCCATGCTTATGTTTATGTTAACTTTTATGTGGTTGTGTGTCTTGTTGCTTTTCACTTAGTATGGCTGTATGGTAACTCAAATTTCACTGTACCTTAATTGGTACCTGTGACAATAAACTGACCTTGAAACCTTGACCTTGTGTTCTGAAGTTCAAATTGCTCTGTATTTTTGAACAAGTGAAACCTTGTTGATTAAGGAAAACTTAGTTGTATGGAGTTCCTAGACATTCCAAATAAAATGTATTTTGCCACGTTCAACTATATCCTGATTATTATAATTCCTCCAATCACTGAAAACCAGTAGAATTAAGGCAAATGCCAATACACACCACCATAAGACTACAGAAAACCAAATACACACTAAACTGTACATTGATTGTATGGTGCAGAAACGCAGTTTCACGGCTGCACTTCAGTGAGACATACATTGGATCACATTTTATCCTTTAAAGAATACTAGACTAAGTGGGACCCGTTGGGTCCCAGCTTCACACGGGAAGGCTGGTCCCCCAATGCAATATTCCCGGAAGGGGCGTTACCTCCATCGCGGTGATTGACAGGCGAGAGGATCTCAAGGTTTTTTAAACACTCATAACTTTTTTATTTTTCATCGATGGGAAAAATCCTCAGGGCCTGCTCAGGACTGTGAGTAAGAAGGCCAAAAAGCGTTTTTTTCTAAAATCAATATACAGCGCAGACAGAAAGTGGTCAAGATGAGACTTTTAATTATATAGATATCATTAAGAGCAAAGTTGATGTTAGGACCAGAAATCACCAAAAAGATTCTGACTAATTCAAAATGTACCATCGATCCATAATCTACAATGTTCACAGATCCGGCACAGCTTTTACTTGCACATGTTCAAAAATACAATGGAGCTTAGTTCCCCTCTGCTCTCTTCTGATGGCTTTAATCTTCCCTAAATACATGATCTTTACCAACTAGCAAATATTACACCTCCAGATAAGAAAGGTGTAACCAGAAGAGCAGCCAAGATCACCAGACGATCTTCTGATTCTCACTATACGTGGTTCTAGCATTATCCTGGTCAAGGTAAACCTAAGATGAGACACAGCTTCCTAAGCACTCCTTAGTTCCGTTGTGAAAACTATGAACAAATGTTTTAAGACAAAGATACAGAATAAACGATGTCATCTGGTTATCATTCCAGCTGGAATCTATGAACTGTAGCTAATTTTGCTATGCCTCAGTATACACCAATGGAGTAGTAATGATGGGGGAATTGAGTTGTAATGACAGTATCTCAATGATATGCAACTGCGCTGATGAGCTGAAAATCATGGACCATCTGCTGTGCTGCCAACTCCTGTTGGAGTCCTGCAATGCTACTGACCTTGTCAAGTGCAATGATGATACTAAAGCAGGTGTAGGCTTGTAGCAGGGCTCTCATATCAGTGGGGATTCAAGGTTATCTCTAATAATAGTTGAGGAGGACTATTATGGGGGAAGGTCTAAATGGAATGATACAGAGAGTGGAGAACTAAGTCCTATCCTTTGGGAAGTGTGGTATTAGCATGATACATTGGGCTTAACTGGTAATTATCTTCATTAAAAATTGGTTGTAATTGCCATATCAAACACCAGCTGCAACATTAGTGTTGATTAGATAAAGTTTTCTTGGAGCATTGATGTGCGGGCTCCATATACAACTTTTTCAGAAGTTGGGAACAGCTCTTCCTGACAATAGCTTTTCTTTAGGAAGTATCCAAAATATGCACACAGTACCTTGGATGTAGATCCTAGTGGATAAGGCTCCAAAGAAGAATGAACTCTTAATATCTGCCTCCATCTCCTCCATCGATCCCCTCACCCTGCTGCAGCAGAATTTCTTCTCTCTAGTCTTATCTTCTTCCATTCCTTCCACTGAAGAAAAGAGCCCACCAAGATGTTGTTAACCAAGCATTCTATTTCTCCTAGTTCAAACATTAGATTCCAGAAACATAGAACAGCAGAGCACAGATTCTCACCAGGTGGGAACTTTGGTAATAAATGTTGAAAATGCGACAGCGGAATCCCTGCAAAGTGCCCGAGAAGGTTTCTTCATATTGCTAGTAACAACGGTGACAGCACTTTGAAGTAACAACTCTTCTGAATAATCCTAGTGGAACTAGTAGATATCTTGTTTGAGGAACTGCATTTTAGTCACAGTGGGCAGACAAGGCGTTTTGTAATGGGTGAAAAATCAGAGCAATGTAAATGGACATATTTCCTGTTATTGTCACCTCAGCAAAATTGGGAGCTTAAACAATTACACAAAAATATTCAACTTTTCCTGCCAAGGAATTATACCCATTTGGAAAATTGTTTAGACTTTAGACTTTAGAAATTATAGCGCAGGAAATACTGTCGGTCCTTTGGCCTACCTAGTCAGCTCCAACCAGCGATCACCCTGTACACCAACACAATCCTACACACTAGGGACAATTTTACCAAAGCTAATTAACCTAGAAACATTTACATCTTTTGGAGTGTGAGAGGAAACCGGAGCACCCGAAGAAAACCCACTTGGTCAAAGGGAGAATGTACAAACTCCATACGGATAGCACCAGTAGTCAGGATTGAACCCGGATCTCGGAAGCTGTTAGGCAGCAACTTTGTGTACGAAGGAAATCAGCCGCTGTGCCAATCTGCCGCACCACAATTCATATATAATTTGTGTACGGAAGCTAGTTTTGCACCTGAGACTGTGCAAGCATCCATTTCAGGGTTGATGAGCAAGCATTGAGAAAATGGCCTGACAATTCTGCAAACAACTCACCTCAGAATGTGAGACATCTGCGTGGTATCAGACACACATCTAATGACACTTATTGCATGCCAACTACAGTAGTTCCACATTTACCAAGAGAAGGTGGCGGATGGATGTGTGACTTATGACAAGGAGCAAACTCCACAGCAAGTAAGCAGTAGATGCGCATTAAAGGGTGCACTTCGATGATGAATGGTTTATCCATAGCCTCTGCTAGGCCCATTTTTCTGAGCTCCATAAGTCGCATTGACGGTGATGGCCGCATTTCTATATGACGCACACAACAGGACATTTGTGAGCCCTGCGCTCTTGCTCAGTCCATAGATCATCATCTCCATGGCAACCTTTTAGAATGCTGAACTGTGATGGCCTTTGCAAAGTGGTTTTAAGAGTCAAATCACTCGTCAGCAGTCAACATAAAACAGTACAGAACTGGACAGGAATAGGGCCTTTGGCCCATGATGTCCGTGTCGAGCATGATACCAAATGAAACTAATCTCCTCGGCCTGCATGTGATCCACATCCCTCCAACAACATGTGCCTGTTTAAAAGGAACACTGAAATGTTTATCATTTAACCTGGGTCTCTGCCGCTGTAAGGCAGCAAGTCCACCACTGCGCCACCCCATGATTCAGATTGTTTTCACCCACATATGTCAAGGTTTTCACCCCTGCTAAAAGAGAACATTTACCAGCAATTCCTTTATTTTTATTTCAGTCATCCATTTGGAGAATGGCACAAAATAGCCTACAAGTATAAAACCTAACCCTTTTTTCTAAACATTTTTGATTTGGAGCTGGCCAGTGCCATAAACAAGGCTTTGTTTTAGCTACATTATTGTCATGTTTACAAGGTGCAGTGAAAAACATTGTTTTGCATGTTATCCAATCAAATCAGATAATATATACATAAATATAATCAAGCCAAACTTAAGTACAACAGGTAGAATAAAGGAGAAGTAACAGAGTGTGGAATATAGTTCTCAGCATTGCAGCACACCTGAGTTACTCCAGCATTTTGCGTCTACCTTCGATTTAAACCAGCATCTGCAGTTCTTTCCTACACATTGCAGCACACCTGTTCCATTGACAAAGTCCATGACCGTAATGGGGAGGAGGTGAATCAGACGGTGTCGGTGCTTATGGGTAGGGCCGTTCAGAAGCTCAATAACAGAATAAGAAGCTGTTCCTGTGTTGGGTGGTGCACACTTTCAAGCTTCTGTATCTTCTGCCTGGAAATGGGAGTGGGAAGAAGCAGGAATGTCAGGGATGGGACTGTCTTTGATTATGTTGGCAGCTTTTCTGAGGTGGTGTGGTATAGATGGAGTCAAAGCTGGGAAGTCTGGTCCGTGTGATGGACTAGGTTTCACATACAACTCTTGGCAATTTCTTGTTGCCTTGGGCTGAGCTGTTCCCAAACCATGCCATGATGCAACCCAACATGGTTCATCTTTGGTGCATCTGTAGACATTTGTCAAAGGCATTGGAGACATACTAAATGTTCACAGTCTCCTAAGGAAGCAGAGACAGTGCTGTGCCTTCTTGGCACTCACTTCAATGTGATTGGGACATGACGGATCATTGCTAATTTTAATGCCAAGGAACCTGAAGTTCTCAACCATTTCCACTTTGACACCATTGATGCTGATTGGGGCATCAGTTCCACTAAAGCTTCCTGAAGTCGATAAGTAACTCCTTTATCTTGCTAACATTGAGGGAATTGTTCTCAAGACACCATGTTGCTAACTTTTCTATCTCCTTCCTGTATTCCATCTCAGTATTATTCGTGATGCAGCCCCCACAGTGGTGTAATCTGCAAACTTGTAGATGGAAATAGAACCAAATTTGGCCGCACCGTCGAGAGAGTGTAGGGAATATAATAGGGTCTAAGAATACATTGTTGCAGGGCACCAGTGTTGAGAATTATCATGGAGGAGGTTTTGTCACATTTCATCACTGATTGTGGTCTGTGTGTCAGAAAGTCAAGGATCCAGTGGCAGATGGGGGGAATTCATTCCTCATTCTAGGAGTTAGTTGGTATGAGATTTAAAAAGCAGAACTGTTAAAAGCAGAGCTATGTTTGATAAATAGGAGGATAACATAGGGGTCCTTGTTGTCCGGGTGTTCCAGAGATGAGTTTAAGCCCAGGGTGATGACATCTGCTGTGGATCTGTTGTAACAGTAGCAAGACTGTGGATCATTCCTGGCTGGGATGCTGAAGTTAATGTGCGCCATCACCAGTCTCTCAAAGCACTTCACGGTGGTGGATGTCAGAGCTACTGGACGGTAGTCATTCAGCTACTTTATTTTTCTTTGGCACCGGGAAGTTAATGGTCTTGAAGGGTGGAGATCTCAGAATGGGGTAGTGAGAGGTTAAAGATGTCTGTGAATACTTCTGTCAAATGATCCGCACCGGTCGTGAGGAAGCAGTCAGGGTGTGATCAAGTCCTGATGCTTTCCGCAGATTAACTCTCAGGAAGGCCGATCGGAACAAGAAACAAAGCTGAACTACAGTAACCACTCGAGAACAGCTGTGACAAATCTCTGTCGCTGTCACATCAGGAATTAGCCTAGAATATGCCAAATAAGTTGAGAATCAACTTGCCACAGAAAATTGGGGCAGAACTTATGTATTCTAAAGGTTACAAACTCCATTGGAGCATCTTGGGATGTGTGTGGACCTCTATATAATGTTTCCAATGTAGTCCAAGAAACAGGAGGTGATACCAAGCAGAGGCTAGTTATTATGTGCAACAGGAAACTTCAGATGCTGGTTCACACAAAAAATAATGCCAGAGTAACTCAGCGGTCTGATGAAGAGTCTCGACCTGAAATGTCACCTATTCCTTTTCTCCAAGTCTGATGTTTGCAAATACACAGGACTAGATGTTAAAAATCCAAGGTGCCAAATATCAATTTACTCCCGATGGTGATCGGAGCCTTCTGCACTCACCTATGCTCCTCCGATGTTGAGAAAGGCTAGGCAGACGAGTCATTGGTGTTATCAAGTGGGCACCTACTTTCATCAACGTTTCGCTGATTGAACCCACGACGTCTCCAGTAGGCTCAGCGGTGCATTCTGGCGTCCCAGAACCACCCCCCTCTGCATCTGTCTAGTCGGTTATTTGGGAGACCAAATGGGGTCTTTCCCCTTCAGCCAGAGCCACTGGCTACTCCGCTCTGCCACCCGTGATGTTTCTTTGATGGCCTGGCGTAGGGCTTGTCCGCTGATCCCCAGGTCCTTCATCAGTATTAAAGTAGATGTTGCCACGAATCCTCGACATCCAACTTCTACCGGGCAGATCTTAGCTCTCCAGCCCCGCTGTTCTGCCTCCGCTGCAAGCTCTGTATATCGCAGTTGCTTTCTTTTGAAGGCTTCCTGCACAGCATCCTCCCAAGGGACTGTGAGCTCCACAGAGTACACCATGCGCTGACAGTTCGACCAGAGCACAAGATCAGGCCTCAAGTTGGTGATGGCTATCTCTGATGGAACTGTAAGCCGTTGGTCCACATCCACCAGCATCTGCCAATCCCGGGCTGCCTCCAGCTGTCCAAGCCTGGCCCTTGGTGGAATTTTCCATTGTTTTTGTTCCCCCCCCCCGAACAAAGGCGATTGTCTTAACTGGGTTGGTTGTTCTGGGCGGCAAGGCATTGTTGGCTGTTCTCCTCCGTTCCAGAGACGCTGCCAGGCATTTGAGCACTTGATTATGTCTCCAGGTATACCTTCCTTGGGAGAGGCTTACTTTACACCCAGTGAGAATGTGCCTAAGTGTGGCTGGTGTTGAACACAGGGGTCATGATGGATCTTCGCCCATCCATTGGTTGAGATTTTTTGGGCTAGGAAGGACATCATAGGTTGCCCGAATGAGGAAACTTATCCTGCTCACCTCCATCTCCCACATGTCCTTCCAGCTGATCTTCCTCTTTTCCACACTATCCCATCTCATTCACTGGCCCTGTTTAGCTTGCGACACAGCCTTGGCACACCTACTCAACTCCTCCTGTTGGCGGACTTCGGCCGCGACCAACTGAACCAACAAGCACTCCAGTGATGATGCCTTGTTCCAGCAAGGTCGCTTTCCACCAAGCCACTTCTTCCATGTTGGATTTGCCCTACTATGTCGCCTTGCTGGAGAGCAGATTTTGCCTGCTGTGTCGCATTCTTAGCCGTCCACCTCTTTCCTGTTGCCAGGGTTGGAGCAGCAGCTCGGATGACAGTGTCCCTCGATTCTGCCAGGGTCATCTCTAGTCTGACTTTAGTGCACTTGTACTCCTCTGTGAGACTAGAGAGAGACTAGAGAAGGGTCTCGACACAAAACGCCACCTATTCCTCTCCTCCAGAGATGCTGGGGAGTTACTCCAGCATCATTTTGTGTCTATTTTCAGAGGCTACTCATAACTACTTTGGGGAGGGAAGTCGCGACAAAAATAATGAGTTATGGTTGGCTGTTCTGATGTATCACTTAGCAACTGGCTCCAAAAGTGCATGAACAGGTGTTCAGGAGCTAAGATAGCAGCAATTAACTAAAACCGTTACTGTGCAGAGGGTAGTTTGTGAAAGAGCAAGGCGCTATTGTATTAGGTATTTTTGTTATGTTTTATTTATCAATATCAATAGCTAGCTGAAGTTTTAATTGTGGACTGGAGGGTAGCTAATGTAACTCCACTTTTTAAGAAATGAGGGAGAGAGAAAACGGGGAAATATAGACCAGTTAGCCTTACATCGGTAGTGGGGAAAATGTTTGAGTATTAAAAATGTAAAAGCAGCGCATTTGGAAAGCAGGGACAGGATCAGTGAAAGTCAGCATGGATTCATGAAGGGGAAATCATGCTTGACTAATCTTCTGGAATTTCTTGAGGATATAACAATTAGAATGGATAAGGGAGAGCCAGTGGATGTGGTGTATCTGGATGTTCAAAAAGCCTTTGACAAGGTCCCACACAAGAGATTAGTGTGCAAAATTAGAGCACATGGTACTGGGGGTAGGATATTGACATGGGTAGAGAACTGGTTGGCAGGCAGGAAGCAAAGAGTAGGAATTAATGGGTCCTTTTCAGAATGGCAGGCAGCGGCAAGTGGGGTGCCACAAGGCTCGGTGTTGGTACTCCAGTTATTTACAATAATATATTAACGATTTAGATGAGGGAATTAAATGTAACATCTCCAGGTTTGCAGATGACACAAAGCTGGGTGGCAGTGTGAGCTGCGAGGAGGATGCTATGAGGCTGCAGGATGACTTGGATAGGTTGGGTGAGTTGGGTGATGCATGGCACCTGCAGTATAATGTGGATAAATGTAAAGTTCATCCAATTTGGTGGCAAGAACAGGAAGGCAGATTACTATCTGAATGGTGTCAGATTAGCAAAAGGGGAGGTGCAATGAGTTCTGTGTGTCCTTGTACATGAGTCACTGAAAGTAAGTTTGCAGGTAAAGCAGGCAGTGGAGAAAGCTAATGGCATGTTGGCCTTCATTGTGAGAGGATTTGAGTTTAGCAGCATGGAGGCCCTACTGCAGTTGTACAGGGGCCTGGGAGACCCCACCTGAGTATTGTGTGCAGTTTTGGTCTCCTAATTTGAGGAAGGACATTCTTGCCATTGAGGGAGTGCAGTGTGTGTTCACCAGGCTAATTCCCAGGATGGTGGGACTGACATATGATAAAATAATGGGTCACCTGGGCTTGTATTCATTGGAATTTAGAAGGATGAGAAGGGATCTTATAGAAACATATAAAATCCTTAAGGGATTGGACAGGCTAGATGCAGGAAACATGCTTCCCCATGTTGGGAGAGTCCACAACTAGGAGTCACAGTTTAAGAATAAGGGGTAGGCCATTTAGGACTAAGATGAGGAAAAACTTTTTCACCCAGAGAATTGTGGATCTGTGCAAGTCTCTGCCACAGAAGGCAGTGGAGGCCAATTCACTTGATGTTTTCAAGAGTTAGATTTAGCTCTTAAGGCTAATGGAATCAAGGGATATGGGGAAAAAGCAGGAACGGGGTACTGATTTTGGATGATCAGTCATGATCATATTGAATGGCGGTGCTGCCTCAAAGGGTCGTAAGAGGAGTGGTATCTGAGACACTGACAAAAGACACTGGGATGGGACATCTTAATCCAGCCAGCTACCTGAAGTCATGTTGCCTGATGTCAGGATCCCGATCCATGGAGTCAATGAATGGTGTCAATGGAGATGGCACTCCGTACCCGAGAATCCTTGACCAAGAAGGCCAACTGCGAACAGAAACCAGTACTCAGGCAGCGCATCCCGAGATCCTGCCCTTTATAGACCCTATGATACCTGTGATTATCTTTTTTTAATTAGAAAGAAAAATATACTTATTTGTCCCTTTTTTTACTCAAGGTTAGTGGACTTACTCAAATGGGTGAGAGGAAGCGGTGGGCTAACAGGTGGAATGTGATCACGAGATCCAGGTGAGGAATTGATTAGAAAGTAGGTCAGGTGGGGTAGAGATAGTAACTAAGATTAGATGTAACATGAAGATAAATGGGTTCTCCTTACCTCTCTCTACCATCTATCTCCTTTCTACTCCATCAGTCTGATGAAGGGTTCCAATGGAAACGTTTCCCCGTGCAGCCACCCAAGGCCGACGACGAGCAAAGCTTCATCGTTTCGGGGACAACACCCTACATCTTCATCGGCAGTAAGAGGTTCACTGAACCTAGTGGCAGCATGAAGCTGGGCAGAGGTTCCACGCACCCTAATCTATGAGGTAACCAGGCAGATAGGTTGGTCTGGCACTTCCAAACCATGGATAAGGGTACCACTTACACGTTAGTAATACTTACACTTGGTTGTACAATTCACAAACGGTGAGACATAGTCAGCTACTAAGCGGCATCTAAACATGTAAAACTGCACAATATTAACATTCCAAGCAAGGGAATTGTGTCCAGCTTTTTTTTTAAAGAAAGATGGTGGGAGCGGATTATTCTGGACCTGACAGGACTTAGTCCATTTGTGCAGTATATTTAAAAATAGAAACATTCGCTACTGCCAAGCAATTGGTTTCCACAGGGTGTTATATGGCATGTATAGACCTTAAGGTAAAGAGTTAACCTCAGCCCTAGATATCGGTTTCAGCTGTTACACTCATGGTTGAGAGATTGGTCTCACCCATCCAGCTAAATCAAAATTGGTACTGGTTAAAGTAATTGACTATTTGGGATTCACAGTTAATTCAACTCACATGCCTGTGACTCTGCCCAAGGGCAAGAGATTAGATTTCATTGAAGGCTGCATCAAGCTCTTGGGGGAGCAATCACGTTCAATTAGACATGTGGCCAACTTGATTGGTAAATTGATAGTTGCCTTTCCAGCTGTGCAGTATAGACTTTTGCATACCGAAACTTACAGGTGAAGGTACAGGCACTCAGGATACATGCAGGTCATTTCAACCGGCCCATGCAATTTCCACTTGAACACTAGTTTGCACACTGATGTTAGTGCCCTAGGTTGGGGGTGCTACTTGTACCATTTTAGCTGACGAGGCACATGGAATAGGCATGAGGCATTTATTTCTCCAATCACATGGAATTAATATTTAGAGTTTAGGAGCATTTACAGGCTCAAGGCTTATTGTATCACCAAGCAGCACTTACATGTTCAGCTTCAGATTGACCACACCACGGCAGTGTCGTATGTTAATGCCTACGGCCATACTAGCCTGAGCACGCCCGATCCAGTCTGTTCGCGGAAGCTAAGCAGGCTCAGGCCTGATTTGTAGTTCGATGGGAGACACATAGGTGGAATCAAGTCGAAACCCTGTGACAGATTGGCTAATCTCATTTGGCAAGGATGCATTAAAAATAACATTTGGATTTCAGCTGTCTATTTGCCAGGTATATTCAATACGGCGGCAGACACCAGGTCACGCAAATTCAATGACAACACTGAGTGGATGTTCAATCATGATGTATTTAATGAACTTGTTCTTCGGTATGGGATGCCAGATATCGATTTGTTTGCATCCAGACTCCATCACCAGGTACCGAAGTATGTTTCATGGGAACCAGATCCAGAGGCAGTAGCAGTCGACGCGTTCTAGCTGCACTGGGGCAGAATGTTTATATGCATCATCAGTCGGTGCTTGACCAAGATCAAGCAGGACTCCGCTTCAGGAGTTGGTGGTATCCAACTGGCCTACACATGGACATTATTACACAGCCTATTATGGTGGTTCCAAAACGTCATGATCTGCTGGTGCACCCTGTGACTGGAGATTCGTACCCGTTGTATGATCGTGTTCATTTATTAATGTGCAGATTTAAAGAGGACCATACCTGGGTCTGGGAGTATCCAATCATACTGTGGATGTCATCACATCGTCCTGGAAGGATAGTACGAAAAAGCAATGCATCTCTTATGTCAGGAAATGGGAGGAGTTTTGTTTACATGGGAACATTACATACCACACAGCTTCCATCCCAGATGAGCTTGAATGTCTGTCCAAGTTACATTTCGATGATGGGTTAGCTATAGCGCCATCAATAGTGCCAGGAGTGCCCTGTCCTCGTACCCATGCTGGGGGTCGGAACTTCAGTCTGTAGGATCTCATCCGTAATATCCAGATTTATGAAGGGTGTTTTAATTCCAATTCCCCCAGGCCTAGGCACTCCGAAATCTGGGATGTGAGCATGGTACTGACACTGTTTCGTCAGTGGAGTACAGCCACATCCTTGTCATTGCCGAAGATTACCCTAAAGTTGGTTATGTTCATGGCGCTGGTTTCAGCGCAAAGGGATTAGACTTTGCACAAACTGCGTCTGGACACGATGGTGTCATCAGGAAATTACATTATATTTTACATCCATGACCTAATTCAACAAAGCAGACAGGTGTTTTAGGGTTCAAGTTTGTACTGTTAGCAAATCCCACGGATTACGGCTGTGTGTAGTGGCACACTTGAGGAGCTATATCAAGGTCACCAAGAACCTCAGAGGCTCCGAAGTAGCATTGTTTATTAGCCACAAAAAAGCCACATAAGCAAGTGTCCGTTCGGACCATCTCAAGATGGCTGAAACAAGTGCTGGGTTGTGCATTAGTTCATACTGACAATTTTAAATCTCACTCCACCAGGGCGGCATCAACGTCAGCAGCGAGGGCAATGGACGTCCTTCTGGCCTTCATATCCTTGCGGCCGCAGGATGGTCAAATGAATTAACTTTCAAAGGTTTTATAAGAAACCACTAATTGAACCCGGGGGTGTTCGCCCATTCCATTTTAAGTTCTGTTTCGTAGCTACTCCCTGGGAGAGATGAGTCACTATTGTGTTTCTCTTGTTTATTTTGTGAATAAGGCAACATGTTAATCAGTACCAAGTTTGACCTCTCCCAAGTCAATTGATGCAGTGTGAGACGCCTGGATTTGGATCGGCGGGAAATCACAGATCTTTGAAATCTTCACGGAATCACTCACGTGACTCCGAAGTAAAATAGTAAGATTAAACGAGAACTTACCAGTTTGGTTTGATCTTTATTTTATGAGAAGTTACGATGAGCGATTAAGTGCCCACCGCTCCCAACCCTCATATGACAAAGCTCATCTGGTAGTTCTAATCTTATTATGTCACTAAAATTACTGTTATTCTGTGATTTCCCACCGCTGCTTTGAAGATTGACACGCGTGCGGATTGGCGGGGTTCTTCACTTAATCGCTCATCGTAGCTCCTCGTAAATTAAAGATCAAACTTCAAACTGGTAAGTTCTCATTTAATCTCACTATTAACCATGCGCATTTCATGAAATGGTACCCTAGTTTGCAGTTTATACAGAGGCATCAACTTGCATTTAGGTACAGTGGTGGCTTTGAAGTGGTTAAGCATCCAAAGACTCTTTAGCAAGGAACACTGCACAAGAAAGATTCTGAAGGAGCTGGAGGAGGATAAACAAAACACATTAAACTGATGTATTTCTATAAAAAAAAAGGACGCAAAGTGCTGGAGTATCTCAGCAGGTCAGGAAACATTTCTGAAGAAAATGGATAGATGATGTTTCAGGTCGAGCCCTTTGGATTTCTACCTTAGATCTTAAAATCTAGAAATTGAATTTCAACTATTCTCGGTGCATTGAAACATGATTGCATAAATCAAAAAATAGTCAAAAAGTATGAAAAAAAGATGTTTGAAATAAGGTTAGGGTGTTGCTGAGGAAATTGACAGAGTAAAATTAAAGGAAAAACGTAGAGTTCGAGGTTTGCTTCAAGACACTTTATTGCATGATATCATGGAGAGATGGTGGCAGCTAACTGTTCACCGGTTCTCTGACGTTGCAGCAGAATTAACCGACAGTTATACAGTACAGTAAACAACTTCTATTTTTGTTAGGTACAATTATCCTGTTGTTATTATCTACTACATGGGTACCAATTATTTCATTAGTCATAATATACTTTTTGTTTATGTTAATCTTATCCAACAACAGATGGTTAATACAAGTCAAAATTAATACAAGGGCATCTTGACATTATTCTATGTTATCTTTCAAGCAGACTGCGCCACTGCCCCCTCTCTGAGCCAATCATAAGCCCCCATTTGCTGCAACGTTTCAGTGCTACTAGTGGTAGGGGGGAGGGTGGTCTACCCAGCTATTGCTGTTCTGTTTTTAATCACAATAGTTACCAACATTACAGGATTAACTTTTGTGATCCAGCATTCATTAACTTTCCACTGAGAAACAGGCTTCCTTATCTATATCCTAATTTGTGTGCCTTATTCACCGTTCTACACATTCCCAGAAAAGCGATAATGCGTCTGAAATGTGTTTTGCCAAATTCCCATGATCTTCTTCCGCATCTGGTCAACGAGAGATGTCAATTGCCATATCCGCACACCCTTTTGTTACCTTATTTCATTCCGATCAAAATTAAGTAAATGAAGATTTTAATTTTTTCTTCTACATTTCCATCCTTGTTGATCATTATGATCACCACTTATATTATAGTTTCATTAATTAGGCGGAAAAAAATAAGGCATACGTGTCCGATTATAATCTGGTTGGAACCAGTCCCTTTTTGTTACCTTCATCCTGTTTCTCATAACTATCTAGATGCCTCACTTCACCCTCATGTCCTCGATGATCCCATACAATGTTAGTATATCAATAAGTGTTTAACACTACAAAGATAGTTAATTAGGAATATGTCTTTATTTTGACACTTAAAAAAAACTTATCACTACAATGTTTCACATGTTTCCTTCTTTTCGAGGGATCCCTCTGAGTGATGCAGTTTACAGCTAGTGGCGTGTATCCAATCGGGTTTCTTTTTTACTTTTACTGCTGTCTGTGTTGTTAGCAGCACCATATATGGTCCTTTCCATCAAGGAAAGAAAGAATCTTTGTTCATTGCTCGTACATAAACCTGATCTCCTGGTTTAAATTTCCTTTTGTTGGAGTGATCTGTGCCTGCTTTACTTTTTCATAGATTTTGCCGAATCTAGAGTAGGTATTATTTATTTCAAATTAAAAATTAAAATATTTACTACCGCCCTTGCATCATTGCTCCTGGTAGGGTCTGGAGAACATATCAACTATGAGCTGAATGTACTTAAAACCCTTTGCTGCGGGGATATGTACGAAATCAATTTGCAAATTCTCAAAAGGCATTTCAGGTTGTGGTAGGTGATCAAACATCAATGCTAACCGGAAATTTTCTTTGTGCCACAGACTCAATTTTAACCACTTGTAAATGTGGGGTTTGCCGGAGAACAACCTGTTTGGCCGCGAATCAGCTGATCGGTTTCAATTGGATACATCATCACCCGATGATGTATGGGCCTCGCATTTCATAACTGCGGTTTGCTATGGCAATTGGATAGCATCCAGTATATTTAAGACCAGTTTATCATGTTTAATAGCATTTCCCAGTGATGAATCCTCTATTTTTCTATAACTGACAAAGTCATGTACAACCCCAAACGCATAGCGAGAATCAGTGTAGATATTAGCACTTTTATCTTTTGCCAATATGCAGGCACGAGTCGGGGAATACAGCTCAGCTGCCTGAGCGGTCGTTCCAGATGGTAAAGCATACGCCTCGAGCACTTGGTGTGTTGTGACCACCACATATCCAGCTAACAATCTGTCATTGGTAGGTATTATTGAAGATAGTTAATAAGGAATATGTCTTCATTTTGACACTTTTTAAAAATCTTCTTATCACTACAAAATTTTACAACTCTTGTGTTTCCTTCTCTTTGAGGGATTCGTCTGAGTGATGCAGTTTACATCTGGTGGCGTGTATCCAATCAGAATCACACTGTAACATGACCTGCACAATTCATATGGAATTGAGTTTAGTGCAACTTCTCACATTGTCACACTGCAATCAAACCTCTTAAAGGCACAGTCCTCTTGGTAGCTAACCAGCAGCTAAACATATTATTGAGAAAGGGGAGAGCGGGACAGTGACAAAAAGAGTTATCCCGTGCATCTGGGTGACCATTTACAAATTTCTACAGATGCACTATAGAGAGCATACTGTTGGTTTGCACCATAGCTTGATTTGGGAACAACTCTGCCATTGATTGCAAAAAATTGCAGGGATTGCAGATGTAGCCCGGTCTATCACACAGACCAGACTTTCCACAATTGACTCCATCTACACTTCACATTGCCTCAGAAAAGCTGCCAACATAATCAAAGACGTTCCTCCCCAATCATTCCGTCTTCTCCCTGGTTCGGTTGGGAAAAAGGTACAGATGCTTGAAAGTGTACATCACCAGACTCAGGAACAGCTTCTTCCCCTCTGTTATCAGGCTTCTGAAGAGTCCCTCCATAAGCTAGTGCCTTCTGATTCACCTCTATTGTATTGCGGACATTAGACTTTGTCTACGGACTGATGTGATACAACGCTGAGAACTATTTTGTGTACTCTGTATCTTCACCTTTTCTCTACATGGTGTACTTGAGTTTGAATTATTTACATTTATGTATGGTATTATCTGATTTGATTGGCTAGCATGCAAAACATAGTATTTCACTATACCCTGGTACCCATGACAATAATAAACCTAAACCTAAACTAAACCCAAACCATAGCAAGTGCCTTGTAGGTCGTAGCTCAAGTATCCTGCAGGATGAAGAGTCTACAAAACCATGGAGCAGTGTTGCAAGAAACATAAAAACCTCACAGTTAATGTCCAGGTGTACTGCACACCGTTTAAAATATATTCTCCCAAACAAACTGCACACATTTCTAACACATCCACTCATCCTATTACCACCTGGTCCAACTCACTCTTTCAGCTCATTATTGAATTTCAACCAATAACCCAAATAAAGTCTAAAAAGGTAGGATAGTGGGGAAAAAAATAGTAAGATTAAACGAGAACTTACCAGTTCGAAGTTTGATCGTTATTTTATGAGGAGTAACGATGAGGGATTACGTGAAGAAGCCCCGCCTGGCGCTTGATCGGCATACTTCAAAGCAGCGGCATGAAAAACACAGAACATAATAGCCGGAGTAAGATAGTAAGGCTCAACCTAGATTTAGAACTACCAGATGATCATTTATTTTATGAGGGTCGGGAGTGGAGGGCACGTAATCCCTCATCGTTACTCCTCATAAAATAACGATCAAACTTCGAACTGGTAAGTTCTCGTTTAATCTTACTATTTTACTTCGGAGTCACGTGAGTGACTACATGAAGATTTTGAAGCTTCTGTGTTTTTTATGTTGTAGAGTCATTCCATACGACAGTCCGGCTAGGTCAACACATACATGAGTAAATAACCTTTTACCAGATCAGTTTTAGTTTATTTTCATAAATCTTTTAATGATAAAAGTACAAATAATAACCCCTTTTTACATCTGGGGAAAATCACTACAAAGTGATAAAAGATATGTGATAACATAATCGAAAATATAAATCGATAGTGAAACAAAGCAGGTGATTATAGTGAACCCAACACCGTGTGTCCAAAGCCTGTCATTGTGAGAACAGGTTCGTAAAACTTTGAAAACGTTTCTTCTTTACACCACCCTGCGGTTTCTAAAATGTGTTCGAGTGGTACGTCCTGTAACTTCGCCGCGGACGTAGCTGCTGCCCTGGTGGAGTGAGATTTAAACACATCAGTGTCTACTCCTGCTAAAAGTAACACCTGTTTTAACCACCTTGAAATTGTTTGCACTGATGCTTTTGTGTGTGGTTTCTTATGCGTAATCATTAACGCTTTTTCATCACCTCGAAGACTCTTGGTAACTTTTATATATTGAGTCACGTGTCTAACTACACACAACGTTGGATCAATAGGGTAAGCTTGAAACATTACCTTCGCTCCAGTTCTCCCTGGTCTGCTTTGTTTGATCAGATCGTAAACGTAAAACACAATGTTATCTGAAGCCACATGCATACAATCTAAACGTAGCATTTGCAATGTTTGCACTCTCTGTGCTGATACCAACGCCATTAACATTACTAATTTAAATGTTAACTTTCCCAATGATATAACTGTGATTGGAGTCCATTGCCTAAGCAAAGTAAGTACAATGCTGACATCCCAAATTTCTGTATATCTTGGCTTAGGTGGATTTTTGTTAAAAATTCCTTTCATAAATCTGGATATTAATGGATGAGATCCAATTGATTCATGGTCAGAAATTTGTCCTAAATAGGATGATAAAGCACTACACGCACTATTAATGGCACTATAACTTAAGTGCTGCTCAAAATACAACTCAGCAAGGAACTCCAATATGTTTGAAATATTCTCAGTATGATAAGATATATTTGATTGTCTACAAAAAACTTCCCATTTCTTTATATGTGTCATATATTGTCTCTGAGTGCTATCTCGCCATGATGAGACCATAACATCCATGGTTCTATCCGACAATCCAAGCCCTTGTAGTGGTCTGGTCAAAACCTGCAGATTAACAAATTCATATAAACATGTAATGGATGAATTTCTTTTGTTACTGGTTTTATTAACAAATCACTGCAGCTAGGAATTGACATATATGGCTCCTTAATCATATTTAACATCAACGGGAACCATGGTTGTGTCGGCCAATTTGGAATCACCAACAGTCCTGTGGCAGAATCTTGTTCTATTTTCTTCAGACATTGCCGAACCAGAGCAAATGGAGGGAAAGCATAAAAGAACATATTTCCCCAATGTAGCGAGAAAGCATCTACTGCTACTGCATCTGGATCGGGTTCCCAAGACACATATTTAGGCAATTGATGATTTAATCTTGATGCAAACAGATCAATGTTTGGTAACCCATACCGAATCACAATTTTACTGAAAACTTCTGGGTTCAACATCCATTCTGTGTTGTCTTTAAACACCCTTGATCTGTTGTCTGCCACCACATTGTCTTTACCTGGGATATAACTTGCTGAAATCCAAATTTGATGCTTAATACACCATTGCCATATCTGATTGACCAGACAATCACATCAATCTTACTCCACCCATGTGATTAATATATGCAACAGCTGTCTTATTGTCTAATTGTATCTGTACATGCAGATTCTTTTTTGTAGAACAATAGGCTTTTAATCCATAAAATGCCCCCAATAACTCCAAATAATTAATACCATATGTTTGGAGAAACATTTCCTCTTGGACAGTCCACCTGCCCCCACAGCTGGTAAATGTATCTGTCGCCCCCCCATCCGAGAGCACTTGCATCTGTTTGTAAAAATACTTCAGGCTGCTGTATTAAAATGTTTTTAGTAGCATGTGGAACATTTTCAATCCACCATTGCAATTCCAATAAAGCTTCTTTTGTTAATTGCATAAGCCTATCAAAATGGCCTGCTCGCTTTTTTAAAGCTCGTATTTTGTCCCTTTGAAGGTTTTGGTAATGTAATGGACCAAATTCTACTGCAGGAAATGCTGCTACTAGTTTACCAATAACCTTCGCTACTTCTCGGATGGAGGGATAAGGTTTGTGAATGAGGCCCCAACATACCGTTGAAATATCAATAACCTTGTCCGTTGGCAAAGTTACTAACATAGTAACTGAATTAATCACAAAACCTAAATAGTTAATTGACTGTGCTGGCTGCAGCTTGGACTTAATTGGATGAATCAAGAATCCTACTTTTTCAAATAAAGTTTTAGTTGCTGAAACTGATTTTCCAGCTGATTCCTGATTATTACTGACAATTAAAATGTCATCCAGATAAGCCATAATGATGCGCTTTTGTGCTCTTAATTGAGCTAAAGCTGGTTTCAACAGTTTTGTGAAGAGCCTGGGAGCTGAACTTAAGCCATTAGGTAATGCTTTAAATTGCCACAGCTGTCCCAGCCAATTAAATTTTAAATACCTTCGAAAAAATCGATGTATTGGTACTGAATAGTACGCATCTTTTAAATCAATTGTAGCCATATAACAACCTGCTGATATCAAATGTCTTGCAGTGTGGAACGTTTCCATCTTGAAATGTTTATACTGGACAAATGTATTAAAGTTTGTAAGGACCAGAATAATTCTACAACCACCATCTTTTTTATTTCTTGGAAAGATATTTGACACAAATTGGTGTTCATGCTCAACAGTTTTTTCAATAACAACTTTTTTAAACAATTTGTCAATTTCCACATTAATTTCTGCTTCCTCAATAGCAGAGAACATGATAGCAGGTTTAACCGGATCAACACCTAAATGCAGCCATACATCATAAAACATTTGTAACCTCCCACCAACTGGAGATTTGTCCATAGCTTCTTTAAGAACAGAATAAAGTTTTTGTACCTCTCCATATGAACGTGGTGGTCTCCTTCTCCCTGTATATGGGTGAATATTAGGCTGTGTTGGATGGTAATATTTTCTTATCATATTCCTGCCTCTGTTTCCAAAATCAAATCCCCTTCTTGATGTATAGTACCTTTTTTGTCCAAAAACAAAAGGTCTCATGTGGCTAATAGATTTAGCCTCTTCATCCATTTCTCTTATTTGTTTAGGCAGGTTTTCTCCAAATAGATAACCAGGAGATTGAACACCACTTGATCGACACAGACCTGCAAATCTAGGATGAAATATGGGCCGAATCGCAATTTTCCTCATGCAATTAATTTCATAAAAGGAATTGCACAATAAGCCCAATGTATCTCTTTGGATTTTGATCATTTCTGACCCTTCCATTTGCTTTCCAAAAGCAGTAATGGCAGCTGAAATCAGTTTGAGGATTCTTTGAAACCTTATTTCTTGTCCTCTCATGACTGATGTCATAGGTGTCCATATAGACGGATTAACCGTAGGTACCTTCAATGAGGTGCAATTTTCCGGTGTTTTATATAATTCTGCTGTTTCAGCCATCACAGAATCTTGAAGTTGGTGAGATACCATATAATTAATACTGGCAGCTAGGTTTTCTTCCATAGCCTCACCACTTCCTTCAGGTGTAGCAAAATCTCTTGCCATATCAGGCACATATGGCCTTTTCTTTTTTATTTGTGGTGTGCACTCATAAACCACATCACCACTTTCAGGCACCTCCTCACTGTCTCTTAAAGACTTTTGCAGCCCTGATACTCCTGGAACTTCATCAAATGAGACTTCCTCCACCCTGGAGCACCGCTAAACCGCTCCTGGTCTGGAGTTTCAAATTCCCAATTTGGCACATGCTGGAGCCATATTCTGGATATTCAAACCTCTCAGGGTCTGTTTGGGAAAGTTCTGCGTACTTTGACCCTTGTCTCATAATATTTTGGAGTACTCTCTCCATGTGTTCCATTTTAAGCCATATAGCTTTATTATCCGGAGGACTTTCATTATCAGAGTCATCATCAGAAACCACGGGCCTCACGGATTTCTTTTTACTTTTCCTAGGAACATTTTCCTCCGTGGTTTTTGTTTCTGGAGAAATTATAGTCTCACTAACGGGTGAATCAACGGCCACCGGTATCGGAACCGGCTCCGCACTAGTCTCTTGTCCCGACTCTTTAGCTTCTCCCCGGGACGATCTTTTTACCTGCGAAATCTTCCTCTGAGACTTCTCTATTTTTAATTTTTTATTATCTAAGCTGGATCAGTACGCCAGCTTGACTCTGATTTTTTGAAAATTTTTACTTTCATTTTTGCTGGTTCTACATGCCAGCATAACGTCTTTTTTAGAATGTCCCCTAACAAATTCATTGCATTTACCTTGCGGGTCCGTTCTGACCGCTGAGAGGAGCTGCGCTCTGCCCTCTTGCTTCTGCCGTCAGCGTCGACGTAAATGCCGTTCAAGCGCCAGGCGGGGCTTCTTCACGTAGTCACTCACGTGACTCCGAAGTAAAATCAGTCAAACCCCTTCATCTCATGTTAGGGTAAAACAGCAAGCAATCTGAGTGAAACTATCTGCATGGGTCCCAATCCGAAATATCACCTATCCATCCATTCCCTCCATAGTTGCTGCCTGACCAGCTGATTAACTCCAGGTCTTTGTGCTTTACCAACTGCACTGTTGCATCACCAGGATGGTCTTTGGGATGTGGTTTTTAGTGCAACTTTCTTCTGTGCTGTCTTTTCAAGATTTATGGAAGGTCCCCCACAATTTCCACATCAGTAGGAACAAGACCATCAGTAGGAACACGAGGGAAGGATTAGATGAAAAAAGTATTGGGATCTGTATACATGTCTCAAGAGATATTGTTATATGAAACTGTTCCATTCAATGTAAAGATTCTTTTATTTAATTTTTAATTATATAATAATTGTTTTTATTTTTATTTATTTTTTTAAATTTTCTTATTTATCTTTTCTTTTTTACTTTTAATTTTTTTATTATCTAATCATTATTATTTAATCGCAACGTCTTGATTATATCTTTTTTATTTTTTATTTTATTTTTTAATTATATAATCATTACTATTCAATCACGTCTTGATTATTGATTTATACTTTTATTTTTTCACTCCCTTACCTTCCCAAAAAAAATAAAAAACAGTAGCATATATAAATTATCCCGTAATATCTGTACAACGTTTGTGATAAGTCTGATTTGTATTTGAAGTGCAAGAGACTGTGTATTTACTGGAACTATTCCTCTCATGAATTTATACATCACCATAAGATCACCCCTCAACTTCCTGTGATCCAAGCCTACTCAACCTTTCCCCATAGCTCACGCTGCCTAGTCCTGTCAACATTCTCATAAATCTTCACTGTACCCTTTCCAGCTTGACAACATCTTTCCTCTACCATGGTGCCCAGAACTGAACACATTACTCTAAACGCGGCTCACCAACGTCTTATACAACTGCAACATGACCTCCCAACTCAATACTGATGAAGGCCAATGTGCCAAAAGCCTTTTTAACCACCTGCGACTCCACCTCTTTAGATTAGAGATTACAGCCCGGACAGGCCCTTCAGCCCACCGAGTCCATGCCGATCAACGATTCCCACACACTAACATATCCTGCACACACTAGAGACAATTTACAATTATACCAAGCCAACTAGCCTACAAACCTGTACGTCTTTTGAGTGGGAGGAAACCGGAGCTTCCCGGAGAACACACACGCAGGTCACGGGGAGAACATACAAACTCCGTACAGACAAGCACCCATAGTCAGAATCGAACTCGGGTCTCTGCTGCTGTAAGGCGGCAACTCTACCGTGCCGCCCACCGGGGTAGGTTAGGAGTGGTCAAAGGTCATGCTACAACAGCTGGAGTCAGATCATGACCCTGCTTTTCTTAAGGAATTACCTATTCTACCACATCCCCATCATAGACAACGTTCACACACACTTGGCCACACCATCTCTCTCCCAGACCCCATTGACCAGGCCAGCCCCATCATTTGCAATCATGCATCACTGTCTTCGTGTCCTGCTTCAGGACTACTGGATTCAGCCCTCAAAAATCTTTAAATAACAAAGACACTTAATTTGTTTTTTTTCTCTGTGCACAGAGTTTCCTTTATTCTAAGTGGATCTCTTTGTTTAAACGTGGCTTTCTGTTTGTATGCACTTGGTTGACATTTAGTTTTGCCCAGCTGCGGCCAGCTCCAGAAGCATTCAGCAAAGCCGTTGTGGTTTGTGGCTGGTCCACTCCTGGGTAATTGCAAGTGGAGGAGCACCTGCTCTTTGTGCTGTTGGTTTGCCAGCTGTGTCATGCTGTTCCAAATTGTAATTTATACACTCCATCATTTAATAGCTTAGTTAAATAATCTAAATACTCTTCGAATAGATATCAGGACTGCAAATAAAATGGATTTCATGGGTGGAGCTTTCAATATGCCTTCCTGGTCACACTGGGAACGGCTTTGGAACATTTGCAAACTACTTTCATGCTCGGTATGGGTTTGGTCTGCATGATGAGTGAGTTCAGGTGAGCTCGATGTTCAGCTACATGGCGGTCGGTATGTGACAGTGTCACTGTGCGTGGGTATGTGGGCTGCATAGCTATGGTATGGTGGGTGGGGAGGGTGTGCAATTGGGGCTGGGTAACTGGGTGCAGAGGAGCTGGTATGGTTTACAGCAGGGTGGGCAATGCTGGTGGAGGAGTGGGAGCAGGATGTGCAGGTGATAGAGTAGAAACAAAGAACTGGAGATAATGGTTAATACATAAAAGGACACAAAGTGGTGGAGTAACTCAGCAGGTCAGGCATTGTGAACATGAACGGGCATTGTGTCAGGTCGAGACCCTTCTTCTGATCTGAAACGTCACCTGTTCATGTTGTCCAGAGATGCTGCCTGACCTGCTGAGTTACTCCATCGCTCTGTGTCCATGTTGTCCAGAGATGCTGCTTGGCCTGCTGAGTTACTCCAGCACTGTGTTGTTTTGTGTAGAGGAGATAGAATGGGTTGTGTGGGCATGTGGTGGAGATAACAAACAATCCTATCATGGTGTGAGATATCGATGGCAGTGTGGGAGCCTATGACTGGGTGTAGGTGTGGGATTGCAGGTACCTGTAACCGGGTGTTGGGGTAGGAGTAAATTAGCTTGTGGCTTTGTGAAGGGGTGCGATGTCGAGCTTCTGCTGTCGGAATAACTTGGGTCACACACAGTGATTAAGATTCAAAGACTTTATTAGCGTTACAGCATAGGTAACTTCATCTTAATACGTAACTCAAGACTGAGGGAGAAAGGGCTGGGAAGCTTTCTGTTAAACTAGTGGGCGTAGCTACAAAGTATGACTCATTACATGAGTGACACTGATCTACATCCTCCCTCTTAAAGAATTACATGTCAGTACAAAACCATTGACTAAATAAGGCATGCATAGCAATTGATAATAAGCTGGAGGAAAGTCAAACATAGCCCGGGTACTTCACGGTGGGCTTGCAAACACGAGCAGCACGTCTACGATAAAAACCATCTCCGTTTTTCCACACCAGGGACAGAGCCGGTGGCTTCAAGGGTTGACAGAGATTGAACCAGCATTACCGGTGATGGGACAGCAGCGCAGGTGGAAGGGGCGTCGCCACTGGCAAAGCAGCCATTCCCAAAGTGGGTTGTCGTGCTGGTGTAGGCCATCGGCACTGACCAGATATAAGCGTGGCTCAGAAGCAGTTCCAGAAATTACGCCGATACGGTCATGGCCTTTGTCAGTTTACAAACGAACCACCTGCCCCTTGGTTAATGGTGGCAGAAGCCTACTTGTCATTGAAAGTAGGCATGCAGGTGCAGCAGGCTGTGAAAAAAGCGAATGGTATGTTGGCATTCATAGCAAAAGGATTTGAGTACAAGAGCAGGGAGGTTCTACTGCAGTTGTACAGGGTCTTGGTGAGGCCACACCTGGAGTATTGCGTACAGTTTTGGTCTCCTAATCTGAGGAAATACATTCTTGCCATAGAGGGAATACAGAGAAGGTTCACCAGACTGATTCCTGGGATGGCACGACTTCCATATGAAGAAAGACTGGATAGACTCGGCTTGTACTCGCTGGAATTTAGAAGATTGAGGGGTGATCTCATAGAGACTTACAAAATTCTTAAGGGGTTGGACAGGCTAGATGCAGGAAGATTGTTCCCGATGTTGGGGAAATTCAGAACGAGGGGTCACAGTTTAAGGATAAGGGGGAAGTCTTTTAGGACCAAGATGAGAAAATCCTTTTTCACACAGAGAGTGGTGAATCTGTGGAATTCTCTGAATTTAAGAGGGAGTTGGATGTGGTCCTTGTGGCTGAAGGGATCAGGGGGTATGGAGAGAAGGCAGGTACAGGATATTGAGTTGGATGATCAGCCATGATCATATTGAATGGCGGTGCAGGCTCGAAGGGCCGAATGGCCTGCTCCTGCACCTAATTTCTATGTTTCTATGTCTTGTCATAATACTGTTTTTGTTGTAACCTGGACTGGACTTCCGATGGTAGAACCACCTGTGGGATCAATGCACCATGGCTCGGGTCTGCCTTGACAATAAACGTTGAGGGTTGGTTGTTGTTGCTACTGCTATTGGGGAAGGTTTGCATTGCACTAGATGAACACTTCCAGGGAATCCCAGGGAGGAGGTCAGTGCATCAGTGAGAAATTAACTTGATTTAACAGATCATGATGTAGAACTATGATGAATTTGAGTCAAAGTAAGAAACGCAACAGAAAGAAAACATTAATAGGCAATATTTACAGGCCACAAAATAGTGATTATTATATTGGGCAGACACAATCTAGGATGTTGGAGATTCATGTGAAAGAGGTAATAATATTATTATTGGAGACTTTTAGCCTACATGTTGGTTGCGTTCAACAAATTTGCTGTAATAAGGTGGAAGGTGATTTCATGGATTATATATAAGATGTTTTCACAGATCAATATGCTGGAGGAACCAATGGTGGAAAAGGTTATTGTAAAATTTGCTGTTTGCAATGAGAAGGGAACAATTGATAATCTTGTTGCCAAGGGGCCCCAAGGTAAAGAATGACCATAATACAGTAGAATTTGACATTGAGTCTGAAAAGGATGCAGTTCAATCTGAGATTGAAGTATTAAATCTCAGAAAAATAACTGAATGCAGGAGTTGGCCATGATTATTTGATAGAATCCATTAAATGTATTATCATGCACAGGCAATGGTTTGCATTTCTGGAAATAATTCATCAGTTGCAAATAATATATGTATCCTTAAGGCAGGAAAACCACCAGGAAATGGGATTCATTTGTGGCTGACAGAGAAATTAAGGATGGTATTAAATCTAGGAAACTTCTAAAGTTGCCAGAAGCACCAGTAGGTCTGATAACTGGGATCAATTCAGAACACAACGGAGTAAGAAATCAATAAAGAAGGGCAATATACAATACGGCAAGAAATACAAAAATAACACATTGCAATCTATATTACTAAAAGTAAGATCTTGACCACTTCCTGTTTTTCTGCTTCATGATTTTAGAAACAACGCTGCCACTTATGGCTGTGATTTTTGGCCAGCTTACTCAGAGCCCCCCTCCGCTGCGAAGGCAAGAGGATTTTTCCCTTCAATCAAATATAAAAGAGTTATTAATGTTTTTTATATGTTGACATTCTCTCTGCTGCCTCTGCTGGTGGGAGGGGGGATGGACTATAAAACCTGGAGGTGTTGTGCCTCAGTCAGTCTCTGCAAGATGGGGGAAGTGAGAGGGTCACAGCTCTCAGTCTGAGCTGTGGATAACACTGAACACATGTCTACTAAACAGTGAGTGCCCTTAATGTGGTTTGAAAAGCTTAAAAGTAGGACCTCAAAGGTAATAATCTCTGGACTCCTACCAGTGCCACTTGCTAGTCAGAGTAGAAATAGGAGGATATTGCAGATGAATACATGGCTTGAAAAATGGTGCAAGGGGGAGGGATTCAAATTTCTCGGGCATTGGAATCAGTTCTGGGGGAGGTGGGACCAGTACAAACAGGACGGTCTGCACCTGGGCTTGAAGGGAACCAATGTCCTTCGGGGAGTGTTTGCTAGTGCTGTCGGGGAGGATTTAAACTAATGTGGCAGGGGGATGGGAGCATGAGCAGAGAGACAGAGTGATGTAAAATGAGGGTAGAAGCAATAGGTAGCAAGGTGAAAAGTAAAAGTGACAGTCAGAAAAATTCAGGGCAAAAATCAAAAAGGGCCACTTTTCAACATAATTGTATAAGGGGTAAGAGTGTTGTAAAAACAAGCCTGAAGGCTTTGTGTCTCAATGCAAGGAGCATTCGTAATAAGGTGGATGAGTTGAATGTGCAGATAGTTATTAATGAATATGATATAGTTGGGATCATTGCGACATGGCTCCAGGATGACCAAGGCTGGGAGCTGAACATCCAGGGATATTCAATATTCAGGAGGGATAGACAGAAAGGAAAAGGAGGTGGAGTAGCATTGCTGGTTAGTGAGGAGATTAACGCAATAGAAAGGAAGGACATTAGCTTGGAGGATGTGGAATCGATATGGGTAGAGCTGCGAAACACTAAGGGGCAGAAAACGCTAGTGGGAGTTGTGTACAGGCCACCTAACAGTAGTAGTGGAGTTGGGGATGGCATCAAACATTAAATTAGAAATGCGTGCAACAAAGGTAAAACAGCATTTACCTTTCAATCTACATATAGATTGGGTGAATCAAATTGGCAGGGGTTTTGAGGAAGAGGATTTCTTGGAATGTATGCGGGATAGTTTTCTAAACCAACATGCAGAGGAACCAACGAGAGAGCAGGCTATTCTAGACTTGGTACTGAGTAATGAGAAAGGGTTAGTTAGCAGTCTTGTTGTGCGCGGCCTCTTGGGCAAGAGTGACCATAATATGGTTGAGTTCTTCGTTAGGATGGAGAGTGATATTGTTAATTCAGAAACAAGGGTTCTTAACTTAAAGAAAGGTAACTTTGAAGGTATGAGACGTGAATTGGCCAAGATAGACTGGCAAGTGATTCTTAAAGGGTTGACAGTGGATATGCAATGGAAGGCATTTAATGCATGGATGAACTACAACAATTGTTCATCCCAGTTTGGCAAAAGAATAAATCAGGGAAGGTAGTGCATCTGTGGATAACAAGGGATAGCAAGGATAGTGTCAAAACAAAAGATGAAGCATACAAATTAGCCAGAAAAAGCAGCCTTCCAGAGGACTGGGAGAAATTCAGAGTCCAGCAGAGGAGGACAAAGTGCTTAATTAGAAAAGGGAAAATAGATTATGTAAGAAAACTGGCAGGGAACATAAAAACGGACTGCAAATGTTTTTATAGATATGTGAAGAGAAAAAGGTTAGTTAAAACAAATGTAGGTCCCTTGCAGTCAGAAACTGGTGAATTGATCATGGGGAACAAGGACATGGCAGACCAATTGAATAACAACTTTTGCTCTGTCTTCACTAAGGAAGACATAAATAATATGCCGGAAATAGCAGGGGACCGGGGGTCAAATGAGATTGAGGAACCGAGTGAAATCCAGGTTAGCCGGGAAGTGGTGTTAGGTAAATTGAATGGATTAAAGGCCGATAAATCCCCAGGGCCAGATAGGCTGCATCCCAGAGTACTTAAGGAAGTAGCCCCAGAAATAGTGGATGCATTAGTGATAATTTTTCAAAACTCTTTAGATTCTAGAGTAGTTCCTGAGGATTGGAGGGTAGCTAATGTAACCCCACTTTTTAAAAAGGGAGGGAGAGAGAAAATGGGGAATTACAGACCAGTTAGTCTAACATCGGTAGTGGGGAAAATGCTAGAGTCAGTTATTAAAGATGGGATAGCAGCACATTTGGAAAGTGGTGAAATCATTGGACAAAATCAGCATGGATTTATGAAAGGTAAATCATGTCTGACGAATCTTATAGAATTTTCCAAGGATGTAACTAGTAGAGTGGATAAGGGAGAACCTGTGAATGTGTTATATCTGGACTTTCAGAAGGCTTTCGACAAGGTCCCACATAAGAGATTAGCATTCAAACTTAAAGCACACGGTATTGGGGGTTCAGTATTGATGTGGATAGAGTACTGGCTGGCAGACAGGAAACAAAGAGTAGGAGTAAACGGGTCATTTTCAGAATGGCAGGCAGTGACTAGTGAGGTACCGCAGGGCTCAGTGCTGGGACCTCAGCTATTTACAATATATATTAATGATCTGGATGTGGGAATTGAATGCAACATCTCCATGTTTGGGGATGACACGAAGCTGGGGGGCAGTGTTAGCTGTGAGGAGGCTGCTAGAAGGCTGCAAGGTGACTTGGATAGGTTGGGTGAGTGGGCAAATGCATGGCAGATGCAGTATAATGTGGATAAATGTGAGGTTATCCACTTTGGCGGCAAAAACAAGAGGGTAGACTATTATCTGAATGGTGGCCGATTAGGAAAAGGGGAGATGCAGCGAGACCTGGGTGTCATGGTACACCAGTCATTGAAAGTAGGCATGCAGGTTCAGCAGGCTGTGAAAAAAGCGAATGGTATGTTGGCATTCATAGCAAAATGACTTGAGTACAAGAGCAGGGAGGTTCTACTGCAGTTGTACAGGGTCTTGGTGAGGCCACACCTGGAGTATTGTGTACAGTTTTGGTCTCCTAATCTGAGGAAAGACATTCTTGCCATAGAGGGAGTTTCACCAGACTGATTCCTGGGTTGGCAGAACTTCCATATGAAGAAAGACTGGATAGACTCGGCTTGTACTCGCTGGAATTTAGGAGATTGAGGGGGGATCTTACAGAGTCTTACAAAATTCTTAAGGGGTTGGACAGGCTAGATGCAGGAAGATTGTTCCCGATGTTGGGGAACTCCAGATAAAGGGGTCACAGTTTAGGGATATGGGGGAAGTCTTTTAGGACCGAGATGAGAAGATAATTTTTCACACACAGAGTGGTGAGTCTGTGGAATTCTCTGCCACGAAGGTAGTTGAGACCAGTTCATTGACTACATTTAAGAGGGAGTTAGATGTGGCCCTTATGGCTAAAGGGATCAGGGCGTATGGAGAGAAGTCAGGTACAGGATACTGAGTTGGATGATCAGCCATGATCATATTGAATGGCAGTGCAGGCTCGAAGGGCCGAATGGCCTACTCCTGCACTTATTTTCTATGATTCTATGATTGTATGAAAATGAAAATGTGGTTGGTTTGATGTAAAATGGCTGGGTGGGGTTTTGGGTTGAAGTAAAAGCACTGCAAATAGTTGGATGGGGTTTTGGGTTGATGTAAAAGCACTGCAAATGGTTAGGTGGGGTTTTGGGTTGAAGTAAAAACACTGCAAATTGTTGGGTGGGGTTTTGGGTTGAAGTAAAAGCACTGCAAATGGTTGCGTAGGGTTTTGGGTTGAAGTAAAAGCACTGCAAATTGTTGGGTGGGGTTTTGGGTTGAAGTAAAAGCACTGCAAATGGTTGCGTAGGGTTTTGGGTTGATGTAAAAACACTGCAAGTGGTTGGGTGGGGTTTTTGGGTTGACATAAAAACACTGCAAATGGTTGGTGGGGGTTTTGGGTTGAAGTAAAAGCACTGCAAATGGTTGGTGGAGGTTTTGGGTTGAAGTAAAATCGCTGGAAATGGTTGGTGGTCTAAACTTGACAACTTCCTGTTTGCACTGTATAATGATTTTAGATAAAACACTACCATTTACAGCTGTGATTTTTGGCCATCTTAGTCCCCCTCCGCTCATCAGGTACAGAGGATTCTTCCCATCAATGAAAAATAAAAGTTTTTAGTGTTTAAAAAATGTTGAGAATCTCTCTCCTGTCAATCAGGCCCATCAATGAAAAATAAAAGTTTTTAGCGTTTAAAAAATGTTGAGAATCTCTCTGCTGTCAATCACGCCATGAAGGCCACACCTTTTCCGGTGGGAGGGGGGAGGGATTATAAAACCCAGAAGTGTGGATGTGGCTCAGTCTCTGCATGATGGGAGAGGTCACAACTCCGTCTGAGCTGTGAATCAACTGAACACACTGAATGTGTACTGAACTGTGAGTGTGGTGTTTTGTGTGGTTTTATCATGGTTTCACCCTGCATGAAATGGTATGAAACTGCATTTGAATGTAGTGGCCTTGCACCCTGTATTAAATGGTATGCAACAGCATTTGAATGTGGTGGCCTTGCACCCTGCATGAAATGGTATGAAACTGCATTTGAATTTGGTAGCCTTGCACCCTGCTTGAAATGTTATGAAACTGCATTTGAATTTGGTGGCCTTGCACCCTGCTTGAAGTGATATGAAACTGCACTTGAATTTGGTGGCCTTGCACCCTGCTTGAAGTGGCATGAAACTGCACTTGAATTTGGTGGCCTTGCACCCTGCTGAAAATGGTATGAAATTGCACTTGAATTTGGTGGCCTTGCACCCTGCTTGAAGTGGTATGAAACTAAACTTGAATTCGGTGGCCTTGCACCCTGCTTGAAGTGGTCAGAAACTGCACTTGAATTCGGTGGCCTTTCACCCTGCTTGAAGTGGATGGAGACTGCACGAATTTGGTGGCCTTGCACCCTGCTTGAAGTGGCATGAAACTGCACTTGAATTTGGTGGCCTTGCACCCTGCTTGAAGTGGTATGAAACTGCACTTGACTTTGGTGGCCTTGTACCCTGCTGAAAGTGGTATGAAACTGCACTTGAATTTGGTGGCCTTGCACCCTGCTTGAAGTGGTATGAAACTGCACTTGAATTTGGTGGCCTTGCACCCTGCTTGCAGTGGTAAGAAACTGCACTTGAATTTAGTGGCATTGCAACCTGCTTGAAATGGTAGGAAAATGGATTTGAATTTGGTGGCCTTGCACCCTGCTTGAAATGGAATTTCAAGGAATAGCCGTGAGTCAACTGCCAGCCCACCAGCCGTGAGTGAGCTGCCAGCACATCAGGCTTGAGAGACTGAGCTGCCACCCCAAGAATTCATCGGGCCCACAATGTCCATACTAGCCCTCTGGAGACCAGTCCCTTCAGCCCACAACACCCATACCAGCGCTCCAGAAAGCCCCCCCCACACTCACCACCAATATTGGAATTGGTGGAGAGGTGGAATATTGCATTGGGGGACCAGATCTCCCATGTGGTCCCACTTAGTCTAGTAACATTTATAAAGATGTAAAAAGAAAATCTCTAGCTGAAACAAGTATGTTCACCATATCGATAGAGGCAGGAGAACTTACAAAAGGGAATAAGGAAACGGCTGAAGTTTAAAACAAATTATTTGAATCCGTCTTCACAGTGAAAGATGTAAAACCTACTGGATATAAAGTGCATGGAAGAACCATGGGTTTGTGTATGCGAAATAATGTTTCAGCAATATGGGATTTGAAAGGTTACAAAGAGGATTGATGAGAGCAGGGCAGTGGACATTGCCTACATGGACATCAGCAAGGCCTTTGACAAGGTCCTACATGGCAGACTTGGCTGGCATAATTTACCATTAATACATAATTGGAGATAAGATCAAGGAATATAGAGTATAACTTTTCATCTGATCCCGAGTCCAAGTTTCAGTTAGGTTCCCCTGCTGAACCAATCTACCCTTTCAAATAAACGATGAAAGAAGACCATATTCTAACAAAAAGTTCTTGTTTGTCCATTAAGGCAAATCTGATTTTTTCCAGGAGCCCTGGAGAATGTTATCAAACATACAGTATATGAGGAGGAATATGGATCACGTGCAGCAGGGGAGATTTGTTTAGCCTGGCATCATCTTCGGCATGGACATTGTGGGCTGAAGGGTCTGTTCCTTTACTATACTTCTCTATTGTCTATATTCCAAAGAAAACTAGCTGTGCATTTCCCCAAAAATAGCAGTTCAGATGGATAGGCTGGTGAAGAAGGAATTTGGCATACTTGCTTATATTGGAAAGGATATTGAGGAGAAAATTTGGGGCATCATAACACAGCTGTAAAAGTCCTTAGAAGTATAGGAAGGATGTGATTAAGATGGAAAAGGTGCAGAAGAAATTCACCAGCATGTTGCCATGACTTCTAGGATTGACATATAGGGAGGCTGGATAGGCTGATTCTTATTTCTTTGAAGTGTTGGAGGTTGAGGTGACCTTATTAAAGTGTACAACATCATATCTACAGTCTTTCTCCCAATGTAGATCATTATAATACTAGAGAGCATAGGCTTACGGTAAGAGGGGAGAAATTTAAGGAGCTCAGGGGTGACTTTTTTTAAATCTGAGGGGAGTCTGTTTCTTGAACGAGCAGGAGGGGGAGCTACACAAGTATCATAAGCCATTTGGACAAATATATGGCTTATGATACGCATAGGAAGGGTTTATAGGGATATAGACCATATACAGGAAAATGGGACCAACCTAGAATAATAACATGGTCTCAATGGACAAGTTTGATTTCCATGCTATGTAGCTCCCTAACATTATGACTCAATGACCCAGTCGTTAAGTACATTCATTTGACTAGAACAAATGATCTCAACTTCCTTTCTAACTCCTCAGGTAAAGAAGTCAACCATGCCTGGATACAGCAAAACCTGAAGAGCACATCTGTCACACAGCATCTGTGCATTCAACTGCTTACAATGAACATTTCCAAAAAGGAAGATTCTAACTATCTCCTCTTAAAATTCATCAACAATGATTTATAACATTCCTTAATATTAGTCATTTGATTTGCAATTAATTTTATTTCAGATCCATGGTAAGTCCCTGAACCTATATTCAACCCGGTTCATCCCTCCTCCATTAACATCCATAGGGGATGTCAATGTGTTGAGTGGAAGATGGTTCCTGGGGTCTTAAATTAATCCTCATATAACTATACCAGCCATATGAATGCAATTGGTATAAAACAGGCCAAGGGTCAGCACATATGTGGCCCACCTTCAAACTTTCTAAAGCCTTTCCATCATCTACAAGGTCCTAGTTAAATGTGTGTTAGACTACCCCCCACTGCAGCTCCAGCAAACACAAATTCTTGTCATTTTCTCCTGGGTTTCCCAACCATACACTATTCATTCACTCCTTCCATCAACAAGTCTATCTGGCTGCAGTTTCAATGATCTATCAAATGAATGCAACGATTTGCCAGAGCTTCTTTGTCAACACCTCCCACATCTCCTGCAACAAGGGAAATATCATTGTGGTTGGATCATCTTTAAATCTCAGCTTAACAGCAACGTGGATACGTATTCACCACATGGACAGAACCAGTTCAGAAAAGAGTGATGAATAAAATTAATGGATGAATAAAATAAAATCTTTCACCACTTGATTCCCAAGGATGTCCCTAGGTCTGGAGGATTTCTGTTGTAAGCAGAGACTGGACAGGCCATGTCTATATTCCCTGGAGTGCAGGAGGCTGAGGCGTTACTTGTAGAGGTACATAAAATCATAAGGGGCCAGGCGCAGATAAGTAGGACTAATTGGGTGAGGCAACTTGGTCGGAACCAAAGTATTAATAAACATAAAAACAAAAAGCTGAAGATTTTCTTCATCAGGTTCATAAGGTTCATAAGATTCATTTATTGTCACATACACCAATTGGTGTAGTGAAATTTCACTGGCCAGGTCAGTTATACAATTTAAAAAAGCAACAGACTCAAAAAACACATTTTAACATAAAACATCCATCACAGTGACTCCTACACATTCCTCACTGTGATGGAAGGCGAAATAAAGTCCTTCCCTTTTGTTCTTCCTTGGTCGGGGGCCTCGAGACCCCCGTTGACGGGACGGTCTTGAGTCCCATAGCTAGCGGCGATGGGCCCTCCGCGTCGAGGCGTTCAGCTCCCGAATCGGGGGGGATGTCAGCTCCCCCGCACCGGACGATCGAACCTTGCGTCGGGGCTGGACGAACCTTCTGCGGCGGTAAGTCCGCAGGCCACGGTGGAAGCGATCCCAGGCAAGCGATCCGCTCCAATGTTAAGTCCGCTCCATGCAGTGGGGCTCACGACAGTCCAAGGCGGCTCCCAGCTCCAGCGATGGTAGGCCGCAGAGCCCGGAGTATGTGATCCGAAAAATGATCACATCTCTGGGAAGGTAAGAACCTGAAAAAAAAAAGTTTCCCCCTCCTCCCCCCCTCCTCCCCCCCCTCCTCCCCCCCCTCCTCCCCCCCCTCCTCCCCCCACATAAAACAAATAGAAGAACATTGAAACAAACTTTAAACAAACACTAAAAAAGGATAAAAAAACGAACAGACTGCCAGCAGGGCTGCCATCTCTCTCCTCCGGCGCCCCCTAGGCATCTGATTTTCAACTATGATTTTCAGAGCTTCAACATACATGAAATATTTATTTAATCCATAAAATAGGCTTTGTATGCATAGACCAGAAATCAGACCCGAATTGAGGTATGGTTTTGGTGCATCGAACTGTACTCAATGAATCTGGTGGCAAGACAATGATAAATTGGTTTGCAGGTTGTGATGTTTGATGGACTGTGTGGGGTGGGAGGACCCGTTGCTCCTCCCGTGCAGCAGGTGGCACTGCACAGGACAAAAAGGGAGATGTTTTGTACATAGTTTTTCCTGTCTGTAGTGTGTGTGGGTGCAGCCATTTTGAGTTGTCTTGCTGCCAGCACTGGGTAAAGTGCTAAAGACTTCTGTTGTAAATTAAAAACTCAAGTTTTGTGCAGACCTAGAAAACGAACACGAAACAGGTCTTGTTAGTTTTACAGTATGTTGGTGATCTGGGATAGATCACTAGAGTGGTGATGGAGGACGAGACAACAAATAAGTCATTGCAGTGTCAGATGACAGCCTACTGACTTTAACATGGAATGTACTAAAGGCTCCAGTGCAGAAAATGTACTTTAGTTTACAGATACAGCATGGAAACATGCCCTTCAGTACACAGAGTTCATGACCATTGATCAGCTGTTCACATTAGTTCTATGTTATCCCACTTCCTCATTCACTCATGAGGTCATAAAGTCATAAATGATAGTAGAACTAGGCCATTCGGCCCATCAAATCTACTCCACCATTCAATCATGGCTGATCTATCTCTCCCTCCTAACCCTATTCTCCTGCCTTCTTCCCATAACCTCTGACACCTCTACATATCAAGAGTCTATCTATCTCTGCCTTAAAAATATCCTCTGACGGCCTCCACAGCCTTCTGTGACAAGAACTCCACAGATTCACCACCCTCTGACTAAAGACATTTCTCCTCATCTCCTTCCTAAAAGAACGTCCTTCAATTCTGAGGCAATGACCTCTAGTCCTAGACTCTCCCACTAGTGTAAATTTCCTCTTCACATCCACTCTATCCAAGCCTTTCACTATTCTGTATGTTTCAATGAGGTCCCCCCTCATTAGAAACATAGAAACATAGAAACATAGAAATTAGGTGCAGGAGTAGGCCATTCAGCCCTTCGAGCCTGCACCGCCATTCAATATGATCATCCAACTCAGTATCCCGTACCTGCCTTCTCTCCATACCCTCTGATCCCCTTAGCCACAAGGGCCACATCCAACTCACTCTTAAATATAGCCAATGAACTGGCCTCAACTACCCTCTGTGGCAGAGAGTTCCAGAGACTCACCACTCTCTGTGTGAAAAAAGTCTTTCTGATCTCGGTCTTAAAGGATTTCCCCCTTATCCTTAAGCTGTGACCCCTTGTCCTGGAAAAGACATTCTTCTAAACTACAGTGAATACAAGCCTGGTGCCGCTAAACGCTCATCATAGGTTAACCTACTAATTCCTGGGATTATTCTTGTAAACCTCCTCTGGGCCCTATCCATAGCCAGCACATCCTTCCTCAAATATGGTGCCCAAAATTGCTCACAATATTCTAAGTTCGGCCTTACCAGCACCTCATGGAGGCTCAGCATTACATCCCTGTTTTTGTATACGTCTTGAAATAAATGCTAGCATTGTGTTTGCTTTTTTTACTACCGATACAACTTGCAGATTAACCTTTAGAGAATTCTGCACACTCTACACACCAAGGGCAATTTACAGAATTTACATCTTTGGGATGTGGGAGGAACGCGGAGCACTGCTATGTCACCCTAAATGAAGCGGGAGGGATGATTTTGTGTTCAAATTTGCACGACCATCAGAGCTGAGTTGAAAATCTGTGTTATCTGCTATCACAGTAGTTGTGGTGTGGATATGCAAGGGTTTGGGTCGTGCTGACCAAGAAGCTTAAGAGTGGTTGTACCTAAAATGATGAGGCAGACTAGAAGTGTAAATAAAGACAAGTCTCCCTTGGAAAAGCCAATGCCAATTATCCATGACGTCTTAGGTTACAGGACAACGCTCACCTAGTAGAGAGCTGCTTGATAGCACCGTCATGGATGAGGAGGCGCGAGCCATGGGTCATCTTAGCTCCAACCCTGACTCTGATGGTAAGGTTGAGCCAGATGTTCCACCTCTGCAGGCTGCACCAGCAGTGCCAGTTGACAGAGCTGCTTCAGATCACCCCCTTGGAGGCGGAGACCAAGACGGGTCAGTATCCTGCTGACGCTGAGTCTCAGGATATGGCCGTGGGACATACCCCAAATGATGAAGGGCACGTGACAGAGGTACCTTTGTATGACATCAAAGTTGCCATCCCAACAGAATGTTCTATTCGGGTATAGGTCCAATGGGTCCATATCAGCATAGGTATCCAGCGGCCTGCGGCAGCGTCTGTTCAGGGCTGCCTACGAATCGCCCTCTCTGAGGAGGGGAGTGTGAAAGGTCAAGATATAACTGACTCTAGGCTCTAAAGAGGTCGATGGAACATACTGGAGCACATATGTGCCGACAGTGAACAGCGCCAACAGGGGGATGTGAAAGCCAGCTGCCGAATCTGTTATTCAGGAAGGCCTATTCAGCAGGGGAGAAAACCTGCCAGATGAATCAATTAAGGCCAGCGGTTGGCAAAGGTTCATCATTTCAGAACGCACCCAGGTGCTCATCGGCAGTAGACGGTTCACTGGAGTTGGGGGCAGCATGACAGCTGGGCAGGAATTCCATGCACCCTACCAACCCTACTCAACAAAGTGGGCCTGGCACTTCCGAAACATGGGTAAGTGCACCACTCACAAGTTGTAATATTTACACCTGTTTGTAAAACACACAAAGGATAAAAACATCTGGTTAGAGGCACAGTGCTAGCATTCCAAGCAAGTTTGGAGGGTTGTCTTTGAAGATAAGGTTCGGAAATCGGGCCAGAGCTCTCATGCAAAGCACCCATGGAATAAGGCAGGAGTGGCCAGTTTATTATGAAAAATGGAGAGTGTCGCATATGAACTTCCGAATATGAAAACTTATTTCCCTGACTAACAACAGATTCATAAGGGTCTCAAAGATCCATTCTATGCAGTTCCCATTACAGAGGTTATCAATGACAATATAACTGTACTAATAACAGTAAAACATTGCGGAATGGGATAAACTGTTTGTTGATCATTGGGATTTACATTTAACTATTAATTAGTCCATGACTCCGCCCTGTGGCAAGAGATGGAGTTAATAGCAGCCTGTTATAAAACTGACTTCTATTTCATCAAGAGTAATTGGCAATATAGTAGCTGTGCTCAGTTGTGCAAATCAAGGAACTGATATCGCGCAAAGTAACGACCTCTCAAAGGACATGTAGATCATTGTTAACAACCTTATGCTATTATCAAGCTGAAGCTACCTCAGTCACAATGATGAACAAACAGTATTCAGCATTGCTCCAGCAGTTTGGTCGGTCAAATTCAGTTATTACAAACTGATGCTAAGAGCTCTAAGGTGAGAAGTTCCAACCATCTCTAGTTGGAGGTAGTGGAGATTTGCATGAGTTACCCATTCTTCAGTTAGCCATATAACCATATAACAATTACAGCACGGAAACATGCCCTCTCGGCCCTTCCAGTCCGTGCCGACCATTTGTTTTCCCCTAGTCCCATCTACCTGCACTCCGACCATACCCCTCCATTCCCTTCCCGTCCATATACCTATCCACTTTACTTTTAAGTTGTTGGTATCAACTAAATATATACACTAGATGCACCCCATGGGTAAAGGACTATTGAGCGAATATACATAACCTACATGCTCAAATTCAAGTTGCTACACTACGGTGGTGGCATATGTTAGTCACATGGCAATCAAGTAAAAGTATCCTGTAATAATTTACCTAATCTCCTTGCCACTGGTGTCTCATCCAGTTCAGATCGATGACAACACAGAATAGGTATTGGATCTCAAAGTATTATGAAAGTATGGTTCAGTGGTACATCGAATATTGACATGTTGGTTTCATGTTTACACACAAAATATGTGGCAGAACAGTGCGGAGAAATACATTCTCCCTACAAAAAGAAGGAATATTTTTTTATGTCTTCCTCCATTTTGCCTCATTAGTCAGGTCTTCAAACAGTCAGCAAGACCTCGCTTTAGGTTTTCGTACTGTCTGACTGGCTAAGCAGCCATGTTGCCTGCTTTCGTCAGGCATAATAATACAACCATATAGGGTTATTCTAAAAAATGAAAACTTTGCTGGTTCAAACTGTGGGTTCAGGAAACCGGCCTCTGCATAATAAAACAATTATTGACTTACACATTCTGAATGGATTGCCTTGCGGCTCAGGTTGTCACATCAAGCCATGGATGTGCTCACTACAAAGTGCAGAGATAGCACCAAAAAAGCAGTACATTCTGTACATTCCGAAGCTGGGGGGCAGTGTTAGCTGTGAGGAGGATGCTAGGAGGCTGCAGGATGACTTGGATAGACTGGGTGAGTGGGCAAATGCATGGCAGATGCAGTATAATGTGGATAAATGTGAAGTTATCCACTTTGGTGGCAAAAACAGGAAGGTAGACTATTATTTGAATGGTGACCGATTAGGAAAAGGGGAGATGCAGCAAGATCTGGGTGTCATGGTACACCAGTCATTGAAAGTAGGCATGCAGGTGCAGCAGGCTGTGAAGAAAGTGAATGGTATGTTGGCATTCATAGCAAAAGGATTTGAGTACAAGAGCAGGGAGGTTCTACTGCAGTTGTACAGGGTCTTGGTGAGGCCACACCTGGAGTATTGCGTACAGTTTTGGTCTCCTAATCTGAGGAAAGACATTCTTGCCATAGTGGGAGTACAGAGAAGGTTCACCAGACTGATTCCTGGGATGGCACGACTTCCATATGAAGAAAGACTGGATAGACTCGGCTTGTACTCGCTGGAATTTAGAAGATTGAGGGGTGATCTCATAGAGACTTACAAAAGTCTTAAGGGGTTGGACAGGCTAGATGCAGGAAGATTGTTCCCGATGTTGGGAAGTCCAGGACAAGGGGTCACAGTTTAAGGATAAGGGGGAAGTCTTTTAGGACCGAGATGAGAAAATCGTTTTTCACACAGAGAGTGGTGAATCTGTGGAATTCTCTGCCACAGAAGGTAGTTGAGGCCAGTTCGTTGGCCATATTTAAGAGGGAGTTGTATGTGGCCCTTGTGGCTGAAGGGATCAGGGGGTATGGAGAGAAGGCAGGTACAGGATACTGAGTTGGATGATCCGCCATGATCATATTGAATGGCGGTGCAGGCTCGAAGGGTCGAATGGCCTGCTCCTGCACCTAATTTCTATGTTTCTATGTCTCTATTCCTATTCAGGGGATAGGAAGCGGTTTTGTTTAAATGTTAATGTTACATTTAATACGGTACAGATTACTGATGTCTTCCAGTTCATTCTTAAATGGTCTTTGACAATAATTCAGTTATAGAGCCACTACAGCTGCAACAAACGGGAACCACTCTGTCGGGTTCAACCCCGGATATCGAGTTGTAAAAGAGATCTTGACACAAGTTCTCCCACTACAAGAATATGCAGTTTGGATATTGAAAATGTGTTAACAATACTTTACCAGGGGGTTCCAACTACATCCTTAGTCATGACACTAATATCAGCACAACGAGGGCAAACATTGCAAACGCTGTGGCTAGATAGGATGGAATTGGCTGCAGGTGCCATTACATTTTACATTCTGATCTACACAAGCAGAGCAGACCAGGGGTGGCAGGATTTAAGATCATATTTCGGATACCCCACGGACTCACGTCTATGTAGGAGGGCTGGCTTGCTATATTATATCAAGGCCACCAGAATCCTAAGAAGTGTGGAATCAGCATTGTTTATTAATCGACAAACAACCACACAAGGGAAGGTTGGTTCAGACTATTTCAAGGTGGCTGCAGCAGGTTCTGGTTTATGCAGGTATTAACACTGACAATTGTACATCTGATTCCACGAGGGCAGCATCAGCATCAGCGGTCAGGGCAATGGATGTTTCCATCAACCATATCCTCGCGACCGTAGGATGGTCAACTGAATTGATTTTATTTATTTTTTTACCATAGGCCGGTTATTGACCCGGGGTTTTTGCCCATTCTGTTTTGCGTCCACTTTAGTCTCCCCTGAGATACTGGGGTTGCTATTGATTTATTTATTAACGTAAACCATTAATACATTTGAATCAATGTCATGCTTAATGCATTTTTGATTATTTACTCATTCTGAGTCAATCTATGCAGTGAGACACTGAGATTTGGATCTGCGGCATGAAATCACAGGGCTTTGAACCCTTCAAGGAATCACTCACGTGACTCCGAAGTAAAATAGTAAGATTAAACGAGAACTTACCAGTTTGAAGTTTGATCTTGATTTTATGAGGAGTTACGTTGGTGATTATGTGCCCTCCACGCCCAACCCTCTCTCATAAAGGGCATCTGGTAGTTCTCAGGTTGCTAATCTTACTATGTTAACTTTGATTTTTGGTTATCTGTGATTTCATACCGTTGCTTTGAAGATCGACGCACGTGTGAACTGGCGGGGTTCTTCACGTAATCACCAACGTTACTCCTCATAAAATCAAGATCAAACTTCAAACTGGCAAGTTCTCGTTTAATATTACTATTATCGGCCACAAGTTGCTGACTTGTTGAACGAGCTAACCAGACATTAAAAACTAAGGACCTTACCAGGACCTTACCAGTAGTACCCCGACTACTGCCAAGGTAGAAGGGAGAAATGCATGGGTCCATCTTCATCGTTGCAAAATTATTAGTAGTAAGACTTAAGTTGCTAACTTCTTTTTGAGAGATTTATTTTAGTTACTCTAGATACAGCTGCTACTTGTTCAACCTGGATTACTATTCATGATGTGTCCAAGTGGATCCACTCCCATGCAAAGTTGGGAGGTGAACAACTCTTGGTCAGATGCCTGAGAATCTGCTGCGCCCATACAAAGTCTGGAAGCAGAGACTTATGGAAACTTCATCATCATCACTGTTGGACTACTGAATCACAGACTGGTGTCATTTCACCTTGCTTGGAAAGATCATGTAATGGAATCCTTTATGGAAAGAGTTGGTTATCATGGAATGATAAAATGGGGAATGTAGATATGTAGGGGTTTGGATACTTCGGAAATGGCAGGCTTCTGTGAAAAAGGTCAAGCTTTGCCGAGGTGACAAAGGGACACCAGGTGCAGGAGGCCCATGTGATCAAAATGGTGCCATCAAGTCTGGGTTTCTGAAGAAGCTCCCAACAGTTTCTGTTCCTGTGAAGCCCTAGGTGCCGTTAAATGTAGGTTTCTGTTAAACAGATGCTAAACCCAGGTCTGTGATTGGGTAGAGGATTTTATGTTTATACATAGTATATGGACGTTAAAAGGTTTTTGTATACATTGTATTATAAGAAAGCAAGGCAAGTGACTCTCAATGTGATCTCTTATCTGTAAGAAGTGATTGGCATGTAGGGATGGCCACCCCATTGCATTTTCATGGCTTTAGTGTCCCCGCCTCTGTTTAGAGCTAGAAGAGATGATCTGTTCATTGGGGTGTTATCTCTTGTTCTGTTCTGTCTACGCGAGACTGTCATGGGCTTGAGTGAGTGGAGTAGAAGTTGACCCACCGGTGTTGAATAAAGGGGTTTTGGATTCTAGTGCTTGACTCAGTGTTTTACCGACCCAGACTTCCAAGAACTGCAATTCACAGTGGCATGAAGTTATTACTCTGTTTTGAAAAGTTATTGATTTTTTTAAACTCATTTTGCTGAGGAATTGTTTGTGAATGATCAATGAGAGCTGCTAATGCAGTTCACTGTGGTTCATTGATAATTCATCATAATCAAAATCAGATGTCTGGAAGTTAATATTGGTGAAAAATTCATGTCTATTGTTATTTTTACAACCTATTGGCTGTGAGAGGATGAATATCTAATATGCTTTGTATCTCTTTGTCAATTTAATCAACAACAACTTGTCTGTAAAACCAAAGTATTAAAATTCATAAAAAGTTAAATTACCTTCTGTGATCTCCAAGCATGCCTGCCACAGACAAGCTGGAAAGAGTGCAGTGAAGATTTATGAGGATGTTGCCAGGACTCGAGAGCCTGGGCAGGCTAGGATTCTATTGCTTGGAGCGCAGGAGGATGAGAGATGATCATGTTCAAGATCACGAAAGGAATAAGTCGGGTGAATGCACAGTCTTTTGGCCAGAGTAGGGGAATCGAGAACAAAGAGGACATAGGTTTAAGGTGAGGGGAAAAAGGTTTAATAGGAACCTGAGGGATACATTTTTTACACAAAGTGTGGTGGACATATGGAATGTGTGTGATTGCAACATTGTTGCGGGCGGGGCCAGCAAGGATGTGGATCACATTGTGACATCACAGCTGTAACTGCCAGTGCTGATGGAAGGAATTTTTCACAAAGTGGGATTTTGTAAAGTTAAAAATGTGAATGGTGGCTTGGGTGCTTTGGCTTGAGGTTAAAAGGCACCATTGCAAATGGTGACTTGGGTGCTTTGGCTTGAAGCTAAAAGGCACCACTGCAAATGGTGGCTTGGGTGCTTTGGCTAACTTCCTGTTTGCACTGTATATTGATTTTAGATAAAACACTACCACTTACGGCTGTGATTTTTGGCCATCTTACTCAGTCCCCCTCCGCTCAGCAGGTGCAGAGATTCTTTGGTTATTATGTGGGACCCATCGATGAAAAATAAAGGTGTTATAGTGTCTTAAAAATGTTGAGAATCTCTCTCCTGTCAAGTTGCACCATGAAGGCCACACCTTTTGTGTGTGTGTGTGAGTCCAGTGGTGTGTGTGAGGGGAGCGGTTATAAAACTCGGAAGTGTGGGTGTGTTTGCTCTGGAGTTTGGAAATGTCTTTTCCTTCTCTCAGGAGATGCAGTTAAAAGAGTTCTGATGAACTGTAATTTGACTCATGTTTGATTTTTTTCACGAGGAGAGGTCACGACAACTCTGACTGTCTGAGCTGTGAATCAACTGAATACACTGAATGTCTACTGAACTGTGAGTTTGGTGTTTTGTGTGGTTTTATGGTGGTTTCACCCTGCTTGAAATGGTGTGAAACTCTCTCTGCACTGAAGGCCAACCTCAATTTGGTGGCCTTGCACCCTGCTGAGCAGGTGTTGCAAAAAACTGCATTTGAATTTGGTGTCCTTGCACCCAGCTTAAAATGGTAGGAAAATGGATTTGAATTTGGTGGCCTTGCACCCTGCTTGAAATGGAATTTCAAGGAATAGCCATGCATCAACAGCCAGCCCACCAACCATGAATGAGCTTCCAGCACATCAGGCTGGAAGGACTGAGCTGCCACCCCAACAACCCATACCAGTGCCCCAGAAAGTCCCCCACCAGCCACCAATATTGGAATTGGTGGGGAGGTGGAATATTGTGTTGGGGGACCAGCCCTCCTGTGTGAACATGGGACCCAATGGTTGGTGGGCTGGCTGTTGATACATGGTGTGAACATGGGGCCCATGTTACATGCTCTATGACTCTATGACTATATCTATATTACTAAAAGTCTGATATTGACTGCCTTTGGCTCGCTGTGCTGTGATTTCCGAGAGAACGCCACCACCTACGGCTGTCATTTTTGGCCAGCTCGCTCAGAGCCGCACTCCGCCTTCCTGGACCAGAGGGTTTTCCCCATCGATGTAAAATCTGAGAGATATTAAAGTTTACCAAAAAAATCCCCATTCTCTCTGCTGCCCCTGCTGGAGGGAGGGGGAGAGACTATAAAAGCAGGAAGAGGTGTGCCTCACTCAGTCTCTGCAAGATGGAGCAAGCCAATGGGTCACGTTTCTCTGAGCTCTGAATAGCACTGAACGCATGTCTACTCAACTGTGAGTGCCCTTAATGTGGTTTGAAAATGGAAATATGGTTGGTTTGAAGTAAAAAGGCACTACCTGCAAATGTTTGTTTAGGGGGGTTTGTGTTGTCCGTGCCGACCTAGTTTTTCCCCTAAAAGGCACTACTGCAAATGGTGGATTGGGCGCTTGTGACCTCAATCAGCCCCCCTTGAGTTCAACCTTTCTCTGTTAGTAAAGGCATCTATTGCAGAATTGGTCTTACCAATGCCTTGTACAATGCTTGATTTATAAAGGCTGTGGGGAACTGCACAGGATGGGTACGTCCTGAAAGATGTAGCAAAGGCACTAGCTGGCAAATCTGTAGACTTTGACTGCATCTGCATACTTACTTTATCCAATTTCCACCCCACTTCCAGATCATTTGATGTACATTGGTTGGTCACCGGCTTCTGACAAACAGGACAGTGAAAAGGATTGAACACTTCCATGGGGAACTGCAAATGGTGGCTTCAAAAAATTCAAGAAGGTCCTATGGACTGTTCTGAAGCTAATATATTACTCTAAGTATCCTTTCCATTTAATTTGCCACCACTGACGTCAAACTATAGGTCTATAATTGCTAGGTTTATTCTTTGAACCTTTTTAAACAATGGAACAACATGCGCAGTACGCCAATCCTCCGGCACCACTAATGCATTTGAAATATTTCTGTCATATGCTCCTGCTGCTTTGGTGTCAGTACTAATCTCCCTGTTTGCACTCACAGTAGATATTGATGGTCCAATTTTAGATAAAACTCTACTGCAAATGGTGGAGTGGGCGCTTTGGCTTGATATAGGGCTATGTGCTTTGGGCTGAAGTTAAAAGGCGGCTTGCAAATGGCTTGGGTGCTTTGTGAAGTTAAAAGGCTTGCAAATTGTGGCTCAGTGAAAAAGCCCCCTCGTAATATTGATTTTAGATAAAACGCTCACTTAGGCAGGTGCAGAGGTGCATTCTTCCCATCAATTAAAAATAAAGGTGCTATTAACGTTTAAAAAATGTTGGAATCTCTCTCCTGTCAATCACGCCCTGAAGGCCAGACCTTTTCCGGTGGGAGGGGGAGGGGTTATAAACCCGGAAGAGTGGGTGTGGCTCAGTCTCTGCATGATGGGGGAGGGAGAGGTCACGACTGTCTGAGCTGTGAATCAACTGAACACACTGGATGTCTACTGAAATGTGAGTTTGGTGTTTTGTGTGGTTTTATGGTGGTTTCACCCTGCTTGAAATGATATGGAACTGCATTTGAATGTGGTGGCCTTGCACCCGTTATGAAATGGTATGAAACTGCATTTGAATGTGGTGGCGTTGCACCCTGCTCGAAGTGGTAAGAAACTGCATTTGAATTTGGTGGCCATGCACCCTCTTGAAGGGGTTGGAAACTGAACTTGAATTTAGTGGCCTTGCACCCTGCTTGAAATGACAGGAAAATTGATTTGAATTTGGTGGCCTTGCACCCTGCTGGAAATGGAATTTCAAGGAATAGCCATGAGTCAACTGCCAGCCCACCAGCCGTGAGTGAGCTGCCAGCATGTCAAGCTTGAGGGACTGAGCTGCCACCCTAAGAACCCATACCAGCGCTCCAGAAAGCCCCCCCACTGGCCACCAATATTGGAATTGGTGGAGAGGTGGAATATTGCGTCGGGGGACTGGCCCTCCCGTGTGAACATGGGATCCAACTTAGTCTAGTTGAAAATAAAAGTGTAACAAAGAGAATGTTGGACCTCTCAGGTTAAAGAAGGGGTTTTGCTAACGGTCAGCAGATAGAGGAGAGGTACTAAACAATTACTTTGCATCTGTTTTCACCAAGGAATAAAGGACCTGGAGGACAGTGGGATCAGTGTGGAGAATACTTATATCCAAGGGTAGTTTGACATTAAGAAGAAAGGGGTGTTGGGGTTCTTGAAGAGCATTAAGGCAGAATAATCCCCAGGATCTGATGGGATTTATACCAGGTTTTGAGGCCGCCATTGGGAATGCCAACAGCATGCAGAGGTCCAGCTTATGTGGCAGAAGTAGTGCACTACATTCCAAAATAACTAATTTACCAACCCCTTCAAATGACTTGATTTCCCCCCCCCCCCCCCCCCCCCCCCCCCCTCACCTGTGGCAGAGGCTACAGCTCACACATAGGCCTCAGCCATTCTGAACCAACATCATTGGGGTGGAAGCAAGTCAGCCTCAATCCTGAGGCTTTGAAAAATAAGATATAGTTACCAGATACAAATGCCATGCTTAAAAGGCATGAGGACTGGCATGTGTACTGGCAGGGTTCGAGGGATATAGATCATGTGTAGGCAGATCAGATTAGTACAATTTAGCATCTGTGTTATCACAGACACCGGTGCTCTTCTGTTCTATGTTCTAAATGAGCAGTATTGAAAACATGGAACACAGACATCAATATGACTAAAATGTGGACACAAAGAACTGCAGATTCTGGTTTACGAAAAAAGACACAAAGTGCTGGAGTAACAAAATGGGTCAGGCAGCATCTCTGGAGAACATGAATAGGTGATATTTCGGGTCTGAAGAAAGGTCCAGATCTAAAATGCTACCTCTCCATGTTCTCCAGAGATGCTGTCTGACCCGTAGAATTGCTCCAACTCTTGTGTATTTCAATGTGACTAAAGTTGTGGTAACTGAATCTTTGTGCTTATTCTGCTGGACTGAGCTCCATTGATTTTTGTTTCTAACCTTGCGAGAGGATTTGGCGTAGGAGCAAATTCATCCAAATCAATTGTACACCAGTGTGCCTCTGGTTTGGGTGCCCACTAGGGGCAACAACTAGCAATGTAAAGCCAAATGTTGTTAAGTAAAAATATAGCAATCTGAGATTGTTCTCAAAGTTTATGTGGCCACATTTCCCTAGTATTCCAATAAACTGCAGAACGCCGACACTTATTTTCACTCCTGACTCTAAACAAAACAATGATGTTCTTAATATAGAAGTGGCGAGAAAGCTATCATGGACTGCAGAAGTGTTAGGAACTATGATGAACCATACTGACGGCAGTTCTAAATGTGTAGACGTGGGTACAAGTGCAGCTGTGGAGTAGAAAATATGGTGCAGAACTTCCATGTGGGCTGAATGAACAATTATAGCAGTTTGCTCACTCTTTTTCTATGTGAATGTGGCAAGGATTAATTTGCTTTCACGAGATAATGCAGGTCGCCTTTTTATTTCTGAAGCTGGTATCATGCAGCTTCCAGGTAGAAGCTTTGTACTTCACTCTTTTCAGCTCTCTTGTCTTATTGCCCCACTATAATAGTTCATTTGGGTCTTTGATATGAAAGACATATTGTCTAAACTTGAAGGAAGGAGGATCTAATTGCAATCACCGCAGATTTCAAATGTTAACTTGTTTTTCTACTTCCTGGGGATGGTGAATTCATTCTGCTTTTGCAAAAACTGATAGAAATAGGGATCCTTTTTTGTTATGAAGATAGACACAAAAAAGTAACTGCAGGACAGGCAGCATCTCTGCAGAAAAGGATTAGGTGACAATAGACAATAGGTGCAGGAGTAGGCCATTCGGCCCTTTGAGCCAGCACCGCCATTCAATGCGATCATGGCTGATCATCCACATTCAGTACCCCGTTCCTGCCTTCTCCCCATATCTTCTGACTCCGGCGTCTTTAAGAGCCCTATCTAGCTCTCTCTTGAAAGTATCCAGAGAACGGCCTCCACCGCCCTCTGAGGCAGAGAATTCCACAGACTCACAACTCTCTGTGTGAAAAAGTGTTTCCTCATCTCCGTTCTAAATGGCTTACCCCTTATTCTTAAACAGTGGTCCTGGTTCTGGACTCCCCCTTTTTTCTGTAGAGTGGCACAAAATGTATGTCTGCACATTTTGGGTTGAAACCCTTCCTCAGACTTGATCCGAAAGGTCACCTATTCCTTTTCTTCAGAGATCCTGCCTGAGCCGATAAATCTCGCCAGCAATTTATGTCTATATTGCGTATAAATCAGCATCTGCAATTCCATACCCCTGATCCCTTTAGCCGCAAGGGCCACATCTAACTCCCTCTTAAATATAGCCAATTAGCTGGCCTCAACTACCTTCTGTATGTTGCCTTCTCAGAGAAATTCCAGAGGACTCACCACTCTCTGTGTGGAAAAATGTTTTCCTCATCTCAGTCCTACAGGAATTCCCCCTTATCCTTAGACTGTGACCACTTGTTCTGGACCTCCCCAACATCGGGAACAATCTTCCTGCATCTAGCCTATCCAACCCCTTAAGAATTTTGTAAGTTTCTATAAGATCCTCCCTCAGTCTTCTAAATTTTAGCGAGTACAAGCCAAGTCTGTCCAGTCTTTCCTCATATAAAAGTCCTGATATCCCAAGAATCATTCTGGTGAACCTTCAATTTCTTCAATTTCTATAAGTGTACAAATGAGTATAGAAATGTGGACATTGGGAGTGGTTCTATTGAGGAACACAACAAATCACTCATACGTGGATCAGTCAACAGCGTATTTATTAAATTGGTCCTTCTGCAGACAGAAAGGGTCTGATCACTTTGCATGTGTGGTACTTGCCCTCCCTTAGGTTGCATGAAGAATGGTAGTTTTAAAACAGACTTTGAAGCAAAGGTGCATCAATTCCACCAATGCATAATTCAGTTATCATCTATTTACCAATCCAAAACTAGAAGATGCTTGATCACTCTAACTTTACTTTCCACACTTGACCATAACTAACCTGCCTCTGGTTAGTATTCATATAGTCTCATAACAAGATATACCCTTGATTTATTCACTGAATATTAACTACTCTTCTCAGATAGGCTGTGGGCCGAGGTGCTTTTTCGTTTAAGTTTGTGACCCAAATCACGTAATTACCTGAATTTTGTGTAAACATACTGTATAAATCATACCTGAAACTCATCAAGAACAAAACCTGCACATATTTTTTAAATATGAGAAAAACCTCAAATTTTCTGAGTGGCAATTGTCCAATCAAAGCACGTATGACATTGTCGGACGCCAATTGACCAATCACGTTGACCAATCACGCGCTTTGTTTCAAGCTAGTTAGGCAGGGAGCCCACATCAAGTCGTGGGACCAGTGAAACATTGTGAATCAACTGGAACTGAAAGGTAAGATGTAAAGTCTGATATTAATGAAAATTAATCTGTATGGACTTAATTAAATTTAATTTCAACCTCTTATAATGTGAAAAATTAGATCTGGAGGCTGAAGTTGAGGGCCAAAACTATATCTAGCCATAACAAATTAAATTAAAAGTTGTCACTAATACCAGCTTGTTGAAGTCAAAGAAATCTTCTTTAACATCTATTCTCGGAGCTGCGTGCGATCATTTACCGAGAAACAGTGCTGCGACCGCTGGGCCTATGTACTTAACATAGTGAAGCCGCGGTCTCTGGTAAGAAGCGGACGATTTGGGAACTCGGAGCCACGGAGTGTGTTTGGATCATCTCCGTGGGGGGGAGGGGGGCTGTACATAGTGCCATCCGTAGCGGCGACCTCGGAGGGTTCAAGGCCCCGACCGTGGGAGCACAAAGGAGGAAGATTGACTGCACTTTATTGCCTTCCATCGCAGTGAGAAATGCTCAGAAATGGTGGATGTTTAAGTTGAAATCAATTGGTGTATGTAACCATATAACAATTACAGCACGGAAACAGGCCATCTCGGCCCTTCTAGTCCGTGCGGAACACTTACTTGAACTGTGAACTTGAACTTGAGCTAACTTATCTACGGTAACTTACAGTGTAAATCCCACTAACATTAAAAAGAGGTTGACATTTTATGAATTGAAGTCCATGCAGACTTAAGTACAATGCAATATTTTTTTCTGTAGCTATTCTGTGGCCTCTGCCCCTCCACTGTTCAGAGCCCCATGCACATTCGCACACAAAGGTGTTTTGTGTGGACATGCACTGTAGGCACTGTGCCACATAATGAACACTAATTTGATCATTTGCTGACTTGCCATCCCATCTACCTGGACATGCGTACATGTATATTTCCCCATTGATATGTTGATATTGTCTTACATAATATAAAATATGAAAAGATGTCAAATACCCCCTGACACATTTTATCCTCTATTATTAGGAGTGTATCCCGGGTTATCATGCCGAGTGATACGTGCCATGTACAGAATTAAGTTTTATTCCGATCGGTGAAATATTACAAAAGTTATTGGCCTGTTATTTGACGGGACGGCGACGCCCCTTCCGGCACCCGCTGTCAATCACCGGCGGCGACATTAAAGCTGAAGGAGCTGAGTGCAGGTGGGGGCTGCTGTGTTCGCGGGCAGGGGCTGCTGTGTTCGTGGGCGGGGGCTGCTGTGTTCGCGGGCTGCAGTGTTCATGGGCTGCTGTAGTCACGGGCGAGGCTGCTGAGTTCGTGGGCAGGGTAACATGTCCATATTAGCCCTTTGGAAACCATTCCCTTCGGCCCACAACACCCATTCTAGCCCTCCAGAACCCCACCCCCCCCCCCCCCACTGGCCACTGCCTGAAGCCGTCCACCTCCCCTGGCTGAACGTCGATGTCCCCTACCCCACCAGCCCTCGACAGCCCCGCCTGAAACTGTGCCGCTTCCCAGGCCGCAGGACGCTCCCCCCACCGGCCCCTGACAGCCCTTGCCTGAAGCCGACTCCCTCCCCGGCTGCAGAACGCAATAAGGAAGAATGGACTGAATAAATCTCCTCTTTAACTTTTATATTTTAAGGATATTCACATTGTAAGCTTTAATAAATTCCTTTTCAACTTGCCATGCCCGTCAGCTGCACCTGCGCAGTAATACATGCATGTTCTATGTCACAATGGGAACCCAATGGGAGAGCCGCTAAGAGTGGATGGGGGGGGGGGGGTTTGAGAGGGGGATGGAGTGAGTGCGTTGGGGGAGTGAGGGGAGGAGGGGGGTGAGGGGGTGTCACAACGGGAACACATCAGCCGCGCCTGCGCAGTTGGGGGCTATGCATGAATGGTGGAATATTGGAATTGGTGGAGAGGTGGAATATTTTGCAGTGGGGGACCAGCCCTCCTTTGTGAGAATGCGACCCAACTCTCATCTTGTCCACTTCTGGTTTGTGTTGTTTTTAAATTTGCGCAAAAAGGATCCCCTATAGCGTTACGATTTTTCGTCACCTTACTTGCCATTCTCCTGTGCTGCAAGTGCATCAAGTTATTATTCCGATCGGTGAAATATTACAAAAGTTATTGGTCTGTTATTCGCCGGGACGGCGACGCCCCTTCCGGCACCCACTGTCAATCACCGGCGGCGACAATAAAGCTGAAGGAGCGGAGTGCATGCGGGGGCTGCTGTGTTCGCGGGCGGGGGCTGCTGTGTTCGCGGGTGGGGGCTGCTGTGGGCGGGGACTGCTGTGTTCGTTGGCTGCGTGTTCATGGGCTGCTGTATTGGCGGGCGGGGCTGCTGAGTTCGTGGGCAGGGGCAGCGACCACCATGACGAGCCGGGTGCCGATGAGTGCAGACGGGACTGGGAGCCACTGAGTGCGACAGGCACCGGGTCCTGGAGCCGGTGAGTGTGGTCGGAGCCAGAGCCGCTGAGTCCACACACCCCCCCTCCCATCCCCCCACACACCTCCCCCCACCACACCCCACTCCCTCCCACATACACACACCTCCTCTACCCCCCCCACGCCCTCGCCCACACACACTCCCCTTCCCCATACACACCCCTCTCCCCCACAGACACCCCACAACCCCCCTCCCCCACACCCCCCTCCCCCATATCCCACCTACCCCACATCCCCCACCCTCCCCCACATCCCCCCCCCCCCACACCAACACGCACACAAACTACAGATACACAAACAATGCCACACTTTTTGGGTTATTTTAGGTTAAAGGTAATAGCCCTCATTTGCAAAGGCTGGTTCAGGAGCCAGACCTCTGTGGCAGTCTCATTCAAAATACACACTCACAATTGTATTCATAATATTATTTTTATAGAATATAATTACATATAATTATATATAATTACACTCATATTGACAAGTCATATACATATAAATATTGTATAATAATACATGGTTTAAATAGGCAGCAGCACAGAATTAGACTCCCCATGGAGTAATATGAGCATTGAACACTAGATGGCACAGTTCTGAACTCTACACTCACTTTTTCGATCTCATTTTTCTTTAGCTTAATTAAATAATGTGCAACTTTTTGCACTGACGAGTTATGACTTCCTTCTCAATTATATTTTATCTAATTCTGTACAAAATTTCAACTAGTTCCCAGACATGAGTCACGAAAGTTAAATTCTAGACACATTTTCGATGCTCGGCCCACAGCCTAAGAGGGTGTTTGTTCTCAACTCTCTTAATTCTATCCACTTCTGATAATCATCTGTTTAATGACTTTATCATCTACACGTACTTCTGCAGAGGTAGATGTTTTGGATATGGAGCCTATGTACCAAATGTTTCTGCAAGATTATTTCCATCATAAAAGACCCATTGACTTTTTTTACATTTACGCTGTCTCCTCCCCTTCCCACCTCTCCCTCAGCCCTCGGGCCCTGGCATTCCCTCTATCTCTATCTCCCCCCCCCCCCCCACCCTAGTCGCACCAGCTTCTCATTTTCACACCACAAACAGCTTACAATGGCTTGTTCCCTTTATCATCGATACTTTTTTGCATATCTTTCATTCATTGTTCCTTATCTCTCCACATCACCGTCTATATCCCTCGTTTCCCTGATCCCTGACCAGTCTGAAGAAGGGTCTCGACCCGAAACGTCGCCAATCTCCTTCGCTCCTTAGATGCTGCTGCACCCGCTGAGTTTCTCCAGCTTTTTGTGTAACCCCCAACTTTTTTTACATATTGTTTTGGCATGTTCTTTTCTGCATATGTGGGGTTGCTCCAAACATTGTTGTAATCCTGTGACAACTGCTCATCCCCTTCCCCCACGTCCCTGGGAAGAGACTTTATCTTTAAGAGAACATTCCAATGGACAGGTTATTTCTTATTTGTAAGCCAGCTCAGCCTAACAAATCTAATTTATACAAGTCAGCAATGCAGTTTATCTCATTGTATTTTCATATTTATATGCAAGTTAATCCTACAGGCCACTACAATATAATTTCTGTATCTACAAGGACCAGGGGGGAAAAAATTAACCAAATATTTTTCAGATTTGGAAATTGCACATCCTTCTAATAAGAGTTAAAGTAGAATACCACAGGACATTTTAAGTATCATTAGATAAGTTAGCAAGAAGTGTGAACTAAAAAAATACATTAAATAGAAATTTTGAAAGACGTTGGTCGTATATTCAGAAGAATGATACTGAAGAACAACATCAGGTCTAACATTGGATGGATGCACAATTACTACCCATTACCCATTCCTCCTTATTTTTAGACGTGTTTTAATAGGAGACAAAAGCAGCAGGATACAATACAGAATAAAATATTGTATTGTATTGTATTGCTTCCATCACTGATTCTACAACGTTAAATAATATTGCATATTTTAAAAAAAATCCTAAAGTTCAAAAGCACCAATTCTACTTTCCTTTCTGATATTAAGAAATATTATGATGTTATATTTCTAGTATGTTTAATGTTTTACTTTCACACTTTATTCACTAATTATGTGGCAAAGCAGGAACTTCCATATTTTTTCCTCAAAGGTCCTTCTTGTTATACCTAATCTTCATTGAATCTAATAATAATTAGCAATAGCCTGTGAAGTATTTCCAGACCCTTTGCAGACCTGCTTTTTCTTTTTGGACAGCTTAGGATCACAATTCATAAGGTCATAAGATCATAGGTAAAAGGAACAGAATTAGGCCATTTGGCCCATCAAGTCTACTCCACCATTCAATCATAACTGATCTATCTCTCCCTCCTAACAAGGCCCCATAGGCACAAACGACATCGGGAAGAAGAGGAAGGAGGTTCTCCAACATGACCAGGGCGTTGGGAAGAAGACTGAAAGGCAGGACTTCTCGGGTGGTTATCTCTGGATTGCTTCCAGTACCTCGTGCTGGTGAGGACACGATCAGGGAGATAGGGGATCTGAATGTGTGGCTGAGGGGCTGGAACAGGGAGCATGGATTTAGATTTATGGACCACTGGGTTCTCTTCTGGGGTAGGGGTGACCTGAACAAAAGGGACGGGTTACACCTTAACTGGAGGGGGACTGACATTCTGGCAGGCAGGTTTGCTAGGGCTACACGTGTGGGTTTAAACTAATTAGTGGGGGGGAGGGATTGACATATTGGGAGTATAAAGATGGAGTTGAAGGGGAAATGACTACAGGAAAAATTACAAAAGATTCTCGAATTAATGGGAAGGAAAGCTCGAGAATGGACAACAGAGTAAGGTCAGGGCCAATTGCGAGCGGTGCGAGGGGGGAAGTCAATACTGAGGTCAAAGTGCTGTATATGAATGCGCGAAGTATAAAGAATAAAGTGGACGAGCTTGAGGCTCAGTTAGAAACAGGCAAGTATGATGTTGTGGGAATTACTGAGACATGGCTGCAAGAGGGCCAGGTCTGGGAACTGAATATTCAAGGGTATACCTCCTATCAAAAAGACAGACAGGTGGGGGTGGGGTTGCCCTGTTGGTGAGGAATGAAATTCAGTCCCTTGCAAGGGGTGACATTGCAACAGGAGATGTGGAGTCAGTATGGATAGAACTAAGGAAGTGTAAGGTAAAAAGACCCTAACAGGACTCATCTACAGGCCCCCAAACAGTAGCCTGGACATGGGGCGCAAGTTGAATCAGGAATTAAAATTGGCATGTAGCAAAAGTAATGCTGTGGTTGTTATGGGAGATTTCAACATGCAGGCAGACTGGGAACATCAGGTTGGTACTGGACCCCAAGAAAGGGACTTTGTCGAGTGCCTTTGTGATGGATTCTTAGAACAGCTTGTATTGGAGCCTACAAGGGAGAAGGCAATTCTGGGTTTAGTGTTATGTAATGAACCGGATTTGATAAAGGACCACGAGGTTAATGAGCCATTAGGAGGCAGTGACCATAACATGGTCAGGTTTAATCTACAATTGAAGAGGGAGAAGGGTAGATCGGAGGTGTTAGTGTTGCAGTTGAATAAAGGGGATTATGGGGCCATGAGGGAGGAGCTGGCCAAAGTTGACTGGAAAGATACACTAGCAGGGATAATAGTGGGACAAAAATGGCAGGTTTTTCTAGGAATAATACAGAAGGTGCAGGAGCAGTTCATTCCTAGGAGGAAGAAAGATTCCATGGAGAGAAAGGGACGTCCATGGCTGACAAGGGACGTCAGGGACAGTACAAAAATTAAAGCGAAGAAGTACAACGTAGCAACTTCCGGTGATGCTATGCTGGACTAAGGACACCCGCCAGCTAGCTCCATGAAAATCTGACTGGAAGGGGAGAAAAACAGGACGGGCCCACTGAGACTTACCGGCTGCTTGCGTCGAGGGGTGAGTGACGTCATCAGAATGCGATTCCGGCAGTTTAAATGTTGTTAAGTCGCACAGCCCTGAAAAAAATCGTTATGAGAAGAGTAGGCCCGACTGAAGCCTTGGCCTCAAATTCGGCCGGCCCAAGAAGAAACTCCTATACTACTTCCAAAGTTAAAGTCAAAGAAAGGAATGGAGGATTTTTGAAATATGGTTGGGGAAGAACTCTCATCTATGAAGGAGGAATTGATGAATTTGAAGGTAGAAATATCTTCTACCGTCAGCAAAGAAATATCTTCAGTATTGAAAGATGAACTGAAGGGACAACTGTCATCTTCCCTCCGGGATGGACTATCCACTGTGAAGGATGAAATATTTGGAAAAATGAACAAACATACGGTGGAGGTAAACTCTAACTTTCAAAACCTGAAACTCAAATTTAATAGCAAGTCGGATTCTATTGTTGGTACGGTGAACCAGCATGGTGCGGCTATACGTGAGTTGGAAGCATTAGTCGAATCAAGTGCTGAAACAACAACAAGGCTTCTAACGGAGACTCAGTGCCTATCTGATTTATTAAGTAAAGTAACTGAAAAATGTATTGATTTAGAGGGACGCTCTAAATGTCAGAATATAAGCATTGCTGGACTTACAGAGGGCAAAGAGAAGGATAAATACATCCATGATTACTTTGCTGAACTTCTACAGCAGACTTAAAAACTGGATGCAAAACCTCTCTTGGACCGAGCACACAGGGCACTGAGAGCTCGACCGAATGCTGCCGCCCCACCAAGACATCTGATACTGAAGGTGCACTACAACCATGTCGTAGAAGATATTTTGACGAAAATTGCCACCATCAGAAACTTAACATTCCAAGGCGACAACATTCGTATTTTCAGAGATTATCCTGCTGAGGTGGTTAAGAGAAGAGCAACTTTTCAATGACACAAGAGAGATTCTCAGGAAGATACCAAACCTAAGATTTGGACTGCTGTACCCTGCTAAGTTGCGAGTCACCTACAAGGACACGGAATCCTTCTTTACTGATCACAAGAAAGCATTCAAATTCGCTCGGAAGACTCAAGAATCCTTGGGGGACTGAATATTGTCCTATGGCTTTAATAGCCGACGGAGAATAGATTGGACTTTAAACTGTTATAACCTAAGATTTAACTTGGCTGAACAAGTTAATTTGCTATTAATTATTACTAAGTATTACTAACTATTACTAGTATAAAATGACTATAAATTACTTTAAATTAGAAACTAAAGCAATATTTGATTTATGTTTATCTTTAACATCTTTAACATTTAACTAACATTTTTTAGGGGAGAAAGAAAATGTCCTACTGTTGGATTCATTTCCCTTGGACCTGTCCTGTTTGCCTTCCCTTTCTTTTATATCATTTTATATGGGGGGGAATTTTTTTTTTTTTTTTTTTAGAATCCGGTTTATACTACACACTGTCTTAATGGAATGGTATGTTAGCTTTCATAGCAAAAGGATTTGAGTATAGGAGCAGGGAGGTTCTACTTCAGTTGTATAGGGTCTTGGTGAGACCACACCTGGAGTATCGCGTACAGTTCTGGACTCCAAATCTGAGGAAGGACATTATTGCCATAGAGGGAGTGCAGAGAAGGTTCACCAGACTGATTCCTGGGATGTCAGGACTGTCTTATGAAGAAAGACTGGATAGACTCGGTTTATACTCTCTAGAATATAGGAGATTGAGAGGGGATCTTATAGAAACTTACAAAATTCTTAAGGGGTTGGACAGGCTAGATGCAGGAAGATTGTTCCCGATGTTGGGGAAGTCCAGGACAAGGAGTCACAGCTTAAGGATAAGGGGGAAATCATTTAAGACCGAGATGAGAAATACTTTTTTCACACAGAGAGTGGTGAGTCTCTGGAACTCTCTGCCACAGAGGGTAGTTGAGGCCAGTTCATTGGCTATATTTAAGAGGGAGTTAGATGTGGCCCTTGTGGCTAAGGGGATCAGGGGGTATGGAGAGAAGGCAAGTACGGGATACTGAGTTGGATGATCAGCCATGATCATATTGAATGGCGGTGCAGGCTCGAAGGGCCGAATGGCCTACTCCTGCACCTATTTTCTATGTTTTATGTTTCTATGTTTCTATGTTTAAGCTCGAATACAGTTTATGTCAGGAATTGATCCGCCTGTACAGACTATGCCTAATAGAGTATTGGGGGTTTCTGCACAAACTCAGCAGGTAAAAGAAGAAATTAAGGTTTTGTCGCAAAAAAGGGGTAATTGAGAGGACGATAAACCATCCTCAACAATTTGTGTCCAATATATTCCCCAGACAGAGAAAAAATGGAGGATGTAGAGGCATTCTGGACCTAAACCAGTTAAATTCCTATGTTCAGTATAGGCAAATTTTAAAATAGACACCTTCAATACTGCGAAACGGTTGTTATCACAAGGCTGTTATATGGCAACTATAGAACTGAAAGATGCATATTATTCAGTACCAATTCATCATCAGTATCAGACATACTTGTAATTTAGATGGATGGGACAGCTGTGCCAAATTAAAGCATTACCCAATAAGTTAACCTCAGTTCCTAGGCTATTCAAGAAATTGTGGAAACCAGTGCTGGCGCTACTTTGGACCCAGAATCACATGGTAATGGCTTATCTATATGATATTTTAATCATAAGCAACACTCAGGAAACAGCTGAGGAATCGGTTTCAGCAACCAACTACCTGTTTGAAAGGTTAGGGTGTTAACGAAGAAACTGCAGATGCTGGAGAATCAAGGGTTACACAAAAAAAGCTGGAGAAACTCAGCGGGTGCAGCAGCATCTAAGGAGCGAAGGAGATAGGCGACGTTTCGGGTCGAGACCCTTCTTAAAGGTTAGGGTTCCTGGTCCATCCAACCAAATCCAAGTTAGAGCCATCCTAAAAAATTGTTTATTTGGAATCTGTCATTGATGCAGTTGATATGTCAGTGACTTTGCCTACACAAGGCTGTGGAGATCAGAGGTGTCTGTACCAGTCTCGCTGAAAAACAATAGCCCTTCATCCAGGAAGTAGCCAGTGTTATTGGTAAATTGGTGGCAGCTTTCCCTGCAGTGTAGTTTGTACCACTGCACTATCGAAATCTGCAATGAGCTAGAGAACTAGCACTTAAAGAACATGCAGGTCATCTTGATAGACCTATGTAGTTACCAACCAGAGCCATAGCTCAATTACAAACTGCCAAAAACATTTTGGTTCAGCGACCTTCAGTGCTTTTACAGACATATGTGAGTGCTGCCGGATGGGGAGCTACGGACAACGAGTCTAGCTGTGGTGGTAGATGGAATGTGCAAGAGGATTTAATCCTGCACAGGCATGGTATAAATTATTTAGAATTGCTGGATGCATTATATGGATTAAAAGTTATTGTTCAACAATGAATAATTAACATGTTCAACTCCAGATAGGTAATACCACGGCTGTGCCATATATCAATCCCATGGCAGGAATAAGGTCAGTATCATGTGATAATATGGCTAACCTCATGTGCACTGGTGTATTTCCAGAAACATCTGGGTGTCAGCTATCTAACTACCAGGTAGAGACAATGTGGTGGCAGACAACAGGTCACGAAAGTTCAATGGCATTATAGAATAGATGATTAAATCCTGAAGTTTTAAAATGATTGTCAGACACTATGGGTTGCCTGATATTGATCTGTTGCATCCAGGCTAAATCACCAGTTGCCTAAATATGTTTCATGGGAACCGGATCCAGGAGCAGTAGTGGTGGATGCATTCTCGCTACATTGGGGACGTACATTCTTTTAAGCTTTTAACCATTCTGCCTGATTCGGCAGTGTCTCACCAAAATAGAACAGGACTCCGCCTCAGGTGTTTTGGTGGTTCTGGAGTGGACTACACAGCCATGGTTCCCATTGGTGCTCAGAATGATGACTCAGCCATTCATGACTGTCCCAACTGCAATAATTTGTTGGTGCATCCAGTAACAGAAGAAAGTCATCCGTTACATGATCGTATTAATTTGTTGATCTGCAGGTTCTGACCAGAACGTTCAAAGGCTTTGGACTGTCGAATAGGACCATGGATGTCATAACTACAGCTTGGAGAGATAGCACTAAGAAACAATATGTGTCTCATATTAAGAAATGGGAGATGTTTTGTTTACAGTCAGATATATCTTATCATACTGCAAGCATATCGGATGTATTGGAGTTCCTTGCTATGTTGCATTTTTGATGAACAATTGAGTTATAGTGCCATTAATAGTGCTCGGAGTGTTTTGTCCTCCTATTTAGGGCAGTTTCAGAACAGCAACCTATCGGGTCTCATCCATTAGTGTCCCGATTCATGAGAGGAATTTTGTAACAAAAATCCTCCTAAACCTAGATATACAGAAATCTGCGATGTCAGTATAGTTCTCACACTGCTTCGGCAATGGGCTCAAATTACTTCATTGTTTTTTCAGAGGTTAATCATGGCGCTAGTATCAGCACAAAGAGTGCAAACATTGCAAAAGTTACGACTAGATAGCATGTATACTTCTGCAGATAACATTACGTTTTATGTGTATGATTTAATCAAACAAAGCATGCCAGGTAAGCATAGTAAGTTTTAAAGCTTACCCTGTTGACCAAAGGTTATGTGTAGTTAAGACCTGAGTCAATATATCGAGGTAACTTAGAGTCTCAGAGGCTCTGAGACAGCAATGCTCATCAGTCACAAAAAAACTCATAAAAGGTGTCAGTATAAACTATTTCTAGATGGTAAAACAAGTTTTGGATTCCGCTCAAGTGTTTAAATCTCACTCCACCAGGGCGGCATCAACATCCGCAGCAAGGCCGCAGGATGTTCTAAGGAATCAACTTTTCTAAAATTATGATAAACCTGTCCTGACAGTGCCAGGGTTTGGGCATGCTGTTTTGTGGTCCGTTTGATTTGATTTGTTTTGTCTTTAAAAATTTATTAATTTTATTTTTTTTTATTTTTTTTTATTAGAAGTACATAATCAGTGGCAATCAGTGAAACATGGTTGCAGGAGGGCTGTGATTGGAAACTAATTATTCCAGGATTTCGTTGCTTCAGGTGTGATAGAATTGGAGGGACCAGAGGGGGAGGTGTTGCATTGCTTGTCAGAGAAGATATTACAGCAGTGCTTTGGCAGGATAGATTAGAGGGCTCGTCTAGGGAGGCTATTTGGGTGGAACTGAGAAGTGGGAACGGTGTAGCAACACTTTTAGGGGTGTACTATAGACCGCCAAATGGGGAGCGAGAATTGGAAGAGCAAATATGTAAGGAGATAGCAGATATTAGTAGTAAGCACAAGGTAGTGATTGTGGGAGATTTCAATTTTCCAAAAATAGACTGGGAAACACATTCTGTAAATGGGCTGGATGGTTTGGAGTTTGTAAAATGTGTGCAGGATAGTTTTTTGCAGCAGTACATAGAGGTATCGACCAGAGAAGGGGCAGTGCTGGACCTCCTGTTAGGAAATGAGGCAGGTCAGGTGACGGAGGTATGCGTTGGTGAGCACTTCGGGACCAGTGATCACAATACCATTAGTTTCAATATAATTATGGAGAGAGTCAGAACTGGACCTAGGGTGGAGATTTTTTATTGGAGAAAGGCTAACTTTGAGGGAATGCGTAAGGATTTTAAAGGAGTGAATTGGGACACTTTGTTTCATGGGAAGGATGTAGAAGAGAAATGGAGGACATTTAAAGGGGAAATTGTAAGAGTACAGAATCTTTATGTCCCTGTTAGGTGGAAAAGAAATAGTAAAAATTGGAAAGAGCCATGGTTTTCAAGGGAAATAGTAAGATTAAACAAGAACTTACCAGTTCGAAGTTTGATCGTTATTTTATGAGGAGTTACGATGAGGGATTACGTGAAGACCCCGCCTCACGCTGGCAACGGCATACTTCAAAGCAGCGGCATGAAAAACACAGAACACCAAAAGCCGGAGTAACATAGTAAGGCTCATAATAGACTTAGAACTACCAGATGATCATTTATTTTATGAGGGTGGGAGTGGAGGGCACGTAATCCCTCATCGTAACTCCTCATAAAATAACGATCAAACTTCGAACTGGTAAGTTCTCGTTTAATCTTACTATTTTACTTCGGAGTCACGTGAGTGACTACGTGAAGATTTTAAAGCTTTCTGTGTTTTTTATGTCGTAGAATTAATCAGTACGACAGTCCGGCTAAGTAAATACATACATGAGAAACCAGACTAATATTAGTTCTTTCCATAATTAACTTTTTTAATGGTTTAAAGAACATATAATAACCCTCCTTATATCCGAGGGAATAATTAGAAGTGATAAAAGATATAAGTGACTACATAACTGGTTATAGTAATCAATAGTATACAAAGCAGGTGATTATATTGATCCCAACACCGCGTGGCCAAAGCTTGTCATAGTGTGAACAGGTTTATTGTAGAACTTTGAAAAAGTTTCTTCTTTACTCCACCCTGCGATTTTTAAAATATGCTCGAGTGGTACGTCCCGCACCTTCGCCGCGGACGTAGCTGCAGCCCTGGTGGAGTGAGATTTGAACACATCAGTGTCTACTCCTGCTAAAAGCAACACCTGTTTCAACTATTTTGAGATAGTTTAAACTGAAGCTTTTGTGTGTGGCTTTTTATGCGTAATCATTAAACGTTTTTTCATTTCCTCGAAGAGTTTCAGTAACTTTAACATATTGATTCAAATGTTTAACCACATACAAAGTAGGATCAATAGGATAAGCTTGAAAGGTTACCTTAGCTCCAGATCTCCCTGGTCTGCTTTGTTTGATCAGATCGTAAACATAGAACACAATGTTATCTGTAGTCACATGCATACAGTCTAAACGCAACATTTGTAAAGTTTGCACTCTTTGAGCTGAAACCAATGATATTAACATTATTAATTTGAATGTTAATCTTTCCAATGACAATCCTTCAATTGGAGTCCCACTGTCTACGTAAGGTAAGTACAATGCTCACATCCCAAATCTCTGTGTATCTAGGTTTGGGTGGATTAATGTTAAAGATTCCTTTCATGAATCTAGATATTAGTGGATGTGATCCAATTGATTTCTGGTCAGACATGTGTCCTAAATAAGATGATAAGGCACTGCGTGCAGTGTTAGTGGCACTGTAACTTAAATGTTGCTCAAAATGCAATTTAGCAAGGAGCTCCAATACATTTTTCATGCAATATCACAGTATCACAATATCAAACATGCAATATTCACAGTATCATAAGAAATATTTGACTGTGTGCAAAATTCTTCCCATTTCTTAATATGTGTCATATATTGTTTTTGTGTGTTATCTCGCCATGATGCGAACTATAACTTCCATAGTTTTGTCCGACAATCCCAGCTCCTGTAGTGGTCTGGTCAAAACCTGCAGATTAATAAATTCATATATGCATATAATGGATAAATTTCTTTGGTTACTGGATTAATCAAAATATCACTACAGTTAGGAATTGACATATATGGTTCTTTAATCATATTCAGCATTAATGGGAACCAAGGTTGTGTTGGCCAATTTGGAACTACCAACAATCCTGTGGCAGAATCTTGTTCTATTTCCTTCAGACATTGCTGAACCAAAAAAGGTGGAAAAAGCATAAAATAAAACATATTCCCCCAGTTCAATGAAAAAGCATCTACTGCTACTGCATCTGGATCGTGTTCCCAAGACACATATTTAGGCAATTGATGATTAAGCCTTGATGCAAACAAATCAATTTCTGGTAAACCAAATTGAGTTACAATATTCTTAAATATTGCTGGATTAAGCATCCATTCTGTGTTATCTTTAAATATCCTTGATCTTTATCTGCCACCACATTGTCTTTACCTGGAATGTAGTTTGCTGAAATCCAAATTTGGCGATCAATACACCATTGCCATATTTCATTGACCAGACAATCACATGATACTGATCTGACTCCCCCCATGTGATTAATATATGCAACAGCCGTTTTATTGTCTAACTGTATTAATACATGTAGACCCTTTTTTGAACAGCAATATGCTTTTAGTCCATAGAAAGCACCCAATAACTCTAAATAGTTAATACCATAAGTTTGAAGAAACGTTTCTTCTTGAACTTTCCATCTACCTCCACAACTGGAGGATGAATCTGTTACCCCCCCCCCCCATCCGAGAGCATTAGCATCTATTTATAAACAATTTCAGGCTGTTTAATCAGAATGTTTTTAGCAGCTTGTGGGACATTTTTAACCCCACCATGGTAATTCCAACAAAACTTCTTTTGTTAATTGCATAGGCCTATCAAAGTGGCCTGCCCTCTCTTTGAGAGCTCTTATTTTGTCCCTTTGAAGATTTTGATAATGTAATTGACCAAATTCAACTGCAGGAAATGCTGCTACTAGTTTACCAATAGTTTTCGCTACTTCTCGGATGGAAGGATAAGTTTGTGAATGAGATTATTACAAGTCACCAAAAAATCATCAACTTTATCTTTGTTGGTAAAAGTATTAACAAGTTTCTGAGTTAATTACAAACTCCAAATAGTTAATTGATTGTGCTGGCTGCAGCTGGGATTTAATTGGATGAATCAAGAACCCTAGCTTTAACAAAGCTTTGTACTGAAACTAATTCTCAGCTGACTCTTGATTGCCATAAATGATTAGAATGTCATCGAGATAAGCCATAACGATGTGTTTTTTGTACTCCTAATTGGGCTAAAACTGGTTTCAACAGTTTAGTAAAGAGCCTGGGAGCTGAACTCAATCCATTTGGCAAAGCTTTAAACTGCCATAATTGTCCAGCCAATTAAATTTTAAGTACCTCCAGAAACTGATGTATTGGTACAGAATAATAGGCGTTTTTCAAATCAATCGTAGCCATATAACAACCTGCTGATATTAAATATCTTGCAGTATTAAATGTTTCCATTTAAAAGTTTGTATTCTACCACTTATTTAGATCTGTAATGTCCAGAATAATTCTGAAATCACCATCTTTTTATGTCTTTTGAAATATCTTAGACACAATTGATGCTCGTGTTCATAAGTTTTTTCAATAACCCCTTTTCAGATAATTTGTCAATTTCCACATTAATCTCTGCTTTTCCAATTGCAGTAAACACGAAAGCATAGGCAGGTTTATCTGTACTGGAGGATTAACCCCTTCTTTAAATGTAATAGTGGCTCCTGAAACTGCTTGTAAAAATAAACCGATCAGAAGTAATAGTAAGCCAGTCTTTATAAAACTTTTGTAATCTCCCCTCCAACTGGAGATTAATCCGCAGTTTCTTTAAGGATAGAACAAGTCTTTAATACCTCTCCATATGAGCGTGGTGGTCTCCTTTTCCACGAATACGGGTAAGTATTGGGCTGTGCAGTACAATAATATTTCCTTGACATATTTCTGCCTCTATTTCCAAAATCAAATCCCCTTCTGGGCGAAAAAATACCTTTTTTGTCCTAAGACGAAGGTTTCATGCAGCTAAAATTTTTAGCTTCTTCATCCAATTTTAATAATTTAGGCAGATTTACTCCAAACAGATAACCAGGAGCTTGAACACCACTTGCTCGACACAGGCTTGCAAACCTTGGGTGAAATATGGGCCGAATAGCCATTTTCCTCATACAATAATTTCATAGAAAGAATTGCACAATAGGCCCTCTTTTTTAAACTTATCCATCTCCCCAAAAGCCATAATGGCAGCAGAATAATTTGTGAGGATTTTTGAACCTCACTTCTTGAGCTCTCATATTTGGGGTCATGGATGCCCATATCAACGGATAAACCGTAGGCACTTCCAATGAGGCACAATTTCCTGTGTGTTTATAATTCTGATGTTTCAATCAGCACAGAATCATGAAGTTGGTGAGATACCATATATTAATGTTGGTAGCTAGGTTTTCCTTCCATAACCTCACCACTTCCTTCATATATAGCAAATTATTTTGCTATCCCAGGCACATTTGGCCTTTCTTTTATTTTGTGGTGTGCTTTCAAATGCAAATCACCATCAGCAGGGTCTGCCTTCTGCAGCCCTAAATCAATTGGGATTTCATCCCATGAGACTTCCTTCAGCCCAAATCCTGGTCCGGAGTTCCAACTCCCAATTAGGCCCACAGCCATATTCAGAATAATTAAACCCCTCAGGGCTTTTTTGGGAACCTTCTGGTACTGTGACCCTAGTCTCATAATTTTTTGGAGAACTTTCTCCATCTGCTCCATTATTAGTTCCCACATAGTTTAATTATCTGGAGGACTTTCAGTATTAGAGTCATCAGAACCACGGGCCTCTCAGATTTCTTTTACATTTTTAGGAGCATTTCTCTCCGTGGTTATAACTTCTGGAGAATCTAGAACTCGCTAACGGGTATATCAGCGGCCACTGGTATCGGAACCGGATCCGCACTAGCTTTTTTCCCGTATTTTTATTTTCACCCCGGGAAGCTCTTTTTAGCCGCGAATTTTCTTTGCCGATTTCTCCTTCATTAATCTGTGTTAAAAAGCACTTTAACGTGACTCTGACTTTTATTTTACTTTACTTTTACTGCTGGACCCACCCAGCGTACGCTAAAAAAACATCCCGACTTTGCTGCACTTACCTGCGGGGCCGTTCCGACCGCTGCGAGGAGCAGCTCCTTACTGCAGCTCCTCCTTCCGCCGTCAGCGTCGACGTAATGCCGTTTGCCAGCATGAGGCGGGCTCTTCACGTAGTCACTCACGTGACTCCGAAGTAAAATTGGACACTTGTTTCGAAAAAAGAGAGATATCCACAATAATTATAGGAGGCATGGAGTAAATGAGGTGCTAGAGGAGTATAAAGAATGTAAAAAGAATCTTAAGAAATAAATTAGGAAGGCTAAAAGAAGATATGAGGTTGCTTTGGCAAGAAAGGTGAAAGTAAATCCAAAGGGTTTCTACAGCTATATTAATAGCAAAAGGATAACGAGGGATAAAATTGGACCATTAGAGAACCAGAATGGACAGCTATCTGCAGAGCCAAAAGAGATGGGGGAGATATTGAACAATTTCTTTTCTTCGGTATTCACCAAGGAGAAGGATATTGAACTCTGTGAGGTAGGGAAAAAAGTAGAGTAGCTATGGAAACTATGAGATTCAAAGAGGAGGAAGTACAGACACTTTTGAAAAATATAAAAGTGGATAAGTCTCCAGGTCCTGACAGGATATTCCCTAGGACATTGAGGGAAGTTAGTGTAGAAATAGCAAGAGCTATGACAGAAATATTTCAAATGTCATTAGAAACGGGAATAGTGCCGGAGGATTGGCGTACTGTGCATGTTGTTCCATTGTTTAAAAAGGGTTCAAAGAATAAACCTAGCAATTATAGACCTATTAGTTTGACGTCAGTGGTGGGCAAATTAATGGAAAGGATACTTAGAGATAATATATAGAAGCATCTGGATAAACAGGGTCTGATCAGGAACAGTCAACATGGATTTGTGCCTGGAAGGTCATGTTTGACAAACCTTCTTGAATTTTTTGAAGCGGTAATTAGGGAAATTGATGAGGGTAAAGCAGTGGATGTTGTCTATATGGATTTCAGTAAGGCCTTTGACAAGGTTCCCCATGGAAGGTTGGTTAAGAAGGTTCAATCTTTGGGTGTTAATGGCGGAGTAGCAAGATGGATTCAACAGTGGCTGAATGGGAGATGTCAGAGAGTAATGGTGGATGGCTGTTTGTCAGGTTGGAAGCCGGTGACCAGTGGGGTGCCTCAGGGATCTGTGTTGGGGTCCACTGTTGTTTGTCATGTACATCAATGATCTGGATGATGGGGTGGAAAATTGGATAAGTAAGTATGCAGATGATACTAAGATAGGTGGTGTTGTGGATAATGAAGTAGATTTTCAAAGTCTACGGAGAGATTTGGGCCATTTGGAAAAGTGGGCTGAAAGATGGCAGATGGAGTTTAATGCTGTTAAGTGTGAAGTGCTACATCTTGGCAGGACAAAGCAAAATAGGACGTACATGGTAAATGGTAGGGAATTGAGGAATGCTGTGGAACAGAGGGATCTAGGAATAACTGTGCATAGTTCCCTGAAGGTGGAATCGCATGTAGATAGGGTGGTAAAGAAAGCCTTTGGTGTGCTGGCCTTTATAAATCAGAGCATTGAATATAGGAGTAGGGAAGTAATGTTACAATTGTACAAGGCATTGATAAGACCAATTCTGGAGTATGGTGTACAATTTTGGTCGCCTAATTATAGGAAGGATGTCAACAAAATAGAGAGAGTACAGAGGAGATTTACTAGAATGTTGCCAGGGTTCCAGCAACTATGTTTACAGAGAAAGGTTGAACAATTAGGCCTTTATTCTTTGGAGCGCAGAAGGTTAAGGGGGGACTTGATTGAGGTCTTTAAAATGATGAAAGGGATAGACAGAGTTGACGTGGATACGCTTTTCCCATTGAGGGTAGGGAAGATTCAAACAAGAGGGCATGACATGAGAATTAAGGGACAGAGGTTTAGGGGTAACATGAGGGGGAACTTCTTTACTCAGAGGGTGGTGGCTGTGTGGAATGAGCTTCCAGCAGAAGTGGTGGAGGCAGGATCGATTTTAACATTTAAAAGTAAAGTGGATAGGTATATGGACATGAAGGGAATGGAGGGGTATGGTCTGAGTGCAGGTAGATGGGACTAGGGGAAAACAAATGGTCGGCACGGACTGGAAGGGCCGAGAGGGCCTGTTTCCGTGCTGTAATTGTTATATGGTTATATGGTTATATGGTTATAATAAAAAACATTTTGTTTGTGGTTTTTTATAAAAACATTTTATATAGATAGAAAATAATAGAGAAAATAAACCAATTTTTTTTTTTTAAACCAGAAGGTATAATAAAAGAGAATGGAATAATTAACTAATTATACATCATTGTATGATGTATAATTGGTATGTCCGTGAATTATAAAATGTAACTCTTCACCTAATCCCTAATTTGGGTTTCAGTCAGGTTCTCGTGCCGAACCGGTTTGCCCCTTCAAATAGTCAATAAATGGAGACCATATTCTGATAAAAAAGTTCTTGTTTGTCCATTAAGACAAATCTTATTCTTTCCAAGTGTAGGGTCTCCGACATTTCCATAATCCACATTTTAGTTGTGGGGGTTATAGGGCCTTTCCAAAATTTTAATATTAATTTTTTCCCGATTATTATACTGTAGTCGATAAAGTTTCTTTGGTTTGTTGTAAATATTTGATTTTGTTCTAATATTCCTAATATTATTAGTTTTGAGTCGGGGTCCAATTGGATGTTGACAACTTCCGAAATTATCTTAAAAATTTATTGTCTTTATAAATTTCATTTGTAATTTCCCCTGGGATAGAGGGGTTATTATTGTACTGTTATTTAAAAAAATGATTATTGGATAATTCGAAGCAATGTTCAATACATTATTTATTCACTACTGTGTCAACTGAAGCAGTGTGTCATATGGAGTGCATCTACGGCATGAAATCACAGAGCTTTGAAATCGTCACGTAGTCACTCACGTGACTCCGAAGTAAAATAGTAAGATTAAACGAGAACTTACCAGTTCAAAGTTTGATCCTTATTTTATGAGGAGTTATGATGAGGGATTACGTGCCCTCCACTCCCGGCCCTCATAATCGAAAGGATCATCTGGTAGTTCTAGTCTTCTAAAGGCCTTACTATGTTACTTCGGCTATCGGCTTCTGTGTTTTCACGCCGCTGCTTTGAAATATGACGCGCATGCGCCTGGCGGGGCTTCTTCACGTAATCCCTCATCGTAACTCCTCATCAAACTTTGAACTGGTAAGTTCTCATTTAATCTTACTATTTTAATTCGCAAGGGTTTACCATTCAAACATATCTCATCTATCATGGATACCGAAGGCATATACATTATATTAGTGGGTGAATTGCACTCAACAAGATTGATACTGGTTAATATCTATGCACCAAACTTTGATAACCCGTTATTTTTTAAGAAAATATTTAATACTATCCCAGAATTTGGACAGTATAATTTGATAATTGGCGGAGATTTAAACTGCATATTAGATCCCTATTTGGACAGATCGTCAACTCAAAAGAAAATAAAATCCAAGACGTGTGAACTATTAAATTCATACACAAGCACTGCCAATATTAAAGATGTTTGGAGAATTGAAAATCCCTCAGGGCGAGAGTATTCATTTTATTCTCCAGTGCACCAAACTTATTCAAGAATTGATTATTTCTTAGCGGACTCCAAACTTATTCCTTATTCATATAACTCACAATATTATCCTTTCACAATATTATCATTTCAGATCATTCTCTTTTAACTTTTATGGTAAAAATACAAAGAATATCGGACACACTGGAAATTCACCCACAAATTTTAAATGATAGGGCATGTTATGATTACCTCAACACACAGATTAAAATGTTTTTTCAGATGAACTACCTTCCAGAGACATCTGCTTCACTTTTATGGGATCTTTTAAAGTATTTGTTAGAGGGTGTCTTATTTCATTTCAAGCTTCTCAAAACAAGAATCACAATAAACAACATGAACTAGAAAGAGAGATAAGCCAGTTAGATTCAGAAAATGAAATTGCTCCTTCCATGATAAAACATAACAAAATTGTCGCTCTCAAATATAGGTTAAATCATATACTCTCAGCTCAAATTTTAAGACTATTTCAGCACACTAAACAAATACACTTTGAATTTGGTGATAAACCACAGAAATTGTTAGCACGTCAACTCCGTAAATTACAGGACGAACGGACAATCTATAATATCAGATCAGATAAGGGAGATTTGCTCACACTACCTAAGGACATTAATGATAGATTCATGCAATATTACCAGACACTATACTCAGCAAAAACAACATACAGCTCAGTGAACATGCACATTTTTCTGCAGAAATGCAACCTTTCAGGTTTAAATGGGAGAGATAGAGACTTACTGGGAGTGCGAGAAATAACATTAACAGATATTTATGAAGATTTATCAATCATTTCGTTAGATGCTGAAAAAGCATTTGATCAGGTGGCAAGGCCCTACCTCTTTTTGGCGGGTAGCAAATGTAACCCCTCTTTTTAAGAAGGGAGGGAGAGAGAAAACGGGGAATTACAGACCAGTTAGTCTAACATCGGTAGTGGGGAAACTGCTAGAGTCAGTTATTAAAGATGGGATAGCAGCACATTTGGAAAGTGGTGAAATCATTGGACAAAGTCAGCATGGATTTACGAAAGGTAAATCATGTCTGACGAATCTTGTGGAATTTTTTCGAGGATGTAACTAGTAGCGTGGATAAGGGAGAACCAGTGGATGTGGTATATCTGGACTTCCAGAAGGCTTTCGACAAGGTCCCACATAAGAAATTAGTATACAAACTTAAAGCATACGGTATTAGGGGTTCAGTATTGATGTGGATAGAGAACTGGCTGGCAAACAGGAAGCAAAGAGTAGGAGTAAACGGGTCCTTTTCACAATGGCAGGCAGTGACTAGTGGGGTACCGCAGGGCTCAGTGCTGGGACCCCAGCTTTTTACAATATATATTAATGATCTGGATGAGGGAATTGAAGGCAATATCTCCAAGTTTGCGGATGACACTAAGCTGGGGGGCAGTGTTAGCTGTGAGGAGGATGCTAGGAGACTGCAAGGTGACTTGGATAGGCTGGGTGAGTGGGCAAATGTTTGGCAGATGCAGTATAATGTGGATAAAATGTGAGGTTATCCACTTTGGTGGCAAAAACAGGAAATCAGACTATTATTTAAATGGTCGCCGATTAGGAAAAGGGGAGATGCAGCGAGACCTGGGTGTCATGGTTACACCAGTCATTGAAAGTAGGCATGCAAGTGCAGCAGGCAGTGAAAAAAGCGAATGGTATGTTAGCTTTCATAGCAAAAGGATTTGAGTACAGGAGCAGGGAGGTTCTACTTCAGTTGTACAGGGTCTTGGTGAGACCACACCTGGAGTATTGTGTACAGTTTTGGTCTCCAAATCTGAGGAAGGACATTATTGCCATAGAGGGAGTGCAGAGAAGGTTCACCAGACTGATTCCTGGGATGTCAGGACTGTCTTATGAAGAAAGACTGGATAGACTCGGTTTATACTCTCTGGAATTTAGGAGATTGAGAGATCTTATAGAAACTTACAAAATTCTTAAGGGGTTGGACAGGCTAGATGCAGGAAGATTGTTCCCGATGTTGGGGAAGTCCAGGACAAGGGGTCACAGCTTAAGGATAAGGGGGAAATCCTTTAAGACCGAGATGAGAAAGACTTTTTTCACACAGAGAGTGGTGAGTCTCTGGAACTCTCTGCCACAGAGGGTAGTTGAGGCCAGTTCATTGGCTATATTTAAGAGTGAGTTGGATGTGGCCCTTGTTGCTAAGGGGATCAGAAGGGTATGGAGAGAAGGCAGGTACGGGATACTGATTTGGATGATCAGCCATGATCATATTGAATGGCGGTGCAGGCTCGAAGGGCTGAATGGCCTACACCTGCACCTAATTTCTATGTTTATATGTTTTCTGTGATGGAAACATTTCATCTTGGTGAAAACTTCTGCTCATGGGTGAAACTACTATACACAAACCCAACAACTAGAATATTGACAAATGAAATGCCGTCACCTAAATTTAATTTATCCAGAGGGTGTAGACAAGGATGTCCACTTTCCCCACTTCTATTTGCCCTTGTTATAGAACCATTCGCAGAGAGTGTTAGATCCCACTCAGAAATACATGGGTATAATACTAAACATACAGTTAATAAAATGTCTTTATATGCAGACGATGTACTATTATACATCACAAACCCACAAATTAGCATTCCGGCTTTACTAAATCTCATAACTCAATTTGGTTCATTCTCGGGATATAGAATTAATTGGAATAAAAGCGAAATTATGCCAATAAGGGGACAAAACCCGCTTATACTTCAACAGTATCCTTTTAAAATCGCCTATGAAAAGTTTAAATACCTTGGAATCTACGTGACCAAGAAATATACTTCTTTATTCAAATCAAATTTTCCTCTTTTTCTTACTAAATTACACAGAAATATCCAATATTGGAAAACACTTCCCATCTCTTTAGTTGGTAGAATTTTTTTTTTAGAATATATATTTTTATTAGAGTATTTAGACAGTGATTTAGCAAACATATGTTATGATAGCAATATATTATGTTCAACAAGCATACATTATTAATATTATCAAGTGTATCATTTTGACTCTAATAGTTTTATTTTATAAAGAGAGGCGAACAGTAAGAAAAATAAAATAAAAATCAAGATCGAAAAAGAAAATCATAAAGAAAGGAATAATTTACTATTAATACATCGTAGGAGATAAGATTAAGGAGTATAAGATATGACTTTTCATCTATTCCTAAATCCAAGTTTCAGTTAGGGTTCCCTGCCGAACCATTCTACCCTTTTAAGTAATCAATGAAAGAAGACCGTGTTCTAACAAAAACTTCTTGTTTGTCCATTAAGGCAAATCTGATTCTTTCCAGGTGTAGGCTCTCCGACATTTCCATAATCCACATTTTAATTGTGGGGGATATAGGGCCTTTCCAAAATTTTAATATTAATTTCTTCCAAATTATTATACTGTAATCTAGGAAATTTCTTTGACTTGTTGTAAGAGTTAAACTTTGTTCTGATGTTCCAAGTATTATTAATTTTGGGTCCGGATCCAGTTTAGTATTAATAACTTCAGAAGTTATTCTAATAAATCTCAGTCCAGAAATTCTTAATTTTTATACAATTTGCAAAGTTATGTGTTAAATTAGCCTCTGGATGTTGACATTTATCGCAGGTAGACGATATTTGTGGAAAGATTCTATTTAATTTAACTTTGGAATAATGTAATCTATGTAAAACTTTAAATTGTATTAGAGCATGTCTGGAGTTTAGCGAGCATTGATGTATGTATTGTAAACTTTTGTCCCATATATCTTTCGTTATGGATTGATTTATTTCATTTTCCCATGTGTGTCTATATGATTCCGTTGATGGTATCTCACTATCTAAAAGGGTGTTGTAAATATAAGTTATTAATTTTTCTGTGTTAGGATGCTTATTCAGACATTCATCTAGGATTTCTGGTTCCCTATTCCTATAATCTTGTGTATTTGACCTAACATAATCTCTGAGTTGTAGGTATCGAAAAAAAATATTTGAGTGTAATCCATAAATCTGTTGCAGTTCCTGAAATGAGAGATAAGTGCCTTTCTTGTAAAGGTGTTCCACCCTTTTGATTCCATAGTTTTTCCATTGTATAAAGCCTTTATCTAGCATGGAAGGTTTGAATAAGGGATTGTTTACAATAGGGAGATAGAGTGGTATATTATCCAGTTTTAGAGCCTTTTTAAGTTGTTTCCAGATTCGTGTACCACTATATATTATAGGGCTTTCCCCATATGTTTTTTTGTGCAATTTTGTCGGTGCAAATATAATCGAACCGATTTCAAAAGGTAGACAATCCTCCTTTTCCATCCTTAACCATTCTGGTTGTTGATCCATTTCTTCCAGCCAAAAATTCATGTTTTTAATATAAACTGCCCAGAAATAAAACAAAAAGTTTGGTAGAGCTAAACCTCCATTAATCTTTGATTTACATAAATGTTTTTTATTTATTCTATGATTCTTGTAGTCCCAGATGAAACTTGTAACAGTAGAGTCTACTTTAAAAAAAAAAAAGATTTTGGAATATATATTGGGATTGATTGAAATAGGTACAATAATTGCGGTAGAAAAATCATTTTTATAGCATTAATTCTACCGAACATTGAAATAGGAAGTGTTTTCCAGTATTGAATATTCTTATTTAGTTTATTCATTAAAGGTGGAAAATTTGATTTAAATAAAGAACTATACCCCTTAGTTACATAAATACCTAGATATTTAAAATTTTCGTCAACTATTTTAAAAGGTGATTGTTGTAGTATATGTATATTAGGATCCGTTATTGACATGATTTCGCTTTTATTCCAATTAATTCTATATTCTGAGAAATGACCGAATTGAGTTATTAGATTTAATAAATTTGGAATACTAATTTCCGGCTTTGTAATATATATTAGTACATCATCTGCATATAGAGAAATTTTATTCATTGTATCTTTAGCATTGTACCCATGTATTTCTGGATTAGATCTGACATTTTCTGCAAGTGGTTCAATTGCTAAAGCGAATAATAATGGAGATAACGAACATCCTTGTCTACAACCTCTCGAAAGATAAAATTTAGTTGATAACATTTGATTTGTTAGTATTCTAGCTGTTGGGTTAGAATATAACAATTTAACCCATGCACAGTACTTCTCCCCCAATTAAAATTTTTCCATCACTGAAAATAAATATGGCCATTCTACTTGATCGAAGGCTTTTTCAGCATCTAGCGATATAATTGCTAGGTCTGCATTAGCAATTCTGTTTGAATATATAATATTAAACAATCGTCTAAGATTATAAAATGAATGACGTTTTGGGATAAAACCTGTTTGATCAGGATGTATTAATTTGTTAATTACTAAGCTCAATCTATTAGAAAGGATTTTAGTTAATATTTTCTGATCAGTATTTAATAGAGCTATTGCTCTATATGAGGCCGGGTCTTCTAGATCCTTATCAATTTTAGGTACAAGTATTATTGTAGATTCATTTAAAGTTTCCGGGAGTTGCTGTTGAGTATAAACATGTTTATACAGTGTTTGTAAGCGTGGAGAAATCAGATCATAACATTTTTTATAGAATTCAGAACTTAGGCCATCAGGGCCGGCGGCCTTTCCATTTTTTAAAGATCTAATTGACTCTTCAATATCTTTGGTCGTTATTTCAGCTCCTAATAATTCTTGTTCTTGCAGATCTAAGCCTTTAAGATTGCATTTCTGTAAAAATGCTTCCATTCCTATTGATTGTTGTGTCACTTTAGTTGAATAAAGATCTTGATAGTATTGTAAAAATCTGTCATTAATATCTTTGGGGAGTGTTAGTAATTTTCCCTTTTCTGATCTAATCTTATGAATCATTTTTTCTCCATCCAGTTTTCGAAGCTGGCGTGCCAATAATTTACGTGGTTTATCACCAAATTCAAAATTTAATTGTTTTGTATGTTGATAAAGTTTTATTATTTGGTCAGAGTATATTTTATTTAACATATATTTCAGTGCAGCTATTTTATTATGTTTTACCAATGAAGGTGCTCTTGCATTTTCTATGTCTAATTGTCTTATTTCCTATTCCAATGTCTCTTGTTTAGCTCTATTCTCTTTGTTAAGAAATGGCTGAGAGGAGATTAATACCCCTCGTGTAAATGCTTTGAATGTTTCCCAGAGAAGGGAAGCAGAGATTTTGGGTTGGTCATTGACCTCGAAGAATATATTAAGCTGTTTTACAAGATATTCACAACATACCTGTTCTTTTAAAATTTGAGGATTAAGTCTCCATTTTTAGTTGGTAGAATTAATGCTATAAAGATGATTTTTCTCCTGCAATTATTATACTTTTTTTCCAATCAATTTCGATATATCTCCCAAAATAATTATTCAAAAAAATTGATTCAATTGTTACAAATTTTACCTGGGACTATAAGAACCACAGCATACATAGAAAACATATGTGCAAGTCCAAAGTTAATGGAGGATTAGCTTTACAAAACTTTTTGTTATATTATTGGGCAGTTAATATTAAAAATATTACCTTCTGGTTGGATGACATGGTCAACAACCAGACTGGCTAAAGATGGAGAAGGAGGACTGCTTACCTTTTGAAATAGGTTTGATTCTTCTAGTTCTGATTAATTTGAATAAAAAAACATACGGAGGAAATACGATTATACATAGTGTTATACGTATGTGGAAATAATTAAAACCTGTTCTAAAATTGGGTAATCTATCGCTTTTTCTCCCGATTGCAAATAATCCTTCTTTTAAACCGTCTGTTTTAGATAGAGGATTCGTTCAATGGAGAACCTATGGAATTAACATGGTGGGAGACCTTTACTAAAATGGCATTTTTCTTTCATTTCAGGAACTACAGTAGATATATGAATTACACGCTAATAATTTTTTCATATATCTGCAACTTAGAGACTATGTAAAACTACATACGCAAGACTACAAACTTAGGGTGTCCAGAAACTCTTGATGAATGTTTGAATAAACATTTCAACACAAATAAATTAATATCTTATATTTATAATATCCTGTTAGATACTGAGATCCGTCTTCAGAATCATATAGACGAGCAGGGGAAGACGAGTTGGCTCAATCCATAATAAAAGACACATGGGTTGAAAGTTTACAATACATAAATCACTGTTCGCTAAACGCTAGACATTCCTTGATACAATTCAAAATATTATACAGATTACATTATTCGAAGGTAAAATGAAATAGGATTTTTCCAAATATTTCCCCTCTCTGTGATAGATGTCAATTTCAAGAAGCCAATTTAACGCATACCTTTGTAACTTGTATAAAAATTCAAAATTTCTGGTGGACATTTTAAAATTTATTTCTGAAGTTATCAATGCCCAACTGGACCCAGAGCCAAAATTAATAATATCAGGATTATCAGAACATACTACAAACTTTACGACAAATCAGATACAATTTCTTGATTACAATCTAATAACTGCGAAAAAATTAATACTAAAATTTTGGGGGAAAAAAAGCAGCCCCCACAATTAAAATGTGGGTTACGGAAATGACTGAGACCTTGCATTTGGAAAAAATAAGACTTGCCTTAATTGACAAACCAGAACATTTTGTTAGAATATGGTCTCCATTTATTGAATATTTGAAAAGGTAAATTGGTTTAACACAGAATCAGGGTTGAAACCTGAGTTTGGGACTGGATGATTAGTTACACTCAATATTTCCCGGATCTATCTCCATAATCTTGTCATTGGTAGTTTCTGCGTTTCCCTTTTTCTCTCTTCTTCTTCTCTGTCTATTACTTTATCTCACCTTTTCCCCCCTTTATCTTTATTCTTAAATAAAACGGAAACTCTGTAAGAAATTTGTAATTAAATTGTCGCTTACTATTATTTGTATACATGCTTCTAATAAAATTAATTTTTTAAATAAATAAAATAAAAAAATAAAAAATGTACAGCGTAGCAAAGATGAGTGGGAAGCAAGAGGATTGGGTAATGTTTAAAGAACAACAGAAGATAACCAAAAAGACAATACGGGAAGAAAATATGAGGTACAAAGGTAAGCTAGCCAAGAATATAAAGCAGGATAGTAAAAGCTTCTTTAGGTATGTGAAGAAAAATTAGTTAAGACCAAAGTTGGACCTTTGAAGACCAAAAAAGGTGAATTTATTATGGGGAACAAGGAAATGGCCGATGAGTTGAACAGGTACTTTGGATCTGTCTTCACTAAGGAGGACACAAACAATCTTCCTGATATAGTACTGGCCAGAGGATCTGGGGTGACGGAGGAACTGAAGGAAATCCACATTAGGCAGGAAATGGTGTCGGATAGACTGATGGGACTGAAGGCTGATAAATCCCCAGGGCCTGATGGGCTACATCCCAGGGTACTTAAGGAAGTGGCTCTAGAAATCATGGATGCATTGGTGATAATTTTCCAATGTTCTATAGACTCAGGATCAGTTCCTGTGGATTGGAGGGTAGCTAATGTTGTCCTACTTTTTAAGAAAGTCGGGAGAGAGAAAACATGGAATTATAGACCAGTTAGCCTGACATCAGTGGTGGGGAAGATGCTGGAGTCAATTATAAAAGATGAGATAGCCGAACATTTGGACAGCAGTAACAGGATCGGTCAGAGTCAGCATGGATTTATGAAGGGGAAATCATGCTTGACTAATCTTCTGGAATTTTTTGAAGATGTAACTAGCAAAATGGAAAAGGGAGAGCCAGTAGTGTACCTGGACTTTCCAAAAGTATTTGATAAAGTCCCACATAGGAGATTAGTGGGCAAAATTAGGGCACATGGTATTGGGGGTAGAGTGGATAGAGAAGTGGTTGGCAGACAGGAAACAAAGAGTAGGGATTAATGGGTCCCTTTCAGAATGGCAGGCAGTGACTAGTGGGGTACCGCAAGGCTTGGTGCTGGGACCACAGCTATTTACAATATACTTCAATGATTTGGATGAAGGGATTCAAAGTAACATTACCAAATTTGCAGATGACACAAAGCTGGGTGGCAGTGTGAACTGTGAGGAGGATGCTATGAGAATCCAGGGTGACTTGGGCAGGTTGGGGGAGTGAGCAGATGCATGGCAGATGAAGTTTAATGCGGATGAATGTGAGGTTATCCACTTTGGTAGCAAAAATAGGAATGGCGTCAAGCTGGGAAAAGGGAAAGTACAACGGGATTTGGGGGTATTTGTACATCAGTCTATGAAAGTAAGCATGCAGGTACAGCAGGCAGTGAAGAAAGCAAAAGGCATGTTGGCCTTTATAACAAGAGGAATCGAATATCAGAGCAAAGAGGTCCTTCTGCAGTTGTACAGAGCCCTGGTGAGACCACACCTGGAGTATTGTGTGCAGTTTTGGTCCCCTAATTTGAGGAAGGACATTCTTGCTATTGAGGGAGTGCAGCGTAGGTTTACAAGGTTAATTCCCGGATGGCAGGACTGTCATATGCTGAGAGAATGGAGCAGCTGGGCTTGCACACTCTGGAGTTTAGAAGGATGAGAGGGGATCTTATTGAAACATATAAGATTGTTAAAGGTTTGGACACGCTAGAGGCAGGAAACATGTTCCCGATGTTGGGGGAGTCCAGAACCAGGGGCCACAGTTTAAGAATAAGGAGTAAGCCATTTAGAATGGAGACGAGGAAACACTTTTTCTCACAGAGAGTGGTGAGTCTGTGGAATTATCTGCCTCAGAGGGTGGTGGAGGCATGTTCTCTGGATGCTTTCAAGAGAGAGGTAGATAGGGCTCTTAAAAATAGCAGTCAAGGGATATGGGGAGAAGGCAGGTACGGGGTACTGATTGGAGATGATCAGCCATGGTCACATTGCATAGCGGTGCTGGCTCGAAAGGGCCGAATGGCCTACTCCTGCACATATTGTCTATTGTTTATTGTCTATCCTCATTCTCCTGCCTTCTCCCCATATCTTATGACACCCGTACTAATCAAGAATCTATCTATTTCTGCCTTAAATATATCCACTGACTTGGCCTCCACAGCCTGGCAATGAATTCCACAGATTCACCACAATTATACTAAACCGTTAATTGAATATCTTAGGTAGTCTAGAAGAGTCACAGGCTGTCCTCTGCCCTAATGCCATCCTCACAAGCTGCAAGGATTTTTTTCCAAAATCGAATTTGTATTATATCTCACAAGGATCAACATTTCAAATTCTCTGCATTATTAAAATGGCAAAGGATTACAACCAATGACAAGAAAATGCTATCTCTGTTCTCCATGGGGATTCTGATGATGAAGTTCCATATTAAAGGATATTAAGGAATTAAATTCAAAGTTGCAGGGACCCAGGGAAATCTTGGGAGTGGATGAATTGAGCAAAATTTGTAATTGGACAGAATGTAGGCAGGTGAAATTGAATACAACCATGTATGAATCTCATGGTGGGAAAAATAGAAAGAAACTAACTTCATGAATGATATTAAAATGGCTTAGGGAGGTGTGGGGGGACACAAAGCATATCCAACTAGTTCAGGTCAGGAATAAGCAACATTAGTAGAATGTGGAGCAACATTATTAAAACAACAGATTGTAGACCAGAGAAGTCAATCATCAACTGTACAATACTCGGCTCAAAACAATCCATAAATATTGCATACGCCTCGTGTCAATAAGAAATAATAGACACACAAATGCAAGAGCTATGCACGGAAGAGCAATAAAATTAATCCCCCTGTCACGGATTTGGAATATAGAAATAATTGGAAAATCCTGGTTGTTTTATTCCAGAAAGATGGTATCAGATCATTATTGTAATGGTAAAGAAAAATCATCATCATCGGCGGTCACACAAAACGAGTATGACTGTCCTCTCTAAAGGGTCATCTACTAGTGGGTCTGCAGATGTCTGTAGAGGCCGATTCATGATCCACACACCTTGGTGTAACGTGGGCAGTGGAGACTGGCGGTGGATGGTAGTCATCGTGCCCCCTTCTCTCTCTTCTTACAGTGCTGTCGCTTTGTCTCTGCGTAGTTCCATCTCGTGAAGTGCAGCTCCTTCCTGCACGGATTTCGTCCAGGAGCGCCTATCCAGTGCAATGTGCTCCCAGTTGCTTGATTTGCTTGATGTGATGTGGTTATAGCCACAGATTATTAGCCCAAAATATAGCCCAGAATATTACTTTGAATTTAATAAAATATAAATAGGGAATTATCAGATTAAAGAAGGGTCCCAAGTGAAAATGTCACCTATCCATGTTCTCCAGAGGTTCTGCCTGATCTGCTGAGGTAATCTACCACTTTCTGTCCTTTTAAAATAAGATACACATTTTTTTAAAAAGCGTAGCTCACTTCCTGGTGCAAAGAACAACCCTTATTTTCAGTATTGTGGAAGATTGGTAGTTTTAAACACAGAGGGCTGATGTTTGTAGGTTGGGGAGGAAACATGGGCTTATTGATTACATAAGTGCATGCTGCGTCAAACTCATTGAACCTCTCCTTGGTCCAGGATCCAGAATGGTGCCAAAGCCCTTGTGTTCCCCAGCCAACTTGTCTTAAGCAGGAGAGTCAAAAGTGTTTTATTGTCAAATGTGCCAAAATGGAACGATAAAATTCTTACTTGCAGCAGCACCATGGATATGTAAACGCAGCCATCAGTAGATTCCATAATAAACAACAAACAGAAGTAAAATATATATTTCTGAAATATATATAGTGCAAAAACAGAATCAAAGCCCAAAGTACCCAGTGCAATCAAGGCAGTTCCGAGTTTGGAATTTAGTTGGAGTTTGTAATGTTCAATGAAACTGAACGATTAAAAAGGCAAATGTTAACCATACAATGGAAATATAAAGAAGGGAATGGCATTGGCAGAGGTGCAGAGACTACTCAGATACATGGCAATCCTGATCAATTCACAGGTGAGCGAGTGTCAGTTCTGGGATACGGAGGCACAGGCACTCCCACAGTTCAGGCAGTTGTTCAATTGTCGAACTATCGGTAGCGGCTCACCACAACTGTTCCTATTTTAATTTCAAAAGTAGCGTTAAACAGGTTTGCCGCCTGCCCGATCTCAGGGGTTGAGTTACTTGATGGTAGCAATGAGAATAAGACATGGCCTATATGGTGGGGATTCTTGATGAAAGATGCCGCCTTCGAGGTAGTGCCTCATGTAGATGCATTTGATGGAGGGGGGGGGGACTGTGCTCATGATCAACCCTTAATTCTAGACTCTCCAACAAGAGGAAACAATTCTTCCTCATAAGACAATTTGACCATTTCAGATGTTAATCTTTGTCAACTTTCTCTGATTTATTTGTATTTATTTGTGTCCGTCCTTAACCAAAGCGCCCATCAATGTATGCAGTACTCTACATGTTATTGCAGCACTGCCTTAAATAACTACAATATAAGTTCCCTATTTTTGTATTCAATTCCTCTAGTAGTAATTTCTGACATAACAACAACAGAGAAAATAGAAGAGAGTTTCTTTCTCCTACAGTAACTTTTTTCACTTAAAGATTAATTAAATTTTGACACGGATGAGGGATAGAAGATTGGAACAAAACACAAAGTGTTGAAGGAACTCAGCCGGCAGGCAGCATCTGTGGGGGGAATGGACCCACTGAGATCCAAGCAGGGACCCAAGCAGTTCTTCCAGGTCTGACAGAGGTTCACCTGCAGCTCCTCCAACCTCATCTACTGCTTCCGCTGCTCCAGATGCCAGATGATCTATATCGGTGAGACCAAGCGGAGGCTTGGCCATCGTTTCGCCGAACACCTCCGCTCAGTCCGCAATAACCAAGCCGACCTCCCGGTGGCTCAGCACTTCAACTCCCCCTCCCATTCTGTACCCGACCTCTCGGTCTTGGGCCTCCTCCACGGCCAGAGTGAGCAACACCGTAAGTTGGAGGAACAGCACCTCATATTCCGCTTGGGGAGTCTGCATCCTCTGGGCTTGAACATGGAATTTTCTCAATTCTGTTAACCCTTGCTGTCTGCTCCCCTTCCCACCTCTCCCTCAGCCCTCGGGCCCTGGCATTCCCTCTCTCTCTATCCCTCTCTCCCACCCTAGTCGCACTAGCTTCTCATTTTCACACCACAAACAGCTTACAATGGCTTGTTCCTTTTATCATTGATACTTTTTTGCATATCTTTCATTCATTGTTCTTTATCTCTCCACATCACCGTCTATATCTCTCGTTCCCCCGATCCCTGACCAGTCTGAAGAAGGGTCTCGACCCGAAACGTCGCCTATCTCCTTCGCTCCTTAGATGCTGCTGCACCCGCTGAGTTTCTCCAGCCTTTTTGTGTATCCTCCAGCACTTTGTTGTTTGTCCAAAACTCCAGCTCCTGCTGTCTTTTGTGTCTCCAAACAGATATGGAAGAAAGGTTGATATGTTGGAAAGAGAGCGCATTAGAGAAATGGATTAGTGTGAAGCTGCTCTGTGGAACAAAAATAAAGAAAGCACAATCAGAGCCCAAATTTATAGAATAAACCATGGGGAAGATGAAGTAATTAGGCACCTCATTTCTTTTGATCTGCTTCATTCTAACCCATTTTTCTCATGTTCTCTGTTGGTGGGACAGACACAGTAGAAACAAGAAAGTACAGATCTCCAACTGTCCAACTGGGGAAACAAATTCTTAATATCAAAAGTACAGATACTTTTAATTAATTACAATATTCCTAACTTTTACTTATAATTTAGATTAATTTGAGAATGGGTTTGCCTTATAATTCACATTATTTAGCCTATGACATTGTGAATGTGGAAGGCAAGGCACCTGGACTAGTGATCATGGGCGGTTTTCTTTTTAAGCAACATAAGATGAAAGGGAGAGGACACTGAGGTGCAGGAGGGGTGAAGGAAGGAGACTGATATGGAAGAGGGGTGGTGGAGTAAGAGTTAAAAAGAATGCTTGAGATTAATTACTGAAGATGGCCTATTAATTCTCTATATGGATTTCAGCAATGGCATTTGATAAGGTGGGGTGGGAGATTGCAACCTTCACGTGGTCCGTCCTGTTTCGACGAATGCAATCAACCTGGTGTGCACAATCAAATAAGATCAAATAGAACAAGTTGTCCTACAATTTTAGGCTGTGCACGCCATACATGAGAACAAGAAGAAGATTTGATAAGGTTGGTAGGCTGATCTGTTGGGTTAGATCGCATGGGATCCAGGGACAGCAAGCCGACTGGATAGACAATTGGCTCATGGAAGAAAGCAGAGGGTGATGGTGGAAAGTTGTTTATCAGACAAGAGGCACAGTGTGCCCCAGGGATTTGCACTGGGCCTTTTGTTGTTTGTGGTTTATATCAAAGATTTGGATGAAAATGTATGAGGCAGGATTAGGAGGTTTGCAGATGACACTAAAGTGGGTGGTATTGCAGATAGCAAAGATGGCTATCAAAGATAACAACAGGATCTTGCTAAGTTGGTCAAGTGGGGTGGGGAATGGTTAATGGATTTTAATGCAGATAAGTGCAAGGTGTTGCATTTTGGGAAGTCAAACCAGAGCAGGACCTTCATAGTGAAAGGCCGGGCTCTGGGGAGCATTGTAGTACAGTGAGATTTAGGAGTGCAGGTACATAGTGGTTTGAAAGTGGCGTCACAGGTAGATTGGGTGATCAAGAAGGCTATCAGCACATTGGCCTTCATTAGCATTGAGAATAAAAGTTTTGATTTTATGTTACAATTGTACAAGGTGTTGGTGAGGCTGCTGTAGGAAAGATGTTGTTAAGCTGGAAAGAGTGCAGAGTGAGGATGTTGCCAGGACTTGAAGGTCTGAGCAATAGGGAGAGTTTGGGCAATTTAGGACTTAATTCCTTGGAGCGCGGGAGCTTAGGGGTGATCTTACAGAGGTGTATAAGATCATGAGATCATATGATCATAAGATCATAGGATACTGAGTTGGATGATCAGCCATGATCATATTGAATGGCGGTGCAGGCTCGAAGGGCCGAATGGCCTACTCCTGCACCTATTTTCTATGTTTCTATGTTTCTATGAAGGAAATAGATAGGATAGATATGTTTTTGGAAAGATGTTGTCAAGCTTGAAAGGGTTCAGAAAAGATTTACGAGGATGTTGTATTTATCTTTATTATCATTTTTCCTGAGTACTTACATACCCAGAGGAAACGAAAAAACGTTGCTCAACCAGTGTCCATTCAGTGTGCGGTAAAAAATAAATAGAAATAAAAATAAAAATACATATATCATGAGTTCCAATCGGCAGCGGCACGACAATGGCTCTGCTTCAGTGTGTCCAGGTTGGTGTTTGATGCGCGATACTTTGGCAGGGGGCAAAGTCCGTTTGTCAGTCTTATAGCCTGCGGGAAGAAGCTGAGGAGCATCCTGCTGTTTTTGCAGCTGATGCTCCTGTACCTCTTCCCAGATGGCAGGAGGGAGAATATGTGATGCGATGGGTGGTAGGGGTCTTTGATGATGGAGATGGCTCTGCTGATACATCTCTTCCTGTATATGTCCAGCAGGAAAGGGAGTGGAGCACCAATAATCCTGCCGGCGGTCTTCACAATCCTGTCCAGTTGGTGCCGTTCGTACACCTTGCAGCTCCCGAACCAGGAAGTGATGCCGTAGGTTAATGTGCTCTCAATTGTCCCCCTATAAAAAGTTCGTAGGTGTGCAGTGGGGAGACCTGCTTTCCGTAGTCTACGGAGAGGGTGTAGTTGCTGCTGGGCTCTCTTGACCAGTGCCAAGACTAGAGGGTGTGAGCTATAAGGAGAGGTTGAGTAGGCTGGGTCTCTATTCCTTGGAGCGCAGGAGGATGAGGGGAGATCTTATAGAGGTGTACAAAATCATGAGAGGAATAGATCGGGTAGATGCACAGAGTCTTTTACCTAGAGTAGGGGAATTAAGAACCAGAGGCCATAGGTTTAATGTGAGAGGGGAAAGATTTAATAGGGAACTGAGGGGCAACTTTTCACACAGAGAGTGGTGGGTATATGGACTGAGCTGTCAGAGAAGGTAGTTGAGGCAAATACTATAATAACATTTAAAAGACATTTGGCCAGATACATGGAAGGGAAATAAATTTTAGAGGGATATGGCCCCAAATGCCGGCAGATGGGACTCGTGCAGATGGGGCAGTTTGGTTGGCCTGTGCAAGTTCGGCTGAAGAGGCCGTTTCTGGGCTGTATGTCTCTATGACTATTTAAAGACATGACTGGCCGCTAAAGCAGTAAGTTGCATGAGGGCTTCTCAATAATTATTCTGCCTGAAGCAACGGAAGTGCCACCTGCCATGAATAATATTTGGAGAGTTTATGAGTTGCCAAAACGTTTCTAGGCCCTGGATGATCCTGGCAAAGCTGATCCCGAGTTACTCGAAAAATGAGCTGGAAGATCTTTCCCTCAGGCTGGAGCTGTCGTTTACTGATGGTATTGGGTTGGGTATTCTCTCATTTTATAATAGTCTTCATGAAGGTCCAGTAATCCGTACATAAAACAGCACAGCACAAGAACAGGCTCTTCATCCCACAATGTCTGTGCCAGTTCATGATACCAAATTTAACTGATATCTTTTGCTTCCACATGATCCACATCCCTCCTATTCAATGCACATGCATGTGCCTAAAAGCCTTTTAAGCATCACTTTCATACCTACTTCCACTATCACCCTTTGGAGCATGATTCAAGCACTCACCACTCTGTGGAAAAAAACCCCGCCCTGCACATCGTGTTTAAACTTTCCCCTCTCACGTTAAAGATATGCTGTCATCCATCATGGGAAACTGACTCAATGACTATCTACCCTGTCTCTGCCTCTCACAATGTTATGAATTTCTATCAGGACTCCCTTCAGCTTCCAATGCTCCACCGAAAACAATCCAAGTTTGTCCATCCTGTCTCTCTCCTCATAGTTAATTCAGACAGCATCCTGGTGAACGTCTTCTGCACACAATCCAAAGCCTCCAGATGGAGCTCGAATGGAATGACCAGAACTGCACACAATAGTTTACTTTAGGTTTAGTTTAGTTTATTTTTCACATGTACTGAGGCACAATGAAAAGCTTTTGTTGCCCACTAACCAACCAGAGGAAAGACAATACATGATTACAATCGAGCCATCCACAGTATGCAGATACACGATAAAGAGAATAAAGTTTAGTGCAGGATAAAGACCAGTAAGGTCCGATTAAAGATTGTTCAAGGGTAGTTAAAGTTAGAAATGCTGTTGTCGGGGTAGAGATTTAAAGGAGTGGAGCGATTGTAATGCGTAATGGCACGTCAACTTCTGTGACCACCACACAAAGTATAGTCTGGCTTGGGCGTCATCTTGGAGCTTTTAATGCAACCTAACTAATGTTTCAATACATGTCCAACATCAGGTTACACATGAAAAAAACAATAATTTTCTCTCAGTTTCCACATCTTCGTTGATGTAATCCATGCTCTGCCTCAACCTGCACCTGTGGATTGTCAATTGTCAAGCAATGTATTTGAAATCCATCATTGGTTGAGTAGAAGTGTCTTCCAACCAAACATTGTGAAGATGAAACCCATTGTCCCCAGATAATGTCGCCATTCCTCTTTGTGCAAGTTGTCTGAAATTGATGTGGGGTTTTCATAATATTGGTTTTGGATTTGGTCCTAAAATGAATCGGATATAAGAGCCTCACCATCAAAAATATGTTCTTAGTTCCTTCTCTACAGCAGTGTAGATTGACAGATTCTTCATGTGTAAGGGTGTGTGGAGAAGATAGTAGAATGGGGTTGAGAGGGAAAGATAGATCAGCCTTGATTAAATGGCGTAGACATGATGGGCCAAATAGCCTGATTATACTTCTGAACATATCTGCTGCAGAAGCCGACATGCATGTCTTTGCTAATTCTCCATACATTTAATGACATCTAAATCGCTCCTGTTTATGCCCCAACCAGCACTCCGTGCCACTCATCTATTGCCAGTGTGCTTGATAATCCACAATGCGTAACATTTGGACAAAATTCTCAAATCACCATGACCGCTCTCTTTTCCATAACTGCGGTCTCTTACAGCCCAAAACCTTACAAATTAACTGTGCTTCTACAATGTTCTTCTCTTGACCCTCCTTGGATTTCATTCCTCCACTGTCGAAGGAAAAGCTTTCAGTTGCCAAGGTCCCAGACTCTGGTTGTTTAAACTTCCACGCCTGTCTGTTTGTTCTTTCCGCTTTAAGGCAAATCCTTCAACAACTTTTGGTCATCGGCATGAAGAAATCCTTATGTAGTTTGGTATCAAATATTGTTGGATCACAGAGTGATCACAGTTTGTTGACCTTCCGTATAACACCATATAACCATATAACAATTACAGCACGGAAACAGGCCCTCTCGACCCTTCCAGTCCGTGCCGACCATTTGTTTTCCCCTAGTCCCATCTACCTGCACTCATACCCCTCCATTCCCTTCACGTCCATATACCTATCCACTTTACTCTTAAATGTTAAAATAGATCCTGCCTCCACCACTTCTGCTGGAAGCTGATTCCACACAGGCACCACCCTCTGAGTAAAGAAGTTCCCCCTCACGTTACCCCGAAACTTCTGTCCCTTAATTCTCATGTCATGCCCTCGTGTTTGAATCTTCCCTACCCTCAATGGGAAAAACGTATCCACGTCAACTCTGTCTATCCCTTTCATCATTTTAAAGACCTCAATCAAGTCCCCCCTTAACCTTCTGCGCTCCAACGAATAAAGACCTAACTTGTTCAACCTTTCTCTGTAACATAGTTGCTGGAACCCTGGCAACATTCTAGTAAATCTCCTCTGTACTCTCTCTATTTTGTTGACATCCTTCCTATAACTAGGCGACCAAAATTGTACACCATACTCCAGAATTGGTCTTACCAATGCCTTGTACAATTTTAACATTACTTCCCTACTCCTATATTCAATTCTCTGATTTATCAAGGCCAGCACACAAAGGCTTTCTTTACCACCCTATCTACATGCGATTCCACCTTCAGGAACTATGCACAGTTATTCCTAGATCCCTTTGTTCCACAGCATTCCTCAATTCCCTACCATTTACCATGTACGTCCTATTTTGATTTGTCCTGCCAAGATGTAGCACTTCACACTTATCAGCATTAAACTCCATCTGCCATCTTTCAGTCCACTTTTCCAAATGGCCCAAATCTCTCTGTAGACTTTGAAAATCTACTTCATTATCCACAACACCACCTATCTTAGTATCATCTGCATACTTACTTATCCAATTTTCCACCTCATCATCCAGATCATTGATGTACATGACAAACAACAGTGGACCCAACACAGATCCCTGAGGCACCCCACTGGTCCCGGCTTCCAACCTGACAAACAGCCATCCACCATTACTCTCTGACATCTCCCATTCAGCCACTGTTGAATCCATCTTGCTACTCCGCCATTAACACCCAAAGATTGAACCTTCTTAACCAACCTTCCATGGGGAAGCTTGTCAAAGGCCTTACTGAAATCCATATAGACAACATCCACTGCTTTACCCTCATCAATTTCCCTAGTTACCGCTTCAAAAAATTCAAGAAGGTTTGTCAAACATGACCTTCCAGCACAAATCCATGTTGACTGTTCCTGATCAGACCCTGGTTTATCCAGATGCTTATATATATTATCTCTAAGTATCCTTTCCATTAATTTGCCCACCACTGACGTCAAACTAATAGGTCTATAATTGCTAGGTTTATTCTTTGAACCCTTTTTAAACAATGGAACAACATGCGCAGTACGCCAATCCTCCGGCACTATTCCCGTTTCTAATGACATTTGAAATATTTCTGTCATAGCACCTGCTATTTCTACACTAACTCCCTCAATGTCCTAGGGAATATCCTGTCAGGACCTGGAGACCACCACTTTTATAATTTCAAAAGTGTCAGTTACTTCCTCCTCTTTGAATCTCATCTCAGTTTCCAGTTTCCCATAGCTACTCTACTCTTTCCCCTTAACTCACCGAGTTCAATATCCTTCTCCTTGGTGAATACCGAAGAAAAGAAATTGTTCAATATCTCCCCCATCTCTTTTGGCTCTGCAGATAGCTGTCCATTCTGGTTCTCTAATGGTCCAATTTTATCCCTCGTTATCCTTTTGCTATTAATATAGCTGTAGAAACCCTTTGTGTTTATTTTCACCTTTCTTGCCAAAGCAACCTCATATCTTCTTTTAGCCTTCCTAATTTCTTTCTTAAGATTCTTTTTACATTCTTTATACTCCTCTAGCACCTCATTTACTCCATGCCTCCTATAATTATTGTAGATATCTCTCTTTTTTCGAAACAAGTGTCCAATTTCCCTTGAAAACCATGGCTCTTTCCAAGGCATTGAGCAATTTAATAAGAAATTCTAAGAGGCTCTCATTATCATCACTCCGAGAAGAGCCATAGAAACCTCTGAGAAAAGATATTATGCTGCTTCCAAGACTTTTCCCAGACTCTTCTGGTAGCGAATTGGTGAAATGGGAGAATCCCTGAGAAAAAATGTATCGCCATTGTTTTATAAAGACTGGAATTAACAAAGTAATTGCAAAAGCTGATGAGAGAAACAAACCTGCCGATCCCTGTACTCAAATGTATATGGGAGAATTTAGCTGACTTGCCAAATAATCCCTTTGTTTTTATTTGCGCTATGTGGCACAGATGCTTGGTCATGATAGACCAGACATTTAGTAATTAGATCTGCAAACAAGTAATCACAAACTGTTCAATTACCAGATTTAAATCATGCAAAAAATGGCAATCTGAAATTTTATATTGTTTTTCTGAAAAATTACTTGCATGTACTGTATGTTGAGACAAGTTTACAAAAAATATTGCAATTACATAACTGAGTTCAAAAGGAAAAAACATTGCTGAATAACAGTAAAACTGAACTCTGAAATATAATGATGGAAACCCCTGCAGAAAATCACTCCAATATTTCTAACATTAACCTCACAATGTACAAAGCCTTTTATAATTAATGGAATCAACTTTCACCATGAACATTTTACTAAAAGGGCTCATTATCTCAATCTAAGCACGATAATTGTGAAATTGTTTTTTCTCACCAACTTGTGCATGTAATGCAATCTCTGCAGAGCAACACTGTGGCACAGCTGGTAGTGCTACTGCCTCAGAGCACCAGCAACCCAGGTTAAATCCTAACCTCCAGTGCTGCCTGTGTGGAGTTGGCATGTTCTTCCTGCAATTCATAAGATCATAAGATCATAGGATAATAGATCATAAGTGATAGGAGCAGAATTAGTCCATTCAGCCCAACAAGTCGGCCCATTCGGCCCATTCAATCATGGCTGACCTATCTCTCCCTCCAAACTCAATTCTCCTGCCTTCTCCCCATAACTTCTGACACCTGTACTAATCAATAATCTTTCTATCTCAGCCTTAAATATATCCACTGACGGCCTCCACAGCCTTCTGTGGCAAAGAATTTCACAGATTCACCACCCCTGACTAAAGAAATCCGTCCTCATATCCTTCCCAAAACAACATCCTTAATTCTGAGGCAATTACCTCTAGTCCTAGACTCCCACTAGTGAAAACATCCTCTCCACGTCCACTCTATGCAAGCCTTTCACTATTCTGCATTGCATGGGTTTCCCAAAGATGTGCAGGGTGGTAGGCTATTTGGCCTAGTTATTTGTTAGTATGTTAGCTATGTGGTAGAATCTGGGTGGAGATGATGACAATGTTGGGGGAATTAGAATGAGATTAATGTTGGATTAGTGTCAATGGATACTTTGGATACAGGACTCTCGCTGGAGTTTACATTCCCCCCCAAGCCTGCGTACGTGAGGTGCAAACACAACTCGCTGACCAGGTAATGAGGGTAGAGAGTGACTTCCCGGACTCCATGGTCATTGTTTTGGGGGACTTTAATAAAGCTAACCTCAGCCTTGACCTTCCAAAATGCAGACTTCATGTTCCCTGCCCCACCAGAAGGGAGAGAACACTTGATCTTTGCTATACGGTAATCAAAAACGCATATTGCTCTGTTCCCTGCCTGCTTCAAAGTCTCCACTATTGCCCCTGTACCCAAAAAGGCAAGGATTACTTGTCTTAATGACTACAGGCCTGTCGCACTGACCTCTGTAGTCATGAAGACACTCGAAAGACTTGTGCTGGCCAAGCTGAAAAACATCACAATCCCCCTGCAGGATCCTATGCAGTTTGCATATCGGGCCAATAGATCTGTGGAGGATGCAGTCAACCTGTGCCTGCACTTCATCCTACAGCACCTAGACCGCCAGGGGACCTTTGCGAGGATCATGTTTGTTGATTTTAGCTCTGCATTCAACACCATTGTGCCAGAGCTACTACACTCCAAACTTTCCGAGTTGACTGTGCTATATAAATAAATAAATGTGACTTGACTTGACTTGACTGTGCCTGAACCCCTCTGTCGGTGGATCACCAGCTTCCTGATACACAGGAAGCAGCATGTGAGGCTGGGAAAGCACATCTCGGACCCGCAAACACTCAGCATAGGAGCACCGCAAGGCTGCGTACTCTCTCCTCTCCTCTACCCTCTCTACACCAACGACTGCACCTCCACAGACACCTCTGTCAAGCTTGTCTAGTTTGTGGATGACACAACCCTGATTGGACTGATCCAGGATGGGGAGGAATCTGCCTATAGACAGGAAGTGTCACAGCTGTTGTCCTGGTGCCATCGCAACAACCTGGAGATCAATGCTCTTAAGACAGTGGAATTGATTGTAGACTTTAGGAGAGTTCCCCCTCCCCTCACCCCACTCACCATCAACAACTCCACAGTCACATCTGTGGAGTCGTTTAAGTTCCTGGGAACCATCAACTCCAAGGACCTTAAGTGGGGGACTACCATCACAGTCAAAAAGTCACAACAGAGAATGTACTTCCTATGGCAGCTGAGGAAGCACAATCTGCCACAGGCAATGATGGTCCAATTCTACATGGCCATCGTAGAGTCTGTTCTCACCTTCTCCATCATGGTCTGGTTTGGCTCAGCCACCAAGCACGACACCTGGAGGCTGCAGCGAATCGTCCGATCAGCAGAGAAGGTTATTGGCTGCAACCTTCCCTCCATTGATGAACTGTACACTGCAAGGGCCAGGAAGCGAGCGGGCAAGATCATCTCTGACCCCTCTCACCCTGGCCACAAACTCTTTGAATCACTTCCTCCTGGAAGTTGACTCCGGACTGTCAAAGCTGCCACAGCCAGACATAAAAACAGTTTTTATCCAAGTAGTTGCTCTACTCTACAGCCAAAAATCTGTCGCCTCCCTTTGATCTGGTATTTTGTTGGGTCACATGATTGATCAATGGTGTTTTATCATTAATGTTTTATTATTATTAACATTTTGTGTTTTCTGAATCATTTGTAACTGTCACTGTATGTCATGTTGTTACCTGTGGGCAGAGCACCAAGGCAAATTCCTTGTATGTGAATACTTGGCCAATAAACGTACTTACTTACGTACTTACTTTACAGTTGGCATTGACTTGATGGACCGAAGCTCTCATTTCTGTGCTCTTTGATTTTGATAAACCACCCCACAACTGCGTGAAGCATGGTGTACTCTTGGAACAGGTTAATAGATACTACAGTGCAGAAAGCCGGAATCCCAGATTTCGCCGGTTGCTTAGAGCACATTAGTGTAATATGCTACCAGATTCAGACAGCCAAGCTCGAGAGAAGATATTTGCATGTCGTGTTTTTGGACCTGGCAAATGCATTTGGATCTGTGCCACATAGTCTTATTTGGCATGCTTTTGATTTCTTTAGAGTTCCAGGATCAATATTAAATTTAGTGATAGCTTATTGCCAAGATGTCCAAATGTTTTTTAGCACAGCGAACTTTACGGCAGCATGGCAGAGACTAGAGATGGGCATTATGGCAGGGTGAACTATATCCCTGTTAGCGTTTAAAATGGCGATGGAGCTAGTGATTAGAGCATCACAGTGGGTCATCGGCGGGGAGAGACGACAGGATGGGCTGTCCTCCCTCAAATCAGGGCCTATATGGATGATATGACCTTGGTGACCACAACAGTAGCTTACACAAGAGCATTGTTAGAGAAGTTAAATGATAATCTTAAAAGGACTAGATTGAAGATTAAGTTTAGTGAGTCACGGAGTATTTCTTTGGCAGGAGGAAAGGTAGTAAAGAAAAGGCTCTGTGTAGATGAAGAAGAAACCCTGTCCATAATGGAGAAACCAGTTAAAAGTTTGGTAGATGGTATAACAAGTTGGATAACACTGAACAGGTTCTGCAGCTTAGATAAGATGTTACTGACGGGTTAAAAAGGATAGAAGCCAGGGATTCCAGGCAAGTTGACGTTGTTGTGTTTGCAGTTTGGGCTATTCCTCGGTTGATGTGGCCATTGACAGTATATGAGGTGCCAGTTTCTAAGGTGGAAAGGTTAGAGAGATTGATTAGTTCATATATTAGGAAATGGTTAGGAGTTCCACGGTGTCTTAGTAACGTGGTTTTATATGGGAAAGTTAATCTCCATTTACCATTTTCTAGCGTAACAGAAGAGTTTAAGTGTGCTAAAGTGAGGTTAGAGTAGCAATAATCAGGGGGTAAGGATACCTTATTTAGTAACTTGGTGCCAAGTGTAACTAGAGGGCGGAAGTGGAACTCAAAGCAGGCAGTAGAATGACGATACAATATGATACGATAAGATACGATGGCACTTTAGAAGAAACACAAGCACATCTGAACCATACAGACATTGTTGGTAGGGTGCAGTAAGGGAAATGAGGCTTAGGACTCAGCACAGGGAAACCAGTGTGGAGTAAGGCAGGACCAACAGAGAAGAGGAAATTGGTTGTAGAGCAGGTACATCGTCACGAGGAAGCAGTGAGATGTGTAAGGGCAGTAGCTCAGGTTAAGCAGGGACATTGGATGAACTGGGAAAGTGTAGAAAAGAGGAGGTTTAGCTGGAGGGATGGAGGCGGGTCATGTAAGTTTCCTTATAAGGGCTATTTATGATCTGCTGCCATCACCGCAGAACCTCAAACAATGGGTAGGTGGGGACCCGGCGTGTCCCTTGTGTTCAGAGGTGGCAACGTTGAGGCATATTTTGTCAGGATGTAGGACCAGTCTTTCTCAGGGTCAGTGCACTTGGCAGCATAACCAGGTATTGAACAGCATAGCTGCAGCAATTGAGAGGAGGATAATTCAGTATGCATCAGGACTGGGAGTGTAGCAATTCATTTTGCCCGTGAGGGAGAGAAAGGCGTAGGAGGGAAGGTTGCAGATCGGTATGAGTTAGGTTAGTTACGGGAAGCCAATGATTGGGAGATATGGGTAAATTTAGGAGGAAAACTTGTTGCTGCTGGAAATAATTACTACTAGTTTGAGGCCTGATTTAGTTATGGCCAGTTAGTCAGTGGATAGTGTATTCTATAGAACTGATGGTGCCTTGGGAGAACTTAATGGATGAGGCTTATGAAAGGAAAAGGCTTGGATATGTGGAGTTGGCAGCAGAAGTTGAGCAGCAGGGATGGAGAGCAAGAGTATGTCCGGTAGATGTGGGTTGTAGAGGTTTTACAGCGAGATCGACCACATCGCTATTTGGAGAGCTAGGAATTCACGGACAGAGTTTGCGTCAGGCTGCAAAGGCAGTAAGGCAATTGATGGATTCGGTGGAGAAGAAATAGTGTCAGTTGTGGCAAAAAGGAAATGTATGACATGCAGTATGTCTTTGTAATTGTAGTCTGTGCGAGTGTTTCCCGGTCTTATGCAAGGGTGAGATTTGTGGTGCTACAAGCTTAATTATGGGCTAGGATTCGTGGAAGATAGGATGTAGGTGTTTATCATTTGTTAGAGTGAACTAATTGGCTGTGGATTCCTTTATTTAGTAGATGCTGATAACATCGATGATGAGAGCAGGTATTGAGGGGTCGTCAGGGCCAACTGTTGAGCTATCCTGTGGTGTTGTGGGTTTAACTCAATGAAACCAATGAATGGATGTGCCATCTTGATAACCCCAATGATATACTTGCATTTACAGGATTTGTCTGATATGTATATAGAGAATCAATATGTACTGCAGGTAGCTGTTTTATTTTTTGCATATGGGTCATTTATTGTAAGTTGATTTATTTAGTTCGATAATATTTTGGTTTGGGGCTCTGTTTTCTTAGTTGAGTGCTCAGACTGGAGTTATAGCACAAGTACTTTGTGTTTTAATTGTAATATACATTTGTCTTCCAATAACAATTTCCTTATTAACTGCCCGATAAACCAATATATTTTAAAAAAATGTATCATGAGGTTTGGGCAGCACAGTGTCCAAAGCCTCACTGGTGTTGTGAGGCAGTGACTACCAGTGACTCTCCATGTGACCACGTACGTGAGTTTTCTCCAGGTGCTCCAGTTCCCTCCAACATCCAACAGATGTGTGGGATTGTAGATTATAGGTTAACCTATGATGAGCGTTTGTTGGCACTGGGCCTGTACTTGCAGGAGTTTTGAAGAATGATGGGTTACCTCATTGAAACATACCAAATAATGAAAGGCTTGGATAGAGTGGATGTGAAGAGGATGGAGAAAACAGGAGAATGGGGTCAGGAGGGAGAGATAGATGAGCCATGATTGAATGGCGGAGTAGATTTGATGGGCCGAATGGCTTAATTCTACTACTATTCCTTATTAATTGGCTTATGTATATTGTCTGTAGTGTGTAGGGCCCTAGGGGGTGGGTATGTGGGATAACATTGAATTAGTGTGAATGGTCAGCATGGACTCAGTGGGCCGAAGTGACTGCTTCCATGAATTAAGTCTAAACTCTATACTAAACTAACAGCACCTGGCGCACCACATTCTTCAGTCCTGAATATTTTATTGATAAAATTAAATGCAGAACGATTCATCATTATGCAAATTCCAAAATCTGTCACCAGAGGCAGTAGAAAACATTCAAGTCATTACTACATGTCCAACTGTCATACTGGCAGTGAGCTCTCATTGGAAATTATAAATGTAGGTGCCTCAAACCTGAGTCCTGATCTGCTGAATAATTCTACAATTTTCTCTTTAAATTCCGATTTCCAGCATTGGTAGTATTTTGCTGTTGGAGTTATGAAATACATGTGTTTCATTTCAAGGGCCTGGAGTTCTGGAGTTTAACTGAACACTAATATATGTTGACTAACTTTTAAATTAATTCCAGTCAACTTCCATGCAACAAATGTATTTTCAAAAAAGAGCAAAAATTATATCATAGATTGAGTCTCCTTCTCCCGTCTCCAAAAGAGAGGGAACTATAAAGAAGCACCAAACCTTATGAAGGCAATGCATAACTCTACAGTCTACGTTCTGCAAACAGAACATATGACACTGAATTATAAGATTAAAGAGATTAGATCAAATTGGATCGGGAGTCCATCCTCGGCCACGTATAAAATGTGCTACATGAATAGGCTTGACCTGTGCCCAAAGAAGAAAGACTACATGATGGAGGTCTTTCCTCACAGACTCTTTGAAAAGCATAGGGCTCAAGACTTTGAATAATTTTTAAGTAGCAGATAAAAATTTAATAAGCAAGGGGTGAAAAGTTATTGAAGTAGATAGGACTCCAAGAAAAGGCTGCATTCAAAGAATCCATGAACTTATTGAATGGCAACTAGGCCTATTAGAGTAACAGAATCATTGTCATACAGTGAGGAAACAGGCCCTTGGGTGAGTTAACCCTTCCCAACCAAACCACCCTCTCCCCCAGGAATCATCCCCTGCACCCACAGGAGATGCAACACCTGTCCCTATACCTCCTCCCTTCACTCTATCCAGGGACTCCAACAGTCCTTTCAGGTTAGGCAGAGGTTCACTTGCACCTCCTCCAACCTCATCTACTGTATCTGTTGTTCAAACATGGATTCTCATACATCGGCGAGACCAAATGTAGACTGGACAAGGACCTACCTGATCTCCCGGTCGCTAAACACATTAATTCTCCTTCCCAATCCCACACTGACCTTTCTGTTCTCAATCTCCTCCAATGTCAGTGAGGCTAACTGCAAATTGGAGGAACAGCATCTCATATTTCGCTTGGGCAGCTTACAGCCCAGTGGTATGAATTTATCTAACTTCAAGTAACTCCTGCATTTCTTCTCCCTCCATCCGTCCCTCGCCCAGTTGCACCAGCTTCTTGGTCTCACCCAACAAACAGCTAACAATGGCCTGTTCATTGTCTGACCACCTCTCTCTGTTCCTGCTCCCCAAATACACACCTCTGATCAGACGTGTGAAACCTACCACGAGGACTGTGAAGGTCTGGCCTGAGGGGGCTGTCTCTGTTTTATAGGAACAGTTTCAGCAAACAGACTGGAGTCTGTTTGCCACTCAGACCACCTTCAACTCCCAAGTGGACATCAACTCATACACCTCAACCGTTCTGGACTATATAAAATTCTGCACGGACAACATCACTACCCACAAAGAGATAAAGACCTTCCCTAACCAGAAGCCGTGGATGAGCAGGGAGGTCAGACTCCTGCTGAAGGCTCGCAACGCCGCTTTTAAATCTGGCGACGCTGAGGGATACAGCTCATCCAGGGCCAATCTGAAAAAGGGAATTAGGAATGCTAAACTCAATCACAAACGGCGGATCGAGGAGCATTTCCGAAACAACTCTGACCCCAGGCGCATGTGGCAAGGAATCAAATCCATTGCCGATTACCATGAAGTCAACACCCCCTCCCCAGACAACGCCTCCCTTCCTGATGAGCTCAACCATTTCTATGCTCGCTTTGACCGGGACAACAAAACTCCAGCCATCAAAGTTGCTCCATTCCCGAATGAACAACCCCTCAGTCTCTCCACCTCTGCTGTACAAGATGCACTGAGCAAGGTGAATGAGCACAAAGCTGCCGGCCCCGATGGCATCCCCGGGCGGGTGCTCAGGGCATGTGCTGGACAACTATCCCTGGTCCTCACTGACATTTTCAATCTGTCACTGGCCCAGGGTGTCGTCCCCACTTGCCTCAAGACATCTACCATTGTGCCAGAGCCCAAACAATCAGCGACAGGGAGTCTCAACGATTTCCGGCCAGTGGCACTCACCCCTGTCATCGCCAAGTGCTTTGAGCGGCTGATCTTGGCTCATCTCAAAGCCAGCCTCCCCCCCACACTGGACCCCCATCAGTTTGCCTACCGGACCAACAGGTCTACAGAGGACGCCATATCGGCGGCCCTACACTCTGCCCTGACCCACCTGGACAGTAATAACACCTATATCAGGTTGCTGTTCATTGACTTCAGCTCCGCCTTTAACACTGTCATACCCGCTAGCTTGATCACCAAACTCAGCGGTCTTGGCATCTCCACTTCCCTCTGCAATTGGACACTGGATTTCCTCACTAACAGACCACAGTCTGTTAGGGTCAACAACCTCACCTCCTCTACTATAGCACTGAACATCGGTGTGCCACAGGGCTGTGTGCTCAGCCCTCTCCTCTACTCTCTCTTCACCCATGACTGCATCCCTAAGTATGGCTCCAACGCCATCATAAAATTTGCCGACTACACCACGGTGGTAGGACTGATCAGTGACAACGACGAGTCAGCCTACAGGGAGGAGGTCCAGCACCTGACAACCTGGTGTGCCAACAATAACCTCGTCCGCAACTCCCAGAAGACGAAGGAAATCATTGTTGACTTTAGAAAGAACAGAGGGGGCAGACACACCCTCATCCATATAAACGGGACTGAGGTGGAGCGGGTCTCCAACTACAAATTCCTCGGGGTACACATCTCGGAGGATCTGTCCTGGTCCCTCAACACCTCCAAGCTGATCAAAAAGGCACAGCAGCGCCTTTACTTCCTGAGGAGGCTCAAAAAAGCCCACCTGTCCCCCCAGATCCTGACCAACTTTTACCGCTGTACCATGGAAAGCATCCTGACCACCTGCTTTACGGTCTGGTACAGCAGTTGCACCGTAGCAGATAGGAAGGCACTACAACGGGTGGTGAAAACCGCCCAGTACATCATCGGTGCCCCGCTCCCTGCCATGGATGCCCTCCACCGAAAACGGTGTCTGAGACGGGCTGGGAAGATCAGCAAAGACCCCTCCCACCCTAACCATGGACTGTTTGCCCTCCTACCATCAGGGAGGCGGTACAGGAGCCTCAGGTCCCATACTAGTAGGATGAGGAACAGCTTCTATAACAACACCATCACACTGCTGAACTCGGAGTCCCCCAATAGATTTCTCCAGTCTCTCCGTCCACATTGTCTGCATTCTGTATGCTATTACTACAAACTGACGCTAAACTGCATTTCGTTGTACCCATACTTGTATCTGTGCAATGACATTAAAGTTGAATTGAATTGAATTCATAGAAACATAGAAACATAGAAAATAGGTGCAGGAGGAGAACATTCGACCCTTCGAGCCAGCACCGCCATTCATTATGATCATGGCTGATCATCCCCAATCAATAAGCAGTGCCTGCCTTCTCCCCATATCCCTTGGCTCCACTAGCCCATAGAGCTTTATCTAACTCTCTCTTAAATACATCCAGTGACTTGGCCTCCACTGCCCTCTGTGGCAGGGAATTCCACAAATTCACAACTCTCTGGGTGAAAACGTTTTTTCTCACCTCAGTCTTAAATGGCTTCCCCTTTATTCTAAGACTGTGGCCCTTGGTTCTGGACTCGCCCAACATTGGGAACATTATTCCTGCATCTAGCTTGTCCAGTCCTTTTATAATTTTATATGTTTCTATTAGATTGCCCCTCATCCTTCTAAACTCCAGTGAATACAAGCCTAGTCTTTTCAATCTTTCCTCATATGACAGTCCCGCCATTCCAGGGATCAATCTCGAGAACCTACGCTGCACTGCCTCAATCACAAGGATGTCCTTCCTCAAATTAGGAGACCAAAACTACACACAATACTCCAGGTGTGGTCTTACCAGAGCCCTATACAACTGCAGAAGAACCTCTCTACTCCTATACTGAAATCCTCTTGTTATGAAGGCCAACATTCCATTAGCTTACTTCACTGTCTGCTGTACCTGCACGCCAACTTTCAGTGACCGGTGTACAAGGACACCCAGGTCTCGTTGTACCTCCCCCTTACCTAACCTAAACCCGTTGAGATAATAATCTGCCCCCTTGTTTTTGGCACCAAAGGGGATAACCTCACATTGTACTGCATCTGCCATGCATCTGCCCACTCACTCAACCTGTCCAGGTCACCCTGCAACCTCCTAACATCCTCTTCACAGTTCACACTGCCACCCAGCTTTGTGTCATCCTACATCCTTATACATCAGCAAGACTAGCTTTGTGTACAACAATAATATTGTTACTTGTTTGCATATCTTTCATTCATTGTTCTATATCTCTCTGCATCATTATCTATATCTCTCATTTCCCTTTCTGTGACTTTCAGTCTGAAGAAGGGTCTTGACCCGAAACATCACGTATTCCTTCTCTCCAGAGATGCTGCCTGTCCCACTGAGTTAATCATGCATTATATGCTCTCATCCAAATCATTGATATAAGCCACAAACAGCAAAGGGCGCAGCATTTAACCATGAGGCACACCACTAGTCACAGGCTCCAGTCTGAAAAACAGCCTTTCACCATCACCCTCTGCTTCCTTCCAGGAAGCCAATTTTCTATCCAGCTGGCTAGCTCCTTGGATCACATGCTATCTAACCTTCCATAGCAGCCAGCTTGCTGAAATCTCTGTATACAATATCTGCAGCTCTGCCCCCATCAACCTTTTTGGTTGCATTTACAAGAAATTCAATCAGATTTTTGAGACATGATCTCCCATGTACAAAACTATGCTGACTATCCCTAATCAACCCTTGTCTATATAAATGCAAGTATAGTATATCTTATCCCTCAGAATACTCACTTATAACTTTTCGATCACAGATGTTTGACTCACTTGCCTATAGTTCCTATGCTTTTCCTTGTAGCCTTTCATAAATAGAGGCACAACATTTGCCACCCTCTCGTCGTTAGGCACCTCACCCACATTTAATGATGACACATAAATCTCAGCCAGGGCACTTGCAATATCTTTTCTAGCTTTCCATGGTGTCCTTGGATATATTTGATGAGGCCAGGGAGATTTGTCTACCTTCATAGGCATTGGGACATTCAGCATCTCATCGACCATAACACTGACTGTCCTCAAGACACTTCCAATGACAGCCAAAATTCCTCGGTCCTCGTGTCTCTCTATGGTAAAAATGAGAAATACTCATTGAGGACCTTGCTCATCTCCTGTGGCTCCACACAAAGATGACCACTTTGATTCCTCTCTAGTTCTCTAATTCTCTCTCTAGTTACTCGTTTTCGATAATGACACAAAATCTATTTGGATTAGCCTTAATATTTTCTGCCAGAGCTATCCCTAGCACCCCCCCCCCCCCCCCCCCATTGCTCCTGATTTATTTCTTCAGCGTGCTCCTCAGTTCCCGAAATACTTCCAGAGACACACTTGATCCAAGCTGCCTAAACCTGTTGCCTGCCTCCTTTTTAACCTTGCTCTTAATTTAGTTTAGTTTAGTTTTTGTTTAGAGATGCAGCGCGGAAACAGGTCCTTTGGCCCACCAAGTCCGCACCGACCAGAAATCCCTGCACACTAACACTATCCTACACACCAGAAACAATTTACACTTATACCAAGCCAATTAAACCACAAACCTGTACGTCTTTGGAATGTGGGAAGAAACCAAAGATACCGGAGAAAAAAATACACGGTCGCGGGGAGAACTTACAAACTCCGTACAGACAGCACCCGTAGTCGAGATCGAACCCGGGTCTCTGGCGATGCAAGTTCTGTAAGGCAGCAACTCTACTGATGCACCACCGTGCCACCCAGATTCACATTTGTATGTTCACATCTGGAGTTAGTAGAGCAGCACTTCAAAGCAGGTCATAACATCCATCTTATGTTATTTTTTGAAAGGTCGGATGAATTATAATACAGACAGAGGCATTTGGCCCAATACCTTTGTGCCTTTTGGAAAAGAGTTATCCAATTGAATGACACCTTCTGCCACTTATAACCATATAACAATTACAGCACGGAAACAGGCCCTCTCGGCCCTTCCAGTCCGTGCACTTGGTCCTTATCCCCATAGCTCGTAAATGTCATATTCAAATGTTTAAATATAATGAAGGTTTCTATCTCTTCCACCATTAGCGAAAGAGTTCCTGACCCCAACCACCATAAGCGTGAAATTTTGTTTTCTCATCTCCTCTCCAATCCATCCAACAATTACATGAAAACTATGCTGCTTTTAAAAATAATCATCTGCTAAGAGGTCACTCTGGAATACACAGATATGTCTATCCTATCTACTCCTTCCACATCCTTCAATTTAGTTAACCCATTCCTTCTCTCCAGAGATGCTGCCTGTCCAGCTGGGTTACTCCAGCAGTTTGTGTCTACCTTTGATTTAAACCAGCATCTGCAGTTCTTTCCTACACGTACTGAAAACACTTAATTAGTAGTTATTTATATTTAATTATATATATATTATATTGTATTAATTATATTAATTAATTGTAACTATTAAAATACTTAAAACACCTTTGCCCCTCTCTCTAGTGCAATCTCTTTCTGCTCCTGTAACGTTGTGACCAGAACTGTGTGGTGCACTCAAGCTGTGGCCTAGCCAGTTTTATTAATGTTTGGACATACCTCCTTTCTCTTAGAAAGCATGCTTCAGCTCAAAATAAATTATCCATTTCTTTTCTCAAAAGAAATGATCTCCCAAAATTTGTAATCTACAGAAAAGGCTCATCCTCACAGATAGATCATAATAACATAAGCAATTCCTCGTGCCAAAACCAAGGGTCAAGCTTCATCTGATGACATTCCCTTCACCTACGATGTCACAGATATGGGAAGTGCCTTGGACTTCCTGTTGAGGAATGCAGGGCTGCATTCCACCAGTCCAAGGTGCCCTCTCATCATTTCATATATTAGATCAGCTCACTACTAAACAGACACCAGAAGAGCAATTCTCTCTCAGTGCCAAAACATTCCCATTTAATAAAATCCCATGTCGCATTCATTGTGACAGCAGCAACCTTTATAGAACTTAACGTTGTGCGACCCAGTACACGGATTAGCAAAAATAGCCACTTAAGATGTGTCTTGACCCGAAACGTCACCTATTCCTTTTCTCCGGAGATGTTGCATGACCCACTGAGTTACTCCAGCATTTTAGCAAAGATAAACCCTCCTTAATAGCTGAAATTCCAAATACTTGTACAGTTGCAGCCTGCAATAACAATGTGGTGACCACGTCCAGTTAATTACTGAATTAATGATGGGATTTTTTAATCTACTGGTTAACTATGTGAAGGAAACAGCAAGTTAATTAAAGTTAAATTAAATGCTAAATGCTATCAGCAAATCTTAAATTCCATAATGTAAAATGTCCCCACATAACATATCCCAAAGTAAGCATTGCACCATGGAACTGGACTCAACGTTATTTCTTTCCTAATCTGTAAATATTCAGAAGAACTTGTTTTAAAGAATTGCACATGTTCTTACCCTGAGAAATTACTCCAGTTCAAAATTTTCCCAGATCTAAAATCATCCCAGATCTAATGTATTAACATTATTAAAATTATGTGAATTTTCTTTGTCGGTGGAACTTGTTTTCAATGGATACATTTTGCCACTTCTTTAAATCCTGCTTTCTTGTTCCTTTCACGATTCCTTTCCTTTCTAGAGTGTCAAAGTAAATTACTCACATTTTCTGTCAGTTCAATGAGAAATAGCAAGTGGAAGAACATCTTAACGTGCCATTACCTCCAATCTTTCTTCCTTTTCTATGGTGAAGTACCATTGCTGAATGTGGAAATTGTTATATTGGAGGTCACGAGCATGAGTTGACATCTCACCGACCTATCATACACTACTACTCCTCAACATACTCGGCAATGCAAGCATTTCTTAAATATAAATAAGAGATTAAAATATTTGCTGTCTTATTTCTCCCTGTTGGAGAACATGGACTTGCGTTCTGCCTGGTGCATATTGTAACATTTTTAAGAACGAACACCCACCCCAAACATTGTTCAAAAGTGAAAAGAGAATGGGGAGGAGGTGGGAGCAGAGCCAATCCCACACAATTCAGAGGCAGAGAGGGATTTGGCAGAAAGATGATAAGCAGGATGGGGTTTTGGTGCAAGTGAACCGACAGTCAAACATAAGGGCCCAAAAGGATGAGATGGTGCAAAATGCATGTCGTCTGGACAGCTAGTACTGTTTATTCTGCTTCAAGGGAGAATGATCTCCAGATCAGAATGTCATGTGGAATTATTTCTCACATTTCAAAACAAATGCTACTCCCAACCATTAGACTATTATTGTTGGTAGCTACACAATTACTGTGGGCAAATAATAAATGTATCAAAAAGTTTATCACAAAGGCGATATTAATTGAAATAAATTCATGTTTTTTTTCTCCTGAACATTGCAAATTGCATGTTGTCATGTTACCAGGATCATTTCCAGTTTTGTGGTTATGCTACTTTTTGATTTTGTGGGGCTTCGCAGCTCACTATGTAACCTTCTGATCCAGCTGCTGACACATGGATAGGGTGGATGGAGAGGGAAGACCTAGGGGCCTTTTGCCAAAGGCTAGGGTAATCTCCCTACCCCGTCACTTAATGCTGAGGTTAAACCACTGATCCCAATGGCTTTATGTATACAATATGTTGATCAATACTGCAGAGGCTCATAAGCTTCCAGCAAAAATTCAGAATTTGTATCAATAGTTCAATGGTTTAATGGTTCAATGGTTTCTTGAGGTACCATGAAATACTTTTTCCTGGACAGGTTGAGTGAGTGGGCAGATGCGTGGCAGATGCAGTATAATATAGATAAATGTGAGGTTATCTATCCACTTTGGGGCAAAAACAAGGGGGCAGATTATTATCTCAATGGGGTTAGGTTAGGTTAGGTAAGGGGGAGGTACAGCGAGACCTGGGTGTCCTTGTACAACAGTCACTGAAAGTTGGCGTGCAGGTACAGCAGGCAGTGAAGAAAGCTAATGGAATATTGGCCTTCATAACAAGAGGATTTCAGTATAGGAGTAAAGAGGTTCTTCTGCAGTTGTATAGGGCTCTGGTGAGACCACATCTAGAGTATTGTGTACAGTTTTGGTCTCCTAATTTGAGGAAGGACATCCTTGTGATTGAGGCAATGCAGCGTAGGTTCACGAGATTGATCCCTGGGATGGCGGGACTGTCATATGAGGAAAGATTGAAAAGACTAGGCTTGTATTCACTGGAGTTTAGAAGGATGAGGGGGATCTTATAGAAACATATAAAATTATAAAAGGACTGGACAAGCTAGATGCAGGAAAAATGTTCCCAATGTTGGGTGAGTCCAGAACCAGGGGCCACAGCCTTATAATAAAGGGGAGGTCATTTAAGACTGAGGTGAGAAAAAACTTTTTTACCCGGAGAGTTGTGAATTTATGGAATTCCCTGCCACAGAGGGCAGGGGAGGCCAAAACACTGGATGGATTTAAGAGAGAGTTGGATAGAGCTCTAGGGGCTAGTGGAGCCAAGGGATATGGGGAGAAGGCAAGCACGGGTTATTGATAGCGGACGATCAGCCATGATCACAATGAATGGCGGTGCTGGCTTGAAGGGCCGAATGGCCTCCTCCTGCACCTATTTTCTATGTTTCTATGTTTCTATGTATCTGTTCAGGTCATTTCCAGAGGATAAAATGGACTTTGATTATGTAGGAGTAGATACTGATTCTAGCCATCACTCCAACAGGGCTGCTTTAATATCAGTAGCAAGGGTCTTACGTCCTAACGCTTGCAGCATGGTCAAGCGAACGAATTTCAAACATTTATACTAACCCATTACTAGACCAGGGGTATTTGTCAACTCTATTTTCATTGATTATAGTTTTCCATCCGAGTTAAAGGTGGGACTATTATTATTACTTCATTAATAACATCATCTATGTCGTGACTGTATGTATTAGGAATATTTTTCCTTCATTTGTCAATGAAGCAGTTGTGGCTGTGTAGACTCGTTTCTCACGGCGTGAAATCACAGAGCTTTGAAATCTTCACATAGTCACTCATGTGACTCCGAAGTAAAATAGTAAGATTAAATGAGAACTTACCAGTTTGAAGTTTGATCTTTATTTTATGAGGAGTTACATAGAAACATAGAAACATAGAAACATAGAAATTAGATGCAGGAGTAGGCCATTCGGCCCTTCGAGACTGCATCGCCATTCAATATGATCATGGCTGATCATCCAACTCAGTATCCGTACCTGCCTTCTCTCCATACCCCCTGATCCCCTTAGCCACAAGGGCCACATCTAACTCCCTCTTAAATATAGTCAATGAACTGGCCTCAACTACCCTCTGTGGCAGAGAGTTCCAAAGACTCACCACTCTCTGTGTGAAAAAAGTCTTTCTCATCTTGGTCTTAAAGGATTTCCCCCTTATCCTTAAGCTGTGACCCCTTGTCCTGGACTTCCCAACATCGGGAATAATCTTCCTGCATCTAGCCTGTCCAACCCCTTAAGAATTTTGTAACTTTCTGTAAGATCCCCTCTCAATCTCCCAAATTCTAGAGAGTATAAACCGAGTCTATCCAGTCTTTCTTCATAAGACAGTCCTGACATCCCAGGAATCAGTCTGGTGAACCTTCTCTGCACTCCCTCTATGGCAATAATGTCCTTCCTCAGATTTGGAGACCAGAACTGTACGCAATACTCCAGGTGTGGTCTCACCAAGACCCTGTACAACTGAAGTAGAGCCTCCCTGCTCCTGTACTCAAATCCTTTTGCTATGAAAGCTAACATACCATTCGCTTTCTTCACTGCCTGCTGCACCTGCATGTTTACTTTCAATGACTGGCGTACCATGACACCCAGGTCTCGCTGCATCTCCCCTTTTCCTAATCTGCCACCATTTAGATAATAATCTGCTTTCCTGTTTTTGCCACCAAAGTGGATAACCTCACATTTATCCACATTATACTGCATCTGCCAAACATTTACCCACTCACCCAGCCTATCCAAGTCACCTTGCAGTCTCCTAGCATCCTCCTCACAGCTAACACTGCCCCCCAGCTTAGTGTCATCCGCAAACTTGGAGATATTGCCTTCAATTCCCTCATCCAGATCATTAATATATATTGTAAATAGCTGGGGTCCCAGCACTGAGCCTTGCGGTACCCCACTAGTCACTGCCTGCCATTATGAAAAGGACCCATTTACTCCTACTCTTTGCTTCCTGTTTGCCAGCCAGTTCTCTATCCACATCAATACTGAACTCTCAATGCCGTATGCTTTAAGTTTGTATACTAATCTCTTATGTGTGACCTTGTCGAAAGCCTTCTGGAAGTCCAGGTACACCACATCCACTGGTTCTCCCTTATCCACGCTTCGAGTTGCATCCTCGAAAAATTCCACAAGATTTATCAGACATGATTTACCTTTCGTAAATCCATGCTGACTTTGTCCAATGATTTCACCACTTTCCAAATGTGCTGCTATCCCATCTTTAATAACAGACTCTAGCAGTTTCCCCACTACGGATGTTAGACTAACTGGTCTGTAGTTCCACGTTTTCTCTCTCCCTCCCTTCTTAAAAAGAGGGGTTATGTTTGCTACCTGCCAATCCTCAGGAACTACTCCAGAATCTAAAGAGTTTTGAAAGATTATCACTAATGCATCCACTATTTCCGGAGCTACTTACTTAAGTACTCTGGGATGCAGCCTATCTGGCCCTGGGGATTTATCGGCCTTTAATCCATTCAATTTACCTAACACCACTTCCCGACTAACATGGATTTCACTCAATTCCTCCTTTGACCCGCGGTCCCCTGCTATTTCCGACAGATTATTTATGTCTTCCTTAGTGAAGACGGATCCAAATTGGTCCGCCATATCCTTGTTCCCCATGATCAACCCACCTGTTCTGACTGCAAGGGACCTACATTTGTTTTAACTAATCTCTTTCTCTTCACATATCTATAAAAACTTTTGCAGTCAGTTTTTATGTTCCCTGCCAGTTTTCTTTCATAATCTATTTTTTTTCCTTTCCTAATTAAGCCCTTTGTCCTCCTCTGCTTGTCTCTGAATTTCTCCCAGTCCTCTGGTATGCTGCTTTTTCTGGCTACTTTGTAGGCATCATCCTTTGCTTTGATACTATCCCTGATTTCCCTTGTTATCCACGGATGCACTAACTTCCCCGATTTATTCTTTTGCCAAACTGGATGAACATTTTTTGTAGTTCATCCATGCAGTCTTTAATGTCTTCCATTGCATATCCACCGTCAACCCTTTTAGAATTAATTGCCAGTCAATCTTGGCCAATTGACGTCTCATACCCTCAAAGTTACCTTTCTTTAAGTTCAGAACCATTGTTTCTGAATTAACAATGTCACTCTCCATCCTAATGAAGAACTCAACTTAAGATGAGGGATTACGTGTCCTCCGCTCCCAACCCTCATGAATGTCATCTGGTAGTTCTAGTCTTCTGTTATCTTACTATTATACTTCAGTCACTATTAGCTGTGATTTCACACCGATGTTTTGAAGATTGGCGCGCACTGCGGCAGTCGGGGTTCTTCATGTAATCCCTCATCGTAACTCCTCATAAAATAAAGATCAAACTTCAAACTGGTAAGTTCTCGTTTAATCTTACTATTATATGCCGTATCCATGTTAAAGTGCATTAGATTACCTGGGAGCAATGTATCATTGAATAAATAATGTTCGATCAGATGGAATCTGCATATGAATGTCATTTTAACACATTTATCCAATATAAATGCATTGTAAAATCAAACAGCTATTGTACAGTTCAGTTGGGAAATTTGATTGTAATGGCAGGTTTTCACTTTTGAAGAAATTAAAGTGAGTCTTGCTGTGATTTTCTGTGAATCAGATTTGGATTATGAGAGATAAAAGCAATTTAGATGCAGAAACGAAAAGTTGAAAATCCACAGGGTAATAAATACTTGATAATTTTCTGATCTTAGTGAGATACTATTCTGCACCTATTAACATGATTTAATAACTACTGTAGAATGCAATAGTTATCCCGAATGTTACAATCATACAGAAATTACTTTTGGTTCATGAAAATGAATCACTAAACACATGTATCATAACTTATATTGTTTGAAAATAGAAATGTTTCATCACAAATTCTTAATGTTAACCTTTTTCTTAGTTTAGAGATAAAGTATGGAATAGGCCCTTCAGCCTACTGAGTCCACACTGACCATCGATCCCGCATTCACACATGGTCTATGTTATCCCACTTTCTCATCCATTCCCTACATATAAGGGGTTTTCTTTCACAGTGGCCAATTAACCTACAACCTGCACTTGTTTGGGATGTGGGAGGAAACCAGAACACCCAGTGGAAATCCAAAAGGTCACAGGGTGAACGCGCAAACTCCACACTGAGAGTACATGAGGCCAGGTCTCTGGCGCTCTGAGGCAGCAGCTCTACCAGCTACCTCACTGTGCTACCCTTCTTTCCCTTACTGGTCGCACAAATGGACTCAAACTGGTAATATCCAGGTGACCCCTGATTTAAATGGGTATGAACTAATCTTTGTTGATGTACAACAAGTTATAAATTTACTACGTGGTTTGGTGGCTAATTGCAGGATTGAGTGATACTATGATAAAAGCTGCAAAAGCCTGCATTAGACTTCTACTGATGTACAATCAAATTAATTGCTACACATTGTAATCATGTAGCAGGTTTAATGAGGCACAAAGTGAGTGCAAAATGATTTACATGACCTCAAAGTCACCAAAATGGTTCGCTGCCAATGGAGGAATATTTCACTTTAAACAAACACAGTAATTTTTATTCACCTGGCATGCGACTGTAACTCATTGCCAACATTTGCCTTGGAATAGGTTGTTGGCTAATGGCTTCTTGAATGACACATTTCTTATTTATTAGGTAGGTCCATACTGCTGTTCAGTAAGAGCTTCCAGGCTTTTGATCCAATGACAATGGGGAAGGGATGAAGACGACGGCTGCAATGGGTCTTTATGGCCAGCTGCAGCTTGGACTTTGAAAATAGTCTTGTATATGGTGTCAGTAGGCTATTTCTATACACTTTATACTTATCATCAAGTACATCCCTGGAGGAGTTTGGGGAACTAAGGAGTAAACTAAAAAAGGAAATCAGAAGGGCAAAAAGGGACCAGGAGATAGCTCTGGCGGGTAGCATTAAGGACAATCCCAAAAGATTTTATAAATACACTAGACTAAGTGCAGACCCGTTGGGTCTGCTCCCCCAACGCAATATTCCACCACTCCCCCGTTCCCCCAATGCAACCCGTTCCCCCAATGCAATTTTCCACCGCTCGCACATAGCCCTCAACTGCACAGGCGCGGCTCATTTCCCCTCATCCCCAAGCACTCCTTCCCCCTCCTTTTCACCCTCCCTCTTCTTTCCCCCTCTCCTCCTCCCCACCCCAATTCCCTCCTAACCTCTCCCTCCCTCTCCTTTCCCCTACCCTCAGTCACTCCCTCCATCCTCCGTAACTCCTCTCCCTTCCCTACCCCCCTCCTATCCCTCTATCCCCCACCTCCTCCTCTCCTCACCTCCCATCCCCCGCACTATCCCTCCTCACCTTCCCCACTGCCTCCTCCCCCACTCTCCCTCCTCACCTCCGCCACTTTCCTCCCTCTCTCTCCCTACCCCATCCTCTCCCTCAATCCCCCCACACTCCCTCCTCACCTCCCCAGGATCTTGAGGTTGTAGCTGTTGGCCTCAGGTCTGAGGTTGTAGCCAGGCTCAGTGCCAGGTAACTGACAGCAGACGCAGCCAATCAGTGTGGCAATGGAGCAGGAAGGGGTATTGCTGTCCCATCTGTGGTGGTGACTGACAGGAGAGAAGACCAATCCACGTGGCGGTGACTGACAGGAGAGGAGACCAATCTGCGCATGTGCGGTTTAATTTTTTTAAAAACCTTAATAACTTTTAAAATATACCACCTGTCGGAACAAAACTTGTTGCACTTGCAGCACATGAGAATGGTGAGTAAGGTGGCGAAAAAAGGTGGAAAAGGGTAACTAGAGAGAGAGTGGGACCTCTCAGGAATCAAAGTGCTCACCTCTGTGTGTAGCGATAGGGCAAACTCCTAAATGAATATTTCTCATCTGTATTTACCAAGGAGAAAGACAGTAGGACAGAGGAAATTGGAGCAATCACTGGAAGTGTCTTGAGAGTAGTCAGGACTACCGTCGAAGAAGTGCTGAAGGTACTGTTGTTGTGTGAGGGTAGACAAATCTCCTGGGCCTGATCAGATATATCCGAGAACATTGCGGGAAACTAGAGAGAAAATTGCGGGAGCCCTGGTTGAAATTTACAAGTTGTCCTTAAATACAGGAGAAGTGCCGGAAGACTGGAGGGTGGCAAATGTTTGCCTCTTTTCAAGAAGGGTTGCAGGGAAAATGCTGGTAGCTATAGGCCGGTGAGCTTAACATCTGTAGTTGGTAAGTTACTGGAGAGTATTCTGAGGGATAGGTTACACAGGCATTTGGCTGGACAAGGGCTGATTAGGGACACTCAGCATGGTTTTGTATGTGGGAAGTCGTGTCTCACAAATCTGATTGATTTTTGACGTGACAAAAAAGTTTGATGAAGGCAGAGCTGTAGATGTTGTGTACATGGACTTCAGTGAGGCATTCGACAAGGTTCAGCATGGTAGGCTGCTCTGGAAGGTTAGATTGCATGGGAACCAAGGAGAGATAGCTGAATGGATAGTAAATTGGCTCCATGGAAGGAAGCAGAGGGTGATGGGGGAAGGTTGCTTCTCGGACTGGAGGCCTGTGACTAGTGGTGTGCTTCAGGGTTCGGTGCTGGGCACATTACTGTTTGTCATCTACATACAGGGCAAGATTAGAAAGTTTGCTGATGATATAAGTTAGTGGTTTTGCAGATAGTGAAGGTGGTTTCGTGAAAGATTGCAGCAGGATCTAGATCGATTGGCCAGGTGGGCGGAGGAATGGATGATTTGATTTAATACATAAAGTGTGAGGTGTTGCATTTTGGGACGTCGAAAAATGGCAGGACCTACACAGTAAATAGTAGGCCTCTGGATAGTGTTATAGAGCAGAGGTATCTAGGAATACAGGTGCATGGTTCCTTGAAGGCCGATTCGCAGATAGATGAGGTGATCAAAAAAGGCTTTTGGCACTTTGACCATCAGTCAGAGCATTGAGTATAGAAGTTGGGAGGTCATGTTGCAGTTGTATGAGATGTTGGTGAAACCACATTTAGATTATTGTGTTCAGTTCTGGGCACCGTGTTATAGGAGAGATATTGTCAAGCTTGAAAGGGTTCCGAAAAGATTTATGAGGATGTTGCCAGGACTAGAGGGTGTGAGCTATAGGGAGAGGCTGAGAAGGCTGCGTCTCTATTCCATGGAGAGCAGGAGGATGATGGGATGATCTTATAGAGGCGTACAAAATCATGAGAGGAATAGATTGGGTTGATGCACAGAGTCTTTTGCCCAGAGTAGGGGAATCGAGGACATAGGTCCTAGGTGAAGGGGAAAAGATTTAATAGGAATCCAAGGGGTAACCTTTTCACACAAAGGGTGGTGGGTGTATGGAACAAGCTGCCAGAGGAGGTAGTTGAGGCTGGGATTATTCAATTGTTTAAGAAACAGTTAGACAGGTACATGGATAGAACAGGTTTGCAGGGATATGGACCAAACACAGGCAAGTGGGACTAGTGTAGCTGGGACATTATTGGCTGGTGTGGGCGAGTTGGGCGAAGAGGCCTGTTTCCACATTGTATCACTCTATGACTCTATGACTATAATCTGGGACTGTGGTAATAATTTACCAAACTGTATGCAAAACAAAGAAGTTCATTGCTGCGCAGTGCATGTGATCATGAAAACCATTGACCATTGGGTGTTGACATGTATAACCTTTCACATGTAACTTGGAGGAGAAAGTACTAGCAATGATATTCCCATGTGATGATTTCCCCTGTTCTATTAGACGGCAGGGGTTCCAGGTTTGGAAGGAGTTATGGACGAGTGGCAGTGGCCAAGTGGCAGTGGTGCACATTGGTACACAGTGCACTTATTACAGTAAAAAGAGGAAATGCTCTGGGGGTGGGGTGGAGGGGGGGAGGTGGTGGTGAGGCACCAGTGACCAGTTGGTTAATTTGTGATGGGTAATATCAATCTGCGTTATTGAAGGTGCACTCATCCCGGTATTCCATCCACATCTGATGAGCTTTATAGATTGGGTGGTCTAATATCAAGTCTAGACACAGGGAACTGTGCCTGTGTCTAGTTCTGGCAGATGCTGGTTTACTAAAATAAAGGAACAAAATATTGGGGCCACACAGCGAGACAGGCAGCATCTCTGGAAGATATGGATAGCCGCCTCGTACAAAGGGTTGAGGGCAAGCAGCCCTGCCCAAACTCCTACCTATTTGTTAACTCTTGGCGGCTCTGATAGAATGTCCACTTGCCCTGCAGGAAAGATTGAGTTATGTCAGTGAGCCAAGAATATGAGCGATAAATGTTTAGTCTGAAGAAGAGTCTCGACCCGGAACGTCACCCATTCCTTCTCTCCAGAGATGCTGCCTGTCCCGCTGAGTTGCTCCAGCATTTTGTATCTACCTTCGATTTAAAGTCCTGTCTTACTGGATTCTCAGAGCCCTTTTGTGTCCACAAAGCTATTTTTCTCATGTATCTTGTGCAGGTATATTTCTGTTCGAGGGTAACCCTTCTTGAGTGGTGTTGATCACACATTTGATGATGGTAAAATAGTTAAGTGCCATGAGCCAATGGTGTCTAACTCTTCATAAATGATCACTACCAGCTCCATAAGTAAGTAACTTTATTGGCCAAATATTCACATACAAGGAATTTACCTTGGTGCTCCGCCCCACGTAACAACAAGACATACAGTGACAGTTACGAATGACTCCGAAAACACTAAACATTAATAATAATAAGACATTAATGATAAAACAACATTGATCAAGCATGTGAATCAACAAAATACCAGATCAAAGGGAGGCTACAGATTTTTGGCTGTTGAGTAGAACAACTACTCGTGGATAAAAACTGTTTTTATGTCTGGCTGTGGCAGCTTTGACAATCCGGAGTCGTCTTCCAGAGGGAAGTGATTCAAAGAGTTTGTGACCCAGGTGAGAGAGGTCAGAGATGATCAGAAACTGAGAGGCATCTTTTTGAGATTGTACAGGTGTGCAACTTCAGCACAGTCCACAGAATGGAATCATTGTTTCAGCAAGTGAGTCAGGTGTTGACCAGCACTTCAGTTTTCTCCGTGTCTGTTCTGGTGTGTGGGGAGCTCAATGGAATCAGGAGCAGTGTAGAGGATCAGCCCTTGCCCTAACATCTAGTAAATAGACTAGAGGGCATAGCTGAGTGAATTATGTGCAGCTTCTAGGTATCTAAACTTGCCTTTTAGAAACTTTTGGGGGTGGTACCTGATTACTGGAACCTTGCATTTCGTGTGCAATCTCTATTGAGAGTGAAGCGGAGCCCTCAACCTGATATTGGTGGTGTCAATTGTTTCTTGAATCATTGCGAAACCCACAATATGGCTGAATACCTGCTGAGCTGACCAGTCTCACCCCGGTCACTCCCTCTTCTCCCCTCTCCCATCCGTCAAGAGGTACAGAAGTTTCACAACGCATATCTCCAGATTCACATATAGTTTCTTCCCAGCTGATAGCAGGCAACTGAACCATCCTATCACCAATTAGAAGAGCGGTCCTGACCTCTCACCTACCTCATTGGAAACCCTCGGACTATCTGTCTTTACTGGACTTCATCTTGCACAAACCGTTATACATTTTATCCTGTACCTGTACACTGTGGAAGGCTTGATTGTAATCATGAATAGTCTTCTCACTGAATGGATGGCATGCAACAATAAAGCTTTTCACTGTACCTTGGTACACATGGCAATAAGCTAAACTATACTAAGTTTGTAAGACCTGCTGGTTGCTGATGGTTACCAAGAGGAGACTGGATGGAGGGAGGAATCACTCCGACTGAATGCCTCGCCAGCGGGCACGACCTCCCATGGCCAACCTGGAAGACCCTCAACAGATTACGAGTGGAGCAGGGGGGATGCAAAGCACTTATGAAAGCATGGAACTACCAGGCAGAAGACACATGCAGCTGTGGAGCAGTACAGACAGTGTCCCACCTACTGGAGTGTGACGACGCCCCCCAGTGCAGCCCCCAGGACCTGGCTGAACCAACCCGACCAGCTGTGACCTGCGCCAAATACTGGCAGAACGACATCTGAGATTGCAACGGACTCGAAGAAGACCAAGAGGAGAGATCCTTTGCCAACTCCCTGGTATACTGTTGGCATCAAAATGGTAAAGTTTGTCTGTAGTGAATCTCTGGTGAAAATAGTTAAGGCCACCGCCACTTTAATAGGCACCAGCAGAGTGGTCCAAAGCAGGAAGAAAGGCCTAGGTCTCCCCTTCCAACATTTGTGGTAAGTTATCTCATTCTGTGCTCTTGTTCCTCTTCCACTATGAAACCACCATCATTGCTATCAACAGGAGGTCCAGCTAAAGGTAGAATTGAAATTTCTAAGGTTAACTCCGCCCACGGTACTCTATGTAAGATTCCCAGAATAATCATCACTCGTGAAAAAATGCCACCTGAACTCCAATTCACTCACCAATCAAACTGTATTATTCAGGCAAAGACAGACACAAAATGCTGGAGTAACCCAGCGAGTCAGTCAGCTTCTATGGAGAAAAGGAATAGGTGACGTTTTGGGTCAAGACCCTTCTTCAGACTGAGAGTCAGGGGAGAGGGAACTGAGAGATTTGAAAAGGTACATAGAACAAATTAATGAAAGATATGCAAAAAGACAGATCAAAGCCTGCAACAATGATCAAGACGACGGTCCATTGTTGGCTGTAGTGGAGGTGATTATGAGTGAAACTCGGCAGGATGACAGTGAAACTAGTAGAACGATTAGGGTGGGGGAGGGAAGGGATACAAGGGTTACTTGAAGTTAGAGAAATCGATATTCATGCCACTGGTTGTAAGCTGCCCAAGTGTTTTTCAGGCTCTCTTTAAAAACTGAGTAGCTGGGGAATTTCTCCTGCTGCTAAATGCCATATTTTCGCAATATGATTAACACTTGGCTGCAGCCGGATCCTGGCAGTTGAATTGGTGAGGGCTGGGATCACGTTAGTGTTGCATGATGACTGGCCTTACCAACTGCCCATTGCGTACATCTCCAGCATGAACATTTAGCTAAGGTGCTCACATGATCCACAGCTGTGCTCTTACAACTGGCAGAGCAAATCAGCACTGTACCAGGGGTTAAAAAAAAGACAGTTATTTCATGGACAGTCTGTTTCATCTTTTACCAGTGCCTGAGAGAATTTAACATCTCATCTGTAAAATTCCAAATGCCTCAGTGGGGAGTAGCCTAGTATTTCTGCCACTCAGAAGATGCAATGAGCAAGCAGCAGAAATGTTCATTCCTGAACTGTTTGAAAAGTGGCTGACAGGTTGCTAAAATCAATTTTGAACAAAAACTGTTGTATGGAGGTTCCATCTAATTTCGGCCTAACAGTAAATTTAGCACAGTTATCCTTAAAGCCTGTAAAGTATTTGTATAGAATCATTTTAGCAATTAATTGATTTATTTTCCTGCATGTCAGCTAAATACGTGCATCATTGCATGTACAGTGTTGAAACTCGGGAATTTAAAGAACTGCATCTTTAAGCATCAATCATTCAGAAATTCATGAGGTTAGGAAGCATAATCCATGACTTTAAGCGCTGTCAATTCATACATGGGGATTTCGTACAGGTATTAAATCTTGCAATAATTCGGGATCATAATTGGTGACCAGTGCAGGATGCCGAGCTTGCAAAAGCAATGATTTTCCCAGGAAATAAATGAATAGATTTCAGAGCCTGATTCCATTCCCACGGATGATCAAGACTCCCAGGAACTGCACTCTGTGCTAAGAGCCAATGATCAGGGAATAAATCCTAAATGATTGAGAGCAGATACATCAAATGTTGAAATCCTCTAAGGATCTAAAACATCCTGTGAGGAACCATTAGCAATATGTGCAGGCTTTATAGCCAAATAATCACTGCGAATCCCAGGGTAAATACACCAGCAGTAGATAATCTGAGGCATAATCTTATTTCCCAAATTAAAGGAACATGTTGAAATATTGTACAGCTCCTGTCAACCTTGCTCTCCTGCAATATAACTGCATTTTGTTATTTGTTTAGATAGTCATATTCCTTTTGTTAAAAATGATTATATATTTTTCCGAGTATTGTGTTGTTGATTCATGAAATCATCTACTCATCAACTGGAATGGCCACCTAGTCATAAATTGCCTGCACAATGAATATGCCACATCTGCTACAGGCACAGTTTGGATGCATCCCTAGATTGATAGTCATACAGTGTGGAAACAGGCCCTTCAGGCCAATTTGCCCATGTCAGGCAACATGTCCCATCCACTCTAGTCCCACCTGGCCGCACTTGGCCCATAGCCCACTGAACCCATCCTATCTGCAGTTGTACAGAGCCCTAGTGAGACCACAACTGGAGTATTGTGTGCAGTTTTGGCCCCCTAATTTGAGGAAGGACATTCTTGCTATTGAGGGAGTGCAGCATAGGTTTACAAGGTTAATTCCCGGGATAGTGGGACTGTCATATGCTGAGAGAATAGAGCAGCTGGGCTTGTACACTCCGGAGTTTAGAAGGATGAGAGGGGATCTCATTGACACATATAAGATTGTTAAGGGTTTGGATACATTAGAGGCAGGAAACATGTTCCCGATGTTGGGGGAGTCCAGAAGCAGGGGACACAGTTTAAGAATAAGGAGTAAGCCACTTAGAACGGAGACGAGGAAACACTTTTTCTCACAGAGAGTGGTGATTCTGTGGGACTGTCATATGCTGGGAGAATGGAGTGGCTGGGCTTGTTTACTCTGGAAGTTAGAAGGATGAGAGGGGATCTTATTGAAACATATAAGATTATGAAGGGTTTGGACACGCTAGAGGCAGGAAACATGTTCCCGATGTTGGGGGGGTCCAGAACCAGGGGCCACAGTTTAAGAATAGGGGATAAGCCATTTAGAACAGAGATGAGGAAACACGTTTTCTCACAGAGAGTTGTGAGTCTGTGGAATTCTCTGCCTCAGAGGGCAGTGGAGGCGGGTTCTCTGGATACTTTCAAGAGAGAACTAGCTAGGGCTCTTAAAGATAGCGGAATCAGGGGATATGGGGAGAAGGCAGGAACAGGGTACTGATTGTGGATGATCAGCCATGATCACATTGAATGGCGGTGCTGGCTCGAAGGGCTGAATGGCCTACTCCTGCACCTATTGTCGATTGTATATTGTCTATCCATGTATCTGATCAAATGTCTCTTAAACGTGATAGTACTTGCCTCAATTACTTCCTCTGGCAGCATGTTCCATATACCCATCACACTCTGTGTAAAAAATGTTACCCCTCAGCTTCCTATTAAATCTATCCTCCCTCACCTTAAACCTATGTGCTCTGATTCTCGATTCCCCCACTCTGGGCAAAGAGAGTATGTGCCTTTATCTAGTCCCCTCATGATCTTGTACGCCACTATAAGACCAAGCCTCATCCTTCTGCGCTTGAAGGAATAAATTCCTAGCCTACTCAACCTCTTCTCCATAGCTCAGGCCCTCGGGTCCTGGCAACATCCTCGTAAATCTTCTCTGCACCGTTTTCCAGCTTGACAACATCTTTCATACAGCGTTGTGACCAAAACTGAACACAATACTCTAAATGTCTCACCAATGTCTTATGCAATTGTAAACTGATCTTCCAACTTCTATACTTAATACTCTGACTGATGAAGTCCAATGCGCCAAAAGCCTTTTTACCCACCCTATCTACCTATGATGCCACTTTCAAGGTGTACTATGTACCTGCTTGTAGATAGATTCCTCTGATCTACAACACTCCTCCCCTTGTCGTTTACTATGCACGTCCTGCCGTTGTTAGACTCCCTACGGGGAATGAAATTAAAAAATGTTGCAAATGCTGGAATTCTGAAATAAAACTCAACAGGTTAAGCAACAACTTTGAAAACCGGAATGGATTTATCTTTGTTTCTCTCTCCACCAGTGTTGCCTGACTTGTCGAGTGTTTCCAGCATTTTTTGTTTTTATTTCACACCTCAATGTAATAATACATTGCACTACGGGGGCGGAACTTTAAAAAAACATGACCCTTAAGAAAAACACAGTAGTCCTATGATTTTTGTGATACATGCTTGGGCAAGAACAGATATGCAGCAAATATTTCATCTGCCTGAGTCAAAAGGTAACTGTAATAGGTGACTCAATGACTCATAAGATTTTGGGACACATTTAAAGGATGTTTCCCAACGGAAGAATGCGCAGAAGAAGTTAACCGCAGGAACACAGAACGACAAAAAGGAGGCCACCATTTTAATGAGCAGAACTTCAAATCATTCTTGTATGAGGTGTAACAAATGAGAAACAAAATGGAGGGGAGGAGGGGATCGCCCAATAAATAACTCAAATCTTGTATACGAAAATAGCAAAGCACTAATTTTTTTAAAAAGCTGAATGTGGGACAGTGCAATAAAACGCACAATAAATTCTAAAACCTGGTCAGGGTCCTGAAATGTTAACGATGTTTCATTCTCCATAGATGCTACCTGCCCTCCTGAGTATCTCCAGCATTTCTGTTTTTATTTTAGATTCATAGCACCTGTTGCTTTTTCCTTTTCAAAAATGTTCAAGGTCCAGATACTGACAGATAAGGTTACATGGTTAATATAAAGACCAATTTTGTAATAGGGGATATTTTTTCTCATTTGCACTGGATTGAATGCAGAAGTCAGAATGCCAACACGTCCCTTTTCAAGTGCCTTTCAGAGTTGCCAAATTTCAGCACACCCTATTAATTCAGAACATTTCAACACAGGCACACAAAGTCATTCTCCAATAAAGTTTCTCCACAGGTTTTTCCTGTTCCTCAATGTCATATTTAAAAAAGGAATATTTTGCTTGGATAACCTTCAATTTTGTTTCCTTCACATTGCATTCGCTCAGTTACTCAGCTGTCAATCTCTGTGAACACAAATACTGTATGTTCCTTTTAAGTCTAACATTTAAAAGAAACATCGCGCCTCCCAATTCATTTTGGTAAAGAATTTCAAAACAACAATGTAATGGCTATTTATCATGATGAGCTGCAGAAAGCACTACTGTACAGTACACCTCGTGGGATAGCAGCAGACGGTCAGAGAGCAGGTCGAGTGTCACGGGATGGAAACCTCATTCAAAAATTGCCAACCTCAACAATTCAAGACATCAAAGGTGGGCTGTAAGAGCTGTGTAAAACAATTGCCTTCTCATGGGATTTTTCTAAATTCAATGATATATATTGAAATATCTTTGTTTAATTCTCTAGTATAACAACATTAAAAAGACGTTTGGATAGGAAAGGTTTAGAGGGATATGGGCCAAACGCGGGCAAGTGGAAGAGTGTAGATGGGGCATTTTGGTTGGCATGGGCGTGCTGGGCTGAAGGGCCTTTTTCTTTGCTCTGACTCTATGACTACCATATGCAATGTGAAATAAAAAGATTGTGAAGTAGTTAATATGAATTATGATGTGCATTATTAGAGTTAGTTTGTAGATCTCTCCGGTGCTACTGCCTAACTTTGACAGAACCCATTTCACAAGATCTTCCACGATATACATACAGTAAACTCTTTTCATAATGGGCCATGGATTGGTGTCCATTAATGCCAATTGTCCGCTGTAACCGAGTAAGGGACTATCGTGTACTAGAGTTTCATTGTATAAATAGTAGAAACAAAGAAATGCGGATGCTGGTTAATAAACAAAAGGACACAAAATGCTGGAGTAACTCAGCAGTTCAGGTAACATCTCAGGAGAACGTGGATAGGTGATGTTTCGGGTTGAGACCCTTCCTCACACTCTCGATCTGGAACTGGGCTTGGAATCCAGTGTTGATGGTCCCCCGGCTGGGGGAAGAAGCTAGAAGTGGCAGAATCGTTGGTCATGACCCGCCGGTGGCCGGAGTGCAGGTTAGGGTCGGCAGTGATGGTAAGGATAGCTGGCGCGGCCTAAAAGCAGACGAGGAAGCTGTGTGGGCTGGTGGTGTCGCCAGTAGGCCTGGCCTGGCAGCAGCCAGGGAGGCGGTGCCGGCCAGGGGTTAGTGTCGGCAGCCCGGCCTGGAAGCAGCCAGGGATGGCAGTGTAGGTCAGGGATGGCGTCGGCAGCCCGGCCTGGTGGTGAAGGTCAGTAGGTCCGTCTGCTACAACCAAAATCCATTACAATCCATTACAATCCAGTAACAAGGGTTTACTGTACTGGATTGGAGACAACATTCATCCAAAGAGGGCAAGAAGAAAGTAATTGTTTACATCATCTACAGAGTGAAATTCATGAGACACCAGAAGCTTTGAATCATGGTAACCAAAGGCAATGCAAAGAAGCTCTGCAGGTTTTGAGTAGATGAAAGAAGCAATCTGTTCTCCTGACTGCGTGTAGTCAAACTGATTAATGTTGTGGAATATGGTCATGCCACGATGCATCAAATGATCTAGGTGGCTCAGCCGTGAATATTTTACATTTAGTTGGAGTGGTTTTCTGTATTTTTCAGCACGGGATACAATTTGGCTTTTTTACCACTTGTGCCGAATGAAATAAAATACATTGCCTAGGATTGCAAATGGCTAATTATACCTGATTATAGTCAGGTATAATCTATACATCTGAAGAATTATGGTGGGTGTTTAAGGAAAGACTCCAGAAGATTTCCTTTTTGCCCTTCAAAACTCTAGCGCAAAGTACCTTGTGTTTTATGGTGACTTCTGTTTCACTGTGTTAAATCAGCGTCGGTTCCCTGAGCTCAGAAGACCATGCTAATGGCTGACCAATGTAAGTAAAACCACAGGAATGATGAATGGCAATGTTCAATTTAAAAAGTATTT